>OX940805.1:18917078-19585219 GCA_954870605.1 Acer campestre | reverse complement strand
GAATATGAGACACCTGTTTCTGGTTTTTATAACTTGAAAATGTCTCAAGTTGGCAGTCCATTACTCACCCCAGATGATTGGCATGTAGAAAAGGTATTTGTTGAATTTTTAAAGGTTTTTTATGATTCCACTGTAATTCTTTCTGGGGTCTATTACCCCACATCTTCCCTGGCAATCCATCATGTTGTGGAAATGTCTGAATTATTAAACAATTATAGGGAAGATGAAATCTTAGGCCCCTGCAATTGTTGCCATGGAAAAAAAGTTTACAAAATATTGGTCTACAATTCCTTTACTTTATGCTTTAGGTGTTATAATAGATCCTAGGGTTAAGTTATCTGGTCTTGAAACATTGCTAGATTATCTTGGTAATATTTTGAGCATAGATTATTCTACACAGATTACTGACATTCGAACCAAGTTGTTCGAAGTTTTTAGTTCTTATGAGCACAGGTATGGGGACGTTGCGCAGCAACCATTAGAAGTACCAGACACACTCCCGAATCAGACAAGTTGGAACATTCTAAAACGTCGAAAAAAAGTAGGCGCATCAAGTTCTTCTTCAGGAGCTAGTGCAACCTCCGGTGCCGAACTAAAAAGCTACCTTGACGCTCAATACGACGACAGGTTTGACAGAGACAGAGAGAAGGGATTTGATCTGTTGGTATGGTGGAAGACCTACAGCTATAAATATCCGGTCCTGTCACACCTAGCACGTGACATACTGGTTATCCCTGTTTCCACTGTTTCCTCAGAACAGGTTTTCAGCACGACTGGAAGAATTGTTGAAGAAAGAAGAAGTTCGATGACTCCAGAGATGGTGGAGGTATTGGCATGCGTTCGGGATTGGGAGCATACTCGAAAGAGGTTGCAAAATGAAACGGTAGACGAAGAATTTGTTCAAAATTACAGTAATTTATATGTCGAAGAGAGTTCCGGCAGTAACCAAATTTAGGACTTTTAGGTTATACATGTACATTAACTTGTAATACGATTGCACTCTTTTTCCCTTACCAAGTTTTTATCCCACTGGGTTTTTCTTGGTAAGGTTTTTAATGAGGCAATCATGTAAATATGTAATACTGAGACTCCGAAATAAAAAAATAATTCTTCATTTCATATTTTCATAATTTCATCTATTTTTATTTTCTTTAAGCTTTTAGCTTGATTTCATCTAAAATAATAAGTCTTTCTATTTTCTACATTTTTTTTAACCGATTAAACTAATAAATAAGTTAGACAATTACAAATATTTAAACAATATTATAAATTTATAATGTAACAATTTAAACAATATTATAAATTTATAATGTAATAAAGAAACAAACTAACAAATAAAATAACAAATTAACAATTGCTGAATTGAATTTGAATACTTGATTTGAAATTTTGAATTAAAAATTTAAAATATTGGAAAAAAAAATTCAAAAAGGAAAATAATTTTTTTGTAAAAAAAAAAAAAAAAAAAAAAAAAGAAAAGAAAATGGTCGGCCTGCCGGGTCGACCCGCACCGGCCTGCCAGGCCGGTCCGGGCCGTTTTCTTTTTTTATTATTATTTTTTTAAAATTTTGACCGTTGCTGACGTCAGCAAACGGTCAGATTTTTCAAATTACCTTAAAAATTTCAGTTTCCCCCCTCATCTCTTCTATTTTATATTTTTACCCCATTTCTAATTTTTCTATAAATACCCCCACCCATTCCAATTTCCATTCACACTTTCACTTTCTCTCAATCTCTCATTCTCTCAATCTCTTAAATCTCAATTATCTACACTAGTCACTAGTTCTAGTATTACTATCAACTAAATAACTAATCTACTATTCTAAATTTATAATACTATATTATTTTCAATTATTCTCTAATCTCTCCACCAAGGCACCAACTCACCATTCACCAAGGCACCAAAGCTCAAAGCCTTTAAGGTATGTTTTTGTTTTAAATGTTATTAATTAATTTTATGTTTTAGTTTTTAAATTTTATATTTATACATAATATATATATATGCTTAGTTATTAATTTTGATATTAATTCTTATGTTTTATGTATATTTAATATTTATGGCTTTATGCTTAGTATATTTATGAATTAATATTTTAATTTTTTATGCTTTGTTAATTGTTATAAATTTTAATATTTTAATGCTTAGTATATTTATGATTAAATTTAAATGCTTAGTAATAAATAATATATTAAATATTAATAAGTAGTATATTACTATATTTATAATTTATGATTAAATTTAAATGCTTAGTATATTACTATATTGTAGGAAATGGATCATCATCATCCTCAACTTCCGACGGAAACGGTAGTGGGACCTTCTGGTTCCGGCGTAACACAAACACCACGTCAGCCCGGACCGCCCGGTATTCCTTCAAATTCAAAAATATGGCAGTGTTTTGACAAAGAAGAAATACCAAAGCCAGACGGTGGGGTCACAACAAAATATCGTTGTAAGTTTTCTAAACTCTTATTTGCCAGTTCTGATACAGGGGGAACCGGTCATTTGAGAAGGCATATGAGCAAATGCATGACTGGACACGGACAGGTTAACACTATAATTATAACCCGGACATAGCTACAACAGAACAGAGACGGGCCCGTTACGACTCTATGTATGCAGAGTTAGAGAGTAGAGATTGCACTCTTTTTCCTTTACCAAGTTTTTATCCCACTGGGTTTTTCTTGGAAAGGTTTTAATGAGGCAAATAGGCAACCATGTAATAATGATAATCCGAAATAAATAAATAATTTTTCATTTCATAATTCATATTTTCATGTATTTTTTATTTTCTTTAATATTTAATCTTTATTATCTTTATTTATTTTAATAATAAATCTATCTATTTTTTTAAATACACTTAATAAATAAAATAGACAAATTATAATTAAAATAACATAATTTAAATTATTTAAACAATTAAATTAATTGAATTAATTATTAATATATCTAATATAGTAATATTCTAATTATCTAAATGAAAAAAAATATATATATATATGTGGCACGTGCCGGCCCGGCCCGGCACATATGGCACGTGCCAGAAGCACGTACCGGGCCTCACATAGATGGAAACGGGCCGGCCCGGCCCGACTCGGCAAATTCCTGTGCCGTGCCAGGTCGAGCCCGTTTTCATGAACGGGCTCACTTGGCCCGGCACATGTGGGCCGGGCCGGCCCACATTGACTCCACTGTACTAGAACCTGAAGTTCTGAATTTATTATTATTAAAACCTGAAGTTTTCAAATTTTTATTTATTAATACCAAAACCTGCAGTTCTGAATTTACTGTCTCGTACTTATACTTTTATGCGATTTACTTTCCTACATTTTGTTTAATTTTATGCAATTTACTTTCCCGCATTTATTTATTTATACGTTTTTATGATATTGGCTATGCCAACCTACCAGAACCTACAGTTTTGGATTTACTTTCTCGTACTTTTACTTTTACGCAATTTACTTTCCTGCATTTTATTTAATTTTACGTGATTTACTTTCCCGCATTTATTTATTTATACGTTTTTATGAGATTGGCTATGTCAACCTACCAAAAGCTGAAGTTCTGGATTTACTTTTTCCACATTTATTATTACGCATTTTATTTTGTAATTTTTATTTAAACAATTTGGTCACCCATTCAGAACCTGAAGTTCATGAATTTATTTATCATTGTCGGGATCTGAAATTTCTGGATTTATTCCTTTTGTATATTTGAAGTTTAAATTCCTCAGATTTTTATCAGACTAGAAGTTCTGACCCCAATTGTGATTTTCAAATAACCAGAAGCTGTAATTATAGCAAAGCTTGCAAGTTTAAAATTTGCTGCACTGGATGTGTCTGGGGAAAATTATATGTCTTGGGTTATTGATGCCAGATTACTTATAAAATCAGAAGGCATATATTACACTATTGAAAATGGGGCTGAGGCATATGAACAAAATAAAGCTACCGCCATGGTTATTATCCATCACCATTTACATGAGGATCTAAAAGCACAATACCTAACTGTCACAGAACCAGAAGTTCTATGGCAAGAGTTGAAAGATCGATTTGATAACCAACCCGATGTTGCATTACCAAATGCCAGAAACCAGTGACAACATTTACGCTTTTAAGACTTTAAATCAGTCTCTGAGTATAATTCTGTTTTATTCAAAATCACTACATAGCTGAAATTGTGTGGTCAGGATGTAACAGAAAGCGATATGCTAGATAAAATATCTACAACCTTTCATGCCTCTAATATGATATTACAGCAACAATATCGAAAATGTCAATTCTCAAAATATTCAGAGTTAATCTCATGTAGCCTAGTTGCAGAGAAAAATAATGAGCTCTTAATAAAAAATCATGAATCAAGCCCGACTGGCTCTACAGTGTTCCCAGAAGTGAATGCTAACACTATTTGAGGAAATACTCGCGGTCATGGTCGCGATCGCGGTTACTACCGTGGTCATGGCTGTGGCCGTGGTCGGGGTTGTGGAAGAACATATGGTTACTTTGGTCCGGGTGGTTATAATCAAAATAATGAAAACACTCCCCATAAGTGGAATGTTTATAAAGCCAGACTAGATAAAGGGAATAGAATCCAAAAGGGGCCTAAGAAAGATGATAGCATCTGTTTCAGGTGTGGCGGTTATAATCATTGGTCACGTACATGCCGTACACCTAAACATTTGGTTGAACTTTATCAAGCTTCGATCAGAGAAAAAGAAAAGGGAAAGAATCCTAAAACCAATTTCATGAAGGATTTGGATTTTATGGATATCACATAGCTTAATGTTTCTGATTCCTAGATGATCCAAATGATAAAGTGACCACTTCAACTGGTGATGGAAATATCGTACCAATTAAGTACTACTTGTAATATTTTTTGTTATCATATGAAATGTTTATGCAAATATTCCTTATGTAGTATATACCTTTTTAATCACTCTATCTGATGTGCACTTTATTTATTTTTGTTTTTGTTTTGTGAATAGATATGTCTTTAAACGATAAGTTGAGTGATATTGAAAAGCAAGATACATGAGATATATGTCTGGCCGATAGTGTAACGACACATACGATTCTACGGAATCATAAATACTTTTTGAATTTAACCTTGCTCAAAACAAATGTTAATACAATATCAGGTCTAGCAGATCTAATAGAAGGCTCCGGTAGAGCCATAATATTGTTACCAAACGATACTAAAATACGTATCAGTGATGCTTTATATTCAAGTAAATCCAGAAGAAATCTACTTAGTTTCAAATATATACGGTGTAATAGATATCACATAGAAACTATAAGTGATGAGAATATTGAGTATCTGTGCATTACTTCTCATGATTCAGGCCAGAAACTCATTATGGAAAAGCTGCGTGTTTTATCATCTAGATTGTATTACACTCTTATAAGAAGTGTAGAAGTTCCCAGATCCAAAAATATTTATGTTTTGGCATGACTGTCTTAGTCACCCGGGATCTACAATGGTGCGTAGAATCATTGAAAATTATCATGGGCATCCATTACAAAACCAGAAGATTCTTTTATCCCACGAAAATTTATTGACTGCATGTTCACAAGGGAAATTGGTAATAAAACCATCTCATTCTAAAGTTTGCTTTGAATCCCCATCATTCCTACAAAGGATTCAAGGGGGATTCAAGGGGATATATGTGGACCTATTCATCCACCAAGTGGACCATTCCGCTATTTTATGGTCCTAGTTGATGCATCCAGCAGATGATCACATGTTTGCTTATTATCAACACGAAATGTTGCTTTTGCAAGATTACTCGCACATATTATCAGGTTTCAGGCATATTTTCTTGATCATCTGATCAAATCAATCCGCCTTGATAATGCTGGTGAATTTACTTCCAAGACATTTGATGAATATTGTAGATCAATTGGGATTGATGTTGAGCATCCAGTTCCACATATTCATACTCAGAATGGATTAGTAGAGTTATTTATCAAGCGTCTCTAGGTAATTGCAAAAACTTTATTATTACGAACACAATTACCAATTTCTATTTGGGGACATGCTATTTTACATGCTGCTGCATTAATTCGTCTTCGCCCCACTGCTTATCATCAATATTCTCTTGTGCAACTTGTATTTGGCCATCAACCAGATATTTCCCATTTGAGTGCTTTTGGTTGTGCAGTATATGTCCCAATTGCACCTACAAAAAGAACTAAAATGGGACCCCAACGATGTTTGGGAATATATATTGGTCTAGATTCACCATCAATTATTAGATATCTGGAATCTTTAACTGGTGATCTTTTTACTACACGATTTTTTGATTGTCATTTTGATGAGAGAAATTTCCCTTTATTAGGGAAAGGAAAAACTTCTCTTGAAGAGAAGTGTGAATTTTTTTTGGAAAGTTCCTAGTCTAACTCATCTTGACCCATACATATCTCAATGTGAGAATGAAGTACGCAAGATAGTTCATCTTTAAACAATAGCAAATCAGTTACCAGATGCATTTACAGATGCTGCTAGGGTAACAAAATCACACATCTCAGCTGTTAATGTATCAGCAAAGGTGATTGTTCCAGAAGAATGATCTAAACAAATAATAGCAAAAGAATCATCTACTGTACGCCAGAAGCGTGATAGGCCCCTCGGTTCGAAAGATACTATTTCCTAAAGGAAGAAAACAAAATATCAAGATCATGCTCCTGAAATGATAAATAAATCCACTTTCTCTAAATCAACTCTACAAGAGTTAGATGTCCCTGAAAGGAGACAAGAGACCCTTGCAGTGGAAAGAATCTCTGAAGAGATACAAGAACATAGAAATGAGTAAATTTCTATAAATTATACAGGAGGAATATGGAATCGTGAAGAAACAATCATTGATGATATATTTTCGTACACAGTGGCTACTGAAATTTTAAATGATGATTATAAGCTCCATAACCTTAATGATTGTAAGCAAAGATCTTATTGGCCTAAATGGAAAGAAGCAATTCAAGCAGAATTGGCTTCATTAACTAAACGTAAAGTATTTGGACCAATAGTCCAAACGCTTGAAGACGTTAAACCTGTTGGATACAAATGGGTTTTTGTACGGAAATGTAATAAAAAAACGAGGTGGTGCGATATAAGGCATGACTCGTAGCACGGGGTTCTCACAGAGACCTGGTATTAATTTTGATGAGACGTATTCACTAGTGATGGATACAATTATGTTTAGATTTCTGATAAGTTTGGCTGTCTCAGAAAGACTTGAAATGTGTCTTATGGACGTAGTAACTACCTACCTATATGGCTCACTCGACTCAGATATTTATATGAAAATCCCAGAAGGATTTAGAATGCCAAAAGCATACAACTCGAGACCTCGCAATTTATACTTGATTAAATTACAAAGGTCCTTGTATGGATTAAAGCAATCTGGGCACATGTGGTACAACCGCCTCAGTGAATATTTGATTAAAGAGGGATATATCAATAATCCAATATGCCCATGTGTCTTCATAAAGAAATTGGAATCTGGATTTGCTATTATAACAGTTTACGTTGATGATATGAATTTGATTGGAACTCCTGAAAAGCTCCTGAAAACTACTGAATATTTGAAAAGGGAATTTGAAATGAAAGACCCGGGAAAGGCAAAATATTGTCTCGGCCTGAAGATTGAGCATAAATCAGACGGAATACTTGTCCATCAATCAACATATATTGAAAAGATTCTGAATAGATTTAATATGGATAATGCTCACCCATAAGTACTCATATGATTGTTAGAACTCTTGATCCTAAGAAAGATCCATTCTAACCGCTGGAAGATGGTGAAAAGATACTTGGTCATGAAGTACCATATCTTAATGTAATTGGTGCTTTATTATATCTGGCTCAATGTACTCGACCAGATATCGCATTTTCAGTAAATTTACTTGCTTGATTCAGTTCAGCACCAACTCATAAACATTGGAATGGGATCAAACATCTTTTTCGTTATCTTCATGGAACAAAAGATTTAGGGTTATATTTTTCAAAATCTAACAATTTTTCAGGTTTACTTAGTTATGCTAATGCCGGGTATCTATCTGATGCCCATAAAGCTCGTTCACAAATGGGGTATATTTTTACCTATAATGGCACTGCAATCTCATGGCGCTCCACAAGGCAAACTATTGTTGCTACATCATCTAATCATTCTGAGATCCTTGCACATCATGAAGCAAGTCGAGAATACATGTGGCTAAGGTCAGTTATTTATCATATTCAAAATACATGTGGATTTTCATTATCTACAGAAATGCCAACACCGATATTTAAAGATACTGTGGCTTGTATCGCTCAAGTTAGAGAGGGATATATAAAAGGAGATATAACCAAACATATTTCTCCTAAATTCTTCTATACTCATGAACTTCAACAGAGCTGACAGATTGATGTTAAACAAATACGGTCTACAGATAATCTTGTAGATCTGTTTGCCAAAACATTGCCTACATCAATTTTTGAGAAAATGGTATATGGGATTAGCATGCGTTAACTCTGCAAATTACAGGATTGATATTGAAGTTTCATTCAGGGGGAGCGTTCAATCAGGGGGAGCAAAACTTTGAATGGATATATGTGTACTGTACTTTTTTTTCTTCTACCGGATTTTATTCCACTGGGTTTTACCGGAAAGGTTTTATTCTGAACATATCCACACCACTTGATCCTGAAGATCATTGTATATATTTTTGCTAAGGTTTTTGTCCCATTGGGTTTTTCCTAGCAAATTAAAATACAAATGTGGAAATACAAGGGGGAGTATTGTGAATATTGTGTGGATATACCACCAATTGTATACACCACATAACACTTGATCCAACCTCTTTTTATACTTGAATACAACTAGCTTCCACCTTCTCCTCTTCACAAGTTCTTAGGCAAACGTGGAAGCTTGGTTTTGTTTTGCTTCATGCATAAGCTGATTAGGTGGTGGAATATTACAACAACCATCCCTCACTTTGTTGCCTATATATATATGGATGGATTTAAATGTAAAGATGATGTAATTTTAATAATCTGAAACTGATGCTATCAAGAAATAACAAAGGCAATCATCTTTCTCTTGCCTATCTCTCTTACTTCTCATCTCTCATCTCTTCTTCTATTTTATTTTATTTATTTATTATAATTATTTACTTTATCTTATTATTACTCTCTCATTTTTGTTTCCATTATATTATATGTTGCTCCGATTTAATTTACAACATATTAATTTTATCCAAGTAAGAAATTGAGAAAGATAATATCGGAAAAGGTGTATCTCATGTGTATAATGGATTATTAGGCATTATCTTAAAAAGAATAATGATTGGAGCAATTTAAATTTACAAGTAATCATATCACTTGTAACAATTGGTTGAGGGTGTCGATTTTAGAGACCTTGGTTATTCCAGAATATTTGGCTGCTTCCCATCAAGTTAAAGTTTCTGATTTTATTATGGAGGGTAGTTGGGTTCTTTATGAGAACTTTAAGGTTCATTTTTCGAATATTTGTCTTCGGATTAAACAGATTGCACTTTCTTCAATCGATAACTCTCTTGTTTGGTCTCTTTCTAGAGATTGCTTGGTTTCTGGTAAGGCTGCTTACTGTGAGATGATCTAGGAGATTCCTTAGGTCTCCTAGTGGAAGGACATTTGGACGAGTTTTATTCCTCCTTCTCGGTCAGCTTTGTCTTAGTGTCTGTTCCTTAATAGACTTCCTACAGAGGATCGTTTATATAAGGCAGGTTTTCACCTTACTTCCTGTTTTCTCCTTTGCCTTCTAGCTGGTCCTCTTTGGGAGGCAATTTTTTTTTTTTCCAACGTCGGGTTTCTGCTGACTCTTGGAAATGGTTCTTCTTGAAAGTAATGACAGTTTCTTTTAGTGACCAGATTCGGATCTTATAGAAAGTCGTTATTCATGCTATGGTGTGGAGTGTGTGGTTTACTCGCAACAAGAAGATTTTTGATGAAAAGCCTGTTGATTTTCAGTTTGCTTTGTCTCTTGTCTGGCGTGCGGTTAAGGATACAGATCGTTTAAGCCTTGGGTGTATACATAATAGTGTAGATGATCTTTTAATCCTCAAGCTGTTTGGTCTCCAGGGTCGCCCTCCTTGTGCCCCTATCATCAAAAGTGTTGTTTGGTTGCCTCCTTCCCCTTATTGCCTCGTTTAGCAGTGTCAATGGCTATCAACTATGCTTGGATTAATGATTATCGTCGCATTTGGCTTGAGAATGATTCTTCATATGTGGTTCAACTGCTTTCTACTTGCTCCGATCAGATTCCTTGGTGTGTTCGGCAAGCTTGGTAGAGGTGCCTATCTCAGATTACTCATATGGATCTTCAAGTTTCTTATATTTTCAGGGAAGGTAATCAGGTGACAGACGCTCTCTCTAAGCATACTTTGGGTTTGGAGGTCTCTTTGTGGTGGTCTTCTATTCCGGCTTTTTGCTCTTCTTTGGTTGGCAATGATTACATAGGTAGAGAGTCTTTTCGTTTTCATTAAATGTTTCTTTTTCGTTTTTTATTGTGGTATGCGTACCTTTCTCTTTTTGTTGTTAGGTCTACGTACCTTTGTTATTTTTGCTTGACTTTTTGGTTTTATTTGTTTTTTATTTTCTTTGGTTATATATATATATACACATATATGGATACTATCTAGGGGTTTTTCAGCATATAATATTTTGTTATACTTTTTCTCCTTAGTTCAGTCCAATTTTAGAAGAAAAAAAAAATAGAATAGAAAAAACGTGATGGTACTTGTTACTCCAAGAAATGTGGTTATATTTGTTTCACTACTTTCGATTGAAATTATGCCATATCCTCTCCCTCTTTTCTCGATCTATTGAGAAACGAGAAGTGGAGATAGAACATCTCGATTCTCTTTTAGCTGATGTTTCCTTGCTTATGAGTGCATCTGGTTTTTTTAATCTGTCTCTATTTGTATCTCTTTCTTTTTTCTTTCCTTTTCTTTTTTTGATGACTTAGCAAAGTACGGTGAAAGTTATATATCAATTATATATATATATACACCATGAAAATCTAGAGCGATGAATAAGCTTTAATTCTCTTCGCAAGTAAAATAACAATCGCAATAACTCAAACAAATAGGGAGCGAAAACGAACACAATTTTTGCATGGAAATTAAACCCAGACAGGTAAAAACTAGGAATCAATTCATTTGGTTATTCAAGTCGCAAAATCCACTTGTTGATAGATTATTTACACCCTTAGATTGATACTCATTTACCACATCTAGTTAAATCGTGATGGAGGATCGGTTCTTTTCCGTCGACGAAGTCCGTGGCAAGGCTTTTTCAGGTGGCCATGTTGGCCACCGATTTGAATTTCATTCTTTTTTTAACCTCCTATGTTTTATATTTTTATAAAATGGTCATGTGGCAGAATATAATTGGATTACAAATTGAGAATACTTTGTTTGAATTTATGGACTTAATACACTTTTTTATTGGTTCGTCCTAGAGCTGATGATGGGAGACGGACTTATAGAAGATTTTCTCGGTCACCGGAGATAACATATTGGTTGAACCACTTGTATATATCCTTTGTTTCTTGTGCCTATTTTATATGATTATGATTTTTATCTTTATCTTTCTATCCAGATTAGTTTCTTTGGTTTTGATGTTGATTGCTTCTTTTATATATATATATATATATATCAGTGTTCGAGAAATCGGCTCAATACAGCCAGTCGGCAACAAACTGAGATGAAATGGTCAAAATCGGTCTTATTAGTTGGTGACTGATTAATCGGTCAAAAATATAAAAAATATATAAATAAAATAAAAAAAGAGGTGATTGGATTTTTATGCAGAAAAAAAAAAATAGGTCTAAATTAGCCAGCCAATCAATCACCGGCCAATCGGTCTAGGCGCCAGGTGCTGGGTATATATAGTTCTTACTTGGAGGTTCAAGGGTTTATTTAATTTTTGCTATAATTGTTTACAACAAAATTAGATTATCTACAATCATCAACAACCTTTGATACATTATACAACTAATTTTCTGTTTCAAATCTACCATCTTTATACATACATGACACATGATACAACTTAAAAAAAGAGAGGCAAAAGTTGTACAAAAAAACTAATTAAAACCCATAACAAAATCCACAAAATATTCTCTACTAATTATAACCAAGTTGTCAAACAGAGTGGTCAAATATGAACTTGTTAAGTAGTTGCAGAAACTCATTGGAAGTTTTGGAATAAGGATCATCGGTGAAAAAGCCATGTTCTTGTATTTCAAACTCCACATAATCTATTTTCTTTCCCATTTCTTTTAACTTCTTGGCATAATCATGAACCCTATCTTTTAATAACTCACATTCACCTGCAACCACCAGCATTGGCTCAAGCCTGACCTCTTCCAGCCTCACAGTACTCGTGGGTCCAAATGGATTGGCAAATGAGTGGTCTCTTGTTTCTCCAATTGGCAGTGAAAGCCTCCAAAATCTATATCATGTATTAAACCAATTAAAACCCCAAAATTAATCAACCATAATAACTTGATTACAAATAATTAATCAACCATAAGCTTGGACATTTTTTCTTCTTTTAATAGTTTTTTTTTTTTTTTTTTTAAAAAAAATTTAAGATAAGACAAAAAGGAAGATATTGTTTTTTTATATCGGATAAGGCACTATCTGAAGATATTATACATCATAGAATTTAAAATGATTAGAATTGAACAAACTTTATAAGTAATCATGTCATTTATATCATGGTACACGTAAAGGAATACATCTACAAACGTGTTGTTGGTCCACTAAACGTGGCTATACTTGTTTCACTATATTTTGTTTGACAAATTTATATATTAGGCTCCAATCAACATAACCGCATGTTCGATCACGGTTTTTCTTTTTTTCTTTTTTTTTTTTTTCTTTTTTTTAATCTAGAATAGGTTTTTTTTTTTTTTTTTTTTTTTTTTTTTTTTAAGGTTTTTGTCATCAGTAGGATTCGAGTTGTTAACTTGAGAGTTATTTTACCAAAACCTCAATCTCATCCATCTATCACATATCCGTTAGACTATGATTTGATTTGTTTGACCTTTCATGCCCTAATTTTGGCGATATTAGGGTTTAAATGGGATCAATTAAAAGGTCAAATTGCTAGACGCAAAAGAAGAGATATATGGCTGTCTCTTTCACAACCTTTTTCCATGAAAATATGACAGCACAGGCTGCATTTTTCACTTAGTGTGTCTTGTAGTTTCCACTAGCAAACAGCCATCAATTGGTAAACTCATTATAGAATAAGTTTAAATTGTAAATTTGATTCTTCTGTTTTTTTTTTCCAACCATCTTTATAATATTAGTTTAAAATAAAAATATATACCATATAGTCGTATTTTGATTGGATAGACACACGTAGATACACAGCATGGTAAATACGCAACGTTAATATATATATATATATATCTATGCCATCTCAATCTCAGATATGTAATTAATTTAGTGATTAGGACATCACAATTCACAAAAGGTGAAAGCGATACCTACGTACCTTATTTGTTTGTTTGTTAGCAAGCCATCAAGCAGTCAGCAATACAAGGGATTTTCAATTTTTATTGATAATAACCCCTCTCCCCTACATAAAAACTATTGCATGTGGCTTTATTTATTAATGTTCATACTCATATCTTTTCAAAAACAAAAAGGAAAATGTATCAAATGTTAATAGTCACCATACATTTTTTTTTTTTAGGAAATTACTAAACTTAATCTTCTAAAATTATTTATTAAAAAAAAAAATTGGCCACATGCAATAGTTTTTATGCTTTTAACCGACATCAAAATTTAATTTCACCTTATACTCAAGTTTTCAATCTATGGCAGAGCTAGAAATATAAAAACCAAAAATTATAAGGGGCCAAAATGAAAAAAATAAATAAAACACAAAGACAATTTTATAATTTCATAATATATTTTTTTTATATGTATATAAAATTATTTAAAAAAAAAAAAAAAAATGAGTTAAGGGCACTATAGCCACTAAGCCGCACCCAACCAATTATTTTCCTAAAGAGGAAGACAGAAAATGATAAACTTTACAGCGTCACAATTAGTCCATTTTGCTAAAAAATTACATTTATTTAAAAAATGTAATTCTATAAATTTTAGTATATTTAGAGAGAAAATTTTCAATACATCCTAACCAATAATATCATACTATGTGACATTAATAATCAATCAAATATATCTTTCATACGTCATAGAGTCGGGTGCATGCATGCATTCAAGATTTTCTCAAAATTTGAAAGGTGAATTATTTAGAAAAACCAGAGTACTTAAAGAGAGGGAAGTGAAAGACGACAAAGCATGAATCAAGTTGATTAATTAGGAAAATCAGCTTACTTGTCAAGTATGTCCAAATTCAACATGGCCTCACTTGCTGTTTCCTCTGACTTGGTCCTCTCCACCCCACCAAAAAACGGCGCCAAAAGAACATACCCACGAACCCGAACCGGACTTAACCCAACCGATCCAACCCCGAATCGAATCGCCAAATGGTGAGCTATATTTCCACCCGACGAGTCACCAAGGACAAACACTCGGTCAAAGTCAATCTCACTAGTGTTGAACCATGCATCGTCACCATTTTCACTGCTCATCATCAAAGCTTGAGCTTGAAGCCATTTCATGACACTGTATGCATCCTCCATGGCCGCTGGTAGCCGGTGTTCCGGGGCCAATCTGTAGTCTATAGAGACAACAAGAACGTCAAGCACGGAAGCTAAGCGCACGCAACACCTTTGAAAGTTTGGCCAGATGCGTGAGCCTACGCAGAAACCGCCACCGTGAATGAATACGAGTATGGGAAGTTTACGAGGCGAAGGAGTTTGCGAAACGGTGGCTTTGTAGAGGCGGAGATGGAGGTGGTGTGTTTTGTCATAGAGAAAATCTTTGAAGAGGATACCATTGTTGATCAAAGGCATTGGAAAGTGTATGTTTTCATCAGAGCGGTAAACGGAGCGGTCGTTGTAGAGTTGGACGACGCCATTGCAATCTTCTACCATGTGAGCAAGAGAACCCATGATTTGTTTTTTTGATTTGAGAGATGTGGTGTGGTTTTGTTGTGGTGATGGAAGAGGTGGGTATGTGTAATATATAGATCAGGATCGGAGGGGAGGGGTAAAAATGGAAATTAATAGAGATGAAATTGATTGGGTTATGTTGTAAGCTTATCCGAGGTGGTGGTGGCATGGCATGTTTATTGATGGTCATTGGTTTATTGATTCTTTGTTTTTAACTTTGAAAAATATGGATAAGCTTAATTAGTGGATGAGTAGTATATGTTTATTTGTAGGGTTCAAGATAGTCATCGTTTTAGCCATTAAATTATGAGAACCTTCAATCAGTTTTATTTTCTTGTTAAATTTCTTGTACATGCACATGCATTTTATAGTTTTGTTATGATATGTAACTACTTAATATTTGTGGAGAGAGAAAATTACGTATCGGTGAAGAAGACTTTAAAAGTTAGAGAAAGAAAGTTACGGAGAGAATCGGAAGAGAGAAAGTTATAAGCCAAAGAGAAAAACTAACGAAATCGTGCAACTCAATTCCCATAAAATTTACAATATTGGCGTTTGACATTTCAATTTATAACTTTTTTGTAAAGTTTTATTTATAGCTAATGTGTAAAATTTCATTTATAACAAACGTTGTAAAATAGCTAGAAATCAAAATTTCAACTACTCATTACAGATTTTAAGAAACAAAATAATTTTAGCAAGCAAGAAGCAATGAATTTGAAAAGATTAATTCAATTCACTCTTCTGAGCAAGTTTTACAATAAAATAAATAATCGTATTTATACATTTTTTTGAAAGATAGAAATAATAAAATAGGAAAAATCAATCCCTAAGATTGTGTTCCAACGGTACTCTTAGAATCAAGTCTAGACAAGGAAATTCCTTTAGACAATGCTGAACATAAGACCAAATTTGTCTCCAAAGATTTGCTTGCTTGATTTTCTGTAATAGCTGATTTTCTTGCTTGATTTTCTTTAACGGCTAGTTTGATTTCCTCCAATGTCTCTTGATCATGATTATGATCTTGGATCTTATCAGGCCCCCTCAAGCTGGGAAGTGGAATGACATGAACTCCGAGCTTGAAACGAAAATCTCGAAATGACTGCTTGGACAGCAGTTTGGTGAGAATATCTGCTATTTGAGAATGTAAAGGAATATATCTTGTGACGAGTGTGCCGCTTGCCACTTTCTCACGAACGAAGTGATAATCAAGCTCTATGTGCTTTGTTCATGCGTGGAAAATGGGATTGATGGCCATATTTGTGTTAGTGTCTCACCTTTTTGATTGGCTTATTTCGTCGACAAAATCACAATGGGCTTCAATCTTGTAAGAGTAGCTTAGATTTGAAGAAATTTTACTCAAATGCTTAAGGACCTCTTTGTGGACTTCAAGAGCTTCATGGAAGGTAGCTAATTGATCTTGACTCTAAATGTGAAGAGATTTAGTTGCACACACATACATTTCATGATCTTACATATTCTATATACCATGTTGTGTGATTAGTGTTGTTGCATATTTTTTTTCATGCATGATCACTCTATCATTTTGTATTTGTTCTTTGCCATGATTTTTGGCCTTGAAATTTGCATGAAGCCTTTTCTAGAGGTTATTTTTTACCTCTAACCGCTCCCAAGTCCGCTGTGTTTTTCTTCACAGCGCTAGGACAGCAGTTCCAGGATAGAGCAAACCGCTCCCAGTACCGCTCCCGAACCGTCGTCATTTTCTCGGCAGCGGTGGCCTTAGCAGAGCAAACCACAGCTGTGACCGCTGCGGCTTTCGCAGCGGTACAGGCAGCGGTACAGGCAGCGGTCATCTATGACGTTTCGTTTCCTTGAATCAAAACGATGCCACTTTGGGTTGCATCTCATATATAATTGTCTTGATAGTCTTTAGATGACTAAGAGAGCAAAAACACATCTTTTGAAAGCTTTTGAGTTTCTTCCAAGCTAAGGTATCAAGACTTCATCTTTATTATTCAAAACACACAAACTCATCATACTTGTATGTTTCATTCATCATCTAGCATGTTCTAGTTTGATTCTTATAGGGTTTTCATATTTGCTCACATGACTTATAGTCAGAACATCCTTGCATCATTTCACATGTTCTTTCTCTATGAGATAGCTTTTTTATTACTTGACTAGTTTCAAGATTGCTTCTTTATGACTTAACTTAGTTTCAAGATTGTGTTTATTGTATTTTGTGAGGTGTATTGTGGTAGATATTGTATATAGGACTTTGTTTGTCTATTTAGCTATGTCATATGCATGTCATTTAGCAAAATGATATCTAGGAATGTCTAACATATTCATCCATGCCTAGATATGCTTAAATGTCTAACCTTGCATTTTGAGCATCTTAAATATTGTTAATATCCACACTAGGTTGTTTTATCTCTTCATTTAGAGTTAAGTCTTGTAATTGCCTTTTGGTAGTTTGCAAGCAACGGACTAGATTCACTTTTGAAGGCCCGCGGGTAGCAAAGACGGATTAGTAATCGTAGGTGTGATGATGTCAACCTAAATTGTAATCGTATTTGCAATTAATGGATTGAGGTTCTAGTGTGGCACACTAAACAACCCGTGGTTTTTCCCCGTGTGGGTTTCCACGTAAAAATATCTTGTCATTTACTTTCCACATTCTTTACACTTGATTTTAGTTGATGACTAGTTTGGGTTGGCTTTGTAATCTTGATTAATCTCGAAAATTGGTAAAAAGGGATTAAAATCTATTCACCCCCCCCCCCCCCCCCCCCCCCCCCCCGCCCCTTCTCATCTAGATTATATTAGGACTCATTAATATATTTTTTCAATTGGTATCAAAGCGGGTTCCTTAACATAATTAGGAAATCCCTTGCTCTTGTTAGAGTCATTTGCATTTGTTTGCATTTTTTTTTTTTTTTTTTTTTTTTTTTTTGTGTTTAGCTTGTTTGTGTGCATTCATATCATTCTCACCCAAACACTATGAGTGGAAATGGAATTAGAGGCAAGGGTGCCTCTAGCACAAGACCTCCCTTGCTCAACGGGGTCAATTACGCATCATGGAATGGCAAAATGGAAGCATATGTTTGTCAAATTCATGACCGGGCATGGATGGCGATTGAAAATGGGTACATGCCACCTATGATGACTCCTACGGGAGGTGGAGAGGAAGTCCCCAAGCCGAAGGCACAATGGACCTCCCAAGTGTTTGAGGCTTCAAAGTGGAACAACAAAACCATGCACGCAATTCTATGTGCCATGGATGACAACCAATACAAACTCATTCAAACTACAAGGATAGTAAAGGAAGCTTTGGACATATTGGAGATAGCTCATGAAGGAACCAAGGTGGTAAAGGATTCCAAGCTCCAAGTCCTCCAAACACAATTTGAGACCATATGGATGGAGGAGGATGAGTGCTTCAATGACTTCCAAGTGAAGCTTATGGATATAGTAAATCAAAGTCACCAACTTGGTGATCCCTACTCTGATAGAAGAATCAAGCAAAAGATCATGAGATCGCTTCCCGAGAGGTTTGAATCCAAAGTGACGGCATTAGAAGACAATAGTGACTACTCAAAGATGAAGCCAAGTGAAGTTATTAGAAGGCTCTTGGCCTATGAATCTAGAAAAGGTCCTACTTCTACACCTCATAAAAAGCAAAAGAGTCTTGCCTTAAAGATCATCAAAATAGAAAATGATGAAGAAGAACCGGATGAAGAAATTGCCTTAATGGCAAAGAAGTTCAAGCAATTTATCAGATTTGAGAAGAAAGGAAAATTTATGAAGAAGAAGGCTTCTTTCAAGAAAGTGGAGCAAACTCAAGAAAAGGACCACAAGAAGGGTGTCCAATGCTATGAGTGTAGTGGCTTTGGACACATTGCTCCCGAATGTGCAAATTTGAAGAAAAAGAGAGGAAAAGTCATGGCGGTGACTTAGAGTGATAGTGATGACCTATAAGAGGAAGACAAGTCTTCGGATGATGATGAAGACCAAGCTGCCAACTTCATTGCTTTCTCATCCTCTCACAATAGCAATGAAGTTATGAGTGACAAAGAATAGAAAGAGCACAAGTAAAAAGAAAGTGACTCAAATGGTGGTAGTCACTCATCAATGTCCAACTTTGAGTTTGATGAAGAAATGGACTATGATGACTTTATGAGATTCTTTGAGAATTTAAGGTTGAAGAAGAAAAAGGAGCTACAAAAGTTGAAAGGGGAGAAGCTTGAATTGACTTCCAAAGTAACTCATTTGAGCAAGGAAATGAGTAAAGCAAAAGAGTTGGAAGAAGGATTGAAGATGGAGCTAGTCTTGGCTAAGAAGAATGAAAAAAGCTTGAGGAAAGAGCTCATGGAAGCAAGAGGGTTGATTGCTAAGATGATTTCCGAAACCAAGAAGCTTGACACGATGCTTTCTTGTGGGAAGAGCCCTTGTGACAAAAAGGGGTTAGGATATGTGGAAGAAATAAAAGCCAAACCTTTGAAGAAGACAACATTTGTTAAGAGCAAAAAGGTTGAAAGTGCTCAAAGCCCTCAACAATCAACTAAGTGGGTTGAAGTTGGTAAATCCTCAAAGCAAGCACAAGCAAGCATTCCAACAAGAGCTCCACCACAAGCTAGAGCTACTCAACCTAGGCCTCCACAACCAAGACCTCCACAACAAAGGATCCCACAAGCTCAACCAAGGAGACATGCCAACTTTGCTCAACCACATAAAAAAAAAAAAAAGAGTTGCCTCAACACCCAAGAGCAACTCAAAATAGAAGGAGGCCACAAATGCTTGCATAAGGCTATGGTATAAATTCCGATTTTACTCCTACTTGCCATTTCTGTGGAATTGAAGGCCACATTAGGCCTAATTGTTTTAAGTATATTAAATTGTGTAGAAAAGAAAACATGATTGAAGAGACACAATGCATGGACCTAGGAAATTTAGACACAATGGACTAATGGCTTCTAGAAATGACCATGTTTCACCTAGGATGACTAGAAATGATGAATATTATTGATATGTGGCCCAAGTTGCCTTGAAAGCAAATGCCGCCAACACTTGGTACCTTGATAGTGGGTGTTCTAGGCACATGACCGGAAATAAGAGTTTCTTTAAAGCTCTTGTAATTGAGGATGGTGGATTCATCACCTTTGGTGATAGATCAAAGAAAAAAGTTATAGGGAAAGGTAATATATCTATTCCCAGTTTGCCCTCCTTGCCCAATGCTCTTTTTGGAGATGTCTTGCAAGCTAATCTTATTAGCATATCACACTTGAGTGATGAAGGGCTTTCGGTTATGTTTGGCAAAATTGATTGCTCTATTTTTAAGGAAAATGTGCAAGTTTTATTGAAAGGTAAGAGATCAAGTAACAATTGCTATTGTCTTGAGTCTAATCTCATCTCTTGTAACTTGTCCACTAGTAAGCAAGTTGAAGTGTGGCTCCAAAGACTTGGCCATATGAACTATAAGATTTTGAAAGTCCTTGATAGAATGAATGTTGTTAGAGGCCTTCCCAAGCTTGGAAAAAAGGTTGAAGGTGTTTGTGAACCTTGCCAACAAGGTAAGCAAACTAAGAATGTCCATAAGAAAGGTAGATACATTTCCACCAAAGAGCCATTGAAGCTTTTCCATATGGATCTTATGGGTCCCATTCAAACCGAAAGTTTAGGTGGTAGAAGGTACATTCTTGTTGTTGTTGATGACTTCTCTAGGTTCACATGGACTTACTTCTTTAGAGAAAAGTTCGAAGCCTTTGAGAAATTTAAAATGCTTTGTGTCAAAATTCAAAATGAGAAAACCACTCACATCAAAAGCATTAAGAAAATTATAAGTGATCATGTGAAAGAGTTTGAAAATGCTAGCTTTGAAAATTTTTGCAATAGCTTAGGCATTTCCCATGAATTTTCGGCCCCTTGGACTCCTCAACAAAATTGTGTTGTTGAGATGAAGAATATAGTCCTCTAAGAAATATTTGGACCGAAGCCATTAATACGGCTTGTTATATAGGGAATAGAGTATTCCTTAGGTCCGGGACTAAACAAACATTCTGTGAATTATGGAAGGGTAGAAAACTCAATGTGAGCTACTTCCACATCTTTGGAAGCAAGTGTTATATACTTAATGACCATGATCAACTTGGCAAGTTTGATACCAAGAGTGATAAGGGTATTTTTATTGGATATGCACTTAATAACAAGGCCTATAGAATTTTTAATCTAAAGACTCCAAGTGTGATGGAATCATCAAATGTTGTCTTTGACGATTGTAGGCTGAAACATGATGATCATGATGAGGATGTTTGTAAGATTGATGACCTTCCCTTGAAGGAGTGTGGTGAAACTTCAAGTTATGTTTAGTCAAACCAAAATAAATAGGATGATTTACCTCTTAATAGAGTTCCTCCTTTGGACTCTAATGAACCCGCTCCTTGGGTTTGGAAACTCCATGATAAGGATGATATCATTGGAGAGGTTAGAAAGGGTGTTAGGACTAGACGTCAAATAGCTAATCAAATTAGCTACACTTGCTACACCTCTCAAATAAAACCCAAAAAGGTAGATGAGGCCTTGAATGATGAATATTGGGTTCTTGCCATGCAAGAAGAGCTAAACCAATTTGAGAGAAATGAGGTTTGGATTCTTGTTCCTAGACCTAAAAACACCAATGTCATAGGTACTAAATGGGTGTTTATGAACAAGTCCGATGAGGATGGTAACATTATGCGAAACAAGGCAAGGCTTGTTGCACAAGGGTACTCTCAAATTGAGGGTATTGACTTTGAGGAGACATTTGCTCCCGTTGCCCGTTTAGAGTCTATTAGGCTTCTCTTGTCCATTTCTTGTGTGTACAAGTTCAAATTACACTAAATAGATGTCAATAGTGCCTTCCTCAATGGCTTCTTGCATGAGGAAGTGTTTGTTGAACTACCCAAGGGGTTGTGGATCCACACCACCCCTCTTATGTCTATCGCCTCAAGAAGGCCTTATATAAGTTGAAATAAGCACCAAGGGCTTGGTATGAGTGCCTCACTCTCTATCTTGTTGACAATGGCTACTCTAGGGGTAGTGTTGATAAGACCTTGTTCATCAAGTGCATTAAAGATGAGTTATTCATAGCTCAAATTTATGTTGATGACATTGTTTCTGGTTCCACCAACAACTTGAAAGTTCAACAATTTGTTGATATCATGTCTCATGAGTTTGAGATAAGCATGGTTGATGAACTAAATTACTTCCTAGGATTGGAAATTAAGCAAATGCATGATTGGATCTTCATATCTCAAGCTAAATATACTAAGAGCCTAGTGAAGAAGTTTGGCCTTGATAATGCCAAACATTATGACACACCCATGAGCACCACCTTGAAACTTAGCAAAGATGCTAGTGGAAAGGATGTGGAGCAAAGTCTACATCGCGGCATGATAGAAAGCTTGCTTTACTTGACCTCAAGTAGGACCGATATAGCATTTAGTGTGGGTGTGTGTACTAGGTACCAAGTTAATCCCAATGAATCTCACCTTGTTGCGGTAAAGAGGATCATTCGGTTTGTGAATGGTACCTCAAACCATGAGATTTGGTACTCCTTTGACACTAATCCAAGTCTTGCTGGATATAGTGATGCCAATTGGGTGGAAAATTATAATGATAGGAAAAGCACATCAGACGGTTGTTTTTTCCTTGGGAACAATTTGGTTTCTTGGTTTTGTAAGAAACAAAACTCAATTTCCCTATCCACGGCCGAGGCGGAATACATTACCGTCGGTAGTGCTTGCACTCAATTGATGTGGATGAAACAAATGTTAGCCGACTATAGAGCAAGGTACTCTTACTTTATTTTGTAATAACATGAGTGCCATCAACATTTCTAAAAATCTCGTCCAACATTCTAGAACAAAGCACATTGACATTAGACACCACTTCATAAGTGAGCTAGTTGAGAGCAAAACCATTTTATTGGAACATGTGGGAACAAATGATCAACTAGCGGATTTGTTTACAAAACCCTTAGACACTCTTAGATTTGGGAACCTTAGCAAGTCTATTAGGATTTGTCACTTGGGTTAAAGTGGTCTTGACCCCATATGGGGAGCTCAAGCAAATAGAGCAAAGTCTCATGATCATGCATTGTACTACATTGAGATATTTTATGCCTCTTATTTAATTGCTTGAGATGATTGGCTATACATGTTTATATGTATTTTTCTTAATAAGTGTGATACATTGCCTTGCTTGCAATCCATGTCATATTTTTGCTCAAACATGCATTTTTGGAATAGGAAATGTCCTTTGGAAATACTTTGTGAATGATCTTTAATTGATTCCTGTGACATGATGATTCTTTTGTTGACATACTTGTATATGAAAAGTATGATATGTTTGATTGCTTTATCTTGAATAAAAATTTGTGTGCAAAAGCAAACTTTGAGATTTCAATTAATAAGGATCTTAAAATCCAAAGTCTCTCTTTCTTTATGTATAGAACAAGGCTACTATCTTACCGGTATATCACCCGGAAAAATCAAATTGGATGCAAAGTTGCTCATGTCTTGTTTTGCATATAAAGTTAGATATAGTTGCTCTTTAAAATTTTGAAATGCTTAAACTCTATATCCTTGTTTCTTCCATGACAAAGAGTGAAATTGGTTTGAATTCCTTTAGAAAACCTTTGTTGTTTGCTTTGCCAAATACCATTGCTTTTGAACTTGAATGCAACATGTCTTGCATGCAAAACATCCTTTTTTTTTTTTTTTTTTTTTTGAAACGGCGAAAATTTATTCATAGAAAAGCCAAGAAGGCCAAGAAGAACAACAAGCCACAAAACCCAGAAACCCCACAAAAAGCCATCCCAAGATCACACCAACCAACAAAAAGAGCTAAGACCCAACCACTAATGAACACCAAGAAATACAAAAAGACGAACAAGCCAAAACCAAAGAAAAAAACTGCTGCTGCACCGATATTAAACCACCAAAACAACCACAACAACAGAAAAACAAAACCCCAGCTGGAAAATTAGGACCCAGAAGGCTTGAATTTTTGGACCAAATTTCTCATCAAATCATGAAACCTTGTATCATTCTCCTTCTTCCTACTATTGATTATCTCAAGCAGCTCATTTTTCTTCCCATTGAATTCAAAGCCTAGGGCCATACCTTTCTCCAAAACCTTCACAATCTCTTCCTCAAGACTCCACCCAACTTTGTTCTTTACCTCACGAAATTGATGCTGAATTTTGTCATGAACGCTAGAATTCCTGATCACAATCGTTGAATTTCTTTCCCCACTGCAGTATTTCCTTTCAATGATGTCAATGATCACATCCTTCTTTCCAGACAGAGAATGTTCAGTTTGGCCATCGAGCTTTCCACCTACAACCTCATCTGATGGGCCTTTCTTCAATCCATCCTTTGTCAAAATGGTCTGGTCCCACACCTTGCTATTCATTCCTTTTTCAAAAAAATCACCACTAGCTTTTCTTGCCACCACCCTCTTATCGGTCTCCCCACCACTAGCTTTACTTAGCTTTGAGTTGTCCCCACTAGCATTTTTAAACTTTAAATGAACCTTTTTGTTATACTCTCCCATACGATTTCTTCTTAGAGTGCCACTTTCCATATCCCTCTCACCATCTAGGCACTCATTACTCACGTTAACCCCACCATCATTATCTTTATTGATAAAATTCAAACAAGCTGTCCCTTTTTTTAAATTGAGCTGAGCACTTTCCATTCCCTCCTCCAATGCGTTGACTTCATGATCAGAACCCACAGAAGATAACTTGCACGCCATCTTCAGAGCTGACAAGTCAGTATTGTTTCTGTCTGCCAGCCTGCACATCTTCAACCCTTCATCACATGTTCTAGCCTCATCAGAACTTAGCAACTCAACTGACCCATCTAAAGCCTTTATGTCTTCATTCTTGAGTTGGCCACAATCGAAACCAACTTCCAAGGCAGCATCAAAATTACTTTTTTCCAACAAAGACTTAGAATTTGAATTAGAGACAGCACTCATTCTCAAACCCAGAAAACAAGCAAGCCACGGAATGCTCACTGGAGCCGGATCTTCTTCCACCCTAACCTCAAAAGAAAATATGCCAACCATCACCTTAATTCTATTCGAGCAGGGCTGATCGTGAGGGATCAGAGCAAGAACTCTACCCCTGTCTAATCTTCTTCTATGAACACAGTCCTCATCAACCATTAAAGGTTCCCCAAGCATCCACCCTATTTTCATGAAGAAAGAATGACACCAAACATTTAAAGGGACACCTCTACAGTCCAGCCAAACCAACTTTGCTTGAGGAACCAGAGAATTACACCACCTGAGCATAGAAGAAAAACAGTCCTCCCAAAAAAAATTATTCGAAACAAAGGCCTCCCTGTCATCTTTAGAGTCAAAGCACCAAACAATACTTTTGTCACCTAGATAAACAGAGGAGAAAGAGAAACCCCTCAAACTCAACCTATGGTTCACAGAAGACACATTAGCAAATTTCTTAAGAACTCCCACCGCACACTTGTTAAGCCAGTTATCATCGTAGATGTTACTATCCCAAGACATAGATAGTATCTTCTTCTTCACCTCGGATCCATCTTCTTGAATCCCGTTTTCAAGACCATTAACCACCTTAACAAAGGATCGAGAACTGTGGTTAAGGCACCCAACCTCCTGAGATCGACCTCTTTTGCCTCCAACACCAAGCCCATCATCTTCCACTGTCGAAAGACCCCGTCTTGCCGCTGCTAGCCTTCGACTATTCCAGCCCACCAATGCCATTTTTGTAGAGATTGGCCACCCAAAAACAAACCTCCCATTCGCCTCTTTCGCCACCCTACTGGCTTCGTCCACCGATCCAAATCGAATAAAAGCAAAGCAACTCTTTCGAGATCTATTCTTGGAAGATAAGAAAACATCTCTCACTATACCAAAAGACTTGAAAAATCCCCATAAACCAACCAAATCTACAGAAGGATTCAGATTATCAACAAAAATTGAAAAGAGATTTTCCCTAAAATCCCTTCCCACTTCACGCCTGGAAAGTTGAGAGAATCTCTCACTAACTTTCTCTCTCATCGACATCCTCAAAGCATATCTTAGATCGACCCCACATGCAAAACATCCTTGTCACACATTTTTTTTTCTTCAACTAAAACTCCTTGAATCTCTCTTACTTAATTGAGTTGCATAAAATTGCTTATATGATTATACATATGTGGTTGTGCTACAAGCTCTCCTTGCTAATGCTTGCCTATTAGGGGAGACTCCCTTTGCCTATCTCATGACAAAAAGGGAGAGTAAGGTTGGGGGAGAATTTTTTTTTTTTGGCATTGCATTTAGAGGGAGTTGAGAGAGAGAGAGTAAATCATGTTCGGAGTTGATGCATTTAGGGGGTGTTGCATTGTATGCATTGCATAAGTACAATATTTGATTGTATTTTTTTTGGCAATTGCATTTTCTCCTGTTACAAGCACGTCTCACACATTTACTCTTGAAAGGTATCTTTCTTGTTGATTGTGTGTAAGTTGGAATTTTCTACAAGCATTGGATTGACTTGAAGATGCTCAAGACTTAGTATAGGGCTTTATTTGTATTGTATAAAATTTTGTTAACCAACATTTTTTTGTTTCTATGAGGATCCTATGTAAGTGTTGATTTTGTCACGAAATAGCCAAAGGGAGAGATTGTTACTGCCTCACCTTTTTTATTGGCTTATTTCGTCAACAAAATCACAATGGGCTTTAATCTTGTAAGGGTGCCTTAGGTTTGAAGAAATTATACTCAAATGCTTAAGAACCTCTTTGTGGACTTCAAGAGCTTCATGGAAGGTGGCTAATTGATCTTGACTCTAAATGTGAAGAGATTTAGTTGCACACACACACACATTTCAAGATCTTACATGTTCTATATACCATGTTGTGTGATTAGTGTTATTGCATATTCTTTTTCATGCATGATCACTCTATCATTTTGTATTTGTTCTTTGCCATGATTTTTGGAGTTGAAATTTGCACGAAGCCTTTTTTAGAGGTTATTTTTTACCTTTGACCGCTCCCAGGTCCGCTGTGATTTTTTTCACAGCACTAGGATAGCGGTTCGTAGACAGAGCAAACCGGTCCCGAACCACCGTCATTTTCTCATAAGCGGTGGCCTTAGCAGAGCAAATCGCTGCAGTGACTGTTACGGCTTTCACAGCGGTATAGGCAGCGGTCGTCTGTGGCGTTTCATTTCCTTGAATCAAAACGACGCCACTTTGGGTTGCATCTCACATATAATTGTCTTGACAGTCTTTAGATGACCAAGAGAGTAAAAACACATCTTTTGAAAGCTTTTGACTTTCTTCCAAGCTAAGGTATCAAGACTTCATCTTTATTACTCAAAACACAAAAACCCATCATACTTGTATGTTTCATTCATCATCTAGCATGTTCTAGTTTGATTCTTACAGGATTTTCATATTTGCTCACATGACTTGTAGTTAGAACATCCTTGCATCACTTCACATGTTCTTTCTCTACGAGATAGCTTTTTTATTACTTGACTAGTTTCAAGATTGCTTCTTTATGACTTGACTTAGTTTCAAGATTGTGTTTATTGTGTTTTGTGAGTTGTATTGTGGTAGATATTGCATATAGGACTTTGTTTGTCTATTTAGCTATGTCATATGCATGTCATCTAGCAAAATGATATCTAGGAATGTCTAATATGTTCATCCATGCCTAGATATGCTTAAATGTCTAACCTTGCATTTTGAGCATCTTAAATATTGTTAACATTCACACTAGGTTGTTTTATCTCTTCATTTAGAGTTAAGTCTTGTAATTGCCTTTTGGTAGTTTGCAAGCAAAGGACTAGATTCATTTTTGAAGGCATACGGATAGCAAAGATGGATTAGTAATTGTAGGTGTGATGCGATCAACCTAGATTGTAATCGTATTTGCAATTAGTGGATTGAGGTTCTAGTGTGGCGCACTAAACAATCCGTGGTTTTTCCTCGTGTGGGTTTCCATGTAAAAATCTCGTGTCATTTACTTTCCACATTCTTTACACTTGATTTTAATTGTTGATTAGTTAGGGTTGGCTTTGTAATTTTGATTAATCTCGAAAATTGGTAAAATGAGATTTCCCCCCTCTAGATTATATTAGGACTCATTAATATATTTTTTTCAATTTGCAATTACTACCTACTATTATTCTACTAAGTTTCCAATTCTCTCCCGAATTAATTTTTAAATGGCAAGTGGTGGAAATGGAATGGGTCACGGCCGCGACGGTCCTAGCCGTTCTATTTCAATGAAAGGTAAGGATCCTATGATTGATAATCTTGGTCGTGATGGCACCACCTATCACGAGTATCTGCAACACCGGGCCTATGTTGAAGACTTAGGCCTAAACTCTCATACTCTCCCTCTAACAATTTCAGAACCCGATCCTAATGACATCCCCACCCCCCTAAAAAAAAATTGACAAGCCAGTCAGAAAATATGTATGATATTGATACACCTCCAGATTTTGAATTTGATCCACCGGAACCAGAAGAGCAGGAAGATCTGATACAGAAGTAGAGCAAATATGATCTCTTTGTAAAACATAAGAAGAAAATTAAGCAAAAAGATGGAAGCTATGTAGCGGCTTGCAATTACTGCAAAAAAATATATAAGTGGACCAAATCCGGAGGATATGGCACTTCTCGGAAGCATATTTTAACCAAACATCCAGAAGCAGAGACCAGATCGAGGTCACAATCACAAATTCTCAGTTACACTACTCCTAACCAATAATTATTTTGTTATATTGATGAACAAAATAGAGAAGAATTAGCTAGAATGGTAGCAATAGAACACTTATCATTTAGTTTTGGTGAAAGAGTTGGTTTTATTAATTATCATCAACGAGCATTAAACCCTGCTGCATGCCGTGTTCCTAAAGTCAGGCCCACGGCAACACTTGAAAAGATTTATGAAAAAGAAAAAAGAAAGTTAGAAAAATATTTTGAAAAATATAGCGGTCGTGTTTCCGTATGTGCCGACATATGGAGTGACCATTGGCGATCGCATGCATACTTGGGTGTCACTTGCCATTATATGGATGATGCATGGAATATCCAGAAAAGAATTCCTGCATTTAGAGTTTTTGATGATGCACATACTGCTCAAAATATTTTTAGACAGTTTAGAATTATTTTTTCAGAGTATAAAATTGAAAACAAAATTTTTGCAATTGGTTTTGATAATGCTTCTGCCAATACCACTGATATTCCATCTTTACTTGATTTATACAAACCTTATCTTGGTGGTACATTTTTTCATCAAAGATATGCATACCATGTTTTAAATTTATATGTTCAAAAATGATTAAAAACTCTTGAACATTTTATTCAACCTATTAAAAAAGCCATAATGTCTTTGTGGAAACATTCTTCTACAATGAAAGCATGGTCAACATTTTGAAAACAAAATGGTAGATGTGTCGTTAGATTTTCTCATGATGTTCCAACACATTAGAATTCTACTTATAAATTGCTTGCTCAAAGTTATGATTATAGGGATTTATTAGTTTCTTTTGTTCAATTTCATGTTAGTCACATTGATCTTTATCAAACTCATTGGGATGCTTGTTACAACATTTTCAATTTGTTAAAAGTCTTTTATAATGCTACTAACAATTTATCTGGTGTTTATTATCTTATAACTAATTTATTTATTATTGAGAATCTTAATATTGCTGGTGCATTTGCTCATTGTGAATCCGACATAGAATTAGCGGAAGCCGTTAATGCTATGAAGGTAAAATGGTTAAGTTATTATAGGGAATTTCCAAATATTTATTTGATTGTCATGGTTTTTGATCCACGTTGTAAATTAGAACATTTGTCTTATTATCTTATGGTTATTATGGCCACCAAGGTTTAAAAATTGAATATAATGTTGATGCGTGTTGTGATAGAGTTAAGAAATTATTGTATGATTTATATGATGAATATGTTACAGCTTATGGATCCTCACTGAACTTAGATGTTACACGAACACAAACTGTATCTCAACCCCCATCATCCTCTGGATTTATGAATTTAGGATATAGTCTGTTATCAAAAAAAAAAAAGAAAAAAAAAAACCAAAAAACCACGATGTTCTTCTTCATTAGGCTCCGACAAGTATTCTGAGCTTGAATCTTATCTAAGTACCTCTTTTGAGTTTATAGAAGATTAAGTACCTCTTTTGAGTTTATAGAAGATACGCCAAGGAAAAAATTTGATATCTTACAATATTGGAATGAGTATGGAAGGTACTATCCAATCATGGCTATGATAGCCAAAAATATTTTTTCAACACTAGTTTCTACGGTGGCAGTGGAACAAGAGTTTAGCGCCAAGGGAAATATCCTGGATGAAAAGCGTTCATGCTTGACTCCTGAAAAGTGTTTGTGCTTGACTCCGAAAGCACTACAGATACAGGTTTTTGTAGATGACTGGACGAAGGCACAATATAGACAATAAGAAATCAAGCAGAAGGCAACGTACGATTTCTTCAAAGATGACGAACTGAAACTGGAGCAGCAGAGTAGCAGATGCGGATCACCTCATCACGACAACAATTGGTCACGTCATCACCAAACCTACAATAAAAGGTAAGAGAATTACGAGGCCTTTGATTCCTCTAAACCCCCCAAGAGAATACGTAGACAACTTAATTGTGGTAAAAATTAAATGCAAGGCTAATAACTTTATTTTTATTTATTTTTCTAGTTTTATTTTAATTTAATTTTGTAATTTGCCATTTATTTATTTTATGTTATTTTCGAATTTCGGGTGACCCAATTCCCAAATACCCAATGAAATGTAATTTGTAATTTGTCATTTTGTTTAGCTTTATTTTAATTAAATTTTATAATTTGTCATTTGTTTATTTTATTTTATTTTCGGATGACCCAATCCAATGAATTTTATTTTATTTTATTTTGTAATTTGTCATTTATATATTTTATTTTATTTATACAAGTCTAATTTTTCTTTTATTAACAAAGAAAAAAAAAGATTCAGAACCGTCGGTTCCTATGGAACTGGAACTGGAACTGGAACTAGAACTGGAATCGACGATTCTAGAACCGAAACTGGAACCAGCATATGTCAGTTCCGATTCTAATTCCACCAAACCTTGGAACCGAAACCGTCGGTTCGAAACTGGAACTGAAACCGTGTAAGGTTTACATATATAGCTCTTTTCTTTTGATATACAAGAAACTATATCTCTAACTCTCTAAGTGTGGGGAGACCTCACCCTTAAATCGTGGGAGAAAATTTTTTGTGTTGCATCTTTAGTGATTTATCTCATTAGGTTAGGTTACACCCAAGGCTATCTTCAGATATTTCAGGGCCCGGTCAATTTAATGATATTAACAAAAATCGGGGTCCCATAAAAAAAAATTATTATCATTAACATAAAAAAATTAAATAAATAATTCTTCATTTACTAAATAAAATGCAATCCACATAAAAGGGAGAGGGTATTGTGAGCTGTTGATTTGTTGTTGTTTTTGACTTTTTTGTTGTTTGTTTTTGTTATATCAAATGAGCAGTTTCACACTTTGACAACTCAATTAGACCCTGACTTTGAATTGAATGGATAGTTTGTTTTTGTTGGAATGAATTGTTTAATTGTGTTTGACTTAGAAAAAATAAATAAATAAATAAAAGCAAATAAATGAGAAAGATCAGGCCCTTTTTGAACTTAGAAAGATTGGGTTATAATTTCACAAAACCAACAAAAAAAAAATAGATTGGCTAGTTGAGGACCCCAATAAAATGTTGGGTTTGCTAACCCCACTGGTCAACCCTGGTTACACATTGATTCGTTCATTGCCATATTTCAAAAAAGAAGAAAAAATACAATAAAGTGTACATTGATGTATTAAAAGAATAAATGTGAGAATTTTTATCGGTTTTCGAATCTTAACTTTAAGAGGATGTTTGTGAATAACAAATGTACAACCCACTTAATATGACGAAAATACAACACTACTCATAAACTATTAACAACACCTTTTTCTTACTAGTTACTAATAGAGGGAATATCGAATATGTTATTCCCTAAATACATTCATGTTATTCCCCGAATACTAAATGTATTCGGGGAATAACAAATGTACAACCCACTTAATATGACGAAAATATAACACTACTCATAAACTATTAAAACAACACATTTATTCTTAACTTTAATGGGTCTAAACTAAACCAATTAAGTTGTTTTGTTTGTTTTTTTAAGTGGTCAAACAACTTAACATTATCCAAAAACAATTAAAAATAAAAAGTAAAAAATCCCGACTTTTCACTTCATATATGGGTTAAACTAAAACAACTTAAATTTGTGACTTAAAATAACGAATCTCTTATTTTAACATAAAGTAAGGACCTCCATGAAATTCAATGGTTCACTGAAACCAAAAAAATAAGTAAAAATAATAGTAAAAATAAATAAAATAATTAAAATAAGTAAGAAAACCTACTTATGAACCCATCAGCGGGTGTGCACCCAACACAGAATTGGAAGAGAAACCGTTGTGGCATAATGAACAAAATCGAGTGTGACCATACAAAACCACCAACAAAAACCAACTAGCTCATTCTTTCTTTTCCTTCTCTTCTCCTTCTTCTATTTCTTCAATGGTTCACTAAAACCATAAAAAATAATTTTAAAAATATATTTAAAATGAGTAAAAATAAGTAAAATAAAGAAAAAAGATACTTGTGAACGGTTAGCATGTGAGCATGTTTTGGATCCAAATTGATTATGGCATACCAGCCAAGAAACCCTAGTGTGCCATTTATATTCCATGTGATAATGCATGAAAATTTTGGCTCCGTTAAGAAGAGGCAGGCAACATCACAGGCAGCAAAAAACGATGACACCATATGATGTAGAGGCACTGTTGATGAGGCTCAAGTGACTGATTGATGGCTTTTTGGAGAAGGTGGTACTATTGAATGTTTCAGACGACGTTCCCATTCATGTAGCCACATACGGTCATGTGAAATCAGTAACGAGATGTATTAAAATGACTTTTTTTCTAAAAATTGTATTTGGTATCTAAGAGGAATCATACTAAGGGGCTGTTTTTTTTTTTTATATATATATATATTATCTTGTCTATACTATCCTATTTGATTATTCTACGTTTTGGTATCAGAGCCTTAAGACTTGTTGAAGAAGAAGGTTTAATTTAGGTTTTAATTCTAGGTGCAAAAGTTAGCAGTCACCAGGATAGCCACCAGCCAGGAGGGCAACAGGCAGACCTACCGACACGCTGTGAGTAAAAACCTAGGTTTTAACTCTCTTTAATTTTGTTCTTTAACATGTCTACAAGTAGTTCTAGATCCGATGTAGAACCAGACAAAAGGGATAGTACAACAGGACGGTCTATAGCAAATTATGAGACTAATTGGAGTGATAAAGACTTAAGTGCTTGGCAACTTCCCAATGTTGCTAAACATAGCATCTATAAGAGAAATGGTGTTTTAAATTTTAAAACTTTATTAGGACAAATCACCAAAGAAATTGATGTCCAATTCCAAGAGGACAATATGTTTTCAACCAATCTTTTTAACAAAAGCAGTATGAAACATTATTATAAATTAGGCTATAATAATATGCATATAGGAAGTGTCCAAATTGGTATCAAACCCCTATCAAAAGTTGGTTTGAACAATTCTATGCTTGTTTGTCTCCGTGACGGACGTATCACAGATTATAAAGAATCCATAATTGGTATAGCAGAGTCAAGCCTTACTTATGGACCTATTTATTTTCAATGTTATCCAAACTTTCAAATAAGCCTTAAAGCCGATGACCATAAAGAAAAATGCCTAGTTGTTGATGTCCAAATTCATAACTATAAGTTTGTTAAAGGATCCAGTCCTTATAAACTTATTTACAGAGTTCATTATCATGTTTTATCATCTGGACTTATTCTTAGCTACATACCTCCTAAAATCCCAGTAGGCCAAACCATTTGTTACAATGCTTCAGAAACTGTTAACATGATGGTTCCAATTCCTATCCCATGGGATAGGATTAAATTTCCTGATACCTGGACAAAAGAAAGAGTTGACCGACCTATATTTAGACCACCTATGAGAGATTTAAATGATTGTATAACTGATCATGATGGAAACCTAAGAATAACTTTCAGACCTTTAGAAAGAAGCATGTCTAGCAGAGAACCAGCCAGTATTAGTAGTAACTTGCAAGCAGCCAGAAAATCTTTATCCAGTGCTTCCAAGCTTAGAATAGCTGAACAAATACCTGATTATAGACCTCATTATAGGCCAAGTCATAGTGAATCATCTTCACAATCAAACCTTATTCATAGAAGAAGGAGACCTATCATTCCACCTATAATAGAAACTAGAAATTCACCACCAGTTATACCAATAACAGAACCTCCTACCCATATAGCTGGTGTCTATAAAACACCAGAATAAGTGGCACAACCAATTCATGTCTATGATAATGAAGGACCATCATCTCCAACCCCTTCTCAAGTTCTCACAGAAATCCCTGACCACGAACCCAGAATAAGATCTATAGATGTTCTCAATAATCCCAAAGAGATCAACAAAACCTATTTAACCCAAGAATATTACTACCCAGAAAATACTGTTATGAGGGAAAAATATGAGAAAAATTACTCAAGTCATAAAAGGAAACAATTTCATTCTAGATGGATGAGAGGTATTGATACTTTAGAAACAGAGATACCATTTTTCCAATGGTATACCAATAGGCACAACTTAGAAGAACAATGTCTTGTTTTAGACCAACAAAATTTCAAGACTTATAAATCCAGTAAAGGAGATGAAACGAGAATACATCCCCCACCCAGAACAAGTACTATTAAAATAGACAATGAAACACCAGGAAACATTAGTAGAACCCTACAATGTATCCCTTTTATCATGTTTGATGAAGAATTACCTCATGGGGTTGCTGCTTCCTCCCACCAGATTGTTGTTGTCATAAAACAAAACAATTTTTCCAATGAATACCTCACAACCATAGGGGAACAGCTAGACAGAATAGAAAATAACCAATCTCAAATACTGATTATCTCAACCTCCAATATTTCCCTCAGAGATTATAAAATGAAATCCAAAATTGCTGAATATAAACCAGGAACAATCCTATTCCCAGACACCACCGGAATAGAAAAATGTTTTGACAGTGTTACTACCGATTTAGAACTTGTCAAAATGTTACAAGAAAGATTAGACAAGCTTCCTAAACCAGAAATTCGAACTTTAGATGGCCATATCTCCTCAGCCCCAGACTCTGACATTGATATTTCAGACTTAGACAATATGATTCAAAAATTGACAACCTCTAGGATAGACAGTCATGTTTATAATAAGTACAACAATGACACCAAACCCTACAATCCCAGACCTACACCTCCAGATCTCCAATATGAAGAGTCTGTGCCATATAGAGCTTATACTGGTAATGCTTGTTATTAATTTAATATTGATGGCTTGTCTGAATACCAGGTTATGACTGTTATTAGGCAAATGTATACTGTAGGGTATATTTATATTAAAAAACAAAATATGACTCATAATGATGCTGTTAATTCACTAGCATCTGGCTTTGAAGGACAACTCTTGGGATGGTGGACTTATACCCTGTCACCCACTGCCAAAGCAGATATTATTACCCATACTAAAGAAATAGCCACCTCTACCCCATTGTTCAGAGTAACAACTGATGCTCCTGAAACCTCAACTACGCCACCAGCCACGTCTTATACCACTAGAACCTCCCAACCAGATGGTATAGATGTTTTATGTCATACCATTATTTTACATTTCATTGGTAACCCTAATAGGTTCCAAGACAAAGAGTATTCAAAATTACAGAATCTTAAATGTAAAAAACTCAGAGATTTTAAGTGGTATAAAGATATTTTCCTAACAAGAGTTCTTCAAAGGACTGATAATGCCAATTCCTATTGGAAGAAGAAGTTCATATCTGGACTACCTTCTTTATTTGCTGATAAAGTTAGAGATAAAATGAGGGAACAGATGGCTAGCCCAGACTGGTCCCAAATAGATCTCAATACTTGGACTTATGGAGAAATCATAACAACAATCAATATTGTTTCTATGCAATTATGTACAGACATTAGATTAAAAAGTCAACTTAAGAAGCAAAAGCTTACCACTAGAAAAGAACTTGGTTCTTGGTGTGAGCAATTTGGTTTTGAAAAACTTCCTATCCATAATAGAAAAAGACACCATGACAAGAAAATAAAACCTTATAAGAAACAAAAAACCCAAATTAGAACTCACAAAAGATCCAAACCTTTTAAAAATTTTAGAAAGCATAACAAAAACAATAAAGCCTGCTATAAGTGTGGAAAAGAAGGTCACTTTGCCAAAAACTGCCCTGAATTGAGAAAACTTAGAAACAAAATACGAACCCTAGACATTAGTGAAGAAACCAAAGAAAGACTTATTCAGACCCTATATGAAACAGATACAGAAACTAGCAGCAAAGAAATAGAGCCTGAATCTGACAATCAAGTCTTAGTCCAAGAAGATTTAGATTCAGAATCTTTGACAGACAGTGATAATGAATCACAAATTTGTGGGGAAACAAGCTTGTACTTGTAAGGAGATCAATGTTCTAGATCAATCTGATTATTCCTTAATAATTGGAATGATTGATAGCATTGAAGATCATATTCTTAAAGCCAATTTTATTAGACAAGTACAACAAAAAATTACTAAAACATCTACCCAACCCAGTAAGCCAGTAGAAGAAAATAAGCCGGTCACTTCTTCCATTGTTCCAGATTTTGACCAAAATGTTTTACGAAAATTCCATGATAACCAATAGAAAATTACCATTCCATACCTTCAAAAAGAAATCCAAACCATTAAAAAAGAAATAAAAGACTTAAAAATATTCACACAAAAACTACAACAAGGTCTAGAAGATTCCACAAGAGCCAAGTGCAAACCAAAATCTAAACAACCAAGCTTTAAGAGTTCTAGTGACTCAGATTCAGATAATATCAGCAAATCTGAACCTGAACAGACTTTGGCCAATATTCTTTGCAAAAATGAAATAGAACATACTGCTGATATAATCAATATTAATAAAGCCTTTAGGATACAAAAATGGTATTGTGATATAGATATTAGAATTTCCTCTGATTATAATCTTAGGGTTAACGCTCTTATAGATTCAGGAGCTGACCAAAATTGCATTAAAGAAGGACTAGTTCCTACAAAATATTTAGAAAAGACCACAGAATCCTTATATGTTGCTAATAAATAAAAGCTTGACATCAGTTATAAATTGACCAATGCCAGAGTTTGCAACTCTGGAGTGTGTTACAATTCCAGTTTCCTTATGGTTAAAACTTTATCACAAAATGTCATCATTGGCTTACCATTCTTATACCTTATCACTCCTTTTACCACCACTGACAAAGGATTATTTATTGAGTATTTAGGCAAAGAAATTTTATTTCCTTTTACATTTTCTGTCCTTGAAAGAGAATTAAATTCTCTAAAAAATACCAACATAGGAAAAGATGATTCTATCTTTCTAGAACAACAGGTTAATAATCTTAACATGAAAGAGAATCATTTGTCCTTCCTGAAAGATAATCTTAGATTTGAGAGACAGAGAAAGTATATAGAAGAACCTAGAACTCAACAAAAAATCAAAGACTTTAAGTCTAAATTAGAAAAAGAAGTTTGTTCTTCCTTTCCCAATGCTTTTTGGGATAGGAAAAAACACATAGTCAGTCTTCCCTATAATAAAGATTTCTCAGAAAAAGGAATACCAACCAAGGCCAGACCAATACAGATGACCTTAGAACTCCTTGAGTATTGAAAGAAAGAAATCCAAGACTTATTACAAAAAGGACTAATTAGGCCTTCTAAATCACCATGGAGTTGTCCTGCTTTCTATGTTAACAAGAATGCTGAAATAGAAAGAGGAGTTCCTAGACTTGTTATCAATTATAAGTCTCTTAATGAAGCCCTTCAATGGATCAGATATCTCATACCTAATAAAGCAGACTTATTAAAAAGGCTTTATAAAGCCAATATATTTTCAAAATTTGACATGAAATCAGGATTTTGGCAAATCCAGATTGCTGAAAAAGACAGATATAAAACTGCTTTTACTGTTCCTTTTGGATAGTATGAATGGAATGTTATGTCGTTTGGATTAAAAAATGCTCCCAGTGAATTTCAATGTATTATGAATGAAATTTTTAATCCTTATACTGAATTCTCTATTGTTTATATTGATGATGTTTTAATATATTCTGATAATGTTGATCAACATTGGAAACATTTAGAGATATTCTTTAAAACTGTTAAAACCCAAGGTTTAGTAATATCAGCTCCTAAAGTTGTTTTATTTTAGACAGAGATCATATTCTTAGGTCACAATATCAAAAGAGGTACCATTATACCCATCCAAAGAAGCCTAGAATTTGCTAATAAATTCCCAGATGAAATTAGAGATGTTATAGGTAAAAATAGTCGTGGCAGACACATCATCACCATATAAGGTTACGCAAGCAGGAGTCAAAATAAGTCAACTTATGGAGCAAAAATCCCCCCACAACGACTTACTCGGAAAAAGAGTAAGCCGCCCGACCACAAGCAAAGGCCATCAGCCCGGGCAGTAAAATTTACTCGGGCGCATACTCGGGCACACTCGGGCATACTCGAGAATCAGTAAAACAGATAGTCACCAGCGTCTATGTTCAAAACGTGGGACATAATCAGCGACCAGCGTCTCCACGATAAGCAATGGTGTGACTACTCGTAAGGAAACAGATAGATTCTCCGCAAATAAAGGAGAAGGACCGCAAATAAAGGAGAAGGAATCAGAATCAAACTTGGACTCAACCAAAACAGGAAATCTGCTACAAAGAAAGAGACAGATTCCATCTAGGATTAAAACGCACGCCCCAAAACTAGGGCATCACATGCGAAACCCTAATAACAACATGTATAAATACCCCCTTTATACACAAATAGGGGCTACGAGAAAAATAGCTTGAGAGAGAGATTATAGTGCAATATTCTTGTAATCATTCTTCATAGTGAATTTGGCTTCGTTGCTAAGGCAACAATCCGTGGATGTTTCTCCGATCATTGGAGTTTTACCACGTAATTGCTTGTTATTTCTTCTTGATTTTAATCATTCTCATTCATTAACTATGGCAATTCAAAAGCGATTCATTGACTCGGTGACCACCAAAAAATCACCGTCAACAAGAGATAAGACACAACTCCAAAGATTTTTAGGATACCTAAACTATGTAGCCAATTTCTATAAAATTTCTATAAAGAATTAAGAATCATTTGCAAACCATTATTCCAAAGACTTAGGAAAAATCCCTTACCATAGACAGATCAGCACACACAAGTTGTTAGAACTGTTAAAAAACAAGTCCAAAAACTTCCTTGTTTATCCATATGCTTCTGAAACAGATGCTTCTGAATTAGGGTTTGGAGGAATCCTCAAACAAAATATTGATGGAAAAGAATACCTTGTTAGATATGTTTCAAGATCTTGGAATGATACTCAGCAAAAATATTCCACTGTTAAAAAGGAAATTTTAGCCATTGTTTTAACTATATAAGAATTACAAGATGATTTGATAAATCAAAAATTTATTCTAAAGGTAGATTGCCAATCTGCAAAATTCATTTTGAAAAAAGATGTCAAAAATCTTGCTTCAAAGCAAATATTTGCTAGATGGCAAGCTTTATTATCAGTTTTTGATTTCACTATTGAACATATCAAAGGATCAGAAAATAGTTTACCAGATTTCTTGACCAAAGAATTTTTGCAGGGTAAAAGCCATGAGTAGCAGCAGAGGCAGGCCCCGAGGCCCTAGGCCCACTATCAAGACTGACTTATCTACTGACTTATCTCCAAATAACCAAAGCCCAAAACCCAATCACAAAGACAAATATGCATTAACTTTACTATCTCAACCTGGGCCTTCTTCTCCCAGGCCTACTAGTGCAGGACCAATTCAAATTTCAAACAGTTTTTCCCCCCTAAGATCAGAATCTCCATCTTTTAAGACTATTGCTTCTTCCCATATTAGTCTTCATTCTTCCAAACAAATTAAATTAGCTCAAGCAAATCAAAACCAAATTACTTCACCCTCTTTCCCGAGAGTCAATTCTCCCACCTATCAATACCAGATTAAACCCTTCTTTGACAGATACTTTGCGATAGAGACACCACTATTACTTGACCATTATTTCAAGGAACCTAAAAAACTTGCAGATGCAATTATTGATCCCATGTTCTGCAGGATTCCTGAAGACATAACAAAAAGACATATATTTTATGAATTCATTTTAGTGGATACTGATTCCATCTACATATCTGATGTTTTTGACAAAATAGACAAAGAAAAATTGATTTTCAGAAAAATTAAGCTTTGCAAAATTATTACCCTTGACCAATGGGGGGGTGACCTAAATAAGAAAAACAAGTTTTCCAGAACTTTTCATGTTTCTGAATATTCTTACTGGGATTATATAGATGCATGGACAAATGTTTTATATGGTCAAAACCCATGGAATTCCTTATCCTGGTTTGTTTATTTTGACAAAGATTTTCCACTTCAAATTCCTTTTTGGTTTCTTGAATGGTGGGATAAATATGGCCCTACTATTGACCTCCTTCCTCATCCTGTAAAGGAAGGATATGCTCAATGGATGACTTATCTTGACAAACCAATTGATTGGGATTTTATCCCTGACTTATTGCTCTTTTTCAAGCATTTTAATCTGAACTGGATTCTAATGCTTAACTATGCAATTAGAGACAAAATGGTAGGAAATGTCAATGTTCCTTATTTTGGACGACAAACAAAAGTTAAATGGTGGAGCAGAATGAATATCTTATATCATGGCAAAAATAGGGTCAACAAATGGTTTTCAGAAAACCCTACTCTTTGAAAATCAACAGACCAGTCTCAATTTTTAATGGCAAAATCCCAGAATCAAGCTAGAATTGCTGCTGCAAGCACCCCAGAAGAGCTAAGAAAAATAGCACAAGAGATGGAAAAGACAATGACCAAGATGTCCCAAAAAGATTCAGAATTAGACTACCAAGATGATGATGATGATTTTCTTGATGATGATGAAGAGCCTACTGATGCTCACAGCTATTTTGGTCATGACGCATCACCATAACAATTATCACCACAATAGAGACTTTAGCCTTGTCAGATTTACCAGACTTATCCTACAAGAGCACGGGATTCATCATTAGGTTTTATGACTCATCAGAGTGTTAAAAAAAAAAAAAAAAAAAAAAAAAAAAAAAAAAAAAAAAAGGTGTCTGTGGAAAATGACAAACTCCAACAGTTCCATGACTGTCGGCAGAAGAGAACAAACAGCACCAGTCAACCCATCATCATTCTCCAGACAAAATCTATTGTAATTTCTACTTTGTAATCATTAGTCTTAACTATGGTTAGTTTTTGTAACTAGGGTAAATCCTTCCTAGATAAGGATTACTCTGGAGTAGCTTGGGGCAGGTTCAATTCTCAGGATTCTGATCCCCACGATTCTGATCCCTCTTTGTATTTCCCCTTCCCCCTTGTAATCTTTCCTCTCCAAAACTTCCTCTCTTTGTAAAAATTCTGAAATCCTAAATAAAGTTTGCGACTTATTTTATCTGTATATTTATTGTTCATCACTGCTGTCAGACTTATACTGACTTTGTAAGTATTATTACTATTTTTAATTTCGTTCCATTTTTAATTTCATTTTGATTCCATACAATTTATGTTTCTACTTTTGCTATATATTATCTTGTCTATACTATCCTATTTGATTATTCTACGTTTTGGTTATAAAAAAAAAAATTTTAAAAAAAATGGTAGTCTTATTAGCTCTTTTAACTTAATTATGGTAATTAGTTTTGTTTGTTTGTTTTTACTTAAATCTTATTTTAAGATTTATAAGTCTATTAGAAAAAATCAATTTTTTTGGCTTTTATCTTATTTAAAAAAGCACTGGATTAAAGTTTCCAAGATATATTTCCACAAATGCCCTCTAACAACTCATACGTTTACAATTTTATACAACCAAAAGTAAACCTTAAAAATCACATTTATGTCAAAATCACTCTATCGAGAACTTCTTCTTGCAGCCGCAACGGACTTGCAGAGCTATACAAATCCTCCATTACTCGTCGGAATCTATTTTCCGACCACCTAAGAGCAAAATCAGTACATTTGTATCTTCGAATTTTTTTTCGGGTTTGGTTTATTTGAAAGTTTATTTTCTTCGATTCTCTGATCTGAAATATTTGGGCTTGAATGTTTGATTGTATTTATATATAGGTTTGTATGTGTGAATTTGCTCTATTTTTTTGTTTCTTTGTCTATATACTCAGATGTTCAATTTGCTCTGTTTCTTTGTTTCTTTGTCTACATACTCAGACGTTGAATTTGCTCTATTTCTTTGTCTGTGTTTTTTGGTGATAATTTTGAATGAGTATTGTTGGATTGAAAGAGGAGTGGTAATGATTTGGTCAGCCATGGCATTGCCAAAGAGAGAAGTATTTGGGGAGGTTCAATAATTTCATTTCATTTATTTAAATTTTAAAATGAGGTAAGCCTAGGATGAGATTTGACTACTTAAGAGAGAAGAAGACTAAAAGAGAGCAGCTATGAATCATTGTTTTTCTTTAATATTATATGTGATGATTGGTGTTTGTTAATATATATTTTGAGTGTTAAGTATTATTTTGGAATAAAATGACATGCATCTAATAACATGTTAACAATATTTAGGTATAAATGGCTCAATCTAGTAAGGTGAATTAGAGTGATACCCTTCCAAGGAAACATTTAATTGATATCTATCTTCATGAGGCAAATAGTGGTTTTAGATCTGAAACAACATTGAAACCTTCTGCTTGGAATCGTATTGCTGAAGGATTGGAAAAGATGATCGGAAAATGCCTCAATCAAAAGCAACTTAAAAATGGGTGGGACTACATGAAAAGGTAATATTAAACATGGACTAAATTGACAAACACTGTGGGACATGATCATAACTCAGTGACTTGTACTATTATTTGGTCAGATGAGAGATGGGAAGAACACCTCAAGATAAATATTCTTTAACTTTCTTTTAAATTATTTAAGTTATCTATCGACATATTTAGCTAATTAGATGTTTATTTTGTAAAACAGAGTCATCCAGATGCTAAACAATTTCGATATAAGCTTTCACCAGATTGTGAAGAGTTAGAACAATTATTTGATGGAGTGTTAGCGATAGGAATTGAGAATTTGAGTTCCGGTATGGAAAAGATACCTGAAATTGGCTCCACATCTTCAACTTATTCAACATCAACACATTTAACAAGTTTTGTTAGACAAATGGAGGAAAAATAAAGATGGCAATTTAAATAAGTCCAATAAGTGTGAGGATGGTCCTAAGGGGAAGAAACAAAAGAAAAGGATCAAACCCATGAAGAAGTGTGTAAAATCATAGAGGTTTTAGAGAAAGATAAAGGATCATTGGTGGATGATTGTATGGAAATTTTACGAAGGCTATTAACATATGAGGATCCACAATATTTTGTCGTAACTAATGATTTATGTAAGCGGAAGGAGTATCGAGTCTTATGGATGGGGATGCCAAGTGATTAAAAACGAATTGCATGGATTAGTAGTTAACAAAAAAAAAAAACCTTAATGTACTTTGTTTTGTAATTGTCGACTATATTTGTGGTGTATGTGTTGATTTGGATTAAGTTTTTGCTTATTATGTTGGATTTAATGGTCATGTAATAATTTATACCTTTAGTGGGGTTTGTTGATTGATATCCTTATCTGCATATGGATTAGCTTAATTGTCTTCTTTCATTGTTATGTTTTTATTATCTTGTAGTGGAGTGAAGATGCCGAAACTATATATGCCTTTACTATAGATTTTTTTAATTTTTTTTTTTTTTTACAATAGATGTCTATGGGATGTCCTTCCGGTTACTCAAGTAGTTATATGTCATTGTCATCAAGTGAAGACGATGATGTAAATGTGAAGCTTAAAAGCATATTACGGAAACGATTGATTCTACAATACTGATGTTATCTACTAGTAAGGTACCTGTTAGTACATCATCACTCAAGAGCTTTTAGCAGGTTCATTTACTGTATGTTATGAATTAATGCGGATGGAGAAGAGTTGTTTTGTTTCTTTGTGTCAAATGTTTCAAGAAAGGGGATGGCTTATCAATGGTAAACATTTGATTGATGAGGAGAAAATGGCAATGTTTTTAATGACGGTTAGTCATGTTGTTTGTATTGCTCAAAAACAATCTGGTTCGAATCTGCTAGAGACAGAAAACAATAAACAGAAACAACACGTTAGGGAAATCGAGGCCCGTGTTTCACACGGTGTCCTTAAGACAATTTCGCCGTATATAACACCGTATGTGTATAGCGATTGTCTCCCAGGATACAACGATTTAACAGTGGAAGTGCAAAGCACAAACCACTCTCAGCGAACTCAAATCAAGTTCGAACTTACCAAGAACAAAGAAGAAGAAAAGAGAGAACAGTTGCTCTATGTATTTTTCAGAATCTATTTTCTATGAAGAGTAGACTAGGGTTTTATAGAAAAACCGAATCACTAGGGTTTAGAAGGATTGACTTGGAAATAACTTGATTATTTCGTTTTTAATAATAAAGGAAATTAATTATAGAATAATCTTCAAAGAGATCTATTCCTAATTAAACCCGATTCTGTTTTCTTAGTGATCAAGTAAGAAATCAGAATCCAAAACAATTAATACTTTCCTTATCAAAAACGTCTTACTTAGGGAAGTAGCAAAAAGTCGATTGTACTCTCACGGTTCAATCAGAGCGGCATTCGTGCAACCGAAGGTTCGAGGTCCATGATTTACACCCCCCCCCCCTGCGCGTGCGCGAGAGAGAGCCTCTATGCCACACATGTTGATAAGCTACTATCACACAATCACTTATATATCACATATAAGTGTCTTCCCTAGCCAATGTGGGATGTGCAATTTTCCCCCACATTTTGGGCTCACTTTGAGACTCAATTTCTCATTCACCCATTAATCATTTTGTGAGTTTGAGTATACCATTTCGAAGCTCTCACGGAGGAGAATTCGAATATGCTTCTATCTCCCATTTTCATGGAATTAATCATACCCAAATAATACTCTCAAAAATATGAGTTTATCACAAAATACACAAAATTTTTCAACAAGTCATAATCTTCGAAATAGGCTTGTTAAAAATAGGTTCCAACACTCGGCTCAGACAGTACACAAATACTTTCATCAGGTTTTAGAAGCCATGATGAAGTTTTCTAAGGAAATGATTACTCCTCCTTCATTTAATGATAAATTGAGTGGCATTTTTAAGCGTCAACTCAGACAAGTTTTTAAGGTATATATATTATTTTATTATTTTAATAAAATTACTTTATCTCATACTTATATTATTTTTTACGGTAACAATATTATTTATATATAGGACGTTGTTGGTGCAATTGATGGAACTTTTGTTCATGCATGCATTCCGATTGATAAACAAGTACCATATAAGGGTCGTGGGAAAGGGGAATGTTTTCAAAATGTGATGACAATTTGTGATTTTGATATGATCTTTAGGTATGTTGTCGTCAGATGGGAAGGAACAGCACACAATTCAAGAGTCTTGAGAGAAACGATATATGATTCAAGACATAATTTTCTCATGCCACCGGGTATATTATTTATTACAATCTTATATTATTTATTATAATAGCTCATTGAAGTTTTTTCTATTATTGTTATTAATCGAAATGACATTATTTTTCAGATAAATATTATTTAGTGGATGCAGCATATACACATACTAGAGGATTTATGGAACCATATCGCAATGCCCGTTATTTATTAAATGACTTTCGTAGTGGTGATCGTGCTAACATTAAAAAAGAGGTTTTCAATCAATGTCATTCAAGACTGAGGAATATTATTGAGCGTGTTTTTGGTGTGTTAAAAGCACGTTTTCCAATAACAAAAAAGATGTTATCGTACTCATTCAACACCCAGAGAAGGATAATATTGGCATGCTTTGCACTACATAACTTTCTTCTAAAAACATCAATTGATGATGAATTATTTTCTCAATATGATGATGAAGAAGTTCAGTTGAAGAATTCAACCCAAAATCAAACATCAAGCACTGATAATTCTTTTAGACCTTTAGACCAGTTGTTTATACAGGGGCTTTGAGAACAAATTGCGAATCAACTATTTTCAAACATATAATTAGTTTTGTTGTTTAGTGAGAAAAAAAAAAACATTACTTTTTACATTGGAATTCATGTTTGGACAATTAGTATTTTAAATTTATATTTACTCAATTTTATTGAATATTATTAATCTTTAAGAAGTGTTTTTGGATTGTTATTTGTAAATTGTTTCTATTTATTAGATTTATAGGCAAGGGAAAAGCTATAAGGATAAAATTGTCAAACTATTATTCTTAAGACGTTATAAGATGAGAAAAAGAAACACTTAAATCTTATTTTAAGGCATTTTAAAAATAAAATAAAAACAAACAAACAAACAAAGTCTTCATTACTTATTTATTAAGTCTTTATTGAATTTAACTTAAATTAAGTCCTAAATAGACTTAAGATATAAAACAAACAACCCCAAACATTTTTTTTTTTATCTTTCCTTATTCTGTAGGGGATGAAAATAAGTGAAAATAAGACAGATGTAACCAGGGGCATACTCAGGATTTTTTATTGGGGTGGGTTAAAAGAAAACTACAATTTTTTTATGAAGAAATCTCAATAGTTGAAAAGCAAAGATATATTTAAATAAGGAGACATAATAAGCCTTACCACTCAATATGAATATACTAAACAAATTACATAAGCAAAAAGGCTAGGTGAAATCTGTAAAATCACATGTTCTCTCTTTCACTTTAATTTAGTAATGATACTATACGGTGTTTATTTTTCATTTTTTAAGTCCACCAAACTACCGATGTTGGTACTACCATAGTAACAATTTTTCTAAAATTATTTATTTACTATTTTTGTTTCAGCTAACACATCTAATATGCATATCAATAGTGTGGCTGAATTCAAGAATCCTTTGTGAGGTTTGAAATTGAAATAAATCTTACAGTTTTGAATTAGAAAAAACCTTTTTCCCTTCATTAAAAACTATGTTTTGAAACGGAAATTATATATATATATATATATAAAAACTTAATGGCCAAGCTAAATTTCAACATCTCATCCACTCATATACTATTAATCCAATGATTGAGAATTGAATGCATTTACAACTCTTGGATAAGGAGCATATTGGTGGTTGAAATGTTGAAGTCAAATTTTAAGTCATAAATTTAAATTAGTTTAACATTAATCCATAATTATTATCAATTGTGGGATCGTGGATGAAAAATTAGTGCGAGATCCCGCACTAAAAAGTTACATATATATATATAATTAAGTGCAAATCTTAATATTTTTCATTTAAATTATTCTTAGTATTAACTCTAGTTCAGAGAACATATGGCTGCAGGCTGCCAAATCAGTTTGAGATGGGAAATTTCCTAATACAGTCTTTGGGAAACAATTAACTACAAAACTTTAGTGTTAGATTGCATACCTGCTCTGTCCATGAGTTGTTTTATTTGCTTCTACTATCTTAACCCATTAAATATTAAGTAATGCCATTGTCTTTTTTCTTCTTCTTTCTGTCATAAGCCTATTTCAATTGGCATCTTAATTCAATTCATTTGTAACTCATAATTGCCTCTAAAATCCGAATAAATATGCAAATGTTAACTTAATGCACTAACAATTGGGTTGTCTACTGTGCTGTTCCATTGTTAATATTCTATGTCGCCAAGTTGTATTGACTAAATTTTTGTAAATATATCCATGTAATTTGTACATCATACTAATAATGTTATGATAGCATAGACTTGTCTTGTCACAAAAAGATGTGTATTTTTTTTTAATAGTCACATGTCTAGAGCTCTGTGTTTAGCAATGTGTGTATGTGTGTGGTTGTTGACAGTGGTGTACCTAGGATTTTAATTGGGGTGGACTAAAAGAAAACTATAATTTTTTTATGAAGAAATTTCAATAGTTGAAAAGCAAAGATACATTTAAATAGGGAGACATAACAAGCCTTACCACTCAATATGAATATACTAAACAAATTACATAAGCAGAGAGGCTTGGTGGAATTCGTAAAATCACATGTTCTCTCTTTCACTTTAATTTAATAATGATATTATACGGTGTTTATTTTTCATTTTTTAGGTCCACCAAACTATCGATGTTGGTACTACCATAGTAACAATTTTTTTGAAATTATTTATTTACTATTTTTGTTTCAGCTAACACATCTTATATGCATATCAATAATGTGGCTGAATTCAAGAATCCTTTGTGAAGTTTGAAATTGAAATAAATCTTACGGTTTTGAATTAGATAAAACATTTTTTCCCTTCATTAAAAACTATGTTTTGAAACAGAAATTTTGTTTGTTTATAAATATATATATATATATATAATTAAGGGTCAAGCTAAATTTTAATATCTCAACTACTCATGTACTATTAATCCAAGGAGTCAGTATTCAAGGTACTGACCAACTAATAAGGTTTTGCCAGATAGTCAATTTGTGATAAATGCAAAGAGATAAAATTTAAAAATTAAAAAAAAAAAAAAAAAAAAAAGCCACGTGGCAACATCCCATTGGTGGGGTCAGTACCTTGGGTACTGACCTGTCAGTACCCAAGCAATTTCCTTAATCCAGTGGTTGAGAATTGAATGCATTTACAACTCTTTGATAAATAGCCTATGGGTGGTTGAAATGTTGAAGTCAAATTTTAAGTTATAAATTTAAATTAGTTTAACCTTAACCCATAATTATTATCAATTGTGAAATCGTGGACAAAAAATTAATGCGAGATCCCACACTAAAAAGTTACTATATATAGTTAGAATGGAACTAGCAATTGAATATATAATTAGAAAAGAACTAGGGATGGCAAAATTCCCCGTGGGGACGGGGCCCCGCGGGGACCCGCACTTTTGGGGTGGGGATGGGTTTCAATTTGGTGGGGATGGGGCGGGGATGGGGATAGATAGTATAACCCGCAATGGGTATGGGGTGGGGATGGGTTTAATACTCCCCGCCCCGCCCCGCTCCGCTTAAAATAATACTTAGATAAACTACGTAGTTTCATAGAAAATAAATATATCTAATATATATATATATACACACACATTAACTCTAACTTTACACCTCTTCACCGTTATTTAACATAAAATGACAAAACAAAATACTAATAAAAAAAACCCAAATGGAGTTGATCATATGAAGAGAGAACTAGAAAAATAAATGCAACTATTAGATTATTAGAGTTATGATTTTCGAACATTTTGATTTCATACTTTATGTTTATGTTTGAAAATGATTGAATTACTTGTGAGAATTATGTTTATGAGATGTTTTTTTAATAGTTTCTTGGAATTATTTACTACTTTATATATTATATCATATTCAATGGTTATATATTTATTATTTAAATAAAATATATATATATATGGGGTAAATGGGTGGGGATGGGGAAAGCACTCCCCGTTGTACCCCGCCCCGCCCCAACCCGCTCCATCTTTGGTGGGGTTTTATGAGGGGATGGGTTTTCAAAAAATAAATGGGGTGGGGTGCGGGGAAGGCCACCCCGCCCCGAACCCGCCCCATTGCCATCCCTAAAAAGAACTAAATTAGTAAAATATGGATTGGGATTGAGAGAGTAGATCAATTGGTACCTTTGGGATCTATTATAGCATGGACTTGTTTTGTCGCAAAAAGATGGATATTTTTTTTTTTTATATAGTCACATCATATAACCTAGAAGTTGGATAGTGTTGTTCATTAGTCATGTAAAACTTTATGGTTTTACATTTGGTCATTTGATAACTATTTCTTTCAATATTGAATTGGATGTGGATTACTTGATTGAATGGGGTCATTTGACAATTTCCTAGAAGATGGAAAAATAATCTGGATCAACCACATCAAACCAATCCAATGTTGAAGTACCATGTTTTTACCGTGTCGTTCATGTGTTTTTATTTTATTTTAAAACTAAATATTCAATTATTGCATCATACAACCAACTAATCAAATGAATGATGTTTTTTATCAAATTTTAAAAATCTCTTCCACTTAGAGCAACGACACGCTATGAACCTGTTTTTCACTTAGTTTTTGTACCTAAATTTTATTATGTATGTGTTTGAGCCAAATCCGTTGAGAATGAGTGAGAAATTTGAGTTACAGTTGTAGAATATTTGTTTGAACAATGAGATAAATATTTTTGAAATTGGTTTTTTTCTATGGGGTGATTTTGATGTGTATATTTCCAATTCTGGAAAGTGCACAGAAAAATTTAGAGGAAAGTAGAACAATTAGAGAGATAGATAGAGAGGATTTCATTTCTTCATATTCAATATATTTAATTAATTGAAACAAGGTTATATATAGCATTATACAAAGTAGCAAAATAACTGATAACAAAATAATGTCAAATATCAAGGAAATGATGCCAACAAAAAAGGAACCCACTAAGCCACTATCACTTCCACTTACACAAGTAACACAACTAACAAACAATAAGACAGGTCTTGTGAGACCACTTCTTGGAAAACTAACAAATATTAAACATGACAACAAAAATGATCATTACCTCTTCTGCATGTGCACGAGTTGGCTAATAGCACATATCATTCCATCCTCCCTAAATTATCCTTGTCCACAAGTATAAATTCTGAATAAGTCTGCCGGGAGTTCCCACTCGTTGGATTCGCCACAATTAAGAGGGTCTCCAAATTTGGTTGATTGTATGTGTCATTGGGGAGCAATTCCTTCTAGATGAAATGATGCCAGTTGGATGGTATGGAGTAGCTTGAAGGCGGCGGACGCAACGGTGTGTGTGGGATACGGTAGGATTTGGTGTTGGAACCGATCCAAGTCACAGATGGCCACCTATAAGACTTGAAGTTGAACAGTTTTCTGAACAATTTTCTAGTCATTAAATGTGTGGTGTAGAGTGATATGGGTGGTAGTCGAAATTTGGGTTGGTGGAGGAATGGTGGGACTGTGGATAGTTTCTACCGGGATAAATCGATTGAGCTCCTCCTTGACGGTGTTACCATTATAGTTAACACATAGGGTTCAGAGTTCAATCAGAATAGTTTGAAGGGTGAAATGGATTTGGTTAATTTTGTTGTTGATGAGGTTAAATCTGGACTCATAACGAGCCAAAGTTTCATAAACCCCATTACGGAACTCAACATCCAAGGAATCGAACGGCTCTGATACCATTTGATGTGTATATTTCGGATCCTAGAAAATACACGGAAGAATTTAGAGGAGAGTAGAACAATTAGAGAGATAGATAGATAGAGAGGATTTCATTTCTTCATATTCGATATATTTAAGTAATTGAAACAATGTTATATATAGCCTGATACAAAGTAGCTAAATAATTGATAACAAAATAATGCCAAATATCTAAGAAAATGATGCCAACGAAAAAGGAACCCACTAGGCCACTATCAGTTCCACTTACACAAGTAACACAACTAACAAACAACATGCCAGGTTTTGTGTGACCACTTCTTAGAAAACTAACAACTAATAAACATGACAACAAACATGACAATTTCCTCTTATGCACGTGTACGGGTTGGCTAATATGCACATATCATATTTTTTAAGTGAGTTGGTTTGTATGTGGCTAAAAACATTTTTTTTTTCTTTTTACATATATAGTTATAAAGCTATTTTATTTTTATTTTTACTATTTACACACTTTAAAATCAAATTGATATTTTTATAAATGTGATTTTGTTATTAAATATGTTCATGCAATTTATGTCATAGGAGTTAATACTTAAAGTTAACATGATATTTATAACTATTTTGTTTCTAATTAAATCAAACAAAGTTATTAAGAAAAGAGTAATGTTACTTTGCTAAAATAATGATATGGTATCACTGTAATCCATTCATTTAAATTATACAAATCTAATGCAATTTAAATGATTAGATTACAGTGATACCACATAATTTGGGCACTAAATTTGGACAAAGAAACATCATTTTTTCACTTAATATTTCACATTTAATTAAATCAATATTTTATTTTATTTTATTTTATTTTTTTTGAAAGAGAATAATTATCTCCATATTAAAAAAAAATAAACATTTTTGCTAAATTAATTTAATTGTTTCTAACCTACAATGTAAGGATTTCATGGAGGATAAAATAGTTTGATTGAAGTATATTGCAATGGATGTTTGTTTTTCCAAGTAAAAAACAATCAGCTTGTTATATATAATTTTGTGCTACATAGTAAATACTAATATATATATATATATATATATATGGGTTAATATAAAAATCCTCTCCTCACCTTTGAACTATTAGTGGATGTATGGTTACAAATGCTTTTATTTTAAAAAAAAACTCCTCTATGGACTAACACCGTTAACATTCCGCTTGTATTGACTGAGTTTAACCGTTAAAAAGTCTAAAATGTCTCTATTTAAGCTTCAATTGTATGAATAGATCATTAAACCTTCATACGTTTACCAAATAAAAATAAAAATAAAAATGATGCAAAAGGCGAGAATTTTAACTTGCAAAGGATAAGTTATTTTGTGAACAATTTTATCCCTAAAAATAACAAAATTACAAATGGAACCGAAAGCATTGAAAATAAACCAAAATATGTATTTATTTATGTATTTATTTGTCTTTTTTATAAATAAAAATCCAAACAAATACTCATTTTCAATGCTCTTTTGGTTCATTTATAATTTTGTTATTTTTAGGGATAAAATTGTCCACAAAATAACTTTTCCTTTTCAAGTTAACATTCCCGCCTTTTGTATGATTTTATTAATTCATTTAGTAAATGTATGATGGTATAGGGACATTTTAGACTTTTAATAGTCAAAGTCAATCAACACAAACGGAATGCTAACGGTGTTAGTTCATCAGGGAGGTTTCTAAAATAAAAAACATTTGTAACCATACATCCAATAATAATTCAAAGTAAGGGGAGGTTTTTAATATTAACCATATATATATATACACATAAATGTTCAAGTCAATGAGTACTGATATAACTTTATTAGTACGTTGGATGTGAATTATTAGATTTACATACTTTGAATCAAAGTGTATGTATTTGTCAAAGCTTATCCATAATCAGTGATTCACATATATTAGTACTGATTTAGTTATATCAGTACGCACTGACCAAAACGGGATATATATATATACACATACGGTGCATTTAGGTGCACCAAATCTTTTCACACCAGCTAGGTGACAAACCTCAGAAGTTAACAACCCCGTGTTAAGTGGCTGTCAAAATATTGTTTTCCCATGGCTTAAGCTAATCAAGTAATTATTATTATTATTATTATTATTATTATTGTAAAAAAGACTAGAATTTGACATGTGGTTTGTCCTACTCTTGTTTTTGTCTTTCCCTTTGCTAGCTATCTTAACATGTTGAATGCCTTCTTAGCTAATAAGTGAGGTACTCAGAGCACCACCTGAACAACCAAAACAAACCAAATTAACCTCAGCTTGGGTTGGCAATGGCACTTTTATCACCATTTTAGCTACTTAGGGTGGAGTTGCATATGCACTATCCACTTTCATTCAAATCATTACAGCTATTTTATTGCATTTATAATTACAACGTTTCTTAACCTTAGGACTATAAATGTTTTTATGACATACTTGAACAACAATGTCAGTAGTACATGGATTGGAACCCTACACTTTCACTTTCTGATTCTCTCTCTCTCTCTCTTCAATCGCTATTCGCAAGTTTAAAAACATACATGTGGAGGAATGAGCTTTCCTGGATTCATGATATTGTTTGGGTCTAAGGCGGCTTTGATTCTTTTCATTGTTTTTAAAGTCTCTATTCCAAGCTCCTTTTCCAGATACTGCAAACATAAAGCATATCAAATCATACCAATAATTACATTCCCATGAAAAAACAACAAAAAGAACTCAGCATCTAGTACTGAAAACCCATCTGGTACAACAAACATGTTTGAGGTTGAGAAGAAAGAGAACCCACTTAAGCACAAAGCATTAAGCATCCAGCGTAATCTAATCGGTTTTCATGATTTATGAATCATTTCATGTATTTCCTGCTATACTTGCCAAATAAAACGTATATCCAAACTCAATCATCACGACATTGACAAGTTATGGAAGTGCCAACACAAGAGAATACAAATTCATAATGGTGGTGTTAGATTCCAAGTCATAGTCACAGTCATGATACTTTCTGTCTCACATTCAACAATCTCGTATAAAACAGGGGTATACATCAAAAGGGTAGGAGTGAAATACCTTCATTTTCCCTGTGCCAACTCCATGTTCACCAGTACATGTTCCTGCTCATTAGCAAAAACACATAAACCAGGTTTTAGCACCAGAATTGGCTCTGCATAACTGTATCAAGTATCTTGAGTAATCATATGTTTTTCTCTAATGAGAACACAGAAGACAAACCTTAACCTTACAGCATTTCCTGATAACTACATGTCTACATCAACATCTTATGTGCCGAAATGTAGCACCACAATCTGTAGCACTAATTATCTAAGAATGGACAGATATTCCTTCAACTGTCCAGAAATAGAGTATTTACCTTCCATTGACAAGGCAGCATGGACCATGAAGTGGTTTAGCCTTTCTGCTTCCTGCCGCTGCTCCTCATCCTTAGGATCAAACAAAATCACAGTGTGAAAGTTTCCATCTCCAGCATGAGCAATAACTGCGCTGTTATTATATGCAGTACAAGCATCAGCTTGAATGATCATGCTGATAAAGAAATATAAATTGCAATAACCTACAAATTGTGTTAAACAAGGATTACTATTTTGACCATACCAAAACAGTGGTGATGCATCAAGCTCTTGTTTGGACTTTGATATTAATTCTGCAAGGTGAGATAGAGGAACACAAACATCCTGGACACAAAAGTAGTCATTAAGCAATATAAGGGAGTGTTATCTGACATACATGAAGTAATCCTTATAATTGACTTGCCACTGGAATCATGTTAATATGGAACTCACCGTAGTCATGGCCTCAAAATCAGGTTTCATTGCCATGGATGCCCAGAGTGCCCCCTTTCTAATCTGAGTGGAGCCAAAAGAACATTCAGAATGCACATATATTTACAAATCACAAAATTTCATCTACAAGTAGATAATCAACCCAACAAAACATTAAAGTGGAGCTGCCAATTTGAGCCAGAAAAACAAGACAAAACATGCTGAATACGACCAGCAATCTGGTTAATGAATTTTTTCAAGAAGGCATCACAGAGTTAAGAACTTGAATACTGACCTGACACCTAATCAATTAAAGGTTGAGGGGTCAGTTAAGGTCATTCAACTTAATAGCCAAATATTAGACACGATGCTTTAAAGTCTCTTTCAACCGAGACAAGCACATGTTCAACATTCAGACTGAAAACCCTTTAAGTAAACAATAGAAATTATAAATAAATGAAATTGAACGAATGGATCCCTGAGAAAGTATCGATAAAACTGTATAAAAAATCCGGAAACACATGTATAGCTAGCCCATATTACTTAAATTAGTTATACATACAGTTTTAATGTTTCTAAAATTAATCTTTTTTTTTTTTTTTTTGCCATATCTAAATTATTCATTTATGGACACTTACAAAAAAGTAAGACACTAAGACCATTGCACAATCGCTGGTACAGCTCAAACACACTAATTTCAAAATTTAATATTATACAATCCATATCATACAATTCATCAAACGGGGTGACAGCCCCTATAAAGGAAAAGAAAGCGCTTAGCCGCTTACTGATGTAGATGTAAGAGCCAAAAAATTCACAGATCTAACAAGAAAGAAGTCAGATGCAAATTGTTATACAGTAATCAAATTCATATTACCTTCCAGAGTTCCTTTTTAGCTTCAGGTTCTTCTGTAAAAATAAAATCTGAGCCACTGTGCTCGGAAACAATCTTCTGAACAATCAGTGTCTGCTCACGTGCATATGCCTCTGACAAATAGTAAAGACAATATATTAGAATTTTGCACAGTTACCAGCGGAGCCAAAGTTTATGAAATAGCTCCTTATTTTCTTCATCTTTGAATAAAGTTTTCTGTTTCCTGTCAAAAACAGTAAGCAAAGGGAAAAAAAAGGAAGAGAGAGACGGAAAAAAGCAGTCAAAAGATACATCAAATTCAATAACAGACTACCAGTGTTAAGTATGACCCATTATACAGCATGGAAACTTTTCAGAAAAGTGAAAAATTTTCTGTTAGTATGAAGTCTTCTGCAACCATAAGAAAACCATAACAACATCCTGCAGAAGCACCCCATGGTGAAGAGTCCATTCAGCAGAATTTGCAATATATTTATGTTAAGAACCTAATTCCTAACCAAAAAAATTAAGAAAACAAGAAAATAAAAGTTTGATCTCTTCAAGGGGATCGGCCTCCAATTTGTCAAAAGACTGTATTTTTATTCACTGACCGCATGAAATGTCCATAACGACTACAATTTATAGAGCTAGAAAACCTAAATCGACTTGGACAAGGAAACAAATATTAATAATATCAAAAAGGTAAGGAAAATAATCCCAAATTCCTAATCAAATCAATTACGAAGAGGAAATATTAATACTATAAAATCAGATTCCTTACGGTTTGCCTTACTAGATTGCACACTGTAAATATACAAGATAAGCTAGATTTATAATATATGAAGGAAAAATGTATAAATGGGCTGCATGATATATGTTTTCTCAAATTTGCCAAGAGTTAGAAATCAAATAAATGAGTCAAAGTAAAACAGGGAAATCATCTCACCGGTGCCTATAAATTCAAACATCAAAGTTGGAAATTCAGGTAAATTCTTCCCATTAGCATTATTGATAGCCCTCACTTGAATTTCATCCAGTAGCTCCACTCTTGATACCTATTCAGTTTTATCAAAATTTTGAGAAATCTGATAAGGAACTGAATAAGTGGAACTAAATTTGCAGATAAAATTTGCAGATAAAGTCCTACCTGTATACCGGACAGCATAGTGGCAATGGCAACATCTGCTGCATCCTTGATTGTAGGGAAGTTACACATTGCAACCTATAACATAATTACCCATTTACACTTGTTCAATAAACATTCATCTTATAAACACATAGAGGTGAAAAATTAAATTTGAGAATAGGAGTTAAGTAACGAAACTAAAATATAAGACAGCCTCAAATAAAAAGAATTGCTTCCCAAAACAGAAAGATCATTGTACCACTGAATGCTGAGGAATTTTCTGAAGCCGCAAAGTGACTTCTGTTATCACACCCAGGGTTCCCTCACTTCCAATTATCAGGCGGGTCAAATCATACCTAGCAAAATCAAGTCTCATAAGGTTCGCATTATGCTGAAGTTGAAAACAACTAATTTTCTACGCATCATGAAACCAAGAGTTAGCAACTAATTTTCTATGCATCATGAAACCAAGAGTTAGAAACAAATTAATCTCATACACACACACGAGAAAAAAAATCTATATTAGCTGCATGCACATAGGCCTTAATTGAAAAAATAAACATGCAAGGGCTCCTAACATAAACGTGACATGAGACTAGGTTGCATAGTAAAAATGATTAAGGGTTGCACTGAAATATATATCAGGAAATAATAATTATAAAAAAAATAAAAAAGGACATTCATAGACCAAACCCATGGATGTGGTCAATTCATGGTTGAAACCGGGGATAGAAAAAAACTCTAACACTGTTTGTACCCCTCTAACGGTTGTTTCTGTATTCACAAATGTTTTGGTTAGAAGTAGTACTTCATTCTACTTTCTATTTCTTATTAATTTACTTTACCATAACAAAAAACTGGTTTTCAGAAAGAAAAAACCACAAATGACTAGATTGAAAAAAAAAAATAAGAGAACAAACCCTGCAGCACTTTTTCGAGCACGTGAAGCTGTCTTGACAACATCTCCATCAGCAAGAACTACCTGAGATGCACAAATTATGAGGAACATATCACTTGTATAACCAAAGCATACATTAGAAGGGAATTTGACAAACCTTTAGATTGATGACATTATCACGCATAGTCCCATATCTACATACAAAAGAAAAATAATTAGCTCCAATAGCATTCAGACCATTTGAATGGTCTCTTTAATAATTTCTTTATGAGATTTAGACTTGTGAAAAAAGAACAACTCAAACCACTGCAATTCAATAGAAACAATATAGGACTATTTGGAGAGAAAATTTAAAATAGTTGAATAATTGAAAGTTTAGTTCCCATAGCATTTTGAATCTAGTGCTAAACTTGATTCATTTCACATCCTTGATAATATCCAACTCTAAAAAGATAAATAATAAAGCTATCAACAACACTGAAAATAGCAAAATTTTCTCAGGAGAAAAAAGTTATAACAGGCTGGGGACAGGTCCTAGGTTTAACTTCTCTAAGACCCAAAATAATAAAGAATAGTATTACAACATCAGTCAATTAATACTTTGAAGTTGCACAATCACTTTCCTTTTTACCTGTTAACAACACCTGATGTAATTATGTAAATTTCAGTACTAGATCAGATATTACAGCTAATGAAGCAGAGCAATTACCTCACAGCTAAAGAACCAGAGCAGCGTGTAGCACACATACCCCCAATGGATGCACCAGGCCCTGCAAGTCAAAATGAAGAACATAAGCTCAATTGCTAAAGTGATTATGACAAAGAAGAAAATGAGAGCATTTCTTAAGGAAACGGTCTATAAATCATCGTAGTAAATTTAAGCACTTGAAAATGAAACTGTGACAACTTACACTACACTATTCCAAGGCAAACACATTTGATAAATTCAGACTTTATTTTGATCTTTAATTATTTTACAGTTTCAGGAGGGTGGAGGCTAACAAATACAACAAGTCAACAACAAAGACATCCACAAACATTCCCCCTTAATAATAGAACTAATTAAAATTGGAGAATGTGGTAAACTGACCAGGATCAAGGGGAAAGAATAGACCATATGGCTCCAAGTACTCATTGAGCTCCATCCATCCAATCCCAGGCTCAACTACCACATCCATGTCCTCAACATGTAATGCTTTAACACTCTAGGATGTGAACAATAAATCCAACATTAGCCTAACACAAACTAAAAAGCAGAAAGAATTTATAGAATACATGTATTTTGTTTGATACATGCAAAAGGTAAGCAATCAAATGATTTCTACTATCAGAATAATTTCATTCACCAAGATGCTTAGATATTCAAGTACTTAGATTTCCTTAAAATTCTGCAATGTAATTTCCCCAAGAATTTCTGAAATGTGAGATCAGATTAAGTTCTACAGAAAAGACATGTTGAGCCTGGCCAAAGAAAGAGCTTTGGAAAGACACGATCATTAATTATAAGATCAAATCGCTTATTAAAATTGAATAAATGAGTAACAGAAAAATAACCAACTGTAACTCAATAAAGCCAGAGTAAACCTGCCGCAGCTGTCAGGCTTTCCAAAAGCCCCACAGCACTGGGGGGGAATACAAGCTCCATAGGCCTTCAAAAACTTGACCTACACATCCTAAGACTTTCAAGACAAATTCATATAAATGTTTGGTATCAAATCTAGATATGTTTCTTTATTTTTTATTTAAATAAGGGATGTATAGAATTTTTTATTTTTTTTTTAAATAATGGTTGTGGTCAGAAATAAATTTCACTATATAATCCAAAGAACAGCATAAATTCTGAACAAAAAAATGATTTCAGTGAACTGTAACCTAAAAACACGCAATGGAAACTTTACTCAAATACTAATACCAAAAACTTATAATCCAGTTTCCAGATTTAATCTCAAACTTACTGATATTCGAAATACAAAGAAACCAGATTTTTCCAACTTGTATCCTAATTTTTTAAAACTTGTTTCAACCGGTAAACCAAATAAACCTTTATTCAAATAACCACGTGAGATTTCTAGAACCTTGAATTTATTTTCAATAATCTAAATTTGTTATGCGTATGTATTAGGGCTTGAGCCACACGGCAAACTGGGTAGTCTTGCACTGTTGCATATGAGGGGAATGTTTGAGAGTCTTCTTAATAGCTTAAGCTTTTGGTCTAACGGTTACTAACAATAGCTAAAAATGGTATTATTTAGATTATTAAGAAAAGCCACATTGATTATCATCATAAGATTATTAAGAAACCAGGTCAAGGCAATAACAAATATTGGAAGACTCAACCATTTTTAACTTGCACCATTGGATCAAAAAAAAAAAAAAAGAAGAAGAAGAAGAAGAAAACAAGAAGACAAAGAAAGGAAAAAAGAACAAATTTAGTTCTCAAAGAAACAACTTCCGATAACTTCCTACAAAGTTAAAAAAATATCTAATAAGAATTCACTTTTCCTCACAACATAAAGCAAGAATCATTTAAACTGATGACATTACATATTTACATAAGAACCAACCTATTGAATTCCTATTATTGGATCTTCTCCAGAAAGTCTGTCAGTTTAATGGACCCTCCAAAGCACCAGAAATTGAACCTACAAAGACAAGGTATGGAGAACTTTTATTGGATCTGAACACAGCATCCAAATTACTTCATAACACCATAGAGTTAGGGTTTGGGACTTGTGACTACAGAAAAAGGAGTTAGAAACCATAACCTACTTATGTAGATAAAAAAAAATGAAAGATCCTATTTTCATTAAAATATATCACAGAGCAACAAGGACATGTTGGTCAAAATGTCAAATACCACTTTGTGAAGGACAAATGACTAATGAACAACCACCAGAGGTAATGGATACCAAATTCTCTGAAAAGTAAATATAACTCAGTTCTCTGGTTGGTGTATATTCTTTGCCCAAGCAGACAGAGCAAGTGACCAGAAATAGAAGGAACTAGTCAATTAAAATTACCGTATGCACTGTAACAGACAACCAAAATACTCAAAAACAATGAGGTTAGCCCAAGAGAATGATTTGACATCATGGAGAAAAAACGAAGACTCCAAAGTTCAAATTTTAACTATGGTAGGCGGATCTGATAAAAAGAAGCCCATATTTAAGTGCAATGTTTACTCAACATGTAACAAACATCATCTATACCTAAATGACAAGACTTCCTCATAATCTTTGTTCGCAAGGGAGGGTAAGTGACTGGCATGACTTGCAACAAAAGATGCCGGTCCAATAAACAAATTGCCAACTTCAATTTAGGCCATGATTTATTTTATGGCAATTATAAAAGAGTTGCATCTTGCATACTTTTTTAGCAGATTGTATACTGAAGAAATGTACAATTAGATGAATTAAAGCTCATGTCACATTATATGCAATAAAAGAAATTGATTACATACATTCATCAAAGACATGTCAATGCAAACACCTCCATTAGGAGATAAGGTGTGACCCTCAATTGATGTAGCTCCACCATATGGCACAATGGGGACCTGATTACCATGTAATAGAACCCAAATTAGCACTTGCTAAGAAGCACAAAATTTTATACACGATCAATTAAAGCAAGAAAATGAACTATACAATTAAACAGGGGTCAAATCTTAGTTTTAGACTTTTAGTTAGAACATCTTAGACGATATCATCCACAATCACCAAACTTGAAATGCTTATACTGAACACTTTCCAACGAAAAGAGGAAACCAAAATATTTTATGAAAAAATCTGTAGAAACAAATCTTAACTTGTACGAATTTTTCACTAATTTGCACAAAAGAAAAGAACCAGACCTTATGTTTGACACAACATTTGGCAATCTTGGAAACTTCCTCTTCAGACCTGCAAGCAGAAACTTTAATTTGAAGCATCTTGCAGAGATATTATGAATTAGGGATAGAAATGCAGACAAACTTTATGAGCTCTCTCTTAAAACTACCTTTGTTGGCTTTCATCTATGTGCATGAGGTTTATATGCTACCTTCTAATCTAAGGTTTTAAGGATGTTTATTGGATAGTTAAACCGCAAACAAACATTCACAGCTCAACCACAGATGGTTTCAAGAAATAGCGCAGTCAGTTCAGGATCAAATATGAATAACTATTGTAATTAATATGGTTAACCAAGAAAATGCTTGTTGAATGATATACTGGTGTCAATGTGAGACCTGAAACAGTTGTTTTATGGGCACTGGAAACCAGAGAGAAATGTTATGATTTCAATTTTATTTTTTCCAAATTCCAGTTTCTTAAAACACAAGTTTATCGAGCAAATCAAATTCCACCAACTTTGTTCTTGTAATATTTCTCTGCATAGAGAATTGAAACTCATTGCAATTTTTTGTTTATAGAACGTACAACTAAACTAAAAAGGCAAAGGTGTATAAATCTGAGATCCTACACCTGAGAATCGTAATTGAAAATTTGAAATAACAACAATGTAAATGTGAATTGAAGAAGCAATCACCTCGGGAAAACAACGATATCAGGGATATTAACTGCTCTGTGAAAGCTGTGTTGTGGTTTTCCATGGAAGTACCTCTCATCATAATCCATTGTCATGTTATCCTACCAGATACAAATAATGAAGTTTGTACTTTAAACAGTTCATTCAAACTTACAAAGCATCATATCAGAACAATTTGTCTAGATTGTCTAATAAAAAAATAAAATAAAAATTAATGCATTTTAAAGAGATTCAAAAACATTTGTATTGATAGATATAATAAAAACCATACTTTAAAAATAGCCTTGAGTTCATCAACAAGCTCCTGTGGAACTTCCTTGTGAGTCCCCTTCACCACAGACTCTGTGCTTCCCTTGCCACCAATGCTCACAACCCTGAACCCACAATCAAAATAATAAATATATAATTAAATATAGAACAGATATAGAAGAAATAAATTCGAGAATGACTGACCGAGAATCATGAGAAGAAGAATCGCAGAGAGAAGGATTAGTTTGGGATTGAATAGCGAGGGATCCAGCAGAGACGGCGAGAGCTAAAGGAAGCAGAGAGGTGGAGAACAACCGAAACGGCTTCTGAGATTTGTAGGTGGGATTTGATGAGAGAAGACAAGTGATGTTAGTGTTGTGGGTTGTACGGAGATGGGTGAAAATGGATTTGGAAGAAGAGCGTAAGCGAGAGAGCCAAGTGGAGAATGCCATCACTGAATTTGGAGTTGTGGAAACAACTACTTTCAGACACCAACTTTTTATATTGATTGGAACTCCACCTCTGAGTTTGGATGGTAAAACTCAAATAAGACACTCTAAATTAAGGTTTTATCCGATAAAACTCATTTATGATTTAACACGTTAATTTCAAGAGAAAAAACCATAAATGGCCACAGTGATTATCAAACTTTTCTTAATAACCACTTTTGAAAAGTTAATTGTTAATAACCACTTTTTAAAAAAAAATTCGGTGTATGTCCATCAATTACCAGAGTGCCCCTGAAATAGTTTTATTTTAAATCTCGAAACAAACTTGAAATCATGGCTAAATTGAAATGTCCAAACTTGAAATCATGGCTAAAGTGAAATGTCCAAACTTGAAATCTGGACTAAATTAAAATATCCAAACTTGAAATCTGGACTAAATTGAAATTAGGATAAGTTTTTTTTTCCCCCATTTTCTTCTTCCTCTTCTTCTTCCCCAAATTCAAATTAGGTTTAGGTTTTTTGTTTCTCTTTTGTTTTGCAGATCCAATCGTCGGCGAGGATCGCGAGCACCGAGCCTCCGGACGTCGTCGACTGGTCGGTTCCCATCGCCGGTCGCTGGTTCGTGCAGCCGCTGGTTCGTCGTTCTCCCATCGCGTTCGTGCAGCCTGGTCGTGGTTCGTGCAGCCACTGGTCGTGGTTCGTGCAGCCGTTGGTCGTGGTTCGTGCAGCCGCTGGTTCGTAGAGGTCGTGCGAGCTCGGCGACGACTTCCGGCGGTAGAGGACGACGTCCGGCGTGGCGACGGCACCGAGAAAGAGAGAAGAGAGAGCAGATCGGGAGAGAGAGCAGAGGAGAGAGAGAGAAGAAAGAGAGGAAAGAAGGAGAGAGAGTGTTTTGAGGGTGGCTTTTATATGAGGGGTTTCTAGTAATTTCTCAAAAACATGGTTATTAATAAATAAAAGTCCGTTTGTGGTTAAAAACAAATATTCCCTAATATATGTGGTCAGTTTGTGTAATTTCCACTAATGTCAAAGTCGCCTCAATTATGATGTCCATTTATTCATTTACATATTTATAACTTTAAAGTTGTTATACCCAAAATTTCGACATTAATAAATAATTCCTAGAGGAAAATTCACCAAGTACCACATCACTATATAGAATTGAAGCCAACAAATAAAAACGGGTATTGATAACTGTTTGTTTTTTCACTTAAAATTTAATGGATCTGAATTAAAATTATTAAGTTGTTTTGTTTTTTTATTTTTTTTAAATAGTCAAACAACTTAAAATTAAAATAAAAGATAAAAAATCATAACTTTTAACTTAATTTCAAATCATTGGATTGCATTTAATATATTTTCTTACAAAATTATCCTACCAAAGATAACATTTTTCCAATTTTATCATAATTTTATATTATACAAATTAATTTTTTTTAACTTATTATGATAAACATCTAAAAAAAACATTAATCACATTGTAACTCTCAACATCACCGTTGAACCTTCAATTCTATTTTTGTTTAAATCAAAACCATTTCTAAATTATTATTTATCATATCGTAATCATGAATAATTTATTACAATTATTACATAAAAATGGTTTAAGATTTGCTAAATTATTTTTATTTAATTGTTTGTATCATATAAAATGAAAATACATAACAATTATAGTAACAATGGTATAAATGTCAAATTACTTGTTTTTAAACCATTTTATATTTAAAAAACAAACAAGTTAACATTCTATTCGGAGTTAATAAAAATAAAAAATAAACATGTCATTCATATTCAAATTTCAGTCACTATTCAGTTTTCAGTAAAATTAGGATTATTCAGTCTTTAGTCAAAAAGAAAAAAAAAACGACCACTAATTATTTCATAGCAATTATTATTTTGATAATAATCGATAGAATTTAAGCCAAATGGGATCACTATATAGAATTGAAGCCAGCAAATAAAAACAGTTATTGATAACTAATGGGTCGTTTGTTTTTTTCACTTGAAACTTAATGAGTCTGAATTGAAATTATTAAGTTGTTTTATTTTTTTTAATGGTCAAACAACTTAAAATTAAAATAAAAAATAAAAAATCATAACTTTTAACTTAATTTCAAATCATTGGATTGCATTTAATATATTTTCTTACAAGATTATCCTACCAAAGATAACATTTTTCCAATTTTATCATAATTTTATATTATAAAAATTAATTTTTTTTTAACTTATTATGATAAACATCTAAAAAAAAACATTAATCACATTGTAACTCTCAACATCACCGTTGAACCTTCAATTCTATTTTTGTTTAAATCAAAACCATTTCTAAATTATTATTTATCCTTTAAAAAATAATTATTTATCATATCGTAATCATGAATAATTGATTACAATTATTACATAAAAATGGTTTAAGATTTGCTAAATTATTTTTATTTAGTTGTTTGTATCATATAAAATGAAAATGCATAACAATTAATGGTAACAATGGTGTAAATGTCAAATTACTTGTTTTTAAACCATTTTATATTTAAAAAACAAACAAGTTAACATTCTATTCGGAGTTAATAAAAATAAAAAAAATAAACATGTCATTCAGATTCAAATTTCTGTCACTATTCAGTTTTAAGTAAAATTAAGGATTATTCAGTCTTTAGACCAAAAAACAAAAAAACAAACAAACGACCCCTAATTATTTCATAGCAATTGTTATTTTGATAATAATCGATAGAATTGAAGCCAAATGGGATCACTATATAGAATTGAAGCCAGCAAATAAAAACGGGTATTGATAACTAATGGATCGTTTGTTTTTTTCACTTGAAATTTCATGGGTCTAAATTGAAATTATTAAGTTATTTTGTTTGTTTTTTTAGTAGTCAAACAACTTAAAATTAAAATAAAAAATAAAAAATCCTAACTTTTAACTTAATTTCAAATCATTGGATTGCATTTAATATATTTTCTTACAATATTATCCTATCAAAGATAACATATTTCTAATTTTATCATAATTTTATATTATAAAACTTAATTTTTTTTTAACTTATTATGATAAACATCTAAAAAAAAAAAAAAACATTAATCACATTGTAACTCTCAACATCACCGTTGAACCTTCAATTATATTTTTGTTTAAATTAAAACCATTTCTAAATTATTATTTATCCTTTAAAAAATAATTATTTATCATATGGTAATCATAAATAATTTATTACAATTATTACATAAAAATGGTTTAAGATTTGTTAAATTATTTTTATTTAGTTGTTTGTATTATAAAATGAAAATACATAACAATTAATAGTAACAATAGTATAAATGTCAAATTACTTGTTTTTAAACCATTTTATATTTAAAAAAATAAACATGTTAACATTCTATTTGGAGTTAATAAAATAAAAAATAAACATGTCATTCAAATTTAAATTTCAGTCACTATTCAATTTTAAGTAAAATTCAGGATTATTCAGTCTTTAGACAAAAAATACAAACAATCCCTAATTATTTCATAGCAATTATTATTTTGATAATAATTGCTAGATTTGATTTTTTTTTTCTTTTTAAGAAAATAGCACACTAACTTTAAGTAATTGAAAAACAAATGATGCGTCTGCGGGAGACAAAATAATTGCTACATTTGATCTTTTGAAAAGAATTATCGGATTAAATAACCTGAAACTTTTTCATCATAAAGTATCCTACAATTATGCTAGTAATAGTATTCCTCAATGTTAAGATCATCTTCAATGCATATATCAATGCTAAATTTGGCACATAATGTAATGAAATGTTATATTTGGTACATCATTTTAGCATTGTATTCCAATACAAAATTTTATTTGATATGCTATTTTTTATTTTTTTAATTATTTAAAATTATAAAAATCAACAAATATAAGCAATGCATTGAATATTTTGTTAGAATTGTTTCAATCTCAATTTTCCCTAAAATATTTGTTAAATTTTTGTTATTTAAAATTAAAAAGTCAACAAATACGGCTGCATTTATTGCTATGCCAAATTTGGCATATGCTATACACTATGTCAAACTCCAGTTTATAGCATATGTCAAATTTGACACAGCTTTTAGCTTTGTATTAGAGTATGTTTTTTAGCATAATAATTTAACAGTGCATTGAAGATGCTCTAAGACAAAGAAGGATCTTCTTTGAGGAAGAACACGGGCTTAGGAGCATTTATGATAGATTGAATGTACAATTTATGGGTGTATAAAGTAAATTTGGATTTTTAATTATAGTGAGCTTAATTATCAAAATGTACATATATATATATATATATATACTAATAGTTATTTATCAAATGTAATGTCAAGAAGATTAGTTATGCTTGATTTACTATAAACAAGAAGCAAACCACCTAAAGTTCCCGTCTGAACAAAGAAATGGGATTACATTTATTCCGATTATATGTCTATAACTTGGAGATCATTTTTTTTGGAATCAAAATTCATTTTTTCATTATATCCATTAACGGCTCTCTCAGGACGTACCACGTAGGCACGTACTCTTGCATTGAATGGAAGAAATAGTTGAATCATTTTTTCTTCTTCTTCAAGAAGGAAACCTGATAATCAATATCCAATGGCATATTGGGTTTGTAAATCCCAGTATTCCTTAGATTGCTTTACCCTCTCAGCACGTTCCCCCGACATCCTCTCCTTCCAATACTCTGTCAACCTGGAAAATTTGTATTACTCAGACATGGTGATTTTATTTTTCAAAAGAATAATGCGAGTTTTCAGATTATTATTTTTTTCTCTTACCTTTTCTTCAGTAAGAGATCAAGTTCGAGCATGTGGATTGCATTTGCATATACCCCAACCTGCATATCATAGGACAAAAAACCAAGATAAGTTAACCCATATATAACTTATGATCAAATAGTCACGTTTGATTAAAAGTATGCCAGAGAAATCTAAATGTATCTCAATATAGAAAGAATAAACTTCAAAAGAAAAGATAGGAAAATACTCTACCAAATCTCTCTCTATAAAGTTGTTTCAAGTGATATTAGTTTTAAGTAAGCACGAATATGGAAAAATAACTACCTGAAACCTTACCACGCAAGAAAGAAAACTACCAATATTGAATTACTATTTTAGGGGCCACAAACTTATTTAAGTAATATTCTTCACTATTTATGAGGTGAGCGTTCTAGTAATTGAACCTAAGGAAAGACACAAAGTAGTCCTACATTAACGATAGCTGCTTCGTATTTATTATTTATTAAAGCAAAACAATGCCTAGTAAATAAGGACAGGGCATTGATGCATAGAAGGCAGGTTCCCATATTTGACAAGCAAAGGAAAGTAAAGGACAAGGTGCTTATATAGCGAATTTTGATTCCTGGTGCAGAATATATATGATGTGAGTAATGTAAACAAGAGACATGATTTATCTCGAAATTTCTATGGGTGTGCAATTGTTAAACTGTCCTTAGTCATCATATAGCCTAAAGCAACCACCATTACGTGAAAGGAGGAGCCAATCCGATAACAAAGAATCAAGTTTCATTAAGAGAGACTAATCATCATAGCAACCAATTGATGTCAATGGTGGAAACTCAATAAATGTACACAGCAAATTGACCTAGAAAGTTTAATCTTGAATTTTCCATGATTTTCAGCCTGACCAAAATAAGGAGTATAACATGGGTAATGGGAAAATCACATCCTCATGGAATGCTAATCCATCAGTGACAGTTGTATATTCCCTATACTGTCTTTGAAATTTAAACACTGAACATACTTTCAATCCTTTGCATGCTTAAGAACCAGCTATACTTTTGAAAGAAACAAATCTGTAAATATATGCGGCTAAGCATCTTATGAGCAAAACAAGGCCAGGCATCATGTTATATATTAGACAACAGTATATTGTGCAAAACTATAACAGTGTTAAATTCAAAGTTAATATTGTGTTCATGGAGAAGAAAAAATAAATAAAGAAGGGGATTTTAAAAAAAATTATTCTCCCCATTTTGTTCTAAGGCTGAACACAAACCTCTCGGCAAATTGGACACTTTGAATCTGGACTAGCCGTTTTAAGACCTTGGAACATCAGTACGGAAGCAGCTGAGCAAGCGCATGATTTACAAAAGAGATGACCACAGCTCAAAGCATATGGATTATAAACAGTATCCTGTCAGATCATAACCAAAAACAAGTTTAAACAGAATGTTGTCTTTTCTTCACTTTTTAAATTGACTGAAACAGATCTTACCAAGCAAATAGCACAAGTCAGATCAAATTCTAGCTTTATAGAATTTGCAAGCGTCAGCGTCATCACAGACAGTGAAGCATTGAAATCACAGGAGAAATGACCAGAAGACTCACTGAATTCTCCACCATCTAATTTATTAAAATTCAAAAGAAAAGCTCCCAATTCCATCAGCCAAGGTGATCGCAAAAGCTCTATATGTTCAGCCTTCATCTTAGATTTGAAATTCTTTCCATTTACAGAGCAATGTACCTACAGTGGAAAATTAAGAAACTCTGCATTAAATAAGATAATGTCAACCAAATCAGCAAAACTATACAAGATAGATGGAGCAAATGTTGCATACTTTATCATACTTCTTGAGGATTTTACGAATAGCAATTTCATTCATTGTAATGTATTCAATTAACATGCTCCCTTCATCTTTCAAGGCTTGTTCATCTTTAAAACATCGCCGCACACCTAACAAAAATCTCAGCTTTCCGCTAGGAACATGAAGTTGTAGGAGACTTCTAGCTCTAGAACTAAAGCATCCAGCTATATCTGAAGCTTCCTTCATCAACTCGGAGAAAAACATCTGATCACACACTACAAAAATCTTCAAAGTTAGCTTAATTTACAGTACAAACTTTAAATAACTAGTAAAGATTGGTTGTTTTGGAAAGGAAAGATAGTAAAACCAATTTTCAGCTCCGAATTGTTTTTCTTCCAACTAAAACTAGACATAATGACACTTCAAATGCCAAGACTACAAGGAACCAAATTTTAGATATAGGAGAAGCTGATGGGGGATGTTACGGTTCAGCTCTGGAAAAGGCGTGCAACTGTGCAAGTCCAATGGCCATAGTCATCCTGCTTTTGCTAACAGGGGAAGCATTAGAGCATCACATAAATTTTTTTCTATTCTTTTTTTGTACCCAGAATTCCCCCAACCTTTCAATTGTTCCTCGCAAGTTCTAACAAACATATGAGAGGGGGGCAAAGATACTCAAACAATTAATTTTGATAACTTTATTCAAGTGAAATTAATACACAATGGCATATAAAGTTAACACTTAAGACAGGCAAGCTCGAAGATTCTAGAGTTTATCAAAAATCTACAACAATTTGCCCACTTATTTTCAGACACTATTAAGTATTATCATTCCTTTCAATTACTTGACAATATTCTCTACACTCGACATCCTCATCATTCATCACCACGGTATCCATTTCAAGTTATATTTCTTTCAAAGACAGCAAAATCTATTCACATACCAACTTCAATTCAAAAACTAATTTCAGATTATAATTGCATATAAATATTCAACAATAGGAGCTCACCCCTACCCAATATTCCCATATCAGTATTACATTTATACTTCCAGTCTTGAATGAACAATGAAATGCAAGATTTCATGTAATGACCCCATAATGATTTCATTGAATAACAATCCATCAAGAAGTAAAAATTGATTAATTAAAAGAAAGGAAAAATTAGTTACCTGGGCAAGACTGGTATTCACATATGCAGTCCTCCTCTTCCTCCTTGTCTCCATGTTGCTCAGATTTGCAAGATTCAGATAATGATTTACAAGTCCTGCATTTCTTTAAAACCTTCTTGAGTCGCTTATACTCAACATGAGAGCATTTGTGCAAAAACCTCTCCTGCTCTCCATGCAGATACTCCATAAACGTTTCTCCAAACTTCATCTTCTCTGAATTATTAATTAATTTCCAATCAAATTCTGTCGTTTTAGCCAAATATAAATTTATTAATAAATAGTAAAGCCAAGTTTTGTTTCAAATCAAATTCTAAACCTACAAAAATTCATATAAAACAGCCCTAAATAATCCTTTTAATTAAAAATTAAAAATAAAAGAATACAAAAGGCGAACCCATTAATCAAAATTCAAGAAATTCATAGAACTAAATGGAACTGGGGAGTATTTGGTTTTTTTACTTTTCTCAACAGCCTAACACTAAACACCTTAAAGAACTCCAAATTTTCTGATTACTTAGACAAGAAAGAAAAGAAAAAAGGTAAAAATTACCTGAAACTGAAAGCGATCTGGGAAATTTGTTCTCCGTTACAATGACAAAAACACAGGCGTTGAGGAAGTAAAGAATATGCTTGTGTTGTGTTGTTTATTTATTTATTTTTGCGGAGTTTTTGAAAACACTACGGCCCCCGCGCTATTCTCGGCAAACACAAGAGCCAACGCAAGTTTGGCCAACGTTTGGGTTACGCGTAGTTCGTAACAGCTGCATGTATTCTACGTGTTAAATTTCACTTTTCGGATTATTGATTCTCTCTAATGACTAATTAGAATGCTTTAAAAAAGAAAAAAAAATGCTTATAAATTTTAAGATTTTTTTTTTAAAAAAAAAAAATTATGAAAAGTTAAAGGGTTAATTAAATTAAAATTATAAATATCCAAGACATTTAGGGGGTGTCTTCAATTAGGATTCTTAAGGACATTTAAAGACATTATAAATCCTGGTGTATTCAATTAGGACATTTAAAGACTTTAAAAGAGTCTATATTAATCCAGTGGTATTCAATTAGGATTTCTATGGACTTTTAAAGAATCCTTCCAAATCTCGGTGTATTGAATTGAGACTTTAAAAATGTCTACAAGAATCAAGGTGTATTCAATTAGGACTAGATTTTAAAGGATTTTCTTAGGTCATGGATTTTGGTGGATTTTGATGGACTTGATAGTGGGAGATATAAATATCAAATGTCATAATATGTCCGGCCTTCTCCCCAAAGATTTTGGTGGACTTTGCTCGCTCTCTCTCTCTCTCTCTCTCTCAAAACAGAAATGTGTTGTTTCTTCTCACTTCTTTTCTGCTCAAATAATCATGATCAATAATCTTCCCTTGTTGATTTTTTGACTGCAATCTTACCCAACAACACCCAAAAAAAAAAAAAAACAAAACCACGATTAGCGCCCTTTTTTTTTTCGCTATGAGTTACACACATTGGCAAGAGGCAACACATACAAGCAAAAACATTGATTTTTTTTTTATTTGTCTGTGTTTTGCCTTTTATACAGGTTTTATGTATATAACTTACTTTTTTTTTTTTTTTTTTTATCTTCTTTTATTATTTTAATATACCACTTTAAAATAAAATTAGCTCAAACCCCAACTCATCTTGATGTAATTTATGTATTTCAGAGTAAGAATTTATTTTTTTTTTTATTTTTTTTTTGAAAACAATAAATTCAATAACAAATTTTAAAATAATAATAAAGTTGATTGAACTTACCAGAGGGGTGTACATACAACTTTTAAGGGGTGCAAATATCGTCACTCTTCTCCGTTTATAATAGAAGTCAGAGATAACAAATCCATGAAAGTCCATGGATGTCTAAACAAATCTATAACAGTCTGAGATAGATGTCTAAACAAATCCATAAAAGTCTGAGACGAATGTCTAAACAAATCAATGAAAATTCATGTGGATTTATAAAAGTCCATAAAAATCCGTAAAAATCCGTCACTTAAAAAATGTCTTTAAATGTCCTTAAGAATCCTAATTGAATACACCCTCAATTATGCTTGAATGAAGTTAAATGTTCCATAAAATAAAATAAAAATAAAAAAATGAATTTTATAAGATTAAGGTCAGATTGTATTGTTGTAGCTTATAAAATAATCACAATTAACTGTGCTTAAGAAAATCAGTCTACTGTTTAGTTAATGTTGTTGTTGAAATTACTGTCGAGTCAAAATTAGTATTCATACTTTTATTAAATTTTACTATTAATTGTTGTGATTTTATATAATAAAAGGAAATAGATATGAAATTGAAAATTGTTATATCTATATCTATATCTATATAATACCTTCAAATAGAACCCTCACGGCGCCACATGTCGCCATAAGAGAGTTTCAGCAATAAATTACGTATATTCTAGCTTTTCTCTCATTATTGATCCACATATTTAATCGAAGGGAAATGAAAAGCCACCATAACTATCCATTGAACTCATTTGAATTAATGACCCCTATATTTAACTGCATTTTAATATTATTCATCTACCTATTTATTAGAAGAAGAAAAATGAAAGGGCCTCTATACATTGAACCCATTCAATTTTTTTTTATTTTTTATTTTTGAATTAAAACAGTGGATTACAACCTAACACGACGCTCAGTCGTAATAAGGGAATCTACACACGGAGGAAATTCCTCCAGCCAAAACATATCATCAACACATGAGAGGCTGTTTTTAGCTAAAACATGGGCTACCTGATTAGCCAATCTAGGAACAAATAAAATAGATAGACACCTAGCCTGAACTTTTAAAACATTAATCTCAGCAATAATATTCCCAATCTCAGAAAAAATAACTGCAGCTCTATTGATCCAATTTACGACAACTTCAGCATCCGATTCAATCACACAAGGAACCAGACCTGAATCCAACGCCAGCTGAAGACCTCTCTGAATCGCTACTGCTTCAGCCACTTGGGGAGAAAAAGTTGCTGTTTTTTTTTTAGAACTTGAAGCCAAAACCAATCCGTCAGAATTACGAATCACAATCCCTATTCCAACTGTATTACCGCCAACATTCAGAGCAGCATCACTATTAATCTTATAAAAACCATAGACAGGAGCCTGCCATAAAGAAGAGCTGGAATTGAAAGGTTTAGAAGGGCCAACCAAATGCACAAAAGCTACACTACTCTCTTCCAAAAAACGTTGAGCCCATGCAACAACATCCACATCTTGAACAGACAGAGATTCATGGATTGTTACATTACGAACCGACCACACCTTCCACAAACAAATGCAAAACAGCCCCAATTCCTCAAATTTCAACTTAGAAAAGCTATCTAGAATAAAATCAAAGAAATGAGACTTGCATTTATGATTTCCCTCCTGCCTATACATCCAAAAAGCACGCAGCTTCTTCAACTTACTGCAGCTCCATAGACTATGCAATATTGATTCATTCTTGATATTACACATAGGGCATATTAAACTAACAGAAATTTTCCGACTAGCCAAAACCACAAAAGATGGAAGCAAATTATTACAAGCCTTCCAAACAAAAACTTTAACCTTAGAAGGAATATTAAGTTTCCAAAGAGATTTCCACCAAGCTATTGAAATATTAGAGAAAAAATCAGAATTGGAAGGAGAAGGATCAAAATTTAGGGAACACTCTAACCTGTATCCCGATCGGGCTGAATAATCACCTCTAGGATCGGAATGCCATTGTAGAGAATCAATAACCTGTTTCCTTCCAATTGGAATACTAAGGATGGCCTTGACATCATCACTCCAAAAAACTGACTCAATCAGAGCAGTATTCCACACTCCAGCAGGAGTAATAAGCTGATTGACAGTTGCATTGATACCCAAATTAGGAGGAGAAATGGGCTTATAAGTAGTTGGTCTTGGCAGCCACTTATCTGTATAAATACGTATATTTGATCCATCACCAACTCTCCATCTAGAACCAGCATCAAGAAGTTCTTTTCCCCACATCAAACTCCTCCAAATAAAGGAGGCATTAGCCTTCAAAGCTGCATCCAAGAAGTTCTCGTTTGGGAAATAACAGCTTTTTAAAACCCTTGCTGCTAATGACTGACTATTAACTATAATACGCCAACATTGATTGGCAAGCAAAGCTTTATTGAAATTCTCTAAATTTTTAAAACCTAAACCTCCATTCTCTTTAGCATCACACAATCTAGACCATTTGCACCAATGAATTTTCCTATGGGAACCTTTACTACCCCACCAAAACCGGGCACAAAGACGATAAATCTCCTCCAAAAGACCTTTCGGCAGCTGGAAAAGATTCATAGAGAATGTCGGAATAGCTTGTAATACTGCTTTTATTAAAACTTCTTTACCTCCTGAAGACAAAAACTTGTCTCTCCACCCTTTGATCTTGTCCCAAATTCTACTAGTTATTACTGAGAATATCTCCTTCTTCTTCCTACCAGTGAAACAAGGCAGCCCTAAATATCTGTCATGACACTCAACCACTACAATACCAAGAATAGCAGCTAACCGAGAACAGACTTGGGGAGCTAACGAGGGACTGAAACAAACTGCGGATTTCTCAAAGTTAATAACTTGGCCTGAGGCCTTAGCATACAAATCCAAAATACACTTAATCACTTCACAATTAGAACTAGTAGCCTGAGCAAATAATAGACTATCGTCCGCAAAAAATAGATGAGAAATGATAGGACCATTAAAACTACAATGAAAGCCCTGCAAATTCCCATCACAAACATCCTTATTCACCAATCTAGAAAACCCCTCAGCATACAGCAAAAAAAGAAAGGAGGAAATAGGATCACCTTGTCGGAGACCGCGGCTAGGCTTGAAAGGACCGCAAATTTCACCGTTAAGAGCCACTGAGTAACTGACAGAAGAAATACAATGCATTACAAGACAAACCCAACGAGCAGGAAAGCCTAAGGACCTCATCATCTTCTCGACAAAGATCCATTCTACTCGATCATAAGCGCGAGACATGTCTAATTTCACTGCCATTGAGCCTTTCTTTCTCTTTCTCCTTTTAATCCTATGCATACACTCAAAACCAATAATAATATTGTCTGAGATTAACCTACCAGGGATAAAAGCTCCTTGCGTCTCCGAGATAACATCTCCAATTACCAGACGGAAACGATTCGCAATTGCTTTCGCCATTATTTTATAGATAACGGTACACAGACTTATTGGTCTGAAATCCGTAATCTTCTCGGAATCCTTCTTCTTAGGGATTAGAACAATTAAAGTTTCATTCAGAGATTCCAGAGACCCTCCATCATTCAAACAAACCAAACAGGCTTTCACCACCGAAGGACCTACTGTTCCCCAATACCTCTGATAAAATAATGCTGGCAACCCATCCATCCCTGGTGCTTTGGTAGCACCCATATCAAAAACTACCCCCTTAATTTCCTCCTCGTAAACAAAGAATCAAGAAGAGAGAAATTAGCACTAGTCAACTTGGGTTGAACCCATTCAAATTGAACCATTAATATTAATTAATCATTTATGGATAAATACATTTTGAGGATTAAAAAGATAAAACGTTAGAATTCGTTACCTTTCATGCATGGAATGTAAAACTTTTTTTTTTTAATTTTTAAAATTTTTATTTTTATTTTTTACTATCATACTCATTTAATAGTCAGAATCTCCATTTAAACGACTCATATGCAATTTCTGTATTTTATTCCCTTATGTTTATTCATTGGACTGTATTTGTCACTCTCATTTAAGCACAAATGAATCTCTTTTCTTCTCTTCTCATCTCAATAAATTTTACGTTTTGCATGTGGTTTGAGTTTGCTACTGGGTTTTGTTTTGTTTTTGTTATATATATATATATATATATGGAAATCTATCTGGGTTTGGTTATTTTTTTGATGGGGAGCTTTTTGGGTTTGGGGATTTTTTTTTTTTTTTTTTTTTTTTTTTTTTTTTTTTTTTTTTTTTGGTGGTGTGAATGATTGGTTTTGTAGGCGTTGATGAATTGTGTTGATAAGTGATGTGTTTATAATGGGAAGCAATAAAATCATTTTCGTGATGTTTTTTTTTTTTTTTTTCTTTTCTGTGTAACCTTTCCTATAGAATAGTGTTCTCATTTTTTATTTGTTTTATATAGTTTTTGATGTGTTTTAAAAGAATTTTAATCTCGATCAGTATCCTCCACCATCATGTTAACATAAACACTACCGACCCATACAAAGGTCGAAAACTCGCTCTCTCTCTCTCTTGCTATGTATACAATATATTTATTTGCTTTGTTTCTTACATATCATCTCTTCTCTTTTCTTTTCTTTTTTGGTATGAAAATATGGCTTAAACATAACAGGTTTGTGACACAACAAGTGGAGGAAAGTCAAATTGGCTCTAGGCATTCTTCAGACTTCAGATCAAGAACCGTCATGCTCCCTCCTCTTCCGGCCACTGTCTGCCCAAATTCCTACAACCCACCAAGTCCTCTAAGGTTCATCATTTATGATTTCTCTTTTCTCCTTTTCAATTTTTATTTTTTATTTTTATAAAACTTATATTTTGTTATGTCCTTTTTTAGTGCATATTTAGGATTAATGGATCATTAATGGATCATCATGGTAGATTGTGAGAATGAACATGTGATTCGATTTGGTTATTTATTATTTTATTTTATTTTATTTACCTTATTTACCTGTGAATAGTTCATATAATACTTTTGAATCTATTTTAGTTAAAATCGTAGTATTGTTGATGTATGTACTCAACAGGCTTACCACTTATGTGATTGTTCAGTCACTATAAGATTAGGCCAAGAATCGTGACCATATGAAAGTAGGTAATATTCATGAACTGTTTTGTTTTTTATATATAAAAACTGTTTATTTTTGGTATAGAAATATATACAAAATATATTCTCTTGCTAAGGATTTGAATATGTTCAGAGCTCTAGCTATCACTTTTTTTTTCAAGGTATTTATACAAATAAGAAGGTTTTAATATATACTCTTTGATATATATATAGATTTTCTATTATCAGTTCGAACTGACAATAAATATATCAAGACGAAGAATGTGAACCACTAGATTTACATACTTTTACTCAAAATGTATGCACTTGTCAAAACTTCTCTATAATTTGTAGTCCACATTCTTCGTCCTAATATATTTATTGTCAGTTCGAACAATAGAAAGACTGTATATATATTTATTATTATTAAGTTGTGAATGATTTGTTGAATTTTATTTTATTTTATTTTTATTATTATTATTATTATTATTGTTTTTTGTAAGTGGTTACGTTAGTGCAAATTTAAGGAGGTTAGTTATGTTCATCGGCTTATTTTAAAGACACAAGATGCGCTCCATGTCTAGAAGATATAATTGAAGTTAATATATGGGGTGAACATGTGAGAACAGTTTTAAAATATTTCAAATGTAAAAATATTGGTAGGCTTTTGCAAGGAATTCATTTGTAGAAATTTGTAGCCAAATTGTTTTTTATTGTCTTTCCTTTCTAAATTTTGTTAATTTCAATTATAAGATTATATATATATATATATTATAAAGTTGTTTTGTAAAAGAAGAGTTGTTTTATGTGCTTCATTTTTCTTTTGTTTATTCCCCTCTCAAAAAATCAAGCAATTTATAACATAAATTGGAAACCAAATGATCAAATATTTGGTTTGATAGGTTGATATATGAGACAATTGAAAAAATTAGAGCATTGAAATCAAAAATAGAAGAATATAAAATATTTATAAAAAAAATTGATAACAATTATGCTATTTTTTACCATGCCCGCACATCGTGCGGGCAGCAAACTAGTAATATAGTAAAATGGAACCTCACATTGACATGTGTTGTCATTTGGTGGTTTTATCATTAAAATATAGTAAAATAGAACCTCACATTGACACGTGTCATCATTTGGTGGCTTTATCATTAAATTTTTATTAATTATCTATATCTATGTTTAAATCTTTATAATATATAAACCTTTGAGTTTAAATGCATAAATTTCAATCTATATCAACAAAACCAGATAAATATGCACTATGACTTAATTGCATGACTCTTTAATTAAATGCAAAGATTACAAATTACAAATGTTTCATTAAATTCTCTTAATCAATATCAAAAAATAAAAAATAAAAAAAATAAAAATAAAAAACCTTTCCTATTCTACATCTTTCTCATTTTTATTTTCTTTTAAATAGACTGTATTAATTTTTTTAATTGAAAATTCAAAAGACACTACATTAATATATAAAAACACACAAATATTAATTGATTAATCAAATTAATTAATTTATTTATTTATTTTATTTTGAATTTACAAAAGCCCTCTCATCTTCCTCAATTTTCTCTATAAAAACCATTTAAAATCTCACATTTTACCCATTGTATCTCACCATCGCCCTGACAAACAAACTCAAAACAAAACAAAAAAACAAAAAAAAACCATCTAATAATATTCCAGGCCATAATCTCGCTGCAAGGTTATATTCGTTGTTCTTACTAGGAGGCTGACCTCCACCCCATTAGAGGAACATGGAAGCAACTAGCCGCATAGGAGTCATATGAAGAAGAAGGAGATATGCTTGGTGGTGCCCAAAGGTGCAATGTGCCCAGCAGTGATGATACCTTTTTTTTTTTTTTTTTAAGATTCTCAACGTTACTTTTTTTTGTTATAAGGTTTAGAGGTTTTCGGTATAGCTTTTTTTTATGTTTTGTTTGAAAAAACTTGATCATGTATGGAATTTTAGCATTTGAACTTTCAAATAACATAAATCTATTCAATTTTTATGGTTGGGTTTTAGATGAGGTAATTACCCTGGTGGCCATTGACTTTTGCCACCACTATCAAAATGGCCACTGGATGGAGAATTGGTTTAGAAATGGTCATTTTTGGCAAACAATGTTACACTAATGGTCATTCCGTTATAACACCGTTAACTTTGTCTAAGAATGTTACACTAATGGCCATCAATTTGTTCACTTAGTATCAAAATGACCATTATAATTGTCCAACTTTTTCTAGAACATTTGTATTGACCATCCATTTGGTTAATTGGTATCAAAGCAATCATTATATGTACAACTATATTCTGTTAGAAAAAATGTTTTTTGTTTAACTGAAAGTTCAGCTTAAAAAGGAAAAAAAAAAAACAATAATGTCTTTTGTTAAGGTTGGTAGTTATTTTAGGTACCATGAAAATTGGTTGTCAAACTTTTGTGTGGTTTTGAATATGGTACAATCGGGTATGGTTTTTAAACAGTTTTCAGATTAAAAAGAACAAGTTGGTATACTTGTGTAGGGGATTTTGGTATACTTGTGCAGTTTGACAAGAAGTATTTAATGCGTATGAGACTTAAATTATATTAAATCAAATGAATTTTTCATTTTCTCTATTGAATGATTTTTTTTTTTTAATGATTGCTTACTCTATTTTTCTAACAGAATATAGTTGTACATATAATGATTGCTTTGATACCAATTAACCAAATGGATGGTCAATACAAATGTTCTAGAAAAAGTTGGACAATTATAATGGCTATTTTGATACCAATTGACCAAATGGATGGCCACTATAGTAATTTTGGAGAAAAATGATTATAATGACCATTTTTATACTAAGTGAACAAATTGATGGCAATTAGTGTAACATTTTTAGACAAAGTTAATGGTGTTATAACGGAATGGCCATTAGTATAACATTGTTTGCCAAAAATGGTCATTTCTAAACCAATTCCCCATCTGGTGGCCATTTTGATAGTGGTGGCAAAAGTCGATGGCCACCGGGATAATTACCCCGTTTTAGATTTGCATGGCACAGAAATGTCCAACAAACACAGAAATATTTACATCTTGCTACAATCTCTTAAAGCGTTCAAAAAAGAGAGGCAATTAATCCTTGGGTGGAGTTATTAATATATCTAAATAAATCCTCGGTCAGCCATGATCAAATTCAAGAGTCAATTTCTACCCAAATGGCAAGAACCAATTCCTTCCAATTCAAAAGAGTAACAATAATTTCATATTAAAGGGGAATTCCTTCTAATCCTCATTAGAACGTTGATGTTAATGCCACACGAAATGGCAAGGTTCAAGTTGTTAAATATTAAAGGGGATGTTACTTGCTAGACTCGAATTTGATGCAACACTCAACTAATTCTTTAAATATTTGGTCTTCTATTTATTTAGTTTTTATCGGTGAAAGTGGTAGTAAAATGAAATTGGAAATTGGAAATTGACCACTAATCATGCTGTGTTGATTGTTTACATTTGAGATAGTAATTTTAAAATTGGGATAGACCTACTAAATGAGAATCAAGTAAACATTGAGGTTAATTTTGTGGTGGGTGAGAGTGGCACGACGTCGTGTGTTATAAGGCTTTTTTTTTTTCTTCTAAAATTGGAAATCATATTACCTTTGAATATTTGGTAATTTCAAAAAACATGAATGAAATCAATGCATGAATAAATTATTCAATTTAATTAGTATTTTTTTATTCATTCAGTAATTCAAAAGATTTCAAAAGACATGATTGAAATCAATATATGAATTAATTATTCATATTAATTAGCTATTTAAAGTATTTGGTAATCCAAAAAGGACAACACTTGGGTACTGACCGGTACCAGTCAGTACCCAAGGTGCTGACCATCCATTAGTTGATAGCCACATAATCCAAAAGCAAGGAGAAAATTGAAAAAAGTGAAATAGTTTTGCCACATGGCAACACCCCATTGGGTGGTTATGGGTGGTTAGCATGCTTTGGGTTCCATCCAAAAATATTTCAAAAGACATGAATGAAATCGATGCATGAATTAATTATTCATATTATTTAGTATTTTTTTAAAATTATTCATTCAGTAATTCAAAAGATTTCAAAAGACAAGAATAAAATCAATGCAAGAATTAATTATTCATATTAATTAGTTTTTTTTGGTTAAGTATTCGGTAATTCAAAAGACATGAACGAAATCAGTGCATTAATTAATTATTGATATTAATTAGGGTTTTTTTTTTAAGTATTCAGTAATTCAAAAGATTTCAAAAGACATGAATGAAATCAATGCATGAATTAATTATTCATATTAATTATTATTTTTTTAATTATTCATTCAGTAATTCAAAAGATTTCAAAAGACATTAATGAAATCAATGCATGAATTGATTATTCATATTAATTAGTTTCTTTAAGTATTCTGCAATTCAAAAGACATGAACAAAATCAATGCATGAATTAATTATTCACATTAATTAGGTTTTTTTTTTTTTTTTTTTTTTTTTTTTTTTTTTTTTTTTTTTAAGTATTCGGTAATTCAAAAGCATTCAAAAGACATAAATGAAATCAATGCATAAATTACTTATTCATATTAATTAGCTTTTTTTTTTAAGTGTTCGTTGATTCAAAAGATATGAATGAAATCAATGAATGAATTAATTATTCATACTAATTAAGGTTCAAAAAATATATATTATTAATTAGTTATTTATAGATAATACATTGACCAATATTAACATAAGAAAATATATAAACTAATTTTAATTTTTTAAGATCCACTTAATGTGACCGGTGTACCGGGTTCAATGGATTAAACATTCCTCAATGAATATCTTTATCTAAACAGAGATGATGATGATAGAAATGGAGAGTTTATGTACGAATGTAATCAAAATCTCACGTTTTTTTCCATCTCATTCCATTGATTCTCCCTCGTAGACGAACCAAAACACCAAACAATGGGGAATTTGATGGCTTTAGGTGGTGAGAGTAATTTCTACATTTTTTTTGTATTTGGTTGAATAATTTTAATATTTTAGTTTTTGTTTCTTTTTTGCCGTACATCGTTTTCAGGTATCATTTTCTTATTAAGCTGGGTCTCACAGCGCCACGTGTCGCCGTGAGGAAATTTAGATTTAATTGTATTCGTTTCTATTTTAATGTGTTTTAAAAGGATGCTAATCTTTGATCGGTATCCTCCACCATGTTAACATAAACACTACTGACCCATTAAAAATGTAAAAAACTCACTCTTGCTCTCTCTTGCTCTATATACAATATATTTATTTGCTTTGTTTGTCACATTTCATCCTCTTTTTTTTTTCTTTTTTTTTTTTAATGAAAATATGGCCTAAATATAATATGTTCCTAAGTCCTGACACAACAAATGGAGGTAAGTCAAATTGGCTCTAGGCGTTCGTAAGACTTTAGACCAAATTCCCAGAGTCCACCAAGTCCTCTAAGGTTCATCATTTACGATTTCTTTTTTTTACTTTTTCAATATTATTTTTTTATAAAATTTATAAATAATGCTAAACATCTCACCTAAAATCTCACTTTTTTCATCCCAGTACACATGGCATGTGAAGTGTCAAATTGTAAGTGGATATATATTAATGGTAATTTATCTCACATACCATATGTATCCACTCACCATTTGACATTTCAAGTGCCTCATATATTGGGATGAAAAAAATGGGATTTTAGATGAAATATAGAGTATTACTGAAAATTTATATTTTGTTGTGTCCTTTTTAGTGCTTATTTAGGATTAATGTATCACCATGGTAGGTTGTCACAGTGAATATGTGATTCAATTTTGATATTCATTATTTTATTTTATTTTATTTTTAGTTCATGTAATACTTTTGAATCTAATTTAGTTAAAATCGTAGTATTGTTGATATATGTATTCAATAGGCTTAGGTGATTGTTCAATCAATGTAAGATTAGGCCAAGAATCGTGACTGCAAAAAAAGAAGTAATATTCAAGAACTATTTTGTTTTTTATAAAATGTATTTTACAATTAAATGTTGAATTTGAATGTTTATTTTTGATATCAAAATATATACAAACTATATGTTCTTGCCAAGAATTTGAACATGTTCAATGCTCTTGCCATCACTTTTTTCTTAGGTATTTATACAAATATATGACCATAAGTGGGAGTTGTGTTTTTAAAGATTCGTGAATCATGACCAAACTCAGCTAAAAAGTACAAGATTTCATATCCATATTTTACGGTAGTGGATTAGTGCTCTATCGGAACCTATCGAGATCAGTCATTAAAAGCACAATTAGGACAGCAATTTCCACAATAATATCTCTCCACATTTTACGATTTAAAGGACAAAGATGAGATTCAAACCACTAACTCAAATGTCGAGGGGAAGTGATCAACCACTTTACTAACAGTGATTGTACATAGTTATATATAGTTAGGTGATCAATTTAGACCATATGTATTGATTTTTTTAATTTTATTTTGGAAGGGATGTATTGATCTTTTTAATAAAATCCATGTCTAGAAAATATAATTGAAGTTAATTTATGGAGTGAACATGTGAGAACAGTTTTAAAATATTTCAAATGTAAAAATAGTGGTAGGCTTTTGCAAGGAATTCATATGTAGAAATTTGTAGCCAAATTGATTTTTTAGTGTCATTTCTTTCTAATTTTTGTTAATTTCAATTGTAAGATTATATCTATATTATATAATATAATTGTTTAATAAAAGAAGAGTGGTTTTATGTGCTTCCTTTTTCTTTTGTTTATCCCCATCTCACAAAATCAAGCAATTTATAACATAAATTAGAAACCAAATAATCAAAAACTGTCATTGTTCGTGTTGAAAGGTTGATAAATGAGACAAATGAAAAAAAAAATATTAGAGTATTAAAATAAAAATAGAAGAATATAAAAAAATTGATTACAATTACGTTATTTTTTACTATGCCGTGCAAACTAGTTTTATTTGGTTTTCAAACCAAACCAAACTAATCTCATTCAAATATTTAAAATGTAATATTAAATACATACAAGAAAATATGCATTTAATAAAAACAAACATATAACTAAAACGTGTTCCATAGCTTTGTTTTTCTCTTTTTATCGTTAATGATTTAACATCCATTAGCTATTAATATTACATTGGTAGTATTGAATAACAAAGTAGATATTTGTAAAAGGCTAATGAATCATGCATTTTTATTTTTATTTTTATTTTTGGTTTCTTTATTTCAAACTGAATTCCTCTAAATCAAACTGAAACCTCACGATATTCTTATATTTTTATCTTTCATCAATTTAAATTTTAGAAAAAATAAAATTTGAATAACATATATAAATAAATTACAAGAAAAATATTACCGGCAACAATGATCGGAAGAGAAATCAACGATAATGACCAGAAAGAATAAGACAATGATAATTGATGACTTATAATGATGAACGTGCTTGTAATTAAATTGATTTATATGAAATTAAACATGAGATGTAATTGTATTTATATCTAAGCAATAGGCATAATTTAGTTTTTAAAAAAGATTCATTAAATCTGCAGATTTCATAATCACTTTGTAAAAGTAACTTATCAGTGTACTTTTCCCACTTATAGTTCTTCCAACCAGGGACGGATACAGGGGGGGTGGCACCATGAAATAATAAGTTAAACCGACATATTTCTTAGAGGTTAATTAAAAAAAATGTTGTTTATATTTTAAAACATTAATTTTTTTTATTAATTATTTTAAATGAATAATAATATTTTATTGAGATAAATTATTAATTTATGCATTTATAAAAATAAAATAAAAAACATTTAAGATAATAAAATTTCACTGTTAAAAATTATCCTAGTCTTTTTCTAATATCCAAAAAATATTTTACTTGTTAAAAATTATAAAAGTATGCTTGATAAAAAAATTTAATAATTAAACATAAATATCTAACTATGTTTACTTGACATGTTTTAATTATATAAATCAACACATTTTTTGTTAAAAAAAAGAGCAAAAGCTATATAAATAATTTATCAAAAGTATGACATTGTATTACGGTACTAGTGTGATAATTAAGTAAGATTTGGAGAGAGAGAAAATATTTGAAGGATATAATAAAATTTGTTAATATAGAATTGAGTAAGTGTAATTTCGATAAGAGAAAATTATAATTAATATAACAAAATATATATGTTGAGATTTGATTTATATTTTAAATAACAATAATATATTTAGAATCAAACATATTTTCTACGTGATTATGAGAAGATTACTATCACTTAATTTATAAAAGAATTAGAAAATCTAAATATCAAATAAGGGTAAAAGCATGAAAATTTGAAAGTTTAGGGGATTAATTTATAAAAATGTAAAACTACAAGGAATATGAAACAAGGGTAAAAATATAAAAATATGAAAACTTAAAGGAAAATTCATAAATCTGTAAAACTTCAGGGGGGCAGTGGCCCCCTCTCATCCTTGCTTGGCCCCGTCCTTGCTTCCAACAACTCCAATTCTAGTCCCCTCCTTGAATGTGCATGTTATTCCCTTCATAACAAGCAGAGCATTAGAACAATATCTCACCATCAAATTCTCCAACTATATTCTTCCTTCAAGAGGCCATGAGGTAGGTGGCCTCATATCTTCTATAATTGTAGGAGGTTACGGTGGTATATGCATGAATTGTTTGATCTTTTTGATAGAAACAATTTGGTTCGACAGATCGCATTACCTACAAGCCATGATTACTTGGACGGTACTCGATGAGAAAGCATAAGAAATGTAAGTCCCACGGACCCTTCAAAAGAAAATAGATTGTGTTTGAGAAGAAAAAAAAAAAACTTGATCTATGCTAAGACTTAAAAATAGTCTTTTATGGATTGTAGTAATTACCTGGTAAACGTTTCCCCAGAAGCAGAACGATAAAAAGAGCGGTAGTGAGTATGACAATAATCTGAAGTGTTTCGATTCGTAACACTAACCATTCCATAGCAGCATTATAATGAAAAAACAACCTTGCATCTGTGTTGACAAGCTTAATATAGTTCTTGAAGAAGCTTTCCATCTTGTTAAAAGCTTTAATCGAAACCACCCATTATGATGTTTCATATACATTATCCAAAATGGGCGCTTTGGTCATTCCATTCATCCTCATGAACTCTGTTTCTAATGAATAATCCTTTCATAATAATAAAAAAATGGACATCACTTTCCTCAATTGATCAATAAACAAAAGGAAATTTGTGTACATCTCGCAAGCAGAAATGCGGTTTACCTGAATATATTTTGCAGTTATAATAGTATGAATGACTACAATGAGCACATACCATGTTACTAAGACCATCATTACTATTGTCATGAGTACATCAATCATTGCAGCTGCAGCTAAGTTAATAAAAGCTGATAGATCACTGTCCAATGTGTTCATATCCGACGAAATCTGTTGCATTTTGAAATGAGTAGAGCCAAGCTACATGTGATCATTTAAGTAGTTCAGTGATTGAATTTGGGGATGTTATCTTACCCGGGAAAATATCGTTCCCACTAGAATGGAGTCGAAGAAGAGCATAAGAGCCTTGAAAATTGAATTATTGATACCGAAGAAGAAAGCTTTTGAAGCTTTTAAGCCTAGAAGGGTTGTAAATAAGTTCCTTAAATATATAAAAGGTATACTAAATGTTAAAATTCCAGCATAAACACTAATCAACATAGCATTATTAACTTTGGAAAACCGCATAGCTAGTGACAGCCAATAACTTGCAGTAGTCTGAAGAGCACTAAAAGCACAGTAAGATAGAATGGTCAAAATGAAAAGGAGTGATCCCTTTGATATATAAAAATAATCCAACAATGGTTTACACCCAACATCACCGATCTTTCTCTCTTCCTCTTTCGTTAGTAAAGTATTCAGAAAACCCTCAACTGATATCTCATTCTCACCACCTTCTCTAGTGGAGCAAGATTCACCAGGCAATTCTGATTGTTTATCATGAATTTCCTAAGTTTCATCCATGTTTTTGGTATCAGAAATAACTAATTATGAGACTATTTTCTTATGTGCATTCACAAGTTGTGCAAATGTGGTCCCCAGAGTCGACAGTAACTCTATATAAGTTCCTGATTGTGTTATCTATCCACCTTCCATAACCTGAAAAATGTCAAAACAATAAGGTTTTAATTTTAACATGCATGTATCCAACCAAACATCTAGTCCCCGAAAGAAAGGATGACAAGTTGTTACCAAAATTCAATCAGCTTCTGTGAGAAATTCGACTCGATGAGTCATTAAGATAACAGATTTTATTGGAGAGCAGCCATAACACAGTCCTGTAATAACATCATTCATTTTGAGTATATAAACTTTAGAAATCAAACTAACTTTTTGCCTTTTTTTTCTTACATTGAATAGAATTGTAGTTGTTTCTGCATCCATCGCGCTGAAAGGGTCATCAAGTAGGTAAATATCAGCATCATTGTAAACAGCGCGAGCAGTAGTGAGTTTGTTGTTTATAATATCCTTATCTAAGGCACAAGCTTTGGTAACCATCTCATATTTGGTTTTCTTCATTGGCTTTTCGAAGAGTATGTTATCACGAATAGTACCACTTTGTATCCAAGGTGCTTGAGAAACATATGCAATTGTTCCATTTACACTTACCTACATATGTAAACAGTTAGTTGTAAACAAAAAGGAAAAGAATAAAAAAATTAAAATCTTATATTGAACTGGTTTGCTACTTATTGACCCTGAAATTTTGTTGACTTATCTAAGGATAGCACACAGGAGTGTTGATTTCCTAGCACCAACTTGCTCATATACTGTGATTTTCTGTCCACTTTTTACTTCCAAGTTGATATCTCTCAATACTGGAATAGCTGATTCTAGTTCCCAACTGAAATTCCCTTTTATTTCAACACGTATGTCTAAACTATGTTCCAAACTCTTCAATTCCTTGTTACTGAGCTCATCATCAAGAAGTAAAACGTTGAGATGATCCATAGAGATCTTCATTTCAATCAGCATAGAAAATGCCTTATGGATCTATCTCACGAGCTCTAACATGCTTTTTAATGTTGCTAAGACAGTGAATATAGAGGCAGCATCCAATGGAGCACTTTTTATGAGCAAACATCTGAAAAAGACCACAGTGGAGACGATGGTCGAGGATACCCAATACAGAACACCTGTATAGAACTTGTTAATCTATGACTTAGCCAAGAACTTGTGTTCATTCTTCCTTAGCAAATCAATTACATTTTTGAATTTTTCTTCCCATTATTGTAACTTGATGATCTTCATATTGTTAAAAATGTCAGACATGGCTTGCAATCTTTCATCTTGAAAAACCTTGAAAAGAGATTGAAATTTGTTGTACATCTTTGTAAAATGAATGTTGAGAAACCCAATGATTGGAATAAGAACAAAACCAGAGATTGCACTGAGACCAACCACCTTGAAAAGAACACCAAGAGTAAGAAAAAGTTGCACCAAAAGACTTCATCTCATATGAAACCAATATATTGATTCAGTCATTCAATAAGCAATGACTACAACATAGTTTACAATATTTCCAACTAAGTGCCTTCTCCTTTTAAGACAAGAAAGTTTTAGTTGCTTTTAGTAGATTGCCATTATTAAAGCAGATCTCATCCTCATCCCCGACCTCTTTGAATTGAAAAACCAGTGTCTTTGAGAGAAAGACTCGGTGAACTTAACGTTCACAAGCCATCCGACGAGGAGAATATCTCATAATCTCATTTTATGTTCATTGTTGGAGTATTACACAAATGCATCGAGCAATAAAGAAGATGCTATAACAGCAAGTGCCTTGAGCAATGCACAAACCCCTACAAATATCATTTCTTTCTAATGAACTCTAAACAATGCCTTGAGAAGCAAGTTTTTTGGATTGTTTGAATTCCCATCACCTTTGAGAAGAAATTCCCATATGGTAGAAAGTTGTTGTATGCTGATTGTGCTTCATCTTCGGATAAAAGGGTAGGAATGTCTACGAGTACTAAAGGTTTCAAGTAACCAAACCACAATAGTGAGTTTATCCAAGAAAAGGTTAACCGAGTAAATATATTCGATTTGCCTAGTTTTGTTTGATTCATTTTGCCACTTGATTGTAGCTTAGATGAGCTTTTGTTCTTGATGATAAGAAAATGAGAATGACAACACTAAAGGGAAGCAAAAAAATTGATCAGATTTGCTCTTTTAACAAGCAAGGAAACAATCGATTGGGGTTCCTATCATGATAGTGACATGCACATTAGCAGCATATACAACTAAGATCTCTACAAGAAATGTGTACTGTAGTGTAGTCACTAATCAATTTCATACCACTCTTTTTTAAGTTCTTAGTTTTAGTAGTCTACTCACTCCATTGCCTTCTATTTCAGTTGGTTTATTACTCTTTATCATATAGAAATGTTTCTTGAGTGGGATTTTTCCAATTATCTAAGCTTATAATTATTATTTTTTATTCATTGAACTAAAAATTATCAGGGGTAAGATTCCAGCACGTTTTTTTTTTTCATACGGAATCGACTATGTAACGTTACATAATGAGTTATATAAGTGATTTGTGCAACCAAAAAAAATAGCTCAAAATTCAAACTCAAATGATGTGAGTAGTAATTTATGATTGGAAAAGGTTGGCTAGAGAGGGAATGAATTTTGGAGATGGGCTTGCTTTGGAAGAATTATTTGGTAAAAGATAATTTGATCAATGGAGTGTTGTTTCTGAGGTTACAAAAAAAAAAGTTAAAGTAAAGGCATCTAATGGCCTTACTAATGAAGAGTTATCGGTGAGCACGGGATTAATGGCATGTTGGTCGCAATGAAAACCTTATTGTGAAACGTTTGAGGTCTAGGCAATTCTCAAACATTCCGAGCCCTGCAATTGCATGTGCAGTCGTCACCTTAGATTGAGATGTAACCAATTTTACTACATAATCAAACTCATGTCACGGGCCTTTCATATCATTCAAGATAAAATCACTCAATTACTAAGATCCCTTTTTTAATATTCTGTAATTGTTGCCTAAGTTGCATAAATTGTTCCATTGACTGTTGTGAATAAATTCTTTCTAGTGTTTGCTAGAATTCAAGAGAAGTTTTGCAATTACTTGACTAAGAGTTCCTTAAGTTAGTGTTGAGAGAAGCCATCACAACAAGAGTTTATTGGCTTTCTTCCAAGCAGTGTACTCTTTGTTAATTTTAGTGTTGATCACAATACCTTCTTCATTTCGGACTTCAAGAAACTTTGGTGGAAGAGGTTTGTCACCTGAGATCAGATCTTCAAGATCTAGGCTTCAATGGTTATTGTGACCTGTGCTTTCCAAAAAATATAGTTTGACTTATCAAGTTTGATAGTCATATGGAAGTAGAGAGTATTCGCCAGTGACGAAAAGTGATAAAAAAATCCATGGCAGAAGCGAGATCATAGATCTCTTGATTCAGAGTCTAATTATCTTGTTGAGTAGATTCATTCGAAGATTCAGTAGCCATAATCGACGCAAGTCAAAGGTTCTGATACCATGAAGCAAATATAGAAATTTGATAATGAAGATAAGGCGTTCGATAAAATGTCTACACCTCTGTTTTAATATAAAGAAACAAAGTTTGAAGCCCATCTAATGGTGCATAAAGAGAGAAGCTAGAAGAGAGGAAAGTAAAATTTTCAGTAACAAACTTTTTTAGAATTTTATTCACTGAATCGTTTGATTACAAGAGTATCAATATATATATATAATTACAAGAGTTAATCTTAGGCATCAATCTAAAACTAACTGAATTAATCTTAGCCATCTATTTCTAACAACTTTCCTAAACATCAAGTTGATCATCAACTTTAATTCCAGAGGCAATGATCATGAAGATCATTAGACTTGATACATTTTCAACATGATGCAACTACACATGAGTTGGTTGTCACCCCATTCCATGTAACTAACTTTTGAGCCTTTTCTAATCAATCTTTCCATATCAGCTTCCAACTGTAATTACGATGGCCATTGGATCATATTGGATTGATGTCTGTTGATTAACTGATGCACTCCTGGCTATGACTGAGCAACAGTTAAACTGCATTCTAGCTTGTTAACTTCTTCTACTTGATTTAATACTCTCACAGTTAAAGGCTTTTCCCACATTGATTGATGTCAAGACTAGTATCTGGTATAAATAAGCAAATGTTTGCCTTTTGCGGAGTTGCAGATATAATGTTTAAACATTAGGATCACATTGAAGAAGTTGTTGACAATATATATATATAAAGATGATATATGTTTGTAAGTGCCTTATTTTTATTGGTTTATTTCATGACAAACCATATTGGGATTAGTGTGTAACGGGTAGCTTAGGTTATTGTGATTGGCAAGCTTCCGGACTTCCCAACGTGACTTCAAGAGCAAGAGCGAAAGGTAATCACTTGACTTACCTCTTGAAGAGATCTAGTTGCACACACTCACAACTTATGCATATTTCTAATACTTGTATGTTGTGTGTTTTTATATGTGTGCATTCATGTTCTTGAATATCACTTCATGCATGTTTTATTGATTGTATCTTGTTCATTGAAATGCCATGACATGTTAGGCATTAGGATGCATTCAATGTTTCACTTGCATTGTACACAAAGTGGATAACATGGCATTGTCACCATTTGTGTGGGTCGCCATTTGATGGTGTCGCCATGGCGACAGAATGATTTTTTCTTGAAAAATCAATCAAGTATGAGGTCGCCATGAGACAAATGGCGACAAAGAAGGTTTTTTTGTGTGTTGCGTCAAAGGTCGCCATTTGCAAATGGCGACCGCAAACTGCGACCTAGAAGAAAAGCTGAGGTGGCCATTTGACAAATGGCGACCGTAAATGGCGACCTCTGATGTTTGTCCATAAAACGACATCATTTTGATTGCATCTCTTTATATATGTTGCCTTGTCTTCTAAAACCATTTGGAGAGCTCAAAATCAAAACTTAGAGAGAGAATCTCAAACCCTAGAGAAAGAAGATACCAAGAACTCACCTTTACTCAACCAAACACATTCCCATAAGCATCTAGCATCATCCTAGCATCATCCAAGCATGGGTCTTGTTGTTTTCCTTGACTAGGTAATCTCTACATATTCTAAAATCTCTTGTTTCATCTTTCTAACATGTTTGCCTAGATTTAGCATTTATTTTGTGATTAAATGTTTGACTCCTTAATTAATGTTGCTTATAACATGCTTGAGTCTTAGTTTATTGGTTGAGATGTGTTGTTTATGATAGCTAGCATTTAGGACCATTTTGCCTTCTAGCTAAGTCTATATGATTTTCATTTAAACATTGATGTGTATGACTCATTGATTGCATTTGTTTATTGCATCTATAATCCTAGCCATGTTCATTGACAACATGTGTTGATTGGCATTTTGATTGACAATTCCTTGATTGCACTTGTGAATTGCATTTATTGTCATTGTCATGTTTATTGACAACTTGTGTTAAGTTGGCCTTGTTTGTTGACAATTAGGTTGTTAGAAATCTTTACAACTAATTGAGACCTCATGTATGTGCACGTAGGCTTTGTTGATAACTAGGATGTTGATTTGCATTATAACATCTAGTTAAGCATTTAGTGTAGCCTAGCATTATTTGCATCTTGAATATCATCACATATTCACATAGGTTGTTGATTCTCTTCATGAGTCAAAGTCTTGTGGCTTCTAGGTGAAGTTGCACAAGCAAGGAAAGTCTTGTGGCTACCGGTGTGTAGTGCTCAAGCAATTGTGGGTTTCCACGTAAAAATCAAGTGTTCTTTAATTTCCGCAACTTATACTTGATTTTATTGTTTGTTGAATTGGGTTTATTTTTAAATATTGACTAATCCGAAAAATTTGGCAATAACGGATTAACAACCTATTCACCCCCCTCTAGGTTGTTTAGACACACGCGAGCAATATTTATTCTTATATATATTTTCAATGTTGTAGCATTGCATAATGTATCTGTTTGCTTTACTTAAAGATGATATGTAAGTTCAAAAGTTCAAATTGAGTGGTTCAAGGAGACCAAGAATATATTTCATAAGTATATTTTATTTTTCTTATCATCCATATAAAAAATCTCATTAAAATTCATTAAATTCCATTATGATATGAATGGTTTGGACATATGATGTATGTAAAAGGATTTGCATGTGAGAAGTCTCATATATATATATACAAATGTGGTTAAAGGTTAAAGTTAACAAAAATCAACTGATAATAGGGTATATTTATGTAATTATTAGAAAAAAAAATGAATATTTATACAATTACACCTAAATTCAGGATTGTTCGTGAAATTTACCCACCAAAATAACCTCTTCCTTTTACCCAAAGGCGCTATTGACTTTTAATACCCCAAACATATTCCAATTGGGATATTTGTGTTTAAATTGAGCATTTGATTGAAAATTTGCTTTGTGGGTGCGTTTGGTACAAGGGACGGGATGGGACGGGACAGGACAGGACGAGACAACTTTCTCTTGTCCCGCGTTTGGCGCGCTATTAGTATGGGACGGGACGGGACGAGACAGGACTGGGTGGGACAAAAAACCCAAAAACTTGTCCCACCCAAATAGGTCGGCGAGACTTGTCCCATGCATGGGACAAGTGGCAAAAAGACCTTTTTGCCCTTAAAACTTTCCAAAATTACTAAAATATCAACTATAAAATAAAAATAAAAAACTGAGTTTCAAATTAGGTTTTCATCTTCATTCGGTCATCATCACCAGATCGTCTCCTCTCTTTCTCTCACACCTACCAGCCGCAGATCCATCTTCGTCGAGGTTGCCTAAACTCACCACCGGTGCTATCAGCAGCACACCTTGTCTTTTTTCTTCAAAGCCAGGTTCGTGAACTCAGATTTTGTCTTTTATCTTTTTGTTTTTAGGGTCTGTCTTATATGCCTTCTTACTATCAATTTCTGGTTCGAATGTTGCTGGGCTTTCTTGCCTGTGGATAAAATTTACCTTCTTCAAGAAAAAAAAAATCTAGCTAAATTTTAAATTTTATTAAAGTAGTATGTTTCAATTAGGTGATTTATAAATCACCTAATTGATTTAGTTCTGGAAACATTGTACATGCTAGCTGCTAGCAGACAATATAGGTATTGATTTATATTTAGATTTTTTAATGTTATCTTTTAAATTTCTTGTCAAAATCTGTTGTTCTCCAGTTACGTTTCGAATTTTGATTGCTAGGGAGGAGAGAAATACACAAGAAAGTGTTTTCTATTGCTATCTACTGTGTCGATTGCTGATAGTTTGTTTTGTTTTTGTAATAATTAATAATTTTGTTTGTCTCTTCATTATTTTGATAGAACAGCAAATCAAATAAAAAAATGTGACAGAGACAGAAACATAGAACACCATGTGACTGCAAAAACGACTCAATAATTTCTCTTAACATGAAATGTCAACAACCCTTATTGTAGAATTTGTTTTAATTTATATATCTCTCATAAACTAGTGATCTGCACTGAATTTTATTAAAGTGATGTATGTTTAAATTAGGTGATTTATATATATGTAGGATTTATGCATGAAAACAAATTGTCTTCAGAGTAATCAATATCATAACATATCAAATATCATGTAATAAGCAAATGGAAAAAAAAAGGATTCAATAACAGAATTATGAATAAAGAATATTTGACTTAAGTACTTTGCAAACAAAATGGTTCTATGATTTCCAACACATTGATCAAAAGAACCGCAAACACAACAGTTGGGCATCAGCAGCCCAGCCAAAGAAACAGAATATATATATTGTATATATTATATAGTTCTTTTTATTTTGTATATAGTTCTTTTTATTTCTTCTTTTATAGATTTTCTAAAAGTATTCCCATAATGAATAAAACAACATATATTGTAAAATGGATTGATTCTGATTAAATAGACTTGTGATTTTCTACTGTGGATTTAATTTTCTGTTTAGACTAAGTGTGTGAAGTTGTATTATGCTTAGATATTAGGTACTTTAAAATTATGACACTCCTTGCATTCTTGATTTAACTTTAGCATAGGAATAGGCGTTTCCCTATGGGACCCCATCCCCCACGGGCCCCCATGGGGTATTGGGGGCAAATTTTGCCCCCAAATGGATTTTGAGGGTGGGGGCAAACTTTGCACCCCAAACATATTTTGGGGGAGGTGGTGGGGGTACCTCCCCCTAAACCCTAAACCCTATTGGGCCCTCAAAATAATATATATATATGTATATTATTATTTTTATTTTTATTTTTATTTTTATATAAAAAATTTAACAATTAAAAAAATTATAAATTATAATATTAAATTATTAAAATTAACATAACTATTTTGTAATTGAATTATGTATTGTATTTTTATTATTTTTTTATTACTTTTTGGATTGAAAATTTCAAATTTAGAATTAAAAAGGAAATGAAATGGGGGAAATGGGTTTTGGGGGTAGGGGTGGGGGAACCTCCCCCTAAAACATCCCCCCCACTGGTCCCCCCAAATGGATTTTGGGGGAGGTGGTAGGGGTAGGTTTGAGGAATAGGGGTGGGGGTGGGGGTGGGGGTGGGGGTACCCTCCCCCGCCCCATTGGGCCCCCACGCCCATCCCTACTTTAGCAAGATACATGGATTAATTTGACTAAATGTATGCTTGTTTTGTTTAATTTGTGAAATTTGAAGCTATGGATGAACGTGACAATCACTTGATTTTACTTATTAAAGTGTGGAGGTTTTACGTATACATGCTAGTGTGTTTTGCTGCAATTCAGGTTTATTTATTTGAATATGAGAGAAGACAGTCTGAAAGGAGAAATTTAGGTCATAGGACATTTTGTAGACGTCAAATTAGGTCAACAGAAATACAATGTATCACGCATGCAAGTGATACTAATTGTATATGAGAGTTGCAAATGGATAGAAATGCATTTGCAATGTTGTATGAGTTGCTAAAAACTCATGGTGGGTTGTTAGATGATGGTAATATCACCATAGAGGAGCAAGTTGCTACTTTTGTACACATATTAGCACACCACATCAAAAATCGAAATATTCATGTTAGATTCTATAGGTCTGGTGAAACAATTAGTCGGTATATCCATCGAGTTTTGCTTGCTTTGTTGCATTTGGAAGACTTGCTAGTTGTCAAGCCAACTCCCGTTCCAGATGATTGTACGGATTCAAGGTGGAGATGGTTTAAGGTAACCATCGTAGCATTACCATTATATACATTACATAATAATTTATATTTTCCATGTAAAACATGAGTTGTTTTTTTTGTTTTTAAGGTTGCATATGAGCACTAGATGGAACATACATAGAAATAACTGTACCTGAGTCCGATAAACCAAGGTATAAAACAAGAAAGGGACATATTGCAACCAATGTATTAGGTGTATGCACTCGTGATTTGAAGTTTGTAAGTGTCTTATCTGGTTGGGGGGGCTCAACTACCGATTCTAGAGTTCTTCGGGATGCAATTACTAGACATAATGGATTGAAGGTCCTATTTGGTAAGATACTATTTATTATAGATAGTATTTAAAATTACAACAATCTCTCAACTTATTTGCTCGATGACAACTAATATGTGTAGTTATTATAAGTAATTACTATTTGGCTGATGTGGGGTACACCATCGGTCAAGGTTTTCTTGCACCATATAGAGTTACTAGGTATCATTTATAGGAATGGGAAGACTTTGATCATGTACCTAGGAATCACGAGAAATATTTTAATATGAAGCACTCACAAACTAAGAATATTATTGAGAGGTGTTTTAGTCTGTTGAAAAAACGTTGGGCTGTACTACGAAGTCCTTCTTTCTATCCAATTAGATTTCAAGGGCGAATGATCACAGCTTATGCTTTGCTACATAATTTTATTAGGATGTACATGAATGTTGATCCTAAGAAATACACGTCAGTCAGACAGTCACACTTGATGAGTTACCAATTATGGAAGAAATACCAAATGAGTTAGAATCTATTGATGTTGTCGAAGCAAGCAATGAATGGAGTCAATGGAGAGATGATCTAACCTAAGAGATGTTTGACAATTGGATGTCAAGGAGAACTTGAGAGATTTATGATTTATTTATTTTTTTGTTATTGTTAAACTTGTAAGATTTATGTTTTTGTTTTCGTTATTGTTGAATATTTTTATTTTCTACTGAACGAGAAAGACGAGTTGAACATTTATGTTTTTGTTTTTGTTTTCTATTGTTGATATATACATTAGTTTTCTTTTATGGTAAAACTCTATTAAATATGGTATTAATTTTCTCTTCTTCATTGGTATAAACAGTTTACAGTTTTAACAGAAGAAAAACAATCTAATCTTCATTGAATGTTTTGTGTTGACAATGGAGGAAAGGGTATTATGAGGAAAAAAAATCAAGGACTTGGGTTGGTTTAGAAACTTTAGTGGGGAACCCAAATAATAAAAAGTTTATCAACTTTTTTAGGCAATCTACTCTCTCTCTATATATATAAGGCAAAAACAGAGGCACGATTTAGGTTGGCTACCTAGATTTAAATTTGATTTTTGCTATTAGTTCATTATATTTTCATTGTGTGCGTGTATAAGTTTGTTTGTGATTTTGGGGATGTCAATTAGATCTACTGTTTTTAGTTGATGGGTTTGAGGAAGAATGATAGATGATATCAGTTTTATTTCTTTTAATTTAGTATGTTAATCAATTTGATTTTTTGGATAAAACATGAGATAGGTCAAGTTCTAGTTACGTAATATATTTAATTGTTCTTATGCTTGTTTTGTTGTACTACAATTTCAAGTTTTTATTTATGCAATACTCATGATATTTTTAGAGTATTAATTAGATTGAATCAACTTTATTAAAAGATAGGAAAATTCGATATGTCTGATAGATGTAACTGGACACTTGAAGAAGAGGATGTAATGATTAGCATCCTCGAAGGGATTGTTGCTGATGGTGGTAGATGCAATACCGGTAGTTTTAGATCTGGTACCTATGATCATGTCGCTTCAAAAATGCGTGAAAAAATTGAAAATATTAACATAACGGCAAAACATGTTCAAAATAAAATGAAACAACTGAAAGATAAATATTCAGCGGCCTATGATATGCTTAACACGAGTGGGTTTGGTTGGGATGACACTCACAAATGTGTTACTGTCGATGGTCCTGAAATCCTAGAGGCCTAATTGGAGGTTAGTGGTTATATTAATTCTCTTTACATAAGTAATCAATTAATAATTTTATTGTTATAACATATATATATATATAATAATTTTATTGTTCTAACATATATTTGTTTGTTGTGATAGAAACATTCTAACAAGAATTATACAGCTAATAGACCGTTCCCACACTACGAACGACTGGCAATAGTGTTTGGGAAAGATAGAGCAACAGGCAGTATGGTTGAATCCGTAGCAGATGCTTTGGATCACATGGGATTGGAACATGAAGAGTCGGACACGGCTGGTTTCACTGAGCCTTTGTCAACTCCGTCAAATGTTGCATCTACTTCCTCTGATCCAAATACAGGAGAAACGTCAAAGCGGAAGAGAAAGAGGAATGTCAGTTCAACAGCAACAGACATCACTAAGGTCTTTGAAAAAAGAATGGAAAGGACATCCGTGGATATTACTAAGTTGACTGAGGCTATTACGGGAGGGGATGCAATGAGCCGTTTAGGTGTTAAGTTAGAGGGTATGGGTATGGGTATGGGTATTAATCGTATGCAAGTGATACGAGTTGCTATGTATTTTGGAAATAAGCCAAACCAGTTGCGCATTTAGAATGGCTTGAATAACTTCTACAAGCCAGATTTTGTGAAGGCAATTCTAGAGGAGTGAACATGTTTGATTTTGTGAACATGTTTGAAACTTGTATTTTGTTAGAATTGTGAACATATTTAAAACTTATATTTTGTTGGAATTGTGAACGTGTTTGTGTCATGGATTATATTATTATATTCGTGAACATTTATATTACATTAACTTTTTTGTTGGATCATGTTATTAAGTATTATCAATAATTTACTATTATGCAAAAAGAAAAGATGTGTGGTTGAATAATTAAAACTTGAAATTGTAGGTCATGAGTATGATTTATATGTAATTACTAATTACATGTATCTAAAATTTATTTGTCTTTTCCATTATTCACAATTACGAGCATGTAAAATTGAATAATAATTTTATTTTTAAAAAAATTGAGGGAACTATTATTAAAAAGATTTGAGGGAATGGCCATAATAATAGTAGAAATTGCTAAAAATAACCACTCTAAATATGGGAAATTCATTTTTAACCACATACAAAACTTTAATTGTTGATAACCATGTTTTGAAAAAAAATTCAATGGGTGTCCATAAATTACCAAGATGCCCCCAAATTAATATTTATATTTTGTTTTGTTTATTTTTCTCTTTCTCACCCTTTTCTTCACTGTTCATTGTCTTCTTCCTTCTTCTTCCTTCATTTTTCATCAACGATTTTCGATCGTTGTTTCTCTTCTTGCAAATCGAACACCAATATGGACGAACCATTGTTATTCCTGCAAATCAACTAACTAGAGGATGGTTTTATTTTACAATCGCATTGAAGATTTAAAGAAGTGAAAACTTTAAACAAACATTTCAATTTGCTCTAAATCGGTATTTGGTGTGTAAATTTCTTTAATTTGTTCATTAATTGAGTTGCAAACAGTGACCTTAACGTGAGTTTAGCGTTATTGCATTACTTTTGTGTGTTTTGTGAAGAATCGAATTAAAAAAAGTTTCAAGTTTTTTTTCTAGAAGATTTCAAGTTCACTGGTTCGAAAACTTGAAATCGTATATAAAAACTTGAAATGTTGACAAGTTTCTGGGTAAAATTTCAAGTTTTTGGGTAAGACTTCAATCAAGTTTTTTCCAAAAGATTTCAAGTTTCACTGGTTTGAGATTTAGAAGATTTCAAGTGTTATGTTAGAGATTTAAAACATGATTTCAAGTTTTCGTAAAACATTTTAAGTTTGTCGAAGATTTCACGCTTTCAAGTTTTTTTTTAAAACCAAACTCCAACATCCAGTCTCAAATCATCCAAAATACCAGACCTCAACTCATCAACACCCAAAATTGATACATTTCAACATTTATTATTCCCTAAACATGTTCTTAACATGAAATTGTAATAAAAATATCAAGTGAGAAGAGAATTGTGGGTTTGTCTCTAGGCTATGACGACGACCTCTTCTCTTCCGGATGCTCCGGAGACGACGACGACACCCTCTTCTCTCCCTGCAACATCACTTCTTTCTCTCCTCTCTCGGCAACAATGTCTTTTTCTCTCTTTTCTCTCTTTTCTCTCTTTAATTGTTAATCTCCACTGCTCATGTTTTTGGTTTTTAGTGCTTATATATGTGGGTATTGAGGTAATTTCTCAAAAAAGTGGTTATTAACAATTATAATTTCAAAAGTGGTTATATACAAAAGTTTAATGTTTTGGATGGTTACTTTTGGTTTTTTCTCAATAATAATAATATTATTATTTTCAATTAAAAATTATTAATTAAATTATTTTTCAATTAAATAAATATTGTCCTGTCATGTCCCATATATCACTAATATGTGGTAACAAACATTGGACATGACAAGAAGGGCACCCTGATTATTTGAACCTTTTGTCCTGTTATGTCCTGTCCCAATCATACCAAACACAACAGTTTTGTTCCAAACTTACCAGACTTACCAAACGCAATACATACCGGCCTATCTTGTCTTGTCCCGTCCGTACCAAACGCACCCTGTTAGATAAATAGAGAGTATCTTTGTTCAATTAACCCACGTAAATACAGCCAAAGCATTAAACTTTTTCCAATTTATTTAGGTCAAAGCCCACTATCACTGTACGATATTTTCCCTAATTTTTATTTTTTTCAAATTGCTATAATTTCAGAGGTTGGATTCTCTCATGATTCTCTTGTCTACGATTGATTTGTTACTCAATTTTCTCAATCTCTAATCTCTTATTTCCGGTTTGTTTCTCAATCTTAGATTTGTCGTCAATGTGTTGCCGTCGCCTAGAGCTGTGACAGTCTCCGTCTCTGTTGTCGTCGTCGTCGCCTCCAACTGTGGCCGTCTCCGTCGTCGCTACCGTCTTCTCTCTGCCTCATCGCAAGAATTTATTGCCTTATTGAGGAGGTAAGCAACCTCTTGTTAATTTTATTCGTTTTTTTGTTTGACTTCAAATTAACAGGAAGAGTAGCTAACATTTGGACTATTGTAGAAGAATACACAGCTCCTGACTTATATATTTTTATATAGGATGTTAGATCTCATGTTGCTTTCTTCAAAATAACTTACTGTTCTGTTTTCATTCTTCTCTAAAGTTGTGCATTTGCCATTTAGATTGATTGATCTTTGTGCTGCTAGTTCCAAGTTGTTTGCTAAAATCATCCATTGTTTGTAAGATACTTGAATTGGTTGATCCGGTTTATTTCTTCAATTTGAGTGGTTGAATTGATGGTTTCCTTTTGTTTTTGTCAGTGATTGATTCAATTTAATGATTTATCTCTTATATTCACTTCAATTGCTTAGACATTTAAATCTTCTTATTTTACTGCATTTCAACTTTTGTTATGTCCTTTTTGAACTTAATTATGCTTGATTTCTTTTAGTTTTCCATTTAAGTTTTATTGAGCATAATCCTTCCTCCAATTTAGGTTCAAGAGTACTTCACATACATCAACTAGTTTTTCTTCAGGTTAGGACAGGCTGAAAATGCCTGGCTTTCTCTGTTTCCCTTGACAACACCCAAATCCCGCTGAGTTGCAGAAGTTTTATCATGAGAAACATCTAAATCAATGTGCAGATAACCAGAAGATTGGCGATTGAGAAAGAAGTGATGCAATCCAAGAGTGCTCTATCTATAGGTGGGTAACAATAAAATTAAACTAAGTGACCAAGAAGTTTAAGTTTTTAACTTCATTAGGTTAGTTTCGATTCAGGTAGTTAACAATAGAAGCAGGGGGTTGTTGAAGCTATATCCAAGAGTACAGGAAGCTTTGAAGAGGGCTTTGTTAACATTTAGGTGGAAGCTGGTACAGCTGAGATTTTTGCACAAATTACTTTGCTTTCAAAAACAAAGGTTAGCTACTGAAATACTGATAATATATGCAAATTATTTCATAAAGCTTAGATGATTAAGATCACAGAAGAAGATTAAGAATTGGGTTTGGCAACAAGTCAATAGAGTATTCTAGGTAGGGGAGAAAATGATCAGAAGATATGATCAAGAAACTTGTAGATTTTATGGTAGAAATTTGTCGAACTTGTTAATTTCCATAATTTTAGAGATAGATAACACTCCTGTCATTGTCAATTTTTGCTCAAATTCTCTTACGCAAGATATCACAAAACTGACATTTACTTGTAAGTACTTTAAGTTCCTATTTGTATCCTAGCTGAAAAATTTAAGTTCATGTAAATACTTTAAGTGCCTCGATTTTTCAATTCTTTCTCTAGTGTTCTAATGTATTTGACCTTTCTGAAATATTTTTATGAACCAGGGGTATATTGCAGCTTAATTGCTAATAAGGGTCCACCTGTCTTGTCCATGGAGGAGAGGTATGTTCATCATTGATGCTCCCTTATTCTTTGTATTGCCTTTAATTTTGGTTGACATGTTAAAGTTCATATATATATATGTATTTATGTAAGTATGTATGTATATATGTATGTATGCTCTATGGTCCTCCTGTCACTCACTCCAATGTTTTATGTTTGGCCTTCAATGCATCTCTACCTCCCAAATGTTATTTCTTAAATGGGACATGGTATAAATTGATAGTGAAAACTAAGAAAATCTACTGCAGATAGGGTGCTGTCCTGTTCTCTCCAATTCCGATTCAATATGTTCAATTTTATCATGTAAAAGGAACTTATTGACCTTGTAATCAGTAGCTTCTAATTGACTCTTCTAGCTTTCTTACTCATCTTATATCCAATCTTGAGATCTTTTTTCTGCTTCTAAAAGGAAACTTGAATTGTTTAGTTCAAGTTGTCTTTTAATGATTTTATTCTCATTGACTTTTTTGACTGAAATGCAGTATTTATTTTTCTTCTTGGACGGTTCTTTAGTTTCTTTTTTATTGTAGAAATATATCAAAGCTTCTAGGAGGATAACTTTGCTGTCCAGAAAATTGAGGCCTTGAAGTTGAAGTCCCTCTCAGATTTGGGAATGAATGCAAGAAGTCATGCCACTCTTATAATCTGTGAATGCTAGAGTACTAGGTTCAAGTTAATTTATGTAATATTTACACATTTTGCTTCATTTAGAATTTGATGACAATTATAACAAATAATGTTTATGTTAAAACAGGTATTTATGATCAGAATAAATCATGCTTGGCATTCTTTTAACCAAGTGCTTCTCAAACTTGTAGATAAATTGTTTTAATATGTATTAAATATGATTTCCGGTGTTTGATTGTATAGAAAATTAAGAACCGTGACATTTAGTTTATGTATTTGCAGCATTTTTTTGGCCTCAAAACTTTTTTTATGCGGCATTTTTTGGCTGTCCCAAAGTAAATCTTATGCGGCATTTTATGGCTGCTCCAAAACATGTCTGATATGGCATTTTTTTGCTACTCCAAAACAATTCTAATACAGCATTTTTAATTGCCGTAAAACATCTTTTATGCGGCATTTTTTTCTGCCTCAAAACATCTTTTATGTGGCATTTTTTGTGGCATTGGTAACAAGCTGTAATAAATTGGCAGTCTTTTACGATGTCCTTCATAATGACATTTTGCTAAATGCTGTAAAAAGGTTTTTACGGCATTTTTAAAAGCTTATAAAAGTTAGATTTTCTTGTAGTGCAATGAGGAGGTTAGTCTTCTTTATATAATCTCTGACACACACATTGTTTCTTTTCCATTAGAAGTTTAGAATCATTGTAGTTAGTTGGCAGTCGTCAATTCATGTAAGATGTTGGAATAATTTTCCACTTCTTCCTGATGCAGCATTGTGATGCATACTTGCTAAGTGTATTGCTCTTGCTTCTTTTCTTTTTCTTTTTAACAAAGTGTATTGTTCTTGTTGATAGCTAACTGATTACAGCGGTTGCTAGCTTTCTAATTGTAAAAAAGTAACACACACACATGAAATTGTGCCTAAAGAGCAATGTTTTTTCTATTAAGCTATAAGATTTACTTTCTGTTTAACCTTCTTGTGATATGTTTACTTTTCTGTTGAAGTATGTTTTGTTTTTGAGCTTTTGCTTTTTATGTAACTAGCAGGTCTGCAATAATGGTCAAACAGCGAAGACAGTTGATAGCAGTGCCTGAAGATAACTCTAACTCGAATGGAGATGAAGACTGGGTTATAGTTAAAAAGCAGAAAGTTACCATTCTGGTGCCTCCTCTACCTGTGGCTAATAAGTCCACAACACCAAATCCAGGCCCAGATCAAATGCAAGAAATTCCCAGAAAATCAGTTAATAACCAATCACAATATTCAACTGAGCCACATCTGAAGAAGCCTTTAGTTGATGATCAAGAGAAGTCAACATCGTTGGCTCCTAAAAGATGTATCCAGATTACAAGAAAAACTCCTCATCAGTGCATTCCAACCTCAGGCAAGCCAGCGACGTTGGATTACAGAACATCAGAAAATCCAGATCAAGTTGGCACTTCAAAGTTGCATAAGATACTTGGGGTACCGAACAATATGAAAACTGTGAAGCCCCCAAGACTATTGCATGGCATCGGCATCAATGCTCTCCCCGATAAGAGTACGTTACTACATCAAAGACTGAGAGCGATAAATCTTGAGAGGAAACTACAAAAAGCCGGTGGTTTGAGGCGGTGGTTGGCATCGCTGGGGCTGGAACAGTTTGTTAAGCTTTTCCAGGGAAAGAATGTTAATAAATTTCAGTTGGTGAATCTAACCATGAAGAAACTGAAGGATATGGGTGCAGATGCAGTTGGTCCGCGAAGGAAGCTGATGCATGCTATCGAATGTGTCTGTCAGCCTTATTGTTTTGTGGCCTCATAAGTCATAAATATTCATAGGATCTGATTCAGACAAATTAGAGAGGAGAGTTCAGAAGAATGCAAGAGAAACAAACTTCAATTTTGTTGTAAATTTTCAAATTGGTCCAGTTGGAGGCGAAGGCATGTGTGGAGACTCTCTACTGGATATTGTTAGTCAGTCAGAAAAATAGTGAAAAAGCCTTGGTGCCAGCATGTAGATGATGATGGTTGTATACACTGCAGAAAATTCAGTTTACTTTTGTAACACATGAAAATGACTGCCAGTGCTGCTTTTATTTTTTTCACGGAAATTATAAGGGAAATTAGTAAAAATAACCAACTTTTAATTTTACCCGTCAACTAAGGAGTGTTTAAAATGTTTTTTTCAAATAGAGTTTCTTGAGTAAGATCTTTTCATTGTTAGAACTTTGTTGAGTAGGGTTTTTAACAAAAAAAAAAAAAAAAAAAAAAAACAAACACCATTTTTACGTTAATAGATTGTTTGACAAACACCACTTTTAAGTAAGTAGATTGTTTGACTATATGTATTTGTAATTAAAAAAAAGGGTATATGGTGAAATATTTAAATTTCGTAAAGGAAAGTTGTAACAATTTATCTAATAAAAATAAATAAATAAATAAATAAAGCTTTTTGATAGAAGCCCCAAAAAAATTCTTGAGTTTTACCTAACAGCCAAAAAAGCAATTCTTGTTAATATATAATTGATGAGTAGTTATAAACTTATGTAAGAGAGAATCGGTTTCTTTTTAGTTTTAATTTTCATCAAATATTATAAAGGGAAAATTGAACAAATATCCCATGAGTTTAATCAATATTACACTCAGCTATAACTTTTGTTAAAATTAAACATACTTCCCCTTCTTTTCGTTGACTAAGTATTAATTGACAGTTTGACTAACAATAAAATTTTAAATGTCTAAATTAATCCTGAATTAATTATTTTATTATTATTATTATTATTATTGAGATTTTATTATAGTAAAATTAATTAACAGACAATTTTTTTTATTTTAAAAAAATTAAGAAAAATAAAAATCTTTTCCATGGGAGGACTATAGAGATTAGAGACAGATTAATGGAAAATTGAAATGAAGTACATACAAGCCTTTTAATTTTAATTTTTTTTTTTAAATAAATGATCAAAAACAAGAACAGTCAATTAACTAAAAATTTTGTTATTTAATTAATTTTATTATAATGCAATCTCAAAAAAAAATTATTATTATAATAAAATAATTAATTCAAGGGTAATTAAGACATTTTAAATTTTATGGTTAGTCAAACTGTCAATTAACACTTAGTTAAGAAAAGCAAGGGAAGTATGTGCAATTTTAGCAAAAGTTGCAGCTAAGTGCAATATTGATTAAATTCATGGGATGTTTGTACAATTTTCCCTATTATAAACTAAGGCCCCGTTTGATTTTTTGTCTGAATACTGAACAGTACTGAATGTTACTGAAGACTAAATAGTGACTAAAAACTGAAAAACATATTTGTTTTTTTCCACTGAAAACTGAATATAAGTGATATATTGTTTGTTTTTTTAAGTTATAAATATATGAAAATAAATATTTTTACATCTATACCCTTCTAGCTATTATTTAGATTATATATTCATATTTTAATATATTACGGACAACTCTAACATATAAATTAATTATAAAATAAATTTATTTAGTTATTAATAATATTTCAAATTTATATTATTGTATAGATTCTAATAATTACAAAGTTCTTAGCTAGTGATATTATAGAACTAATGGGCTGCTTCATGTGTATATTACGGACAAAATGAAGTTTATCAATATATTTTTATTAGAAATCTACTTCATGTTTATAATTTATTCTTTAATATATTTTTTTTGGTTAAAGTGAGGGCAAAGGCCCAGAATTTATTCTTTAATTGATTTGAAATAAACTTGGATAATTATAAGATTTCATATAAAAATAAAAAATAAAAATAAAAACATTATAGAACAAGTGGTTAGTTTTGAAAATAAATTAAATTAGTTAGGATAATTTTGGAAGTAAAACTTTACATTAAATTCTACTGGATTTATGTTAATGAAAAGTGAAAAAATTTCGCTTTTTAAAACAAATGGTTTTAGGGGTTCATTAAGTGATTTTAACACTTTAAAAATAAAAATAAAAATAACTGAATGGAATACATTAAGTACCATTCAGTGTTAAGTGCAAAAATCAAACAGGTCTAACACATTTACTATTAGCTGAATCATACAAAATAAATATCGAAATGGCTTTTAACATTTTGGAAAAAAAAAAAAAACCCTTGGACTACTAACCTTGAATTGTCAAGCTGAATGAACGTTATTTGCCATATTAAGCGATGGTACTTTGTAGTTTGTAACGTATCGGTTGTATACTTGTATATAATTTAGTAATTTTGAGGAGAACTTCTCCTTACAATCCACAAATTGTCTATTCACACTATAATTTAAATTTTTTTTATTAATGACTATTTTAACCTAAATTAAAATTACTAAACAAGACAAAAAAAATACATATGGTATTGTTTTTTTTATCCACAATTTTTTTTTTTTTTTTTTAATATATACATACATACGGTTCCTGAAAATCAAGTTTATTAGTAAGTTTTTTTAAAAAAATAAAATTAGAGATATGTATTGGAGGAGAGAGAATTTAATATGGTAATTAAAAATTTATGAGTGATTATTTAATATGTAATAATTAATCTAATAATTTAGGAGAGATAATTTCTTTTTTTAATAATTTAATTCAAAAAAAGATAAAAGGATAATTTTGCAACAAAATAAAGTACTTTTAGAATATTTTTAAAATTTTAAATTTTAAAAGTGGAGTATTTTTAAAAAATAAGTGTAAAAAGAAAAAATTGAATTGTAGAGAGAGAAGCTCTCAATTTTGAGAGGCCAGCTATTAGTTTCTTTGCAAATTCCCTTTTTATCCATCCAATTCTCTTCCCACCAAATAATTTGTTGAATTGGTAACATAACTATTAGTTTCCATATAAGTTAAATAACTCATAATTGGTACGTGTCACGTGGTTGTGCCGCTGCTGCCACACATACTGTTTATGTCAAAAAAAAAAAAACCAATAATTGATGCTGGCTCTTGTCAGGTAGTGTCTGTGTCAGTGTTGTAATGAAATCTTTGTTTACACGTTGCAGATTGTATCCGGCACACACATAAAAAAATACGACGAGAGATTCTAATCATATTAATCAACCTACTTTTTTACTTCCCAGTTAAAATGGTAAATACCATTCTTCGTTTTCTTTATTTGGATCGGTATCTACTTATCTATCTTTCTAGATCAGATTTAAAATATATATATATATAAAATAAAAGACTTTTAAGTCATTTGTAAGATCGAGCTGTTAACATGGGATCATTTATTTAATGTTTAAATTCGTCTATCTACTAACTGAGTTATGTCCTATAATACTGTGCATGAATGAATTAATATTGCAATTAAGAGTCTATTTTTGCTTACCTCCTTCCTAAACACATGACATGTGTCTATAGAGGGGTAAAATTATCCAAAAATTTACTCCTCTATAGACATATGCCATCCATTTAAAAGGAGGTAATGATTACCTCCCTTGAAGGGATTGAGCAAAAGTGTTATCTGCAATTAACGTAACCTCTCTCAAGTCTCATTAGAGTATCTTTAAAAATATTCTTCTATTTTCACTCTTCAAATGACACGAAGAGGCATGTGCATACTATACATAATTTTTTATCAAATTTGATAGCTCAAACAAATTGGCAAGCCTCCTCCATTCCCATCATTCCCATGTGTTCCAAGTTTTAAAATTGGTGATAATATATTCAATTAGCTGCACATATGGGTAGGCATAAAAGAGCATATATTCTCAACGTAAGAAACTAATAAGAATCATATAAAAAGAGTACTAGTCTTGTCACCTTCTGTCTCCTGTTCTGACCCACATGGCCACATATGACACGCCACAAACTACAAAGTCACATATGATATTGAAATTTCACATGCAAATACCCTAACACTTTTAACATGAAAATTGTTTTTGAAAAAAAATCCATATCAGAACCCGTGAAACCCGGTTAATATTAACAATAATTTAATACTAAATATATATAATATTAAAAATTTTGAGCGTCTGTCTACTTTTTTTTTTTTTTTTTTTATTTCTTTCTTTTTCCTTCTTTTTATTAATCAAAGGTTTCAAATTATTAGTTATATAGAATATTAAAATTTTAAACTTCAAATGAAACTTGTAAATAAAAAATGGGAAATAAATTAAGAGGAATGCTACATTGCCCAAATTTGGTGCCCAAATCTAATGCCCAAATGATGTGGCAATAATGTAGATCATTCAATTAAATCATACAAATTTAATACAATTTAAATGAATGGTCAACATTGTTGCCACATCATTTGGGCACCAGATTTGGACAATGTAGCATTACTCATAAATTAAATATATTCAAGCTCTTCCAGGTTTTTTTTTTTAATTATTTTTTATCTATTTATTCATGTTTTTCCGATATGGTGTTGAACTGTTGAAGACAATCTCACATTGAAAAAACATAAATAAATGGTTCACTCTTTACTTCTATGTAAGTGATGTTTTGTCTTTTTAAAAATGTAAACTTGAAATAAATTGAATATCACTTGATGTATTTTTCTCTATTACATTCAACTTCCTTTTAATCTTTAATAATTAAATATTTTTTAACTAAAAAAATATAATAATATTTATTTTTTTAAAAAAATTGATGGGTTTGTGGGGCAGGTATGGATACCCTCAAAACCCGCGGGTGAAACCCAAACTCAAACCTGCTTAATTTCACGAGTTTGTGGCTGGGTTTGGATGGCATAATCTATCGTCGGATTCATGACGGATAGTTGCAGATTTGACGACGAAGGTTCGGCTACAGTTTGGGTTTGGCTTCGGCTTCGGCTTCGGCTTCATTTCTCTCTCCACACAACTAAAATCTAAAAACGAACTCTTGGGTTACAACGGCTGGCACTCGATGAATGTTTTCCCGATAGTTTTGTCAAACAACTCACTGGTGATGATGTTGGCAGCAACAGTTTTATCAAACTTCGAACGGCGATTTGACCATCAAGACGGCTTCGTTTGGCAACGGCCCTTTCGAGAAATCGAATGGTCGACTTTTCCCTTATCTTCTAGATTGGGTTGTGTCGACTCACTTTCTCCGCCGATTGGCGGCACGTAATAGTGGGTCTGAAAATGAGAGAAAGTGAGGTTTAATAGATAAAGAAGATGGAGATAGAAATTTTTTCTTAACGATACATGTTACTTAATTAGTGCATCCGATACACCACCAATAGATTCCAGTGTGGTGCATCGAATGCACCTAAGTTTTTATCGAGGAGAGATAGAGATGGTGTAAAGTCTTTGGATTCTTTACCGGTTTGATTTTTTACCTGACCTTTTTTAAAGCATATGATTGGTTATTGTTAAAGTGGTTGTGAAAACCAATTACAACTTAACTATGCATTCATTGCAATGTTTATATGTCATGAAATTAAGTAAGGCTATGAAAAAAATCAGATCAGTAAAGAATTCAAATTCCTTAAATTTAGAACATAAATTATAATATATTAGTATAAATTAAATTTTATAAAAGTTGATATCAACCACAAGATTAATCCAACAGTAATATGGCATGACATGTCACAATATGAGTTTGCATGTGAGTAGAACCCGTAATTATATTAAAATCTAAGTGGATCTGAAGTCTGAACATTATCTCAAAAAATAAATAAATGTGGATCTGAACACTTGTACAGTGACGCGTCCAGCGCAGGCACAGTTGATTCTCGATAGTTCGATAGATACAAGTCATACAACTAAGAGATCACTTTTGCTTACCCTCTTTAAGGGAGGTAACCCTTAACTCCCTCTTAAATGAATATCATATGTTATAGAGGAGTAAATTTTTAGACAATTTTACCCCTCTATAGACACATGTCATGTGAATGGGTGGGGTAACATCTACGACCAAACTTTAGAGTTTCGAGTATCGACACTTTGATGAGTCATCCAACACATTGCTAGAAGTAGAATCGCAGCGCAGGCCAACAAACAATAAAACACATACCTAAATTCACTCACACATAAGTAGTCTATAATCAGAGAAAAAAAAATATGGAACATGAAGGTGAGAAAAGCGGTGCAGTGCCTCTACTGCAATCTTCTTCGTCATCAGGGACGGCATCGACGACCCAGACGCTGGGGAATATAATAGTGTCCATAGTCGGCACCGGCGTCTTGGGTCTGCCTTTCGCTTTTCGGGTCGCCGGTTGGTTTGCCGGATCTCTCGGAGTTACTATCGCTGGAATCTCCAGCTGCTACTGCATGCTCCTCCTTGTCAGTTACCTCTCTCTCTCTCTCTCTCTCTTCCCCTTTTTTTAGTGAGTATTCCTTTTTAAAATATATAAATTTATTTAACAAACCCTTATAAATAATTTATTTTTTGTTTATGATATTCTCTTGGATCACAGTTATAAGGAAAAAAAAAATCAATACTGTTAAAAAAATTGTACTTTTTTTCTTTCTTTCTTAAATAATGTTTGTAAGATTTTCTTTATTGTTATTTTTCTATTTTTTTAATAGATCATGCTGATCAATGGTTCAGCTTAAATGTATAGTTGGAGGGTTAGAAACTCTCTTTCCCAGTCTAGTATACCGGTTCTGTATAGTAGCTAGGGGTGGCAAAGGGGCCAAGACCCGGTGACACGACACGATATTTACATGTTCGGGTTAGGTTTTATTTACATGTTTGGGTTAGGTTTTATTGGGTTCGGGCTGGTTATCACGTTAAATCCGTTAAGTAAATGAGTTCGTATCATTTCTGATACTGATATTTTCAATGTTCATCATGTTGTCAATATTGGAGTTTTTCTTTTTCTTTTTGATCCAGGGATAAAGTTGGACTAGTATTTGCACTTGTGTTTTTTTTTTTTTTTTTTCTTAAAATGAAAGTGAGTTTACAATTATATTGGTGGACAGGTACAATGCAGAGACAAGTTAGCATCAGAAGAAGGATCAGCAGAGGTAAAGACATATGGTGATTTGGGTTACAAATGCATGGGAAAAACAGGTCGATATGTGACAGAATTCCTCATATTCATCTCCCAGTGCGGTGGATCCATTTCATACTTAATTTTCATAGGCCAAAACCTCTTATCTATATTCAAAACCTACAAGACCCTCACATATTCTGCCTACATTTTCTTAGTAGTCCCAATTCAGATTGCATTGTCATGGATCAATTCCTTATCATCACTCGCACCTTTTAGCATATTTGCCGATATTTGCAATGTTTTGGCAATGGCGCTTGTGATCAAAGAAAATGTAGAAATGATTTCAGGGGGTGAGTTTTCATTCAAGGACAGAGAAGCAATCACTAATAACATTGGAGGGCTGCCCTTCGCTGCAGGAATGGCGGTGTTCTGTTTCGAAGGGTTTGGAATGACATTGGCTTTGGAAGCTTCCATGAAAGAGAGGGGTAGATTTTCCAAGTTGCTGGCTCAGGCCTTCACTGGGATAACTCTTGTCTATATTCTGTTTGGCTTCTTTGGTTACATGGCTTATGGTGACCAAACTATGGACATTGTTACTCTGAATTTGCCCCACAATTGGTGGTCCATTGCAGTTCAGGTAACTAATTTTCACATACCTGTGCATCAATTTTTGCCATATTTTCATTTCTCTCGTTTGCTTTTCTTGTTTCATTTGCACTTGATCTGTCCTTTATCTCAATTGGGTTTGGAAGAGCTTCTTCAAGTATATATTCTTTTCAACATGGAATGAAAATAATAAATTAGGACATGTATCTGAAGTGTATACAACTACCTGTAATGAATTCCATGTCCCACTTGGGTGTGTGTACTTTATCGATATCGAATAATTGTTATTAGTAATTGGGGGTCCTGTTGTCGTTTGAACATTACTATCTTGTCCTAGAGCACATATATATATATATAGATTTGTTGCTAAGTTGATGTGTTACTTGCAGATGGGTTTGTGCTTGGGGATTGTATTTACATTCCCAATCATGGTGCATCCAATTCATGAGATTGTAGAGGGGAAGTTGAAGAAGACTAAATTGTTTCAAAAGCTCCCCTGCAATGCTTATGACAACAATTCAACAACAACATTAGAAAAGTTTGTGACATACATTATTCGAGCAGTTTTGATAGTTGGGTTAGCAACCTTAGCATCATGTGTCCCAGGATTCAGCGTATTTGTCTCACTTGTGGGGAGCACTGTATGTGCACTAGTCTCATTCGTTTTGCCTGCTACATTTCACCTGAAACTGTTAGGATCGTCTTTGAATTTCTGGCAGAAAGCCTTGGATTTCTGCATATTGTTTTGTGGATTGATTTTTGCAGCTTACGGTACATATAGTTCCATAGTAGGAGTTTGAAGTTGTAATGCTTTTAAGTTTTTTATTGCCTGCATTGGGGAACAGATTCTCTTTTAAGGGATTCATGGAGAAACAAAAGATACAAAGGAAGAGAAAATTTTGCCTCTTGAGAATTAATTATGTTATGTACATTGCAGCTCATTGTTTTATTTTTGTTATATCAGCAATGGAGTAAAATTAAAATGTTATAGTTATATTGGAATTTGTGGTCTAAATATTTGGATTTTAATGTTCATTTGAACTAAACTTCCTTTTTTTTTTTTTTTTTTTTTAGTCTAATTTAATATTCGAGAACTTGCATTATGATTTATGTAGGTACGAGAGGTATACCCTAGGTCAACATCATCTTGTATACTACTACAACGTTTTCTTATGTTTGGAGGCTTGGGCTTGTTCTTGTGTCCAGTTTTGGGTTTGATGTTGGGTGTTGAGTTTGGTGTTGGTCTTATATTCTAAGGCTCAGTCTTCCTCTCATTCTATCTCTTGGGTTGGGTTGGGCTGGGTTTTATCTTGATTTTGGGTATGGGCTTTGGACTAAGCCTTGATCTTGGGCTACCAATGCAACTTAACTAATTGGATTGATTGTTTAAAAGACAAGGTTTTAACCACATTCAAATTCATTCTTCATTATGTTTTTCTTATATATATATATATATATATGAGTTGGGCTATGTCAATTTTAAATTTATGACTTCCAACATTTAATTTTAGATTTTAAATTTGAATGAGTGGAAGAATGTTATATTTAAAATAAAAAAAAAAAAAAAAAATTGAGATATAGTTTTAAATGTCTAGTATTACTCTTTCAAATAGGTTTATTATACATATGAATGTAGTGTTTTTATTGAATTGAATGTAAAAAGTAAATTGATTTAGTATATAGACTTGTCAAAAGGGACGTAGCTAAGCCGGTAGATGGACGAGTCTAGGGTTTTGAGCAAATAACTTTCAGGTCAGCAATTCAAATCTTATCAATGGCGAAAGCTTTATCTTAGTATTTGTAAATGTTCAATTTAAAGTCAATAATGTTGGAAAAATATTGTTATATTTGTGGGTTTGATTTTGACACAGACATGTTGTAATATGAGGGAAACTGCGATCATGTATCATGTTTCGATTACGAGATCTCCTTGACTAAATCAAATCAAGACAAGTGTTATAATCCACAATTAGCTATGATTTCACTAATCTTATTAAGGAAAGATTTATTAAAACCAAAATAGATATTTAGATATTAAGGATGTCCAGATCTATCAACCTGCAAAAACAGACTTACACAAGGAGGAGTGGAGGGACTATCCTCTATTCAGTTAAAATCCTCGGAATTTGATTGGCTTTCCGAGACACATTACTCACAAATCAAAAGCAAAAACATAATCTACTGTTAGTTATGATTTTTCCTAATTGATAAGATCAAAGTACTGATTGTCGGGATTTTGAAACAAAAAATACTTATTGTCGGAAGTCTTCTGTAATTTAACTTCCTTGAAATGGAAAATTGATCTAGCTTCCTTTAATATTAGGTTGGAAAAATCTTTCAACCATTCTATATGTAGACGATTTTGTTCATTTTGATCTTGTAACATTCGCTTTCATTACTATTGGGGTAGTCCATAGTGAGATATGCATTTCCCACTCTAGTATATGAAATATTAATAATACATTTACTTAATTAGATTGAATAATCAGCTAAATGGTAATTTTAGACACCAATTGAGATTAAAAGGAGTTATTCTTAACCATTTATCAAATGATAATAGCAAGATAATTCAAATTGTTTAAAATGAAATTGCAATTGTATAGCGTCATCTCCAACCCAAATTGCTAAATTGGTGCAACTTTACAGCAAATTGCAACAACTTATATACCAATTATTTTTTCCATCTCCAACCCATTACACCGAATGTTATTCTAAAAATAATATTTCTTTTTTTATTATTTCTCAACAATTAACATTTCACCCCTTAATTAACATAATATTACAATAAGTTAATAAATTAACAAATTAAATTTAATTAACTAAAATATTTCATTTATTATTAATTGAACTTTGATATTACATTTCATAAAATAAATAAAAACATAATTAATAAAAGTACATATCGTTATTTAAGGCTTTGCATTATGATATTAACATTTAGTAATTTTTGTATTATATACTTAATTTTGGTTTATTATAAATATTAATATAAATAATAATTAAATTAAAATAAATATAAATTTTAAAAAAAAAACATTAGATAATAAAAAGAGATACATTGATTTGCTGCAAACTGGCGCATCATATAACGCACCGGTTAGAGAGGGAAATTGCAACAAATTGAGGATTTGTGCATGGGTTGGAGATGCTCTGAAGCATATGAATATATTTTCCAATTTCTTTGGCATTGAACTCTTTTATAATTAAAAGCAAGATTCATCATTCATGCTCTCTTGCCTCTTGCCTTTTTTTTTCTTTTTTTCTTTTTTTCTTTTTTGATTTTGGAATAAAAAGTAAAAAGAAGGAACAGAGAAAGGTTAAAAGGGGATTGAAAAGCCAGGTGCCAACCTAGGATAAGACTTGGGACCATTGCACAATAATTAATCAAGTGATCGATGAAATGGATCAATACAATTGGACCTTCAACCTCTCTTTAGAACAAAGCTGTCACTCTAACAATATTTTCCATGATTGAATTATTTGTTAAGTCGGTATTTTATCTCGGTAGAGATGGTAGTGCACCTGAGCACCTCCTTTGTACAGTGGTGATGAGGGATCAAGTTTTTTCCTGATTTGTAAGACCCCCACGGTCTAATGTAAAAGTTGCAATATTTCGAGAGAGAGATATATATATATATTTTTGAATTATTATTTTTTAAGTGGTGAGAAACGGGTTGAATGAATGGATGGGTATCAACGGCTAATAATAATAATAATGCCCTGCCCACTAAACTCAGCATCCATTATAATGACCCACTTCATGCACAAACATACAGACAGAGAGAGTGAGTGTGTGCTTTGTGCTTTTGGGAAAGATTGCAAAAAAAATGAAAGTGAAAGTGAAAGCAGATAGAGAATAGAGATTCTCATTCTGGTGTCACACAGCAAACTTAAATGAAAAGGTTGCTTTCCTTATCAAATCCATGATGAGAACTTCTTTTATGTTCATTTACTGCCACAACTTTCGTATTCTTTTATGCGATATGTCATTATACAAAGATATTCATCTTGAAACTTGTCGTTTTTTTAATCACAATTATTTGGAATTAATCAACAACCTAATTCACTGTTTGATTATTTGGGTTGATCCCGGCGGCTTTAATTATAACCAGTGTTCTAGTAAACGCTAGGCGCTAGTCGGACGGTAGAGCAGTGCCTAGCGCCTAGGCGGTGTCTAGGCAGCACCTAGACGGCGCCTAGGCGGTGTCTAGGCAGCACCTAGACGGCGCCTAGGCGGCCAGAGATTTATTTATTTATTTTAATTATTTTTCATACATACAAAACCAATATTCAATGTCTTCAAAAAAATTCAATATTCAAATTTTAAAGAGTGTAACTATGATATAAAAATGAATTTGATTTCGTCTAAACCGATTTATCAGTAAATTCGACCGACAAATTGGTAAAATTACCCTTTTTTTTTTTACCTACCACCTAATACGGCCGATTTTGTCATAATCGGGACTACTGGAGGCCGCCTAAACGACGTCTAGGCGCGATTTTTCGAACACTGATTATAACATACACTCTTCAATGGTATGTAATGATGATGTTTTTAGTATAATGCTTCGTACATAATTATTAATTAATAGACATCGATATTGATTATTAATGGGTCCCGTTGACAAAGGCCACATGACGAATTCACAATGATCAAAATCCAAATAAATAATTTAAGGTTTTTCTTTTCATATATTCATATGCAATTTTTGTGATGATATTACCATCACACCTATACCATAAAGTTGTGGGTTTGAACCATTATCTTCTAAAAAAAATTCTGAATTTATATAATATTTTAATATATATGTGTGCAATTTTTGTATCTTCAAAAGATAAATATACTCCTTCAAAAGAAAAGATACACATTAATTCATTATTTATTCCCATCAAAGTATTAAAGCAAATAGCTAGGTCTATTGGATTAGAACATCTCTAATGTTATGTCAAATTATTGTATCAATACTAAAATTCAAATTATTGTGTCATTGCTAAAATTTAGCATATGGTGCAAAAACTATCCTCCGATGCAGTGTCAAATGATGTGTCAAATTTGGTAAATGCTATATTGTGCATCAAATTTGGCACAATTGTGCATCAAATTTGACACAACAATAAATACTTCTTTTTTTAATTACAAAAATATCGTGGTAAGTGTTTACTTTTATAATTTTAATTAATAAAATAATAAAAATAGTATTTTAAATAGAATTGTGTATTTGAGCACATTGCTAAATTGATATTCCAAATATAACATTTTACTCTCTTTTTTTATGCCAAATTTGGCATTGGCATTAACATATACACTAGAGATGGTCTAAAATGAGGTTGATCAGGTGATTTGCACCAAAAGGTTATGGGTTCAAGTATACCCCCCTCCTCAAAACTATGGATGGGTATTTTCCCCATAGAGCCAAACCCCTATTTTGGGGCAAATTTTGCCCCCAAATGGGGTTTGAGGGTGGTGAACCTCTCCGACTTCCATTTCCCCATTCCCCCATTTCTTAAATGGGGGTAGGGTGGGGCCCCATTTCCTCTATATATATTAATTTTATTTTCTTAAAAAAAAAGAATTACTCTAACTCGTAGTCACTCACTAACCCATGGTCATCCATTAACCCACTTATCACCACAAAGTCACTAACCCATATAGATTATTATAAGTATTTGTATCAAAAGAAAACAAATTAAGTATTTTAGATTGAATATTTTGATTATTTATTCAATTGGATATTGAAACCAAATGAATTAAAAGATTGGGATGACTGAATTCCAAATTTTAAATTTCGGATTAGAAAATATTATAATTAAAAATTGGAGAAATGCAGGAAATGGGGGACGAGGGTGGGGGCAGGGTAACCTCCCCACAAACACCCTCATCCCCACTTCCCCCAAATGGGTTTGGGAGTGGAGGTGGGGGAAGGTTTTAGGAATGAGAGTAAGGACTAAGGAGACCCTCCCCAGCCTCAATGGACCCCAATGTCTATTCCTACTCAAAACCCTACATTATTGTAATATTTAAAAATAAAATAAAAACAAAAGCAAATTTTGCTTGGGCTACTTATCTATACTAATCTTCATCTATTTACCGGTATTATATATGGGCAATATAGCAAATGGGATAAACATTCCCAATTTTTCCATAATTAGACACGTGGATTGTGGAATTTTTTTTTTTTCTTTTTTGAAGCATTATACTATTATATATATTCAGTTTTTTTTTTTTTTTTTGGGGTAAGGAAGGCAAAATAACCGACAAGGACCCCGCACTTATGGGCAGGGGATGGGACGGGACTGCGGAGATGGTGATAGATAGTAAAACCCACAATGGTTGGGTTTTATAATCCCCACCCCGCCCCTCCACACTTAAAATATAATCTTTATTTTTTTATTAAATAGTTTTTTTTTTAAAAAAAAAAAATTATTAAATTTATTTGTTTGGTTGTAAGATTTATATTTATTTTTAATGTTTATGAGATGATTTTCAATAATTTTTTTAGAATTACTTTATATATTATATCTTATTTATTAGGTTATGTATTTATTATTTTAATAAATAATCTGGATAAATGGTTAAAAGAGGCAAATTGGGTAAATGAGTGGGGATGAATAAAGCATACCCCGTCCCTCCTTGCCCTACCCCGCTCTATATATTGTGGGGTTTTATGTGGGGATGAGGTTTCAAAAAATAAATGGGGCGGGATGCGGGAGTGCTACCCACCCCATTGCCATCCCTATATTTGGAAAGGGGGAGAATTCAAACCCACGATTTTATGATGTAGATGTGAGGGGTTTACCATCGGATCAGTCTCATCCTGTGAACTTCTTTTAAAATTGTGCAATTCTTTTTTTTGGCTGGTGTTAGTTAACTTTGTTAAGTCTAAGTTGACTGTTGACTAGTCTTTTTGTGCGATTGTTTAAAACGTAGTCAGTAATTTTATCCTTTATTTATTACCATTAAAACTAATAATATATAATAATAAATGTGAAGATAGAGGAAAAATAAGAGAAAATGGTGATATTTGATTTTCTGCATCAAACGGAAGAGATCCAATCAGATCTATTTGGTGGCTATGAAGAATTGAAGATAGAGGTTATGATTTATTTATTTATTTTAAATTCATTTTCATTTATTTGTTTTTCACCTACAAAAGACCAAATAACCGTGGAGGCATTAAGAGCACCATTAGTGATGATAATAGTGCCATAGTGGTCAATGCCGTTTCAGGAATATTTTTGTAATTAATAGATTAATTTAATATGTGTGATATGACAAAATGTTAAGCTATATTATTGCAATTTGCACTTCATTATAAATGTTTTAAAAATCTTTCAAACTCTTGTTCAACAACTTCCTACTTCACAATGTGACTAACGGCCGTTACTTTTGTAAGTTGGGAGTACCAAATATTTCTTTCTTTACACATAAATTTCGTGGGCCCACTCTTCATTCATGAATCCATATCCCAATAACTTTTTTTTTTTTTTTTTTTAATATTTAATTTAGAGTAAAATTCATAAGTAGCCCAAAAATTATGAGTCTTTACAAAACTGTCACATCTCAATAAGTTTTCTTTTTATATCCAAGAGAAATTTTTTTTGGACAAGTATGCCCTTACTGTAATTCCAACGTGGCACTTAATTACGGCTATTTTTGAAATTTGAAAAATAAATACACATAAAACTGAAATGAAATTAAAAACCCCTTTTGGCTTTTAAACTTCAAAAAGGATGTGTGAGAAAGAGGTTTTCAGGAAGTTGTATTGTTGATTTGTTGAGTGAGAAAGTGGTTTTCAGAAAGTGAAGATTTGATCATCGCCGACGAACTGTTCATCAACAACATCGCCGAAGAAATATTCATCAACAAACTGCATGTATGAACTTTGGATTAAAGATTGTTGAACTTTGAGTTTTATATAATTTATTTGTTGTGAACAATGCTGTGTTTTTTATAATTGATTTCTCATTTTGACCTTCAAATTACCCAGAATGGTTACACGCTAAAATGAGTTTACTATTGAGCGTGTAAACCCTAGTACAAGTCATCATATAACGAAGATTGTTATTCAGTGTGTAAGGATTCTGGGTTTCATTGTGTTGTAAATTACCTAGAATGGTTACACGCTAAAATGACTTTAGAATCTAGCGTGTAAACCCATTTATATTTCATAGTGTAACTATGTTGTTTATACAGCATGTAAGGTTTTTGGATTTGATTTATGTGAACTTTGTTTTACCTAGAATTTTTACACGCTAAAATGACTTTAGAATTTAGCGTGTAAACCCTTTTATATTTCATCGTGTAAATATGTTGTTTATACAACGTGTAAGGATTTTGGATTTGATTTATGTGAACTTTGTTTTACCCATAATGGTTACACGTTAAAATGACATTAGAATTTAGCTTGTAAACCCATATTTCCTCGTGTAACTATGTTGTTTATACAACGTGTAAGAATTCTAGGTTTGATTTTTCTGTTGTAAATTATCCAGAATGATTACACACTAAAATGATGTTGCAATTTAGTGTGTAAAACCTTGTATAAGTCATCTTGTAAAGAATTTTATACTACAGCGTGTAAAGATTATTGGTTTCATTCTTATGAACTTTGTATGTGTGTCATCATGTAACGAAGTTTGTTATAGTTTCTAATAATCCTGGAAATATTTTCTCTGTGACACCAGGTAATGAGAACATACAAGAGACTGAGAATGAACTAGACAATGGCAGAGAATCAAGACCGTGAAGAGAACCAAAATGTAATAGAGAATGTGAACGTACCAGAAGCTGAGAACGAACCAGAGAATGTGAACGTAGCAGAGAATGTAGCAGAGGCTGACAACCTAGCAATGGTGAGCTACGTACCATAGAACGACGAGCATATACAACAGATTGAAAACATAGTACAGATCGAACATGCATTAGAGAGTGAAGACCTAGATCAGTATTTGGTATACCCGAGGAATATGTAGGCGTATGACATAACCATAATAGTGCATTGCAAACTAAAATTTATCGATGACATCAAGAGGGTGTTGGATGTAAAAGGTGAGTTGGCAGGTTTCAAGAAAGGATGTTTCGGGCATTACTTGGATCTACCAGGACACATGTGGGCATTATTTCAAGCACAGTATATACATAACCTATTACTCAGCCAAATTCGGTTCCCAGGTGCCAGTGAAGATGAGTTATGGTTTGCTTTGGGGAAGAACAAGGTTAGACTAGGAAAGAGAGAGTTTTATTTGTGCATTGGGTTGAAGTTTGGTGTTTTACCAGATATCTTTTTGAGAGATTATGTACTAGTGCCGAATGGGATCCACATCTGATATTTCAGTGTAGAAGGAGGTTTATTATTGCAAGATGTGCTGAACATGTTCATGAGTGGGAGTTTTACTGAAGAGGGTGATACTTTGAAGATGGCACTTATGTTTGCGAACAACATTCTATTCGGCCGGGATTACAGGAGACAAGTTACGTACTGGCTAATGACTTTGGTTGAGGACATAAAGGCATTCAATTCGTTCCTATAGGGTCATTATGTGTTCAAGATGACATTGCACTACATCCGAAGCGGTTTTAAGGTGTCGGAACCATTGGGTCCTTCAAGAAGATACAACCTATACGGTTTTGTTTGGGGAGTTCAGGTATCGTGCAAAGTTGACAATATGTCAAACTATTCTTATAATTTTTAGTTTATCATCTTATTAATCTAATAAACCAGTTCTTTTTGTTGGTAGTTCTGGGCAATGGAGGCCATCCCTTCGATGCAGAAAAAAAATGGGCAACAGGTTCGCTCCCACGGATGCCCCCGTTTTAAAAAATGGGAATTTATCAAACGAGGATCAAATATGGCTACAACATGGTTGGAGAAAGAGGCTAACGGAATGGTAAATATACAATTGGTAGATTTTTTGAATTTGTTTGCTATGTTGTTACTAATTGAAAGGGTGGTAATATTTTACATTTCACTAGATTAGCTGAGATCTTGCCTACTCGAAACAAGGTCAAAGAGGACTACTGGAGGGGCACTGACTATGACATGTCCGAAGGACCTCAGTTTGTGTCGTTGAAGGATTTCGTTGGCAAAGGGACAGAGCGGAGCCGTCATCAAAACAACTCCATAAGAATAAACAACCCCATAATCTTCCCAGTTTTGTCATCATCTTGATTATATACATTTTAATTACTAGGTTTATATACGGAAATGTATAGATTTTCAGTTACTTTGATGTAATAGAAGCAGTGAGAAGATGATATTATGTCCCTGTTGGTACATGAAATGTTTATGGATTTAGTCATTCCTTCCATGTTAGATGTTATTACTTATGAGTTACTTTGATGTAATGGAAGCAGTGAAAAGATTATATTATGTCCCTGTTGGCATATACTTGAAATGTTTTTTGATTTAATCATTCAGTCCATGTTAGATGTTACTTTGTTTGCTGTGCTAGAAGTTTTTTCTATCACATAAATATGATTAATGTATTTTTTTTACAGTAATCAATTATAAAGAATGAAATGTCAAAAATTCAAATAAATATATTTTTCTTAAAATTTTAAAAAAAAATTACGAATCAAAAGGATCATAGTGTAATTGCATTATGGATATTTGAACATGCAACTGGTCAATGTTTACACGCTGAAAAGTAAGAATGGTCACACGCTACGGTTAATGTATCATGTAAGGGTGATTACTTTCCATCATGTAATCTTAATGTTGAATGATTGAACATGCAACAGTGTGAATGATTACATGATGGAAACAAAGCATTATTAGATGCTAAATATGAAGGACAGGGTAATGATGCATATTTTATAGCGTGTAACCATTCACACTGTTGCTTGTTGAATAATTGAACATGCAACAAAGTCAAAGATTATACAATGGCTCATTCTACTAATGTTAAATATTGTCAGTGTGGATCTAGATTGTGTAGAGATTCGCATGAGAAACTTAATTTTTTGGGTACAATTTCACTGTTTGATTGAGGGGACAAGAGGGAGAAAGTCTGGATATGATGTAGATTCTACAGAGATTCACTTGTCACTTTTTGCTTTTTACTTGTATCATAGTTACTTTTGATCGTGTAATTGCATTATGAATGATTCGACATGCAACTGTTCAAAGATTACACGCTGAAAAGTAACTATGGTTACACGCTACGGTTACTGTATCGTGTAAGGATGATTACTTTCATCATGTAATCTTAATGTTCAATGATTGAACTTGCAACAGTGTCACAGATTATACGATCAGAACTAACCATGCTTACACACTACATGTATTGTGTAAGGAGGATTACTTGTCATCGTGTAATCGTAATGTTCAATGCGTGAACATGCAACAGTGTGAATGATTACACGATGAAAAGTAATCATCCTTACACGATACATTTAATTTAGTGTGTAAGCATGTTCACTTTTCATCGTATAATTGCAATATTAATGATTCAACATGCAACTAGTCTATGATTACACGATGAAAAGTAAGCATGGTTACACGCTAAACTTAATGTATCATGTAAGGATGATTACTTTTTATCATGTAATCTTTGACATTGTCTCATCTAAATCAAATTTTTAGCGCGTAATATTAATGTTTAGTAATTGAACATGCAATAGTGTGAATGATTACATACTGCGACCATTTTACGTGTAATCAGAGTATTCTCAGTTATCATGTAAATATATACCTGTTAAATAGATATGCATGATAAACAACCACATCATATACCAAATTTACATCAATATGTAAATTGCGTTTCTGATAGTATAGCACAAATACAACACTTTTGAAAATTACAATGTCTAGAATCCACAGAAATAAAATTAAAACACTTATAGAATGATAGTAGGAATATATTGCTTTGTGCTGCTCGTCTGACCTTGTGGGCATGTTTGTCGGTTATGTCCTCGTTCTCCGTAAACCCTACACTTACGTTGTCTCCATGAAGGACCAGATTCAAGTTGACTATTGTTATTGGAGGTTGGGAGACCTAGAGGATTTGGACAATTTTGCCGATTATGACCACTTTGTTTGCAAAGGGAACATGTTTTTGTCTTCCGTGAATGAAACTCACATGTCGAAGGTTTCCTAATCTTACATGGCTGGCTAGCCTGAGAGATCTATGGAGGAGGGTGCACAACTAATGAGCTGATTTCATCAAGGATGTCCCACTCGCTCATGTGACCAACTGGTCTGATAACTCCTGCATACGCTTCAACTAAACTCGCTTTCTTGTAGTAATGTGCACAGAAATCAAGGAACGGTCTTTTACAAGCTCGCAAAGCAGCCAACGCATGAGCACATGGCAATAAAACGATTTCAAATTCTCGACAAATACAAGTCCTATACAAAAGATTAATGATTCCGTCCTTACCCCCATCTTTAACTTCAAATTCATTCCAATCAATTGGACGCACCGTGTACAAAGTAGAGACTTCATTACGTTCCGTTAAAAACTTTGTTGCCCATGGTGTCAATTACGTGTGTAACGAGTTTGTAAAAGTCCGTCGATTATTGAACCATTTCTGCATCATATCACGTATGTACTCAATAAGAACAGTAACAGAGAACTGTCGTACATGTCGAAGACATGAGTTGATGCATTCTGCGATGTTTGAAGTCATCATGAAGTATCGTCTTACATGGGAGTAAGCACGGGACCATCTTTTGCGGCCAATTATCATGAGATCATCTTATGCCTTCGGGTGCACCCGCATCAGTTCACTCATTTCTTCATTAAACTCAGATTCCCTATAAATCTTATATGCACGCTTGAAAATACCGGTGACATCATCCCTTTTGAACATATTTTTAACATTCATAGTCAAGTGGAATACACACAGGTCGTGTGGTGCATCAGGGTACACAATTCGCATCGCCTTCTTAATGCCATTGTGCTGGTCAAATATGAACATACAATCGATCGAACAATCGATGCACTTACGGACACGCCTCAAAAACCAAGTCTACGACTCTTTATTTTCTTTATGCCCAAGCCCAAAAGCAAGTGCATATATACTTGCTCATTTCCATATTTACATGCAGCAACGAACAATATCCCACGAAATCTTCCTTTAAGATGAGTGCCATCAATAGCAATAATAAGCCTAATCGCTGACCGAAAACTAGGGATGGCAATGGGGCGGGTTCGGGGCGGGGTGGCCTTCCCCGCACCCCACCCCATTTATTTTTTGGAAACCCATCCCCTCATAAAACCCCACCATAGATGGAGCGGGTTGGGGCGGGGCGGGGTACAACGGGGAGTGCTTTCCCCATCCCCACCCATTTACCCCATTTATAATTTTTATTATTATTTAAATATTAAATATATAGCCATTGAATATGATATAATATATAAAGTAGTAAATAATTCCAATAAACTATTAAAAAACATCTAATAAACATAATTCTCACAAGTAAATTCAATCATTTTCAAACATAAACATAAAGTATGAAGTCAAAATGTTTGAAAATCGTAACACTAATCATCTAATAGTTGCATTTATTTTTTTAGTTCTCTCTTCTTTAGTTTGTTTCCACCCTATGTTGTTCTTGTATATTTACACAATTTTTTCTTGATAACACCAGTATTGGGTCTTCACTTTCTAGTACATCTGTAGACATATTTGTGCCTACCTAAAGTAGTGATAAACGAATTAAATTTAATTCAAGAGTTGAGAATTATTAAAGTAATAAACTTGAAAAAAAAAAAACGTTGTTATTAAACTTTTAATTTTAAAAGTTATTTGAGAAAGAAACTTACTGTATGTCCTCTTAGGTTGAAGCCTGAACGGTGAACTTCGAGTTGTTTGAGGATTAGAGACTTAGAGTTGAAGTTAGAGGCTAGAGTTTTTGTAATAGTATTTTGTTTTGTCACTTTATGTTAAGTAATGGTAAAGAATATAAAGTTAGGGTTAATGTATTTATTCATATATATATATATCTTTTTTTTAAAAAAATATATTTATTTTCTTTGAAACTACGTAGTTTAACTAAGTATTATTTTAAATGGGGCAGGGCGGGGTGGGGAGTATAAAACCCATCCCTGCCCCATACCCATTGCGGGTTAGACTATCCATCCCCATCCCCGCCCCATCCCCATCAAATTGAAACCCATCCCCACCCCAAAAGTGCGGGTCCCCGCGGGGCCCCGTCCCCACGGGGAATTTTGCCATCCCTACCGAAAACCACGAATATAAGCACCATATGAGAAGAAAACAAATTTGAATTGTCCTTCATCATCCAACTCAAAATCAGTCTCGGTGCCAGGGTTGTTCCGTGCAAGCATATACAAATATGATGGAATCCGTTGTAACGACTCTGCCGCGGGTCCAAACACAATAGATTCTGCATGATCCTTCACTCGCCAAGCCTTGGTGTATTGAATTTGGAGACCGTAATGTATCTGCATCTCTGTCATGATTTCTTTCGGTTTCAAGGCTGTTCTATTAAATCGAAGCTTCGGAGACACCAATTCAGCTATTACTAAAGAATTAGTTTATCGAAAACGACATTGGAACCCTTCAATGGTGCAACTATGTTCCTTGTCAAATTTTCGTATCTCCCAATACTCTCCCTCACACAATTTCCGTGCATGCACTTTGAAGGAACATTGTCATCCTTGCAAGTAGCTTGAAATCTACTCATACTGGACCTCATTATTCTGATTTCAAAATATTGTTTCAGTGCCAGCAAACGCAAATCTCGTTTTAGCTCTTTTTTGGAAGAAAATATTCTACCTTTGTAAAATTGACCATCGGTCATAGAAAACTCATGGTTGATGGTTTGGAATGAGTATTGTTCTGATCCGAGAATTATCCAAGGATGAGGGACTGTAGATGAATCCCTTTGTATAGTAGTATTGCTGACTAGATCATCTTTACCACTTGCATGACTATGATAAGAAGCATCAGATTCACTGCTACTATCAACTTCACCGTCAACATTAGGACTACCATAATTCAACCCCTCTCGATTGTCTTCTTCTCCATTAAAATCACAATAAGCTTCATCTTTTGTAAACGGGTATTGTTCATCCCAGTCCATGATTGGTATTGGTTTCAAATTCAGTTGGGCTGCCACCATCTTCATCGTCACTGCCTATAACACCATCTGTGTCGTTTCCGCCTAATTCTTGTGATGTCTCTTCAAGAATTGTAGGTTTTGTTATGCTAAGTTCGACACCTTGTGCAGATGACATTGACCCGCCCATTGTGTTTCTCCCACATGCCTCCATAAATTAGAATTTCAGTTGTTCATAAAAGCTTTGATTCACCGGTGAAATTAGTGATATAGGTTGGTGATGTTGAGGTGTAAGTTGGGCACTATGTTGTTCTGTAACCGGTTCAGATGTTTGGGCATATGTTGAGCAGTATGGTTAGGAATATGGTTGTTGTATATGCGTATTATATGGATTCACAAACTGTTAGGGAAAATATGGGTACATTTGGAAGGAAATTAGTTCATAGGGTATTTGGGTTGGCATTTGGGATGACATTTGGGTTAGAATTTGGAATGGCATTTAGGATGGGATTTGGAATGGCATTTGGGATGGGATTCGGAATGACATTTGGGATGGCATTTGGGTTGGCATATTACCACCAATATTTTGATCTCTTTGGACAATACTAACATACGCTTCAGGAATTACACTTTCTTCCTGCATCAAAAATGACACATCCTTATCGTTTTTTATGCACACAATAGTACGTCTCCCACTCGTAGTCAAAATAGCCCTTACTTCTATGTTGAATCTGGACGAATCAAACATAACAATATCTTCTACCGTCTTTATCAAGCCATCGTAGGTCAAATCATGAGGTTTGAAAAGCCATTTCAGAATTCCCTCCCTCGTAATTCTGACCACACCACCGCCCACCATACGATATAAGTAATCGCAAATCTGCCATGAATATGTGCATAGTGGAGGAGAAAAATTTTATTATTTAATAAAACAGAATATGTTGGTTAATCAAAGGAAATGTTCAATATTGACAAGCTGACTAGATATTTACACGCTAAGACTAAGAATTAATTACACATCTAAAAGTGTGTATGATTACACGCTGCAACTGAATGTTTATACACTGGTATCTATACATTCTTACACGCTGATACTTAATGTTTACACGTTGATATATATGCATGCTTACACCCTTAACAACATGAATGCTTACACGCTGATGTCTATGCATGCTTACATGATGATATCTCTACATCCTTACACGAAGTTAAACTGCATGCTTACACGATATAATGGGGGGATGATTACATGCTGCAATAGGAATAGGAATCAAGCATTCTACCGTGTAAACATTCTGGTAAATTATTGATGTTCTTTTAATTATGGAAATTTATTGTCACTTCAAGAATTTTAGAAGAACCACTACTAAATACTAACTACTAACTACTAACTACTAACTACTAGAAAAATATAAGGCAACAACATAAACGAACTAATGTTATGGAAAGTAAAAAGGAACAAAAATTATATAACATACCTTCTATAGATTAGAGACCCTTGAGATGTTTAATATGGTGATTTGTGAAAACCTTACGAGATTTAAGAAAAATCTGAGAGGGAAATACTTGTGTCTTAGATGGGACATACTAGTGCAACAACATAAATGAACTAATGTCATGGAAAGTAAAAAGGAACAAAATAAAATAACATACCTTATTCAGATTAGAAACCCTTGAGATGTTTCATACGGTGATTTACGAAAACCTTGCTAGATCCTGATAGGGAAATACTTGTGTCTGAGATGGGAGATACTTGTGTGAGTTGTGTTTGAGACTCTGAGAGTGAGAGGGCAATAAAATATGAGAGGGAAATTTAATTTATTTGTTCTCTGACAGGTTTTTAATTTAATTTCAGTTATTATTATTATTGTTGTTTTGAAAATTCAAAAATATCCGTAATTAAGTGCCACGTTGGAATTGCACTAAGGGCATACTTGTCCAAAAATTATTTCTCTTGGATAAAAAATGAAAACTTATTGAGATGAGATAGTTTCGAAAACTGCCTAAATTTTTGGGTCAAATGAGGGAACTTTGTCTTTAATTTATACATTTGATTACGATATACAGTAGTGATATGCATTAACATACGATACTCAGTTTGATTCGGATTTTGATGTATTCGTTTGGTAGTTAGTACAAGTAATGATACGAGCACAATTTAATGGATCCAAATTTTACTTCGAGGGAACAGAACCTCCCAAAAGTCATAAAAGACTAACACATTATACTTAAAAATTTATTCATACATTTTATTGAAAACAAGTCTCTATACAGAGATTACAAACTAAAGAAATAACAGCAATCCTATCTAAATAAATCCTATCGAATCTTATTTAAAATAAGATATTACCATTCTATTTGAATTTAAAGCAAAAACAAACATTTTAAATTTAAAATAAACAAGATCGTAACATTCCGCCAAGCTTCAGTGCCAACGTCCTCGTTGGTCAACATATCAACACTGACCCGTCACCCTACTATCAATATCCAATGTGATAATATTATGCACATACATAATACTAACATATCTTTATCTAGCCTATAAATTGCCGACTGAATTCATGCTCCAAATAGTGGAATGGCAGTTCGACACGAACTTAGCGAAAGTGTTTCATATTCGGCTCTGATACCAAATGATACGAGCACGATTTAATGGGCCTAAAAATAGAACCTAGTTTACTTCGAGGGAAACCAGAACCTCCCAAAAGTTATAAAAGACTAACACATTATACTTAAAAATTCATTCATACATTTTATTGAAAACAAGTCTCTATTTATAGATATTACAAATTAAAGAAATAACAGAAATCCTATCTAAACAAATCCTATCTAATTTTATTGAAAATAAGATATTAACATTCTATTTGAATTTAAAACAAAAGCAAACATTTTAAATTTAAAATAAACAATATCGTAATAGTATCTCATATTATATAACAAGATACAAACATAATGGATGATGCCCCCATATCACAATTTTCATATAATTAAATACAACATAAAATGGTTGATCCGCTGATATACTCTTTACACCTATATCTAGTGGTGCCCACGGTTCAGTTTCAATTAGAAATCACCAGTTACGATTTCGTGGGAAGGTAAAACCGTAACTGTATTATAACTGATTTTCTAACCGTCGGTTTTGGTCATGGTTTCGGTTACAATTTCTATTAGAAACCAACCGAAACCACCGGTTCAACCCTAACCATGACCACCACTACCTACATCATAAGGTCGTGGGTTGTGATCTTGAATCCTTCTATTCCAAATAACTCAGAATTTATATAATATTTAAATATATATATAGAGAGAGAGAGAGAGAGACAACTTGTAAAAGTATTAATAATTAAGAAGAGAATTAAGTCTCCCACTGAAACTTTTTAAGAGTTCAGTCCAGTCGCCACCCTCTGCTCTGCCGCTGCTACCACTAACTAAACTACTTTTGTAACTTCTCGAAAACATCCAACCCTACCTTTCTCTCTCTCTCTCTCACTGTTTCTTCCTCCACAAAATGGCCCAACCTTTCACCAAACTCACCACTGCCACCGCTACCGCCGCCCCATCAAAATCGCCACCGCCTCTCGTCACCTTCGTTTTCCTTCTGGTCCTCTGCATTCTGGGGTTCTATACCCTACACCACCCCCACCTCTCTAACTCCACATCTTCTCCATTTTCAACCTCTAAACTCCGCGACACCTTCCTCTCTTTATCCTCCAATAACACCATCTCCACATACCTCCGCGACCTCACCCTGCATCCTCACCTCGCTGGAACAAAACCCTCCTTGGACACAATCCAATACGTCAAGTCCCACTTCGAAAACCTCAGCCTCGACACCCACACTGTCAAGTACAAAACCCTCTTGTCTTATCCTGCGCACGCTTCGCTCCTTGTGCATTTTACCAACGGTTCCGTCACAAACCTGTCTTTGACCGAGAAGGATACTGGTGTTTTCTCCTCAGACGTAGTTCAGCCTTATCACGCTTACTCGCCTTCCGGGTCGGTGCACGCTAAGGTGGTGTTCGTGAACTACGGGAGAGAAGAGGACTATCGTGCGCTGGAAGTGATGGGGGTAAACGTTAGTGGGTGTTTAGTTTTAGCAAGAAAAGGTGAAAGCATATCGAGAGGTGGTGTAATATCAGTAGCAGAGAGTAAAGGTGCGCTTGGCGTGCTATTGTACACCGAGGGGGATAGGTTAAGAGATGGTGGTGGTGGGGTTGAGAGAGGAACAGTGATGAGAGGTATTGGGGACCCACTTACTCCGGGTTGGGCTGGGGTTGAAGGGGGAGAAACCTTGGATTTGGAGGACAGTCAAGTTTTGAAGAGATTTCCCAAAATTCCATCTTTGCCCTTGTCTCTTGAGAATGCTCTGATCATTTTGGGGTCTCTTGGGGGTGGTTTTTTGCCCCAGTTTTGGAATGATTCGGGTTGGGTCAATGGTTTGAGGGTCGGCCCGGGACCGACTATGGTGAATTTGACTTACCAGGTTGGTTGGTTGCTTTGCTTTACCTTGCTTTGATTCGATTTCAATTCATGGTTTGGTCAAATATTGTATGAAAGTTACTCTTTGGTCTTCACTGTTTTATCAATATTGGTTTCTAGTCAAATATGGATTCTCTTAGGCTGTAGCCTATAGAATTAATTAGCTTCTCTGTAAATAACTAAATATTATGCTGAGGAAAAGATTTGTAGATGATTGAAGAGTTTGGAAAATGGAGTATTTTTTATCTTGTGGACAAGAATTATCAATTTGGACTAGTATGTGGACAATCCTAGTAAATTCTGACTGTAATTCCCAGTTTTACGATGAGACAGTATTTCTCTCATAAGAAGCATCGCCCATTTTGAAGGTTATAAGGATCTTATGACATGCAACCGTTATTATTATGGTTAAGATCCCATTCTTCATTAATTTTTTTTGTTAATTACCTCGCAATCATCGTTTTAAAACATAATAGGAAACAGAGAATTCCTAGTAAGTTGTAAGTTTACGTTGCCTTGTTGTGCCGTAGTGACTGGCACCCACCAGATGCTTGTTTTTGTATGTATATAGCCGTCTGATGGATTCAACAAGGTGGAGAGATTTATAGGATGGGAGTGTAGGGTCAGATTAAGAGTTGTTTCATTTCTATCACATTCTTCTTATGTTTTTAGTTGACTTTTGTTCACAAGTGTTATTATTATTATTATTTAAATAAACCCAACCCCTTCCTACCAATTGGGAGTGCCAAAATCTCTTGTACAATGATATGAGATCTTACCAGCTAAGCTAGCTAGTTCTCACATTTAGAGGTTATAGTTTACACTGCATTTCTCTATGTTTTTCCTATACTCCTATGGTATAAAAGTGTTTGGTTAAAGGACAATGACAATTAAATAGGTAAGCTCTTCAAAATTCCTCCTATATATTTCTTTATTTGAAATTGTTTGTCTCTGCTCTCCTAGGGGGAGAAAAAGGTGGCAACAATTCAGAATGTTTTTGCTGTTATAAAAGGTCTAGAAGAGCCTGACCGCTATGTGATCCTTGGCAACCATAGAGATGCGTGGACATATGGAGCTGTTGACCCCAACAGTGGGACAGCAGCCCTACTTGACATTGCCCGACGATACGCTATGTTGATGCGTTCGGGGTGGAGCCCTCGAAGAACAATTATTTTTGGCAGCTGGGACGCAGAAGAATTCGGGATGGTAGGTAATACTCAGTCTTTATTTATCATGGATGTTTACTACCATGTCTGGCTGCAATGTTGTCCTTGAAGTTCACATAATGCATCAAGGAAAGGCATTAAATCTCTTGTAGATACTTCATGTGAGCAGTGCTTTGTTTAAGTCAGCAACTTAAACAAAGATGACTTATATTATGCCAGCATCTTTTATACAGGGAAAAGAACATATGTTACATAGGATATTATAATTAATCCCCGCTTTAGCTTTTTTTCATTTTTTTTTTTATCGTCGTCCTATTGTCAGTTATTGTGCTTCACATTTTGGGGCACATCACTTCCATCATTTCAGTGTAAATGGGATAGGCCTTTTAACAATTTTATATTTTAATTTCTGTTGAATGGCTGCTTCACTGATCCTAATTGTGATACGGTTCATTGGTTGGTTTATTCCAGTAGTGTGTAACAAACAAATGTTTATTGTCTACTGGGGAGGTGTAAGGAGATGTTGGACTTCATTATCGTTAAAATCAGTATATGGATACTAAAAAGTGTTGCCTGCCTTACAAAACCCATCAGGATTATTCATCTATTCATTCCCCTGCCACTGCATTTGCTTTTTTAACAGTTTTGTCCATTATATATTGATTATTGGAAATCATTGAATAAAAAAAATGGTCTATTAGAATTGTTGAACTCTCTTAAGCAAATTTGTATCCTGGTCTCTTGCCCTTCAGGTTGGATCCACCGAGTGGGTTGAACAAAACCTTGTAAATTTGGGAGCCAAAGCTGTGGCCTATCTTAATGTAGATTGTGCAGTTCAAGGGCCGGGATTCTTTGCCAGGGCAACTCCTCAGCTAGATAATCTTCTTATTGAGGTCACAAAGAAGGTAAGTTAAGAGAGTAGGAAAGTACTGACCATAATTTCAAAATGTTATGTTCTGCCTCTTCTATCATGAACTAATTTAAACCTTCTGATCAACTAAGAGTTACACCATTTTCAGGTCAAGGATCCTGACTCCAGGGGTACAACTATGTACGACCAGTGGGTTGCTACTAACGAACTCCACAATGTAAGGCCCCCATGATGTAATTATATCTACATCTATGTTTGTATTTTATGCAATTTTTTGTTTTTTTGCAATTACTTCTGAATAATTCTCTGTTGTAAGAGTCGAGGATAAGCAAAGAGCAGAGAATGATCCGACAATTTCAGTCTTTTGTCTTTTCCTTTTTCCACAAGGGTTTTTTGCAGTCAAACTCTTGTACATTTCATTATTGTCTTCTTAGGTATATGAAACTTATCCGGGATGGTAATTTGGTTTTCTTCTCTGCTTCTGGACTGCAGATCCAAAGACTCAGTGGAGTGGATTCAGATTTTGCTCCTTTTTTGCAACATGCAGGGGTCCCTTCTGTTGATATGTACTACGGAAGAGGTACACTTCTCATGCCCTAGAGATCCTTCATTGGTGATTTTTTGTTCAGATTTGAGTGTGAGCTGATATTGGAAAGAAATTAAATTTTGTGTAATTTAGTGAAAGTTGGCATACTTTTTTGGGTGTAACATAAATTTGAACTGTTCTCTCCCTCCTCGGCTCCCCCTCTCCTCTGGCACGAGACTAGAAAATTTTAGAAGATTTCCTATGTTTTAATTCTGTTTACGATTTCTTTTAAGTTGGTGATGACCTCAATTTGTACTGTTTGCTTTTGTAGAATCACTCTTTATCATAGTCATTATGATAATTTAAACCTTGCCATTTAATTCAAGTACTAAATTAATGTTCTGAGGCTAAATAGTTGGTAATATAAGAATCTTCTCTGTTGATCAGATTTTCCTGTCTATCATACTGCTTTTGACTCGTATGAGTGGATGATAAACCATGCCGATCCATCATTTCAGCGACATGTAGCTGGTTAGTTTTCTTTCTTTAATGCACGTGTGTTGTAGCCATAAAAGAGTCTGCTACTTCGTCCTGATAACATTACATTTCTGTTTTTCTTTTTGTTGATTCAGTTGCAGGAATCTGGGGACTTCTAGTCCTTCACCTGGCTGATGATTCTATTCTATCTTTCAATTACCTTTCATATGCAGATCAGTTAAAGGTGTGCTGTACCTTCTCATATTTGTGTTTGTGTTGGTTCTTCAAGATTTTCTTCATTGTTTTCTCCCTGCGAAATATATAAGCAGTTCATTGATATTGAAGTAATGTCTATGTTGGGTTGAGTTGAATTAAATGTTTGGTAGATAAAGTAAATCAATGAAAACCTGTGTTTGGATTCAGGTGATTGAAATCTAGCTGATCGGGATGACCTAATTTTCGGTAATTTTCATCTAGCAATGATCTTTCTTTAGGATTTTAAGGTCTGTTACTAGCAGTGCTTCCTTCAAGGTTAGTTAAGCCTTTTGAGTCTCCACTGATGGCAGAAATTTAGATGACATGTTGTAAGCTTCCTAAAAGGTTATCCGATTTAAATGGATAGTTGAATACGTGAATTGAACTCATTTATGAATAAAAAATCTAATATAATATTTACAATATGAAGAGAAAGGCGGTGAATTTTGAACAAAGATGGAGTGGATGCATTCTTTATCAATTCAAACCCCCATCATTTTTGTTTTTCTTTTGTGGTTTTATGAACTTATTAATATAAACTTTGTCCGTACTTGGCAGGAGCATGAAGAAATCTTGAGCAAGATGTTGGATGATAGCATATCTTTACATCCTTTAACGACAGCAATTCAAGAACTTGCTGCAGCAGCTAAAGAAGCAGAGGATGAAGCAAAGGTGGAATCTGGTTTTTAGTTTTTGGAATTTTATTAATTAGTAAAGACTAAAGAGAATTAAAATTTTCTATTTAAAGCCTTCATCACATAACTGCCTTTTAAGTTGCAATTTTTTAAAGCTAATTTCCAGGGGCTTGCTTTGTGTTTGACTGCAGCAGATACTGAGAGAGCTAGAAACGACAGGTGATACCGCTGTTCTGAAAACGCGAGCTTTGAATGATCGGCTAATGCTTGCTGAAAGAGGCTTCCTAGATTCAGATGGGCTTCAAGGAAGGCAGTGGTTCAAGCATCTTGTAAGTGCTTTTCTTGATACAAAAAAATTGTTGGTTTATTATTATTATTTATAACTGGTCATTTCACTGGACATCAAATTAAATGACACACCATTCTTTGTAGGTTTATGGGCCTGCTGGTGACTATGAAAGCAAACTGGGTTTCTTTCCGGGAATAGCGGATGCTATTTCTCGATCAACGAAACTGAAACTGAGCCGGAGAGATGGGCAGGCATTAATACAGCATGAGATATGGAGGGTTGCCAGAGCCATTGAAAGGGCTGCCAGTGCACTCAGAGGAGAACTCACATGAAATGAAAGAGTAGTAATGCATATCAATAATGCTAATATATACACATAAGAAACAGAGAGCTGCTGACATGTACACGAGATTGTCAACTTTACACTGCTTTTCCCTGATTTATGCAAAAGGTAGATAGTTTAGAGTTCATGTAAATTGTAATCAAATTTTGGGGTGTCCGGCGAATTAGATCCATTGGATTTTGTAGGAGTCATTATACAATCAGATTCCGTCCCATTGGATCAAAGAAATTAAATCTGGCCTGTTCTAGTTCTATAGCAAGATTCAATACGATCCTATTTGATTGTAATTTAGATCCAAATAGTTTGGAATCCAATCTAATTGCTAAAAAAACCTTAATATAGATTAGTCCAATTAAAATAAGTTATTTTTAATATATAGTAATTAAAGCATCAACAAATTTGTCAAAACAAAAATAAGTACTACACATTTATTTCAATATTTTTTCAAAATAAAAATATAGTCTCCAGATATTTTATCATCAAGTCATAACAAAAACTAAATCAACACTATCATTGTTGCTACTAGTTAATAGTTAAAAGATTTTTAATTTGATGGTGTATCACTTTGAGAAGTTCAAAATATTTTTTGAATCAAACAAATATTTTTTTTTTAATAGAATATTAGTTTAAATTAAATTATAAAAAAAAAAAAAAAAAAAAAAAAAAAAAAACAAACAAACAAACAATTATTATAAAGAAGAATTGTACATAAATGGGATAAAATTTAAAAATACAAAAAATTAAAAGTAAAAAGTATCAAATTATGCACGCGCCAGGTAGGGGTCGAACCTACGACTTTCTGCTTAGGAAACAGACGCTCTATCCACTGAGCTACAGGCGCTCAATTGGAAGTATGTTGCACCTAATTCATAATATAAAATTATTAAATATTATGAGGGGTGTTCGAAATTCAAAATAATATGCGGGAGTGATCTGCTCTTTCACTTTTGAAATTTGATATCTCTACTCACAAGTCCGAATCATTAGAATAGTAGCGGGTGATTGAGAAATGGATGAAAGTATTTCGAATGTTTGTAGTAGCTTAGGGTGGTTCTGCAACCATCTCGACAACACCTGCGATGCTCTCAAGCAATCCCTCCAGCGCCGCCGAATCCCTCTTGGTACTTTTATTTTTTTCTCTTTATTCAATCAACTGCCATTCTTTTTTCTTAATTTTGTTTTGTTTTTTCAAAATCCAGACTCGGCATCATCCACATTCGTACAATGCTTGAATCGGCGTGTAACAAGCGTTAGCAGCGATCTCAATTTGTTGGAGTCAATGTCGTTTGGTACTGTCTCATTTGAAGAGTTATTGGGCCATTGTAATGAAGTTTACAAGAACAACCAAACCCATCTTCTTCAATTACAGGATCATCTCAAGACTTCCAATTACATTCCGGGTTTTTTTTTCTCTCTTTCTACTTTTTTAAGATTTTACATTTATTGCTTTCTTATTATTATTACCAAGCAATTGAAAATGCTTAAATTATCTAGCTTTTTTGGTAATTCTTTAACAAATCAGTTAAAATCACTAATGGGGCATGTGGGTATTCAGAGGGTATTTTAAATCTGTCTACTTTCTGTTAGTGTCATTGATTTTTGTTTTTGCGGGGTAAATGTGTTTAGAATTCGAGATGGATGATGAAGATGAAAGTACCAGCTTATCGACTCCTTATGCCTCAGACTTGAAGCACGAATTGGACTTGCCATTGCCTGTCTCTCTCCCTCGTTCAGTCATGAAGAGCTTCGAAGACGACCCTCTGTATCCTTGTTTTACAATTTTGAACTGGTTTCCCGCATTTGTTATGCATTTTGATATAATTTATTATACCAGTTGAAAATCTTTTGTTTTTCTTGATTTTTTTTAGACTCGACGAATCATTGAGTTTAAAGAATCTTGGTCTATCTGATGTTTGTCTTGCCACTTTAGCATCTGAAGGTCGGTGACTTCAAAGCATTTGTTGTTGGATATCACACAATTAGCTTTTACTATCTAGAATGATGCTTATTAGTATGCTATCTTTCTCTGTCAACAGGTAATGATACGCTTTTGCAAGAACCAATGAAGTAAGTCTTAACTTAAGCTTTCAAAATTCCTTATGTTGCTCAAGGTTTTCATAATATTTTCCTAATGCATATTTTTTAATTTCAATTTTAGATGTTATGAGAACAACTCACATGGTAGAAAAGTTCTTTTTCAACCTGCTGCTACAAATGAAGGTAGAAGGCACCTATTTGTTTATCATAAGAAATTCGATGATAGTGAAACTCTGAGTCATAATCAGTTATCATTTACTGTGAAACATAGGGGAATTGGAAGATGATGGGGAGTCAATTGAAGTTTCTGGTCCCATAGTAAGGGTATCGAAGGATGATTATGAAAGCATTCCATCCTACATGAAAAGCTTAGCTCCATGGGAGGTATGAAGTTTATGTTTTTATTTTAGATGGAATTGAATGTTTTCCAGTTGTGCATCTTCAAAAGAAATTGGTCCTGTAAATAGATTGTGGGTTGATAAAGAGAAGGTTTTTCCGTTTGCATTTGAAGACATAAGATGGTAAAACTTAAATCTGTCTTGAACACAAATTTAAACCTCTGAAACTCATCCTTATGTGCAGAGAGATAGGTATATTTCTTTGTGGACGCCATATAAACCTTGGTATGTTTGAAAGAAATTTTGAAACTTATGGAATAGTTCTATTCATGTTCATTAATGTGCAAGTTCTGTAAGTTGTCTTGGATATGATGAACCCAACCAGAGTTTAAGAAAGCTTCTTCTAAGGCTAATGCTCAGAATTGATTATGACTCAGGAAACCCTGAGGGCTTAATTTAGGCTAATGTTAATGATATGCGAACCCTTGTCAGATGTTCGTTCCACAGGCTAAAGCTCCCATATTGTTGGATCAACCTTTAAAAAATACATAACACCTTTGTGGATTTATTCATATGCTTCTCTGTGATTCAAGGCTTTGCGTTATTAGAACTTCATGTTAAGTTGTCAAAAATCTTTTTCGAACTTGAATTACATGTAGATATTTGTTAAGACTACAACTTATTGCTGTGTTTCTTAAAATATTATGCATTTAATAGTTTGTCTTGCATCTCATTGAGCATACAATAGAAATAGACAGGCTTCTGTGCTCAACTGGATAACACTTGGGGTCAAAACAATGAATTTTTCTGTGAGATTTTTTTATGGGTATCTGAAAAACATGAATTTTCATCAGCCCGAAGTTCTTTAGCATAATTTCTTAGAAATTTAGGTTTTAGTTGGAATACAATTGCTTTGTGTGTGAAAACAGAACACTAGTATTATCCCCTTGAATCTGAACAGCCTTATTTGGGATTTTGAGTTGCAGGATCTGATGGCTGCTGTTGAGAAGATTAACTCAAGCTTGAGCAGTAAAGAGAAAACAAGGGGATTCAACTACTTCCACCAAGATGAAATTGAATCCCTGGGGTTGGGTATGTCTATTTAGCCAACTTCTTTCTATTATATGCACTCATGTTGAATAGTTTAGGAATTTTTTGTGAGAATCAGTCCTATAAAAACAAGAAGTAAATATTGACAGAATTTTGATTTTTCATCGGTCACTAAAAGTTATTATTTGCTGCTTTGCTGTTTGTTCCTGTTCCAGGACATAAAGCAAGATCATATTTGCTGCTGCTAGTGCGTCTAAAGAAATTGGTTGTGGAAACAATTGATGGAGTGCTATCCTATCGAGTTTTGTAAACATGATGTCTCCTAATCTATGATTACAATTCAGGTCATTATGGCTTGACAAATCAATTTGATTTGGCACCAGCATTGGCAATTTGGCTTGGTATTTGATATTGTTCTCTGCGACTGCATAGAATTGGACAAAAAATATTGCACAACTTGCTCTAATTACTTATTATCAGTTTTCCATCGGATAAATACTGCACAAATTGCTCTATATAGTCAAGTCAATGCTACAGATTTAACAAACCTTTCAATTTAAAAGGCCGCAACCTTTTTAATCTGTACACTAAAAGATTCAAAAACTGTTGTTTTACCGACTTGCCAGCTTATAAAAGAAATTTTTACTCATTTTTAAGAAATAAATTTAAAAAGAGGTAATGCAAGTAATTTAAAAAAAAAAAAAAAAAAAAACCATAATTGGCCTTTCTATTAAGCCTTTAAAAAGATGGGTTCATGGGTTCATAAAACTGAACCCATAAGTGCATTGTGTATTTTAACTTAAGAAAACAAAACTATAATTCGAAGGCTTCTCAACTGTGAACATAAAAAGACTTGTTATTTAAAACAAATTTTAAGATTTATCAAAACACCAATGTCTGTCTGTTGATAGAGGTAGGCGGTTTGGAAGAAGAGGCGTTAAAAGAAACATTTTGGACTGCAGAGCAGTACACTTGTTTTACATAACCCAGAATTGCAAGAAAGGGGGAAAAGTGAAAAGGGAAAAGGGAAAAGGGCAAAATCAACTACATCAAACTACTATACTCGGTATACATCCCCGTCAAAATCTTCTTATATACTGCTAAAATACACTGCACTGGAGCTGTATACAGAAAGCCACCAACCTCTCAATCCATGGAGGTGCTTTCCTAAAAGGAAAAAAAAAAAAAAAAGGCCAGAAAATTAACACAAGGGTGCGTCAATAATTATAACACACTACCATCTAAAACTATGACCTCATCCCTTGCCCATTCACAATTCCATAAATAGAAATTAAAAAAAAATATAGCCCTACAAACCAACAATCGAAACCTACAGAAGCCTCAGAGTGCGCCTCATTTGCTCCTCCTTCAACTGCACCGTTCATTCTCTCCATTCCAGTAATGCCGAGGAAGGCATTCAAGGATTTTCTTCACATTTAATGCGCCGGTGGATCATCAGCTCTAGCACTAGTTGTATATTTTGACTGGCTTCTCAAATGTGTGACGATTCTGCAATTTCAACATGAGAGATGAAAATATTCGTATTAATATCCTTTCTATTCTGATCATATGCACTGGTTATAAGCTTTTTACTATATGAAATGCAAATTGACTATTAGAGTATGTTACCTGATTTACAGAATAAGCCCTTTTAGGAGCATTATCAGAATGCTCCAACCCAAGATATTGCTCCCAAGCACCATAAACATCTCTTCTCTGAAGGGAGTAATGCAAGAAAGATTCCACACAATAAATATTATAAATAAAAATAACAAATGGCATCCAAGGAAAGGAAAATAAATAAAAAAGCAAATTGTCAGAAACCTGAAAACGGTTGAACACAATGTCAGTGTCCTGCAGGTACTCTGGACGACCCAGTGACAAGAAAGCAAACTTCCACTGATTCAACAGATAAAAATGTCGATATAATGGTCAGGAAAATACAAACGTTACCCAGTATATATATATTTATTTATTTATTGACAATACAATTCATATGAAAAAATATTCCCCTGGGACAGATATGCAACAAAAGGTCATGTAATTAACAATGTGGAATTTAAATGATAAAATACAAAAGACTAAACTACCGAGCAATGTGACATGAAGAGAGAAACGATACCTTAGAGAACTCCTCATCAGGGACCTGCAATTTCTTCTGTATGCGCACTCTAACATCAGCTAAAGTTTCACCTTCATGGATGACCAAAAAGAAAGGTTCTCCAAAATTTTGTACTTGCTGTCAAAAGAGATTAAAAGCATTAGTATCTTAAAAGTTTTCTGCAGTACTTAACCAATTCCAAGCACACAGCAATCAAACAGTTCAATTACACAATGCACTATAACCAAATACACATTTCAATACCATCTGATTCTGAGCAGACTCTTTCGTAAAGTGATAAACATGAATCAATCGATCTTGGGGACCAAGGTTCTTCTCTTCATCTGGGATCTGCGTCAATAAAAATAAGAGCGGTTAGGAGATACACCACCACAATATTTTGCATGAATCAATCCCATATCCTTAAACCAAAATCTACTCTAATGGAATAATACCACGCTAAACTTAAGGACACGAATTCATAGATATGGTAAGACAAGACAATTAATGGGAAAACTTGTTGAAACTACCACTAATTTTATCAACTGAAGAATTAATTTAAAAGCATAAACATTGTGCCATAATGCCCAAGTTTCTAACTGTTTTCAAATCCACAAATTCAATAAAAGTTCTTATTACGATACCTCGTTCAGCTAGGATTATTGCTAATTGGGTTCAATATTACAATAATGAAATTTTGGTCAGTCTAGTAGAATTCCTTGATTCCTAGATATTCAAACCATGTACACTTCTAATGTATTTAAGTTATTTCAAGATATAAGGAAAAAAAAAAAAAAGTTCACAATTGAATATTCTTTTTATGTTCGACAAGATGAGGTTGGCTCCAGTGGTAAACCCCTCACACCTGCATCCATGAGGTTGTGTGTTCAAGTCATGCCCCCTCCCCTCTCCCCCCAATCCCGAAATATTGTAATAGTTCCAAAAAAAAAAAAAAAAGTTTCACGTAGTAATTTTCTTTATTTCTCAATCAACAGATGAAGTTCCTAAATTTTTGCAATTACTATACCAATTCCCTATTAACAATCATTCCAAATCTGAGTGAATACAGCCGCTAAGATTTTCAGTTGCTATTTGTTTGTGTTCACCATCTCAATACTGTTACCATGCAATAGTGCTTATACGACCATGTGGTTACTAAGCAATATGGAACACTATACTTATATATATAGAATAAAAAGAAAAGAATATAAAGGACTTGCCTCCTCTGCTCGCAGCGTCCAGTACTGGTCATTTATATTCTCTATTTTCTCATTGGGTGGAAAGATCTGCATGAATCGTATAGCAGAATTATGGGTTGCGCAACAAAGGAAATCACGTGATTGGATCCGAATGGAATCTTAAAAATGTAAATGGATTAATCTCGAAATGAGATTCATATATCAGCAAAAATTTAACCCCACAGCAACCATCGTTCTGCCTCATGTACCGCAAAGAATTATATACTGTCTACAGCAGCTAAAATCACAACTATATTCATTGCAATCAAATTCCAATGAGAATGTACCTTGTAGATCTTGTGATAGAAAACTTCAAGCAATCTCAGCTCCGCATTTGGGTGAGACAGCTCCACCTGTTTTATAGTAAACAATATGTTAGTCATCTGCACCTAGAAAAGATATACATAAAAAAGAGGGTTAAAAGAGTACGCACATAAATATACTACATAGATTTTTCTTAAAGCATTATTATACATGGGGCACTTGCTTTGAAAATTATATTCATATCTCAAAATCTACTAAATATCAATGTAATGTAAATTCCCTAAAACTCTTTGCATTTGAAATCATTTCTTCAATAAAATAAAGGTACATAACAGTTGCCTCAGAATATAAATACTATGCTAGTACGCTGGAGTTATGTGGGAATATAAAAAACTATGTACATTGTACAATAATATAAAAAATAATGACCAACATTAAAATTGGAAGGATTCAATAAAGATTCTCACATAGACATAGACGATCCTGGTTATCAATAAGAATGCAAAAAATGATTCCATCATTTTGAAAATGAATTTCCAAGGCAATGCAACAATAAGTAATCAAACCTTACCTTTGTTTTAAGTTCATTAATCACATCTCCCACCGTGCTCTGTTTTGGCAATCTAATATTGTGAATTACCACCTGAAAACAATTTATTTGAACAAGATTATAACAATAGTCCAAAAGAACAGAACACTGCACAGCTCAAAGACGAGGGAAAGAGAAGATGGCTATAGAATTCAAACATACTTCATCCTTTGTAGCATGATGGAATGCAACTTTCAGATTTTTTAAGCCTTGCAATTCTGGCAGAGGAATATCCAAAACTTCGTAATACAAAATGTCAGAGGTCTGTAAACAGAGAAAAACATTGAAGATATCATCCAAGGTGTACAAGTATGAAAAAAGGTAAACACAGAAGAGTTAGATGACTACCTGATTATAGTGAACTAACATATCTGACAAATGCTCTACTCCGCGATATTTAATGGGTTGAGGTTTAGGTTGCTGAGAGTAGCAGTTATGCGGAGTGAGCCTGATTTTGGATGGATCGTCCAAACCAATTTTACGAGCCACTCTTTCCACAACCTCATCGTAACTATGTAGCTTGGACCTTGAATATTATAGAAGAAAAAAGGTTACAGATACCAAGCAGAAAAAATGAAAATGATGATGACGACAGTGATGATAATTAAGGATTCTCGTATTGATACAACAATGGTTTGAAATGGAAATACTTACAACTCTAGGCAAAAATCATCCTCTTTTGGTCTTTCCAAAGATCGAAAACGAACAATCTATAGGCATCAAAATCACAGAAAGAGTTAGGTTCAAAGTCAAATCAAAGACAGCAACCAATAACTGAATTCTAACAAAGAGGGGAAATGTTGATTCAGTTACTATATCACAAAAACAGCTTATCAGGTTATCACATGAAAGAAGGTTTTGAAGTTGAAATTGCATATTCAGAAAAAGCTGATCCAACTACAATGTTTTACTCATCCTACCGTATTATGCGTAAGGGGACTTTGGAAATGAAACTATAATGATGAAAGGAGACAACCTCACCATAGCTGTATCAAAATTCAAAAAGAACTAATGAAACAAAGACAACTTCAAGTAGGTCCACAGAAAGCTAAGTGATAGGTGCATTCTACCTGGAAGCCCTAGAAACCAGGAACAAAGTTCCTCAAAAAAGATAAGCAAAAAAAAAAAAAAAAAGGAATAATTTGGAGCGGCTTAAATCTTCAATCAAGTGATTAACACTTAATTACTAGTTACCAATTCATCTTACAGTACAAAAAAAATATAAAAAATACAATGCGGATCATGCACAACTTCAACTTTGCCATGAACACACAACATTCCTCTCGAACTCATTCAGGATTCAGACAGCAACAAACTAACAAGAAACATTGCACATTATCACTATAATGATTAGTTGAAAGTTTGAGCATAACTCTACCTGTCGATTGTGCACATATTCCAAAAATGAAGGAACATCCGGATATCGGCAATCCTCTTCACTTTCAAGAGGAGATATTTTCTGAAAGCATATGATATCCCCATCTTCAATCTGCAACCAAAGCAACAAAGGTATTACATTATGAAATGCCATCTAAGAGCAAGTACACTAGAAAATAAAATAACACCCACCTGACTTATCCTAAATGAGGCTCTCTTGTCAAGATGTTCGCACATTACACAGGGCTCAAACTTAATTTCCTGGGCATTGTAAAATATTATGTTAAAGTGAAAACAGATAATACAGAAAAAGGAAACTTTGTTAAAAAAAACTGGATCGAAAACAAACCTCGTAAAGTTCTATCTCTTCATCGGGATCAAAGCCAGCCATTTGATTTAGCTTCCCTATGATTTCTATTGGCTTACTGGAGCTTTTCAGAAAGAGTCTACCAACATATCTGGAAACATGAAAGAAACTAAAGTGTCAAACCATGAAACAACCAGGAATAAAACTAATAATAATAAAAAGTCCTGTTAGATACCGGAGTTCAGCTTTCTCAGGATCATAAAGCTTGAAAAAGAGCAGAATGTCTTCTTTAGATTTGTCAGGTGGAGGAATAGGGCGTAAATCCTGAAATAAACCAGTAAGTGAAAAGAAACATACATGTATATTGGTTCCAGAGAATCACATGCACCATTGATCTAATAAAATCTTTTTAAGACAACATTACCGGCCCAATCTCTACTTCCAAGAATAATTTCAGCTCTGCATTGTGTGTCTTATTTGACACCTCTCTCAACTGTCCTACCTACAAGTGGCAAGTGGCAACCATTAGCTTGCATAAAGAAAGAAATTCTAAAGCACCAGGGGGCATTAACAAACTATTTTTCATTCATAAATCATACTTTTCCCAATATGCAGCCAAAGTACCAACCGAAAGATAAAATGGCACTACTTGCCAGAAGCAAATCTATCAAATGGATACTGAGGATTTATCAGAAACTTCCGAAAGATATTGTCAACAACAATGAGCCTACTAACTTCTAGTCTCAATTTAAACAACAGCCAGGAAAAATCCTAGCAGAATAATAGGAATTTTCTGCTACATGCCAAACATTTCAAATACTAAATATACCAGTTCAAAATGTTAAATTCCCCAAGTATATATAATTTCCAATCAACACAAGGGAAAAAGCAAAAGGATGGCAGGGGGAATGATGGTAAGGCTGAAGGTTAGCCAGATACTTCCTACATTAGGATATATCTGAATACCAGCTTCAGTGCTTCACCATCTCAATCCTTTGCCAAAAGGACAAGTTTTAGACGATGTAACTAGAAAACTCCACATCAATGCATTTTCAGCACAGAGCACAAAGCTGGTTAACATTATGTCACTCGAATATTCCATTCATCAAATAGTACAACTACAAAGAAAGTTCACCTTTCACACAGATGTTCTTACAAAGTGATTATGCCCAATGCAAATTAGTTAAATCCACACTTCAACCAACCCACCCAATTAAGGAAAATCAACCCTTTAAAACTCTGAACCAAATTCAAGTTTACAAGACTGCAAAAAGCAGTTTCCATTTCAACATTTTTTTAACAAACTACTTTCCTCAAAAAAATTCCAAGTAAGACAGTGGAGAGAAGGCATTACACATACAGGTATTCATAATGATCCCATACGTCGTAACCTAAAGTATACTGCATCTATTTTCAATATAAGAAATGAATAAATAATTGCCAAGAAGAAGTGAAATATAAAATATTTAGTTATTTACAGTCTGTGCTTCCTCCTGTGGTAACAATGGTCGATTGGGACGATAAGTGTGGTTTTGTCGCTTTGCCCAGATCCAAAAACGCTGAAACTGCACTGGTATACCAAATTCTTTGGCAACTTCCTCCTGTTAACCACATAAAAATTAAATGTGTAACAAGTTTATAAAGGAATAAGATTCATGACAATTCCATGAAATTACTGAAATTACCATACGTATGTATAATGGCACAGAATCTGTTAAACTACTGACCTTATCCACAAATAGACATTGAAAGTTTTAAAAATAACTGAAACTAAGTAGGTAAACAATACCTTAAAAGCAATAAATGACGTTTGCTTCTGAATACGAAAACTACGAACTTTGTCATGATCCACAAGGTCAAAATATATATCCCTTCCTATCTGCTCTGCAAGGTCCTCGTCTCGTGCAACCTAGATGCATGAATCAATTGCTTTAGCCATAAATTGAGTAACCACTATGCTAAAAAATAATATAAAAATAAAAAAAATTAACAAACCCAATCCCACTGACCCCATGCACAAATAAAACCAAAATAACCAAATTTCCCACCAAGATTGGTGTCAGAGGAATTGATCCCTAAACCTTATGCTTCACTTTGAGGGATCTAAACAATTGGGCTAGCTTTTGAGGACATATGATAACCACTACTAAATGGATAACACATAAAAAAATAAAATATATAAAAAAGTGAGGAAAAAGAAAAATATAAGAAACTATAACCTTAATGATTGTATAAAGATGGGCCTGTGCTTTATATCTTCTCTTGTCTTCCTTCTCTTCTTGTTCTTTCTTTAACCTTATCTGGATAGAGATGTTGGTGTGTCAAAATATTTCCAAAACAGCACCAACTTGCAAATACACAGAGATATAAAGCAAATAAGCAATAGAGTCTAAATCAACAATAAAGAATGAGAAATTACCCTCAAATGTTCAGCAATATCTTTCTCATCAACATTACATATTATCTTTTCCCTATCACTTTCACGTATATACACAAGCATGTATGCATTTGAGTATTTTGTGAACTTAAAAGGAGTATTATTGAAGCCAGGATTGGTCTGTGGCAACTGTTGGACACAGCAGAACAAGGTAAGGTCAGTTCATGATCATATCATGTATACAAGTAAACAAAGAAGAGTGATGCTATAAAAACTTTAGTTACCTCTTCCTCACCACCATACTGCTCCTCCAATGCCCTCTTCATATCTTCTTTAGTGACTCGTTCATCATCAAATTTGTACCTAAGAATAACAAATCACTTGCTGATAAATAAATTTGCATATAATTATTGAATACATGTACATGCATTTTCCAAAGCTAAATAAGTAAAATGACTAAAGTGATAATATATACTTGAAACGTCATGGTAATAAGTACTACAGCAGTGAATCTCAATTCATAAACAATCCACTTTTGAAGGTATACATTCATGGGGAATGATATTTAGGATCCCTTTTGGTGTTTTTGTTTTGCCAATTTAAGGAATAACTTTTCTAAATAGGATTTAGAGTTTTGACTTTCGAGTTCAGAAAATCATTCTATTCAATTCCATTTACCCCCCAAATTAAAGTTCTAACACGTTTTTTTAATGGAGGACGCAGGGACCCCTCATTTTTTTAAACATCTTTTTACTCATTTTTTATAATTTTATGTTGTATAAAATAATTAATAAGATCTTTTAATTAATTTTTATTTCAAATTTATACATTACTTTTGTTTTTTAATATATGTATAATGTCTTGTGATATGTTCTTCAATTTAATTTTTTAGTATTTAAGTATGTACTGATACAAAACACATAAAACAACCTTTAACGATTGAAACCAATTAATTATAGAATTTAATTTTAAATATAAACCAAACAGTTTATGACTTTTATCAATTTTTTAACAAAAAAAAGAAAAAGAAAAAGAAAGCAAAATAAAAGATGACATCACATGATCTGGCACAATCCTTCCTAAAAATAATTCCTGGCCAATTCTGTTTATTCAACTTGGCAAGTCAAAAGTTGCCTCTTATTGCCTTCAATTACTAAAAGAATTCCATACGACTTTGTTATCTTCATTCAGATTAATTAGGAGGGTGCCATGAGATAATTTTGGTTTGCTTTCTTGTGTTTTGGAGTTGGGGTCATAGTTCTCTCTCTATATATATAGCTTTATGGTTTCTCCACAGAAGGGCCTTTTTTGATTATCCAACGGGCTGCTGGTTCACTTTATAATTTCCTTTTCATTGATAGTTTATTTTTTTATTTTTTTTGCCCTATAAAAAAACAAATTAGCAAGACAAGTAAAGTAACTCACAATGTGTTATGAAAATTAAAAAAGAAAATAAAAGGTCTGTGAAAGGGAGTGAACTAGCAGTGCTTGCATACCACTGATCAGTAAGGTCTGGCCGGATAAAAGCATAATAGTGTCCACCATGCACCCCTCCACTATGAACCAAGACGCTGTAAGAGAACGATAACATGTGAACATGTGAGCATTCTATAAATTACATATACATTATAGATACATCCATCCAAGTATATTATCAGACACGACAAATAAACCACGAAAACCCTCCAACTCTCATCTTCTTTCAAGTAGATTATCATACACGTACATTATAAACAGACTTAGGGCATCGGACATACAAAGCTGTGCAAATTTGAAAGATTTGGTTTTTGTGATCTTGTGACCTTTAGAAAGGAGATGAGACAGAAAGGTATAAAAATCCAACATCCAAATAGAGTTCGTAAATTCATCATTTTACTTTTTAAGCCTGGTTTAGTGATGTTTAATCACACAATTTGTCCTACTAAGTTAACCATTCCTGTGATTATTAAAGTTATACTAACTTCAAAAGGAGAATATGCAGAATGATACTCTCGTAAATGTTAATAAGAGCAAGAGATAATAAAATGATAAGTGACTAATGACCCAACAACAAAAGTTTAAAAATTTTAAACACATGAAAGACCTATAAAAAAAAAAAGGTTCAATAACGAAGCAAACAAAGAACTATATCCATGGACAAACACATTGCAAAGACTAGCACCTATGAAGCGTGTAAAGGTTGCGAACACTCCTATCTGCATCAGGTGATAGATACTTCCCATTCTCTCTGTCAAGGTCGAGTTGAAGAGGGAACTCGTAGCGGTCATTTATCTACAAAACAAATAAAAGAGAATATACTAAAAATAGAAGAATTGATAACAAATCACTTTAATGTTTTACACGCTTATTGACTAAGAAGACATGGAAATGAACCCTTAACCAAAAAGAAATGGAATGCCATAATCAAATAATAATAGGAATCCATGCATATCTTTTGACCAATAGTAGCTAGATGCATATTCACACAAATACGTATCGATACAAACCACATATAAGCATTTATAGAAGTGTTTTTTTGTTTTAGTGTTGATCAATCATCTTTTTAATCAGGCGTTCAATCTTTTGCTTTAGATCCTTTATCCAAAATCTGTATATCTATCATTACCAAGTAAATCACAAGCAGAAACAATTTTCATTTTGTTAACAACAATAATTGTATTTTTACCATACCAACAGAAACTCTAATTTCTACTCTTGCACAGAAAACAAACATAATGGGTGACAGCCTATGGAAAAACCATTATTTGGTATATCAAGGAAATAGCAGAAGCTATTGCAACAGTAATTTGAGGGGACATAAGTAACCAGATGGTAACAAAGTCCTCACTCACAATTCATGTAACAGGCTACACCTTTAGCATTCATACCAGTAAAAGCACTTGTACATCATCTAGGGCAGTCATCAGGTAGTTCACAGGGCAGGAACATTTAAATGACTTGAAGATTATAGTACTTCCTCTCAAATAAAATTCATATTTCATTATAAAATATTTAGTCTATACATTTGATAATCAAAAAATCAGAGGGTTGGGAGATACATGCAAACTTACCTTAACCATGGCATCCCGCATAAAATCATATTCAAACCGCTTCAGTTGAAGTTGAAGCACAGGAGGGAAGTCGATAAATAACACACCCTTCTTAGCATCCTGATTTTAACAAAATTTGGAGCATATGAATTATGATCTATCTTCAAAAACCATCCTCTGAATAGAAAATTTTCAGTAACATTTACTATAGTGATGCACAGGAAAATCAGCCTATTATATTATCTATACGAAACATTCATAGAGCAGTTAGTGAAAATTCTAATATGTCCTGTTTGCTTCTGCAAATGATCTCTCAGTCAAAATAGAGTTATTTAGTCTAGGAGCTTCAGTGAGAAATGCCTAATTTTCTTAATAATTTAGAGCTGATGCCCATAGGGCCAGAAACCAATCACAAATACAAACCACATAACATCTGGATCTGAATGAAGTAACACATAGTGTACATCAAAAAACTAATTTTCTAAAATGTCATAATCCGTTTGGGAAACCTCAAAATGTTAACTCATTGTTAACCATATACAGTTAACAGTGAAATGCCTACTATAAAGGTTGCAACTCTCTCTTTGATTTCTCTCAAACATGGTTGCACATATAAACGCCAGTCAAAATGCAGGAATGAATGATGTAACTAATCTGGCAAATTTATGTTTTCACAAAAGCCCTAAGCTGCACAGTACAAAGCCTGGAAGAATCAAACATATACCAACTGATTGCTGCACACCTCAATATTAGGTTGCTATCAATATGCAGAAATAAACTGACCTGCAAACCGTGTTCTTCAGCATGGTATTTATTATCACCCTCTAGCCGTTCAACTTCGACATACTTGTCAAAAGAGGCATAGACATCCCGACAGCCTTTGACATCAAGTTGGAGATCTGCCATGTAATAACGACATATCTGTATCATGCACTATCAACAAAATAAAAACTCAACTCCAAACAACTTAAAATTTGGTAAATAATAGATACCATAAAATGATTCCTTTCTTGTAGATTTGTAGTCCACATTTATGCATTCAATGTAATTCATATGGTGACCCTCAAAAAGTTGCTGTATTGTTCCCTCAACAACAGTTCCCTGATCCAGTAGAACAATAACCAAAATAAAATAACATGCAGGAACATTCACATACAGATAAAGGAATTTTTTTCAGATTAAAAAAAATAAACATACTAACACAAGAAAGTAAACTTGTTGTATCGCTAATACCTTCATTTTATCTTCAAGTTTCTCACACAGGACCCTGTTGAGTTCTTGCACATCATGTTGCATGAAAGAATCATATGTATCCCATCCAAAAGATTTGGTTAATTCCTTTGTTGCAACACTAGTGTCATTATACTGAAGCTTATAGAATAAACTCTGCAGAGCCAAAGGAATGCTTCCTGTGGGCACATCATTTTCGGTTGTTGGCATGTGGTACACAGCCTGAAATATGATTTCCACTTGAGGTGTTTCATCTTAAACAAAACATTGACACAAGTCAAGGTGAGATCACATCTGAAAGCTGAGATTACATACTCACCTTTCTGAAATAACGTATATGATACAAAGTTTGTAAAAGAGAGTTCATGTAACAAGTCGCTCCTTGGTTCTTCAGTCCAACATAACCTGTCTCCTTTTTTGAATCATATGACCAATAATCCAGAACCTTACGAACAGCAACCTCAGCTTCAACAATAACTGAATCATTAGCCAGATATCCTCTAGTAGGGTCATAAAGTTCACCGAGAGGCATAAAAGATGTGAAACCCCAGTCACTCTCTCTTGCATTAAATTGATGTTGTGTGTCTGCAGAATTCATCAAACATTAGGTCATAATGACATTGAGTCCACAATACACCCAAAATCTGATATGATGGTTGAGATAAAACCCCTTCAGTTTGTCACCAAAAAATTTGTCCTGACTTGATCTAAAAAAATACCAGGCTTCTTGATACAAATAAAGCTTTAAATTTAGCTTCTTGACAGACAAATCAACACAATTAACCTAAGGATACCTTAAATTAGCTTCCAAGACCTATAGAAACCAAACTGATTTTATATTATATTTCTTTGGAATGTTAACAATATTTCTCTATTACACATATAAATTTTACCAAGCTGGCATACTAATCTGAAATTCACCCTTATTAAAAGGATCGCATACAAATTACAAGATTGTGAACTATATATCACAAAAATAACTACTGTCTAGCACACATTGCTTTTAGTACTTTTGTGACTCCTCTCCATTTGACTAGCAGTGTAAGTAATCTAGGACTTCATTACACAAATATGCATTTATTTCTAACAATGAAGCTGCCAATATAATAAATGCACGCATCTTTTGTTTTTATCAGATATTAAATGCATGTATGATGTATCTGGAAAGCAAAGAATGCATTGCCACTGATTCAAAGAGAAATGAACAAGCAAATGAATTAATTAACCAAGAATTAATATATACACAATCAATAATTCTAGTTCTGCACCATAGAAAAACTTTAAAAATAGTAACTTCGAAGAACTTTCCATTCTACTCTATTTGGAATGGTAAGCTAGGGACAAAAGAAACTTACAACATAAAAGCCAAGGAATTGAAAGCATACACATGATAATAATGAAAGAATCATTAGTTTCATAATTTAAAAGGTTGTTGCCATAAATTACCAAAACAGAAAAGAAAAAGAAAAAGAAAAACACATTAACAGTGAAATTCTGACAATAAAGAAAGGATAAGGAGATACCCTTTCAGAATTTTTTATCATGATAAATTCCAACAATACAAATGGTTAAAGAAGATACCCTTTCTGATTGAATATTTATTATGGACTTGATTAACCACAGCTAAACTGAACTGCGCATATCTACTCCATCCATATGGCAATGTTGAAGAATCCGCAACATCCAAATACATAGACAAGTGGTCCACATTGTTTCCCTTCGGGAAGATAAGTATCCGCCTGTAGAAATCATTCAAACTAATTACAACACACTCACATGTTGCACTGCATACACAATCGAACAATCTAATAAGTAAGATATGGTATGTCATCAATTGATTACCATTTGTAATTGCCAACAACGAACACATCAGAATAGTGTTTCTTAGTGTTTAATCTAGAGAAATTCTCAATAGTCCATGTGAATTTCATAGAAGGAGGATCCTCCACTTGCTGATTCTCAACGGCACCAGCTGGCTCCACTTGTGCCACCACTAAACATTCCAGAATCAAATAAACAAAACAAAACTCAAGACCGCAATAACTATAACCAATCGGAAAACAATTCAGGATCAACTCTATCACATCAAATTAATAACATGAAGCAAAACAAAACAAGAATAATGGTGGATTATTAAATTAAACCTTCCATAGGCTGAGGACCCTCGACTAAATCCGAATGAGGCACAAGCATCTCCTCCTCTTCTTGCTACAACCAAATCCAATAAAATAAAAGAACTTGTCAAGTTACATAAACGAAACTAAACATAATTGACTCCAACAAAAACCCTAAATACAAATCACAGATAAAATTTCATCGAAATTCAAGTCAATCCAAGCACAAAACCCTAAACGATCTTTAAATAGTTACAACAGTAAAGAAACAATCAACACATATGTATGTGCGCGTATAGATATGAAAAGCGAGAGACGGAGAGAGATAGAGAGAGTGATGGACTTACATCGACCGGTGGAGGAGTCATCATAGTCATGAATGAAGCGATTGGAAGCGTCCGATCGCGAAATCTGAAAATCGAAAAGAGAGATTTGAAGAGAGACAGAGAACGTGTGAGCGTCTGTGTGCATAAACAGAGAGAGAGACGAGAGAGACGTGAGATGAGACGAGAATAGAAGAGAAGCGAAGCACTGCAACAACAGAGAAACACTCCCCAAAAAAACTGGCTGAGAGAGAGAGAAGCGAAAGAGAGCGAGAGATTAACTTGGAGAGATGGATATATTTGTCAATTTTATAAAAGCAGTGGGCAATTTAGGAAATAGATCGATGAGATCTTGTCAGGTGAGTGAGGTAACCGCCAATGGTCATGAGACAACTGGCATTACGAGTTACGTGACGAACGAATTACTGACGTGGTGGCTTCTTAGAGTCACGTGCGCTGGAGTGTGGAGAGGTCGGTGACACGAAACACAATCCATAGTATTTTACTCTCCTAGTACTACTCTTTCTTTCTTTTTTTATTTTTTTACTGCTATATTTTCGATTTTTTTTTTTTTTTTTTTTATGTTAATTCTCCTTTTTGACCTTTTAATAATTATATAGTTTCTTTTCGTTTATACCTTTGCCTGGCTAACACGCTTTAATTTTGATTTTATTTTTTGAAAGTAAGACTAATTCGCTTTAATTGTTCCATTCTTACCTTGAATATCTGTAAATCAAATAAAGTTGGTATTTCTGATGAACAAATCTATTCAATCAAATGTTGGCAAATGTGATGAAAGCTATGGTTTGTAGACTTGTAGTTACTTTGTCCCTCATAAGCAAAGCTTTTAAACTAAAGTCTTGTTATTAGATAATATATTTATCTTCACTATTAATAACCAAATCCATTTAGTATCAGGATGAGTGACCTGGGAAGTCCTCGTGTTGCAACCCTTAAATAAATAAATAACCAAATTCATTTAATTGATGATGTTTATATATATATATATCAATCCGGATCCAGTTAATAACAAGATGAGAATTTTTCATGGCCATTGGCAGTTTACCTCACTCACTCGGATTTAGTACTTGAAAAATTCTCAAATTTATTCATACGTAGATTTCATTAAACTTATCATCTAAAAAAAAAAAATCAGATCAAAAATTCATAAAACCGATATGATTTCATCAAGGTCCTTACCGAAATTAAAGTAAGGGATCCCTCACTTGATAATTATATATATATAATCTTTCTACTTTTATATCAGGACAAAGAATGTGGATCATAGATTATGAAGAAGTTTTGACAAATGCATACACTTTGAGTCAAAATACGTAAATCTAATGATCAACATTCTTCATCCTGATCTATTTTATATCAGGACAAATTGACAATAGAAAAACTATATATATATATTAATAACCATATATATTACCTTCAATTTTAAATGTGCCTCTCCCTTTTTAAGTTATTGGTGGTAATGTAATGTGGAATTTGGAAATTTTGAATCCCATTAAGCACATTTTATAAGAAAATCTTACAGTCGTGAGAATATATATCCGAGCCGTAAAAATCTAAATCTCATGAGAATAGATCATTGTCCTATTTGGTATCATATTTCCAAAAAAAACAAAAATAAAATAGCAAATATGCCATGTTTTAGGGAGCCACTTGCAAATGTGTCATAAAATCAAAATCGATTGCAAAACTACCCTATTTTTCCTAAAATGCTATTTATTAACATTATTCATAGTTTTAAAACTTGAAAAGTGGTGCGAGGTGGGAAATAAATGTTTAGTATATTGTGGTTTGTATCTGTTTAAAGTCATAACGGATTAATGAATTGCGAATTGGGTTTGTAACCTGGAATGAGTGATATTGTTTCAACACCCTTGTTTAGGGTGATGTCGGGTAATGAGGAATGACTATATGTGTATTTTTTTATATACGACTTGTCTGATTGCCGTTGTATATTCGCTAATAAATATGCTAAAGAAATTATATAAGGCATGTTAGCACATAACGCTTTGAGAAATATAACGAAGCAGATTTAACGGTCTTGCCTAGTTGAAATAAAATTCTCTGATTTATAAATGGTTCATATAATCATAGGATTTAGAGTTTAGCTTATTGAACTCAACAGATTTGGGTAGAAATTTGTTAGTGACATTTGAAATTTATGAGTGATTAAACTTTTATTTATTTATAGATGAAGTTATTATATGGAACTGATGTAATTATTATCAGGTGGCAAATATTTGGATTGCTCCATAAACAGAGGAAGCTTTTTTGAAATACTTTGTAAGAACCAGATAATGATCTACAGAAGAAGAGAATGCTAGATTTACCTATCATTCTATGTAATTATAATATTTTAATCACGTATCTGGATTTTGGGTCGTGACCATCTCACTTATCTTTGCTCAAAAACCTTTTTTACAACACACAAATATCCTTAAAGTGAGTTCATTAGTACGCTTATTGTTACCGAATGTGTCTTTTCTAACACTAAATCTCATACTCCGCCCATATGCATTATAAAAATCATAGGCCAATTGTTTACTATCAAACTTCAAACCACATATAGGCTTAAGCTTTTCATTCAAACACTTTAAACCAATGTCATCGACATCCTTTTCAAAAAGGGATTATTATACCTGGAACAATTATGTTTACAGGCAAAACTGGTAAACAATTGTCAAACTGCCACATAGGCCGTTTGACTAGCTAGTTAACGAAAGAATAGTTTGTATATGCTTCGGTTTTAGAGGTATGTTTCGACCTACTCAGGTAGTTCAAGTGGGTTTCGGGCTGACGCCTAGATCAGAACCAAATCTGGAAGATATGAATCTAGAGAAATGGCCCGACTGAAAAGTGCAATACCAAATCTAATCTCTCCCAATATGAGGTTGGGCCTCATATTTATAATAGCGGAAACGTGTTTGAGTGCCTATAATTGAGTGTTTTGGATGACGCCATCAAACTAGTTGGGCGGCCGAAAGCCTAGCTGACACTTACTTTTGTGTTGGTTGTATGCCCGGTTGACACATGACTTATCTCGAAGCTGTTGCATCGTTGGTTGAGCGACACGTAGGTTGAGTGTGTCAGAACCGAAATGTTGACCTTTGAGGACTTGAAATTTGGTCATAGTTCTATGTATGGCATTACCCAAGACATACTTTTTTTTTATGGGATTTGTTTCTTCTAAAGAGGCCTCTCGGGTTACTAAACACTTGGGTTTCGGCCCAATTCCTGAGTTTCATATTTTCACTAAAAATGTCTTTAATCTAGGTGGGCTTTTTATAGGCTCTTGCATCTAGGCCATTATATTCTAAAAGCATTCTCAATAGCAGTAGACCCATATTTTGGGCATAACATCAACCCTCAATCTTGTCTGATAATTTCTTGGAAAAAATAATTATTATGGAAGACTTAAAGTGGCCTGGAGCTCTCATTTATCGGGAAAGCATTAACTTCACATGATGCTTGTTTTTTGTCGGTCAGTAGTCTAATTTCCCGAAATTCATTTCCATTGAGCAGCCTTGTGGTTGCCTGAAGCCTGCTTCTCGTCAAGCACTGATCTGATGGACTCATGTTTCTAGCCGAAATAGATTTTTGGTTTGGCCGAAATAGACATATTTTGATTTTCTTCATATTTTTATTTTTAAAATGTTTGATTGTTTCCAAACCATGTCTTTGAAGGCTTTTAACAAATAGTCAAATACCACATGTGAATGTGCACATCTACATTGGTAGTAAAGCCATTATTATGTTTGAAAAATATTATGATATATGTATATATATAAAAGTATATAATTATTTGAGTAAATTGTACCGGTGGCCACCACTTTCAGGCATAAATACCAGTATAGTAACCACTTTTACCTAATGCACCAAAATGGCCACTTTTGGCAGACAAGTCGTTAACGGTGGCCATTTCGTCCATTTTCTAACGGAATTGTTGATGTATGGCTGATGTATTCCGTCCATTTTCACTATTTGTACATGAAAACCCATTTTTACACTTTCTATTTAATAAAACCACCAGAAATTAAACAAAACCATTAATATAGACAATGGGTATTATTATGTACAAATCTTTTCTCAAAAAATTGGGAAACATCTCACCATCATCATCATCATCATCATCTCCAAAAATCTTACTATCCAATAGACAGCTATAGAATAGAAAGAGGATCGGAGCCCATTCATTTCCCCAGTTGACGAGGGAAAGTCCCACGGAAAGGAAGTCAGCAAGAGCAGCTTCAAGGTCTTCGGGGCAACGAGTTCAACTGCTGACCCCAGTGGAGATTAAAGAGTTGCATCCCAATTTTCCGATTTGGATTTGAAGGAGGGTGGGCCTCAATAGAAGCACTTTCAGGTGTCAATTCAACAACACCAATCCCCTATCCCACAATTTCTCCTATAAAATGAATCTACGTCATTCCTACACGCGAATGAGGATTTACATTTTATTGAACTTTTATGATTCTCCTAATATAAGATCTTCATATCCCTTATGTAAATTATCTTGAGAGCTTTCTCTGAGATTGTTTAGGTTTCTTGGTTTTCATTGAGAGAGAGAGAGAGAGAGAGAGAGAGATGGGTGATTTTTGGAATCTGAAAAATTGTTGTTGGATTGTTTGGTGAATTTGTGATGGATCGATGCATTTGGTGAATTTGTGATGGATGGATAGAAACCCACTTGTGAATTTGCTTGTCTAAATGTTGATTTTTGTATTTAGATTTGTTATTATTGTTTGGGAAAGATGAAGAAACGAAGGTTGAAGAAGAAGATAGGTGTTTGTTGGTCTAATAATATAATATCTTATTTTGTTGTCTTTAAAAAAAAAATCTTATTTTGACTACTTTTTTTATTTTTTTTATGCATTAATTTTTTTTTGTTTTTTAAATTGTAAATGTTTTTAATTTATTTTTTATATTATTTATATTTTAAGTAAGGGCAAAAAAGGTTTTTCATGTATAAATAGTGAAAATTGACGGATTACATCAACAATACATCAGCAATTCCGTTAGAAAATGGATGGAATGGCCACCGTTAACGACTTGTCTGCCAAAAGTGGTCATTTTTGTGCATTTGGTAAAAGTGGTTACTAAACTGGTATTTATGCCTGAAAGTGGTGGCCACCAGTACAATTTACTCTAATTATTTTTTGGCCTCTGTTTCTTCTTCGGGCCTTGTGCTCCATATTCCAACAACCCAACACATAAAAGTTAAAATGTTTAAATGATCTGGTTGTTCGAAATCTTTTTTTTTTTTTTTTTTTTTTTTGTCAAGCAAAGGCCTTTTTTCCTGAAGCCTTCTCTTGGATCTTCGAGCATCGGTGTCTTTTTGAAGAGTCGAAAAGCGTGCAACGGTAGATTTGACAATAACTCTATCTCATGGCCATGTGTCACCTAATGACAGGTCCGTCTTTTGATTTTTCTAGATCTAACTGACATGGTCATGATGACTATAATCTCCAAGGCCTTTCATGATCCTTTGATGAGATCAATGGCTAGGATAATTTTTCCTCCTCTATAAATAGTGAGGGGCCTTTTTTCTTTAACCCTTTATCTATTTAAAATTTTTATTTTCTCTCACTAAAAAATGTTGTAGCTCTTTCTCTCTCTAAGAAGGCTTTGCGTTTTTAGGCCGCTAGGTAATGGAATCACGCTCCTCATCTGGTGAGTTCATTCTCTTTTCATATGGATTTCTCTCATTCCAAATTTTTTCATGATTTTTCATTCCTTTCATTTTTTAGAATGGTTGAATTGAGATGTGCTAGTGTTTCCAGTAGACCATTAGTTTAGAAACTGCTCGAAATTCCTCTTTTACCGGACTGACATACTAACCCAGATTTCTTGGTTTTAGATTTTTCCAGCTTTAGTTTCAAATTGGCCAAAATAGTTGTCAAGACGTCGAATAGTCCGTCCCAATTAAAGAATCAGGAAGATATTACAGATTCCGACGTTGAATCTCATCGAGAGGTTCAAATTCGATATTCTTTTGAGGAACCCTTTTTTTGCTGACAGTGAGGTTAACGTTGTTTCGGTAAACGGCTTGAAATTTTATCAGACGTATTTTCGGCTATCTCCATGCGTCGAACTGTTGTTTCCCGACATTTGGGTCGTATGGAACTTGTTTAGTGGATATATGACAATTTATGGTTTTATGCTGAGTTATGTGATTGGTCTTCCCTTTCCTGATGTTATTGCTCGTTATTTGAGTTATGTTAAGTGTACACCGATACAGCTTACCCCTTATGCATATCGCAATTTGTTAGGTCTCTATTGCCTTTGGCGAGATCAAAATTTTGGTGTCTCTTCTGTCAATGAAATAAAACATTGTTTCGTCCTTCGCCGATCTGTTAATGAGCCAGGTTCTTACTACTTGGCTTCTCCTTATCCTTCTAGAGGGATGCCTATTGGAGATGATGGGAAGAGGGTAAATGACACACTTTATCTTTCGAGCAAAGAGGAAGAGAAGAAGAAAAATGACATTATCTGGGGCTTACCCAGTTCCAAAAAATACTAGAAAAGGAGTTAGTTCTTTGTTGGTGGCGAGTGGGGAAGAAACTCCTCAAGCAATTCTTCTGGCGAAGAATTTTCAGTTCCTTGTCACTTCTGTGATACTAGTAAGTGTTCTTACTTTTAGCTTTGTAATTTTAGCTTCGCTTTGTATTTGATCGAATCTTACTTGAAAATCATGTTATTTGGTTTATATGTATATTCTGAAGTTATATATAATAATTTATATTTTTGTAGTTACTTACAAAGAGCCGCCCAAGCTGACTCTTAATGAAGTGAGTTGAATTTCTCAAGTAGTCCAGACAGAAATGCTTGCTCAAAATTACAAGACGTTGGTGACTGAAGAGAAGTTGAAATCATACGGGCTCATTCCAAACTCTTGAATAACCAAAAACATCGTGAGTGTTTTCTTTGCAATCCAATTATAAATCGTTTTAAGGAAGACACCTAACCTTTAGTTTGCTTATGATAGTTACGGAATCAAATCCAATATGTGGTAAGGCTGCGAGGGCGCTGAAAACTGTCCAACTCACCACTTGTCATGACAAAGAGGAAAACAAAAAACAAAAAACAAAGGAATGCTTGTCTTGATGATCCAGATCTTGCTGCTGCTAGGTCATGCACCGGGCCAAGTGTTCGATCAGGTCCACGAAAATCGAAATACTTCGGCTCACCTATTAAAAGAAAAAGAAATATGTTGTATCGTCAAGGATTTTTGAAAACTTCACGGAAACTGAATATTCTCATCCTTGAGGGAAAATGTTAGTAGAATTTTCAAAAGTTCACGTTATCGAACTGTGTTCCGTTATCTGAGACTATAGCGTTTCGGACCGAAACGATAGATGATTGATCTTTTGATAAAGTCTGTTGTTTTGGCTTTAGTTATTCGAACTAGTGCTTTTCCTTGGCCCACTTTGTGAAATAATCTATTGCGACAATGGCGTATTTTGCCCGACCATTTGTTGTCGGCATTGGATTTATAAGATCAACTTTCCATTGGTCGAATGGGTGTGTTAACACCATTGTTCGGAGCCACTCAAGAGGTTGCTTGATGTTGTCAACTATCCTTTGTCATTTATCACAACTCATTGCCACTTTCATAGCACCGTTAAAAATTGTCAGCCAATAGAAACTCTGCCTCATGACTTTGTAAGTTAGATTTTGTGGACCAGTGTGGTTGCCGCATACACCCACTTTAATTTCTGTCAGGATCCTTTCAACTTCTATTGGACCGACGCATCGTTGTAATGCCCTTAAGAAACCTCTCTGTATAATTCGCTAGAAATTATTGAATACCCGGTCGAACGATATCTGAGTCTTATAGTTTCAAGTTTATCCCTGAGAGCTGTTCCATCCACCAAGAAGGATAAGATTGGTGTCATCTAGAGGTGTCAAAAGGGCTAGATTTATCTAGCCCGGCTCGAGCCCATTCCGGGTCCAGTTTGACCCAGCCCGGTACTGTAGATATTTCGAATATGGTCTGGGCTTAATATCTTAAGCTCGAATAAGGGTTGGGCTTTTATAAATTACTGTGAGGGCTTAGCCCGGTTCGAACCTGAAAAATTCGGCCCGCATAGTAAATTAGTATTATATTATATATATATATATATTTAAATGTATATTTAGATAAATATCATTTTAAGTTAAAATAAAAAAGGAAAAAAAAAATATCAGAATTCGATTTTAATGTCTGATATGTTTATTGACGTTTAAGTATCCTATTTATAGTTATATGCTCCAATTAGTGACAATTAAATGAGTTTGGCTTGGTAGAGATTCAATGACTACAACTCACATGTGGTTTTCTATTCGAATCCCTTTGAGCACAACTTTTAATGTTGAATTTATTTTATAACTGAAATTGAGTTTAAGGCCTATTCAAGCCCACATCCGGTCCGATTGGGTCCGACCTAAACTGAGCTTTGGGCTAGGCTTGACAGCAGCTGTGCTATTGATAATCCGGCCCAGCCCGATCCAAATAGTAACAGGCCTGAATCCTTATCCGGCCTACACAGTAACTGGGCCTTAAAATTTCAGGCCGACTCGGCCTGACCCGGCCCTTTCGACACCTTAAGTGTCATCCAAGTTGTTTCTAGAGGGCTTATCTCGACAATCTCTTTCTTATTGTTTGAGTAGATACTCGGTTATTGTAGGTGTGTCACCGAGATCATTTTAGTGATAATTACATTTGTAGCGGATGCTAAGTTGGAGAGTGTGTCCGTATGATTGTTCTTGGCCTGAGGGATTTGGGTGATCCGAAAGGCCTTGAAACGCCTAATGACCTGTTTTGTCATTCTTGGGTAAGCTATCATTCTTTCCTTTTTTAGCATCGTATTCATCGTAGACTTGGTTGACTACCAATTGAGGGTCGATAAACACATCTATTTCGTTTGCACCGAGAGCAGTGACAACCTTCATTCTTGCTAAAAGAGCTTTATATTTGGCTTGATTATTTGTTGATTTAAAATCAAACCTGAGGGCACACTCTATCTGGCTGTTTTCAGGGGTTGTGACACTATTCCTACCCTACTCACATGCATGTTTGACAATCCGTCTACACAGAGTTTCCAAGGGTAGCCTTCTATCGGTTGGTCTGATTTGACTTATGTGATTTCAATTGAAGGTTCTGAGAACTCCGCGATAAAGTCCGATACGACTTGACCCTTGATGGACGGCCTCAGTTTGTACTCGATATCGAACTCTCCCGGCTCGATGGCCGATCTTGTTAGTCGACCCGAGACCTCTGGTTTTTGTAAGATTTAGCGAAAAGATAGTTGGTTAGGATTATAATTCGATGAGCCTATAAGTATGACTTGAGTTTTTTGGCCGACACAATTAGCGTTAGTGCCATCTTTTTCGCTTCCGAATACCTCTTTAAGGGCAGCAAGAGCTTGGCTAGTGTAGTACACTGGCTTATAAATTCTTTCTTCTTCTCAGATGAGGATCGAACTAGTGGCGGATGTAGAAACCGACAGGAACAAGAAGAGGGCTTCTCTCGTATTTGGTTTTCACAACAGCGAGGTGGTACCAAGATACGATTTCAACTGCTGAAAAACTGTTTCACACTTTTGACTCCATTCCACTACCTTTCCCTTTTTCAAAGCTTTAAATAAAGGTAAACATCTGTCAATGGACTTTGATATAAACCTATTTAGTGCGGCGAGGCAGCCTGTCAGTTGTTGGAATTCCTTTAGGGTGCGTGGTGGCTCCATTATTGATAAGAGCATCTTTTTTGTTAGGGTTTGCTTCAATACCCCTTTGGAGCACAACAAAATCTAGGAACTTCCCTGATCTCACAGCAAAGACACATTTGGTTGGATTTAGCTTCATCCCATATTTTCTAAAGATGTTGAATGTTTCCTGAAGTGCTTTGACATGTCCTTCGGCTATTAGACTTTTTTTTAACATACCGTCTACGTAGACCTCCATTGTCCGTTTGATCTGATCAGCGAACATTCGGTTTACCAACCTCTAGTATGTCGCTCCAGTATTTTTTAAACTGAAAGACATAACTCTATAACAATACAATTATTGGTTTGTTATGAACGTTGTCTTTTCCTCATCTGGGCCATTCATTTTTATTTGGTTGTAGCCTGAGTATGCAACCACAAAGCTTAACAACTTGTGTACAGCCGTGGCATCCACTAGTCGGACTATTCTAAAAAAAGGGAAACCGTCCTTTGGACATGTTTTGTTCAAATCCGTGATGTCAACTCACACTCTCCATGTGTCATTCTTTTTTACTAATACCACATTAGCTATCCATTTTGGATACATGGCTTCTCGAATAGATCCGACTGCCAAGAGTTTATTCATTTCTTCTTTGAAGGTTGCAATTCTTTCGATGTTAAAACACCTTCTTTTCTAAGTTACCGATTGAGCATCTCATTTGATCAAAAGATTGTGGGTGATTATGCTTGGATCGATACCCATCTTATCCTTATGGCCCCAAGTAAAGACATCAGCGTATTCGATCAGAAAAGATGCAAGGTTGGCTTTTACTCAAGGGTCTATGTGGCTTCCCATCTTGACCACTCTTTCAAGTCTATCTTCATCCAATCTGATGTCTTTTGTAGCCGCTTCTTCCACTAGCCTATTTCACTCGACTGATTCCTTTCTTGCTTGTTTCTTCCTTTCAACTTTTGATGGTTTATCTAGCAGAAGAACTTCTTCTATCTCTTTTCCTTCAAATCTTGAGAGGTTAGCCTTTCTAGCTATTTCTCGATAGCCTTTGATTTATCTCGTACTAAACTAGGTTGGAAATTTTACCTTCCAACAATAAGTGGCTGTAACCGTTCGTATTTGGTTGAAGAAGGGTCTTCCCATCAATGCATTGTAAGGCCATTTGGGAATGCTGACAACTACGAACTCAGTCAATATTGTCCGCTTAGTAGGGTGCTGTCCAATTTTGACTGGTAACCTGATCGTCCCAAGTGGTCGTATTTCAAATCCCCCAAAAGCTTTATTAGAGTATTGAAATGTTTGAGATCTTTTTCTTTGAACCCCAACTGTCAGAAGACCAATTCGTTTAGGATATCGACCGAACTGCCATTGTCGATTAAAATTCTTTGGATGTCTCTATAACCTATTTGGAGCTCAACTACGTTGATGTCGTTGGGTCAAATATCGTATTCGTTGCCATCTTTTGGCTGAAATGAAATTGGCTTCAGCTTTCCTTCAATTTCTTCCACTCCCGTTTAGCAAAGTTGACTTCTTTTCTTGAGACCTCTCTTATCTCGACCTTTGTTTCTCGATTATTGTGACTGGTATTTGGCCCTCTCGAAATTGTATGGATCGGGCTTTCCTTCCGGCTTCCTTCTTCATTACTTTTTTCCTTATGGAGACTTTTTTACCTACCCCAGGATGAATCTTTCCTTTTTTCGGATTTTAATCCCCCATCATCTTCCTTTCTAACTATATATTCCTTCAAATGGCCCTCATTGATTAAGCTATTGATATGTTCCTTCAGCTAGAAACATTTCGAGGTTTCATGCTTGTGGTCTTTGTGAAATCGATAATATTTTTTCATCATTCACTTGTGTGACGGAGCGCTCATTCTTTATAGCCATCGTAGTATTCCCTTTTCCTGAGCTATTGAAAAGATAGTTTCCACGTTGCGAGCGAGTGGTGTATAAGTCAAATATATGCTCTTGAGATAATCTCTACCGTCCCGACTATCATTTCTTCGTTTACTTCTGTTTTTGTTAGGTCTCTTTTCCTTTTGGTCAATCTTTCTTGATTTTATTGTTTCGGTATTTGATCCCTCCCCCTTTTTAGGTCAAAAACCATGAACCAAAAAACCTCATTGAGCTACCTCTTCTTCTTCCATCTGATCGTACTCGGCGGTTACTTTGACCAGTTCTAGGTAAATGGTGGGCCTTTGTCACTTCAACTAAAAGGAAAAAGGGACTACTTTGAAGGTCATTGGTGAAAGCGTTGATAACTGCTATGTCATTGAAGTCTTCCATCCTAACTATTTCTTTGTTGAAATAGGCCAGGTATTCTCGGATGGCTTTTGTCTTCCCTTGTTTAAAAATCAACAAGTGAGATAATGACTTTTTTCGTTGGAGGCTTCCCATAAATTGTTGGGTAAAAGCCTGATTGAATTGATTGAAACTGCTGATGTTGTTTCGGGGTAACTGTTTGCACCCGTTTCTTGCCAAATCTCTGAAAGTTATTGGAAACGCTTGACACAAAATGTGGTCGTCCCGAATTTGAGTTACCATTAAGGTGATAAATCAGCTGACATGCTCTATTGGGTCCCGATTTTCCGTATATTGCTTGACGTTTGGCATCCTGAAGGTTTTCTCAATACCTCTTCCGTGAATGGTCCAACATGGCCGTCGGGCAATCGTATCGAACCTCGTGTCTCGTGTTAATTTTTCTTCATCCTTTCTATGTTGTCCTTGATTTTTCGCATTTCTTTAAAGTATTCTTGATCCTTCCTAGTTGAATGCCCAAAATCAAGGCATCGATAAGTAGATGGACTCCTCTTTTTGTCTTAAGCCCTCTTCTCCCTAGGGATAGATATGTTGGCCTGAGGGGCATTTAGGCCCTTCAGGAGGTTCAGCCACATCGGCCGTTGCGTCGCCTGGGGTGATAACTATCTTCTTCTTCCGACTCGGTTATTATTATACGGCTCTTTCTCTTTAACCGAGTTGAGTGAGAGCTTTCTTCATCCGAATGACCTTGTTAGTACTGTGACTTGCTATGCTTTTCCATTATTGCTTTTCCATTGTTAGTTTTGGCTTCCGCATGTGGGTCTTCAGCATATACACCATACGGAGCTAAGATCTTCTAACTTCTTGGAGTCTGATAGATGAGAGGGGGGAGATGGAAACTTCCCCTTATGATTCCCATGAGCTGTTGGAGATGCGTATTTGCTTCTCGCAACCTTTGTACTAAGAGACTCAGATGAGTCTACGTGTCGGGTAGAGGTGGAGGTGGAGTCAAAGTGATCTGCGGGGTGTCAAGCTTTTTCAACTTGAGATTTTGAGTGGTTTCGGCAGTCAGGCCAGTCGTGAGATCAATTTGATTCTCATTAGCTTGATCTGGTGGATTCATAGGCTTAGATTCTCAAGATTTCTTCAGAGTTGAGTAAGAGCCCCTCATTCTAGTGCCAAATGTTTACATGTAAAACTGGTAAACAATTGTCAATCTGCCACATAGGTCGTTTGATCAGCTAGTCAATGAAAGAAAGTGAAGACTTGCTAAGTTTGTATGTGCTTTAGTCTTGGAGGTATGTTTCGGACAACTCAAGTAGTTCGAGTGGGTTTCAAGCTGACGCTCAGGTCAGAACCAAATCTGGAATATATGAATCTAGAGAAATGGCCCGACTGAAAAGTGTAATATCAAATCCAATCTCTTCTAGGGATGATAATTTGACCTGCACCTGCCCGAACTCGACCCTGTAGGGTCGGGTTTGGGTGGTGAATTTATGACCTGTAAACCCATGAACCTGTATAGATAAAAACCTAGCGGGTTCGGGTACGGCTGTGGGTTGGGAAAATGAACCCACAGGTGAACCCTCAAACCTGCATAAATAAAAATTATATAATATTTATTATTTAAAATATTATGAATTTGAACTCCAATTGAAGCTTTTTAACCATATAGAGAATATGGATGACAAAATATGGATCTAGATCCAACCCGGATCTAGATCCATAAAAGGCTCACACAAAATGAATGGGTCTAGACCTAACCCATAACCACTAAATAAGCAGCTGGTTCGGATCTAGACCCGACACGCTTATCTTCCGGGTTTTAACCAACCCACCCATGACCCGTTTTATATTTACTTTTACCCAGATTTTTGACATGAATTTTTTTGACTCGGATTTTTGACCCAGATTTTTTTTACCCAAATCAAATAAATATAAATATCCAATTCAATCAAAAAGTTGATACGTATCTAATTTTTTACAACTCATATCCAATTAAAACAATAAACTCAAATATTCTTCAATAAATCTATTGATAACACATCTCTAAATATTATTTTTTACAATCCATATTCAATTAAAAATAATAATAATAAATCACGCTGATGCTAATGGCTCTTCCTCATCTATTGTAGCATATATTTCTTCCTCCGGAATAAACAATCAAGTAAAAAAAAAAAAATTAATAGCAACCAATATTATATATAAGTAATAAGTATAACTAAATTTGAAAATAATTGCATACCTCGAATAGGAGCCCATATCCAGTTTTGTGTACACATTAAGGCCTCAAGCGTGTCTGGATGCAATCTTTTACGATGTGGAGTCAAAAATCTACCCCCAGCACTAAAAGCATACTCAGAAGCCACCGTAGACATAGGAATGACCAAAATGTCTCTAGTAATCTTAGCCAAATCCAAATATTTCCCTTTGTTACCTTTCCACCATGACAAAATGTCAAAGTCAGGAGAGTTATTTTCAACTTGTTCATCCAAATACCTATCTAACTCTGACTTGTTGATATTACTAACCGCTTGACTTTTATACAACTCAAATTTTTCATCATCCCCAAACATATCAAAAGAATGATCCAATGAAGTATCATCTAACTGTTCAATAAAGCTGGATCCTAATTCATATTCTGTAATCAAATCCTTTAAAAGTTCATTCACTATTTCTCGCTGACTAGATGCACTAGAGCCATAAATTTTACTAAAATGAAAATCAACAAGCAACATCTTATACCTCGAATCCAAAACTACCGCCACAGCCATCACACTAGAAATATCTCTCCAATACTTATCAAACTTGGCAATCATACCTCTTGCCATTGCTTGTATCTCACTATAACGAGAATTAAGCCATCCATTCATTGTCTCTCTCACTTTACAAATCATGGGAAAAACCAAATTAGTTGTAGGATATTTGGTACCTGAGAAAAACTCTGTTAACTTGTAAAAATGTTTCAAATGCTCCACCATAATTGTTGCTAACTGCCAATTTGATTCATCGGGTAAACATTTATATTGTGTCTCATAATGCTGGGACGAATAAAAACATCTTTATAAATCAAAGCAACCGAAAGCATGAAGTATGTGGAATTCCATCAAGTGGGACAATCAAGCACAAGTTTATTGGTGTATTTAATTTTCAATTGATTTGCTGCATTCTCGAAAGCTTCAATTCTCTTGCTTGATGCTATCCAAAAACAAATACTATCCCTAATTTTCTCAATGCCATCTGCAATCACTTTCAACCCATCTCGCACCACCAAATTCAAGATGTAGGCACAACATTGCATATGGAATAACCTCCCACCTAACACCAATGCATCACCAAATTTGTTCTTGATTTTCTCAATCATACAGTCATTAGTGGAACAATTATCCACAGTAATTACAGACAACTTTCTATTCACATTCCAGTCATAAAAACATGTCACCAACTGTTCACCAAGTGATGTAGTATCATGTGGACTTAACACATGTATAAAACACATGATTCTACTATGTAACACCCATGATTTGTCAATGAAATGCATAGTAACAACCATGTATCCCATTTTTGTACTAGATGTCCACATATCTGTAGTAATTGCTATTTTACTTTCAATGTTATCCAACAACTTCAATGTCTTATCCTTCTCCATATTGTACAACTTAAAAATCTCACTATTTGGCATATTTCTACTCATTGATTCAAACCTAGGTTGACAATACCCCATCATCTCCTGAAACCCCGTGCATTCTACAAATCTTAAAGGAAGCTCATGCATTATTATTATCTTCGCTACTTTTGACTTATCGACATTTGGATCAAACGAGGTATTAGTCGAATGTGTAGCTTCTTGATGATCATCAAGACATTTTAACACATACTTCCTTAAACTTGATGTCCCTTTAGTAGCATTTAACAACTTTTCACAAAAATTACATTTTGCCATCATAACACTATTAACATCAACCCTAATCATGTAATTCCAAACAAATGATGTTTTTCTCTTCCGTTTAGAACCACCTGAAGCACTACTTGGCTCAACATCTTCAACTTCATTATTACCACTACACGTAGAAACATTTACTTGACTTCCTTCGAAACTAATCATGTTTAGCTACCTAACACATCATTTAACACATTTAAAACTAGTAAACCATACCGTATTAACTATTAAAAAAAATGAAACTTACAACTATATAAATATTTAAATATGATATTATAGGGAAATTCAAAATAAAATAGTAGCTAATTACATTAAATAAAGTACCTAATATCTCAGCACAATACAACTTCGCACATTTAGTCTAAACACATTCAAAGACTGCTAGTTAACCAAATCTAGAAGGGTGAAAGGACCATAAAACAGTGTAGCAAAATCTTATAACTATTAATCCAGAACAAGTAAGCCAACGTTTACAAGGAAGTCAATATGTAGATATATATCAGCTTGAAACAGAAATCAAGAAAATGGCCCAATTTAAACAAAACTATTTTAAATTAAAGTAGAATGAAATAGCACTGAACTCATATAAATTAAAGAGCAATTCAAGCTAAAAGTAAGCAGCAAATCAATGCAAAACACTGAGTTTCTATGTAACTAAAAACATAACAAGGTGCAGCAACATGACCTAGAAGTATTAAACATCAATTTAACATTACAATTTAAATCTATAAATGAGTAAATGAATTGCAACCAACTTATGAATCACTTAAAACCAAACCAAGCAATGTGGCTTCTGCTTCATTAATCAGTGTAAATGTGCATTGTAAGTGGTACTTACACTCTCAAAACGACCATACGTATTAATTTTTTATGATTTATGCATTTAGGTGTTTGATAAATCCTATGAAAAGGTCAATGTTCTGTAGATCCTATGTAAAGACTAATAATTGTAAATAATATGACAGAATAAGTTAAGGCATAAAATTATCCACATAAGTACTTGAGTCTTGATAACCTCACAGACCACAGAAGAACTACTAGCCAAAAACTATGCACGAATAGTTGAAGTATACACTTAACCATTAGCGCATGAGTATCCATGCAACACACATACATGAGTAAACAAAGTACCGTGTATCGATTAGATGTTTGATAAATGGTCAAACAAAGTTTTTAAGGTTTAGTCCTCTGCAAATAGTGATCTTCTACGGATGTTGATACCACATGACTTGCAAGTTGCAAATAGTTCCAAAAAAATAATAGCATCATAGAAGCATAGAACCAAGTAAAATGACATAAAAGTGGGAAGCAGCAGTAGAGAGCTTAAAGCATGAACCCCATCAAGTAACACAACTATTATGTTAATATGTTTTAGAGTTTAAAAAATAGAAAACCAAAATATAATTGGCTGAATAACAGCAAATAACATAAACTGAAAGGTAAATCAACAAGCTTGTTTCAACTTTCAACAATATAATATATACAAAGCAACGCTTTTACTTGATTATAAAAACCGCTATAGGAGGCAAAAGAAAGGAAAAAGTGCATAGCATACTAGTAAGCTCTTAGATATAAACACTAATTAGAATTTTTCAATCATTCATTTTAAGTAATTTAAAAGAAAGAAAAAAGAACAAAAAAAGTATAGGTTCTGAAATGCTACATAACCAAGCATTCATCATAAAAATCCATGAACAGGTCTCTCTCATCACTAGCAATAACTGTAATGCACATTTATATTGCACATTTACTAAAAAAAAAATGAGGATTTTGAAAATTTAATCCTATATGAAACAACACAGGAGTTTAATGATTGAAATAGATAATGTTTAACAATAACATAATGTTTAAGGATGAAACAAAAACAACCCATGAAAAGAGAGAATAGTACCTGATGAAGAAGCAGAGAGATTCGAAAAACTCGTCTAAGAGAGACATTAACCGAGATACTTTGCCGGTGATGTGTCAATGGTGGCAATCGACAGAACTAGCAAAGGAGGGCGTCACTATCAATTGTCGATGTAACACTGTTGTGTGGTTTTGGTCTATCGGCAGCGGTAGCAAAAGTGAAAGAAAGAGCTTAAGAGTGTGAAAATGGAAAGGTCGGACTGAGAAAGAAACCCTATTGTTTTTTATTTTAAATCTGATTCGGTTCTATTGCATGTCTAGAGTATACCAGGTTAAGACCCATATTCGACCTGCAATTATTATGGGTCTGAATGGATAAATTCCATTTGGGCCTTTAGTTGAAATGGATTGGGTATATACTCAACCATCAGTATGTGGATATAGACAGGTCCAATAGACTCTATCCATTTTGCCAACCCTAATAGAGAATAAAATATAAAAACTTCACTTATTCTAAGTTTGATAATTAGAATTCTCAACTCTCATTTATATTAGTTAATGATAGGTTACACTTGTTGGTTTTACACTTATGAAATATCGTGCTTGCTTATTTGTTTTTGCCTTTGGAGATCCATTTGGAGTTTTACTTGGAAGTGTTTTATATTATTGTATTTGTAATTCTCCTTGATATATTATAAATAAAGAAGAGCTATGTATTGTATATATAAAAAATATATATAAAACAATGTAATTAATATATTAAATTTGTGTAAATTAATATATTTTGCGGGTTGGTGGGTGTGACCCACGAACCTGCATAAAACTTGTGGGTGAAACCCAAACCCGAACCCGTTTATTTTCACGGGTTCACAGGCGGGTGTGGGTGAGGAAAATATTTACGGGTGCAGGTTTGGATTTTGCAAAACCCGTACAAACCCGACTCGTTGCCATCCCTAATCTCTCCCAATATGAGGTTAGGTCTCACATTTATAATAGCAGAAACGTGTCTGAGTACCTATAATTGAGTGTTTCGGCTGACGCAATCAAACTAGCTGGGCGGCCGAAAGCCTAGCTGACACTTGCTTTTATGTTGCTAGTATGCCCGGTTGACATATGACTTGTCTCGAAGTCATTGCACCGTTGGTTGGGCAACACGTAGGTTGAGTGTGTCAGAACTGAAATGTCGACATTTGAGGACTTGAAATCTGGTCCTGGTTCTACGTATGGTATTACCCGAGACATACTTTTTTATGGGGGTTGTTCTTCCAAAGAGACCTCTCAGGTTACTAAACACTTGGGTTTCGGCCCAATTCCTGAGTTTCATATTTGCGTTGAAATTGTTTTCAATCTAGGTGGGCTTTTTATAGGCTTTTGCATCCGGACCATCTCTATTCTAAAAGCCTTCTCAATAGCAGTAGACCCATATTTTGGGCATAACAAGTTACAAAATAAAATAAAATATAAAATGAATGCTTCAATTTTTATAACAGATTCATCAGACATGGAATAAATGGTCATGTAATAAGCTTCTAGTGATAAAACTAGCAAAACTCTCAAATAACTGGCTTGCAATACCACCAACTATCATCATATACAAACCTGAATTGATATCATCATCCAAGTGACCTCTTAAAGAAGTAATCAGGTTTATGAAAGTATGTATATATCATAAGCATAAAATAACCCACTAAAAAATTTATATAGAAGATTTGGTCCAATGACAAATGTATTGAATTTTCAAACACAACAAGAATTAGTTGTCAAATTGTAAAATTTAAGTCATTGAGATTGCTCTATTTATGTCCAAAGTCACTAGAGGATAACTAAACATATATCGAAGAGGTCTCACCTCCTAACAAGTTTTGTGTTGATTTAAGCCAATTTGCTATAGCAGCAGCTTCATGTGCTTGATGACAACCTTCTCGCTGAGACAAACAATCAATACTTGTTTTTTTTTTTTTTTTTTTTTTTTTTTTAACAGTTCTATATATTGAAAAACAGAGGAAAACATGGCAAGGCCCCAACAAAGCAACAAAGGCCTGGCAAACAAATCACTAGAAACACAACAACATAGACAAAATAAAAAAACTCCCGAGAAGCCCCAAAGAAAACCTAACAAGACCAAAGAAAAGCAACACCACTGAAATGCAATAACGGTTATGGTTATGGTTGATTCTACTCAAAAACCTTTTGCTATAAAATCTAAATTTTATATATAAAATGTAAACATTTTCCTTTTTAGTAACCATTACATGTCCATGAATTAATTATGGTCACTATTTGATTAACTATAAAGAGTGGGCATTTTAAATTTCTAGAAGATGAAAGAATACATTCTGAAAGAGTTCTTGCCCTTGCTGTCATTGTCAACAGAGTTTCGAATTATTGTTGTTGAAAAGCTTTCAAAGGTGAAACTGAGAAAGTATGTTTGAGAAGGTGAGAGTAACAAAAATGACGGGCCAGGCAGCACAAGAAATGGTGAAGTGTAGTTTCATATTTCTAGGGCCATATATTTTGGTAAGTAAGACGACATCGTTTGGCACTAAAGAGTGAAAAAAAAAAAGAGTAAAAACAATCTCAGCCATCCATGTTTTTAATGTCCACGTGTCGATATCTTAGTATAGGTCAGGAAATAACTCAAGTCAATAGAGAAGCCCAGTCCATAGAGCTAATAGTCCATTAATTAAAGTTGTAGTTAGCAATGAATAATTTTTTTAATATATTAAATAAGATTAAATGCAAAAACTATGAGACTTGTATATTGTTCGTAAATTGTATGATTTACGGACCAACCCAGGCTTGTAATTGTGTATTTGTGTTGATATTTCCCCTTTGAATTGATAAAAGATTTAATATGGTGAATTTTTGAAAACATTTTCATTGATAATTTGCTTTTTGTGTGATGAAATTCATTTGCTGGTGGACATTTTTTTTTCCTTTTCATTTTCCTCCTTTTCTCTTAAGAATTCAGAATTTTTTTAAAGAATTTGTTGGAGATTGCCAAAGAATCACTCGGATTTGACATAGAGAATTTGAATGAGAGTTGAGAGTTATGAGAGAGAGAACTATGGTTGCATTTGGTTGGCAAGAATGGAATGGAATTGATTTCATTCTCAATGTTTGGTTGGTTAAAATCCAATGGAATGGGCATTCCATCCAAAAACCAATGGAATGCCCATTCCATTCCAACCTAAAAAATTTATTTCATAAATACCCTCATATGCACAAACTACATTCCAAAAATACCCTCCTTTCCAAAAATAATATATTATTATTATATATTATATTAATGATATATAAATAAATATATATAATATATAATATAATATATCATTATATATTATATTAATGATATATATATAATATAAGGGGTGAATTCAAAAAGAACCAAAAAATTTATGGATTTATTGTTTTTAGCCATAAGTTTATTTTTTATTGTTTTCGTCATTTTTGACCACTTTTGGACAGAAATACCCTTAACATTTGAAATTTGAAAAAAAAGAAAAAGAAAATGACAGTCTAGTAAAATGATCTGATGGGTGGACCCACCCATCAGTAAAACAAACGAGCAAAAGGGAAAAAAAAGAGAGAGAGAGAAGGGAAGAGAGAGAGAGAAAGAGATCGCCGACAGTCACCGTCCGTCGCCGAGAGAGAGATCGCCGTCCCTGCCTGTCGCCGTCGGTGCTCCGTCCCTCGCCGTCGCTGACAATCACAGTCACCGACCCTCGTCGACAGTCACCGACAGTCACAGTCACCGAGAGAAAGAGATCGCCGACAGTCACAGTGACCGTCCCTCGCCGTCGAGCCTCCGTTCGCCGTCGCTGCCAGTGATTCCCTGTCATTTATCGGGTATTTCTCGCCGTGTCTCTTTCATTTCTCCTTGATTGTTATATCTGATTTTGTTTCTCAAATTTCTATCAATTTCTTTAGTTAGGTTTCTCTATTCTTCGATTTCTTTGTTTAGGTAGGTTTCTGATATCGTTTCTATTATTTCCTTTTGAGGTTCTTGTAAATTGTTTAGGTTCAGTGGTTTGAGTTTTGAGTTGGGGGCTGGGCTGTCACCTGTTAGTTTCTTTGGCAGCGGGGGTCTGTGTTTTTGGGGGTTGTTGGGGTGTTTTGGGTGTGCCTGTTGTAGGCGTGGGGTGGGGGTCTTGGGGGTCGTGGGGGTTTGGCAGCGGGGGTCTGTGTTTTGTTCCTTGCCTAGTTGCCTTTCTATCTATGTTTGATTGCTGAGCAAAATGTAATAAAAGTTACTGTTTTTTAAAGCATCTTAATTATTGCCGAATATTCATCTCAATTGGGTAGTCTAGTTTTAGAGATTCATTTGTATTTTAATGAGGCTTCTAAGATTTTAGTTTAGGATAATATTATATCTGAATCTTTTTGGTAGTGAACTGTTGGTCTATGGTTTGCATTAGTATTTTAATGTCACAAAAAGTTATTTTTTCTTAATTGTAGTCAATTACTTGACTTATGTTATTAGCAGAAATCTTATTCAAATTTAGAAGAACCGGGAAACGATTAATGGCTATAATGGCACTTCTTGTTTTCAAGTCATTTTTGTTTTTCATGTTGATTCTTTGAAACTTGGGTCAGCTTTGGCCTCTTGTTTAATGATAGATATTAAGTTGACACCTACATGGGCAATTCGAATACTGTTATTTGTGATTGCCTGGCTACAACTTTTTTACGGCTGGAGTTTGTATATACTTGGACCATTGAAAGATTTTATTTACTACTATGATATTATCTGATATCAACACATTTCTTAATGCAAACTTCTGTAAGAATATGTGTAATTAGGAAATGAACCAATTTATTAGCAAGACTGAGAAATCTGAATTTAAGAATTCAACATGGTTTTACTCGAGGTGCAGAGGGGTTCTGCTGCTGTGTTTTTGCCTCCTGCAGAGTTGTTTCTTTTGTTGTTCTGCTGTTTTCTGTTTTGCTTGCTTTCTTTTTGCTTTCTTTCTTTTGCTGCATCCTTTTTGACAATATTGGTTGAATCGTGTGATTACGGATTGGTGTCAGTGTTGGATGTTTAGTATCTTAATCATGAGTGCGTTTATGGTATTATAATTGAATTGATTATTAAAGAAAGTTATTTTTCGAAGATTGTTTTGTGAAAATGTGTTTGCAAATGACTTAGTACTTTTTAACTGTCATTATAGTAAAAGTTTGTTATTTCCATTAATTAAAAAGATTAGGATTGTTTCTAAATCACTTTTCTCAATGTGCACTAGGTTACATATTAAATTCTCAAGCATATTCACCAGATAGGCAGCTTACTCGGGTGTGGATTTTTAGAATTTTGATGTGTTAAATGTTGCATAGATGATAGATCATATGGGGTTTGTGGAGGAAGATGTGAGCATTATGGGGTCTAATCTTAAATTGGCTCCTTTTGGTTCAGATAGAAGAGTGTGTCCAGGCAAGGCCATGAGCTTTGGCTCACTTAGTTACTTCAAAGCTTCAAGTGGGTGCCTTCTGATGTTGCTGCAGTTGTTGAATTCAAAGGTCCGGATATTTTTGGTGTGGTTCGCTTTTCTCAAGTGAATATGGAATTGGCAAGGATTGAAGCCAGCTTTAATGGGTTGTCACCTAGTTTCTTTCGGTTGTATATTACCAAACATTGTATTTAAAGAAGTAGAGGAATGCACGGACATGAAATTGTATTTATCTTCTCATTTCAATTCTAGCAAAAACCTGTTAAATTGGCATACTTGGTAGGACTCATACTATGAAGTTTCACATTTGGATGTATAAACATAGTATTATATTTTTCTTTTATTTTTCTTTGATGGTTATGGTAGGTTATTGATTTGTTTGTGACCCTGTTTGTCAGGTCAAGCAACACTGGCATGTAACTTAACTTAAGAATACACTAGCATGTATCTTAAGAATACACTGACATGTAAATTAAGAATCAACTGGCATGTAACATTACTAAAATTTGATCTTAAAAATACATTCATTCAATACTATTGCATGTGTATTCAAACCTTGTGTATAAAATGTTTACATTAAAAATAACAAGTTAAAAGCAAGTAAAGCTAAATCCAATACTTCTTCAATGAACAAACACCAGACTTTAAGCTTGCTTTCTTCTTTGAATCTTTCTTCTTTGACTGCCCGAATAAAATCCTTCTCTCACTAGATCTTTGTGCTTTTTTGTCTATGCATAATAGTTCAAGCTTGCTTTAATTTGGAAATCTTCTCTTGCAGTAACTGCAGAAAACTTTATAAGCACGTAGTTAGAAATCTTATTTGAAAGGCTGATTTCAAAACAAAATTCCAGTAGTTTTACATGCTAGAAGTTACATGCCAGTTAATAATGAAGTTACATGACAGTTCATTTAATTACCATATTTGGAAGGCTGATTTCAAAACAAAATTTCAACAGTTTTACATGCTAGAAGTTACATGCCAGTTGATAATGAAGTTACCTGCCAGTTAATAATGAAGTTACATGCCAGTTCATTTAATTACCATATTTGGAAGATTGATTTCAAAACAAAATATCACCTGGGAACAAAATATCACAGCAGCTGAGTTTCACTCTAAATTGAAATCGATCTCTTATTCTTCATATCAAACATAATAATCCTTGTAAAAAAACAAGTGGGTAAGGGATACATACCATTAAAGAACGTCGTTTGGCTCCGGATCTACTTCACAAGAGAGAAATCTAATTCATGAGAGAGAGAGACACACACACACAAAATTGTTGATGGGTTTCAGATCTAATTCATGAGAGAAACACACACACACACACACACACACAAAGAATGAAGGAGATACATGAATTCAATACTATTATGTAACTTCAAAAAAGCTACATTACAAAATATAGTACTTCACTAATACATTTAAGAATTAAAACATCATTACTAATAACTAGGATGGCCAACAGGGAAGATATTCCCAGAATATGCTTTAACCTAACTAGTAGTTTTGTAGCAATCCCCACAAAAATTTGCAAAAGGCTTTTTCGCGAACCTACTAAATTAAAGTATATGAGTAATTACATGAATCAAAAAAAACTGGCATGTAACATTAAAACAAACTGGCATGTAAAATTAAAACAAACTGGCATGTAAATTTGGTACAGAAAATAAAAAAAAAAGTTGGGTTTCATTAAAAATCGAATCCACTCTCTTAATCTCCATATCAAACAACATATAATTGTAATAAAACAAGAAATTGATTTCACTATAAATCAAAATTACCAAATAACATGTAAGTTAGAAATAAACGGGCATGTGACATTGAAACAAACTGGCATGTAACATTGAAACAAACTGACATCTAACTTCGGTACAGAAAATAAAAAAATTTGGGTTTCACTAAAAATCGAATCCACTCTCTTAATCTTCATATCAACAAGCTATAATTGTAAAAAAACAACAGGAGATTGATTTCACTATAAAACAAAATTACCAAATCACATGTAAAATAAAAACAACGGGCATGTAAAATTAAAACAAACGGGCATGTAAGTTCGTAACAGAAAATAGAAAAATTCTGGGTTTCACTAAAAATCGAATCCACTCTCTTAATCTTCATATCAAACAACATATAATTGTAAAAAAACAACAGGAGATTGATTTCACTATAAAACAAAATTACCAAATCACATATAAAATAAAAACAAACGGGCATGTAAAATAAAAACAACGGGCATGTAAAATTAAAACAAACGGGCATGTAAGTTCGTAACAGAAAATAGAAAAATTCTGGGTTTCACTAAAAATCGAATCCACTCTCTTAATCTTCATATCAAACAACATATAATTGTAAAAAAAACAACAGGAGATTGATTTCACTATAAAACAAAATTATCAAATCACATGTAAAATTCAAACAAACGGGCATCTAATTTCGTAACAAAAAATAAGAAAATCGGGGTTTCACTAAAAATCGAATCCACTGTCTTAATCTTCATATCAACAAGCTATAATTGTAAAAAAACAACAGGAGATTGATTTCATTATAAAACAAAATTACCAAATCACATGTAAAATTAAAACAAACGGGCATGTAAAATAAAAACAACGAGCATGTAATATTAAAACAACCAGGCATGTAAGTTCGTACCAGAAAATAAAAAAATCGGGATTTCACTAAAAATCGAATCCACTCTCTTAATCTTCATATCAAACACCATATAATTGTAAAAAAAAAATAACTGGGAAGGGGATACATACATTCTAGGTCACGAAATCTACTTCAAGAGAGAGAAAAGACCACAAAATGGAGGTCACAAAATGGAGGTCGGAGTCCGTCGGTGCTGCCGTCGCCGTCGCCGTCGCTGGGTCCACCGTCGCCGTCACCGGATTCAAGTCGGAATCCGTTTGGTTGTGTGTGAGAGCGAGTGAGAGAAAGAGAGAGAGAGAGAGAGAAGAGAGAGAGAGAGTATCTTAAATGAAAATAAAAAGCTGATGGGGTTTCAGATATAAGAGTATACTTGTCTGATGGAGAAATAGAGGGAAGTTTTTGGGGGAAATTTTGGTTGAAGAAAAGACAAAAACAAGGGTATACTTGTCAGTTCAAGGCAAAAAGTGACAAATATAATCAAAAATAAACTTTTGGCTAAAAACAATAAATCCATAAATTTTTTGGTCATTTGGTGCAATTTCCTCATAATATAATATAGTATATATATAATTTATATAATATAATATATATAAATATAAATATATAAAATATATAATATATGATATATGATATAATATATATATATATATATTATATATCATATATCATATATCATATATCATATATATATATATATTTATATATGAGGAAATACCCCTTTTTAACCAAAAATTAAGAGTTTTTATTGTTTTTAGTCGGAATTAGTAAATTGATTGTTTTTATCAAACAATTCACTGAAGAGACATAATTACCCCTCATTATTTTTCAAAACCTCTTCTCTCTCCTTGTCTCTCTCATTATTTCTGCAGAATCTTTTTTTATTTCTTTCTCTCTCACAAGTTCTTCTTTCTTTCTTTCTTCTTCTTCTTCTCCTTCTTCTTCTTCTCTCCTTCTCCTTCTCCTTCTCCTTCTCCTTCTCCTTCTTCTTCTTCTCCTCCAGGTTTATTAAAAATAAATCAAAATTTTTTTTAAACAAAAATTTTCAGATTTTGTTTTTTTTCAAAGAAAATTTCCGATGGGTTTTTTGTGCGATGGGTTTTCCGATTTGACCACGATCTGGTCCAAATCGAGCGACCCAAACCCAAATTTTTTTTATTTTTAATTTTAGATTTTAAAAATGTTTAGATTTGAGTTTTGTTTATTTAAAAAAAAAATTCTAATTTGTTGTAATAAAATTAAAAAAAAAAAAAATCAAGACAACCAATTGAATTGATAGAAATATCAATAAAGAATAAGAAGATACAGAACACACTCATTGTACTTCACCTGTGTACTTTTATTGTATCTCAAAACATATATTCATTAACCAAACCATTACAAAAGATAATGGCGTTTTATATAGCCAATTTACACCGAATATAATAATATAAACAAATTCCAATTTCAACACTTGTAAAGTGTGTTGATGATGTGCATCAAAAACTCACCACATATTTCCTTGGATACATGCATAATGACATGTGGAAATCCACCACTATACAATATAATTTTGTTTTGTTTAAAAAAAAAATCAGTTTTTTATTATTATTATTATTTTGAAAAAATTCCAGATTTTAAGTTTTTAATTAGGGGTTGAGTGTTAGCTGTTGATTTTAAGGGTGATTGTGGTTATGCTTAAGTTTGGGTATTGTTTGTTTACAAAATTTCAAGATTTTGTTTTGTTTAAAAATTTTTCTAAACAAATAGGTAGATTGTGTTTAATTGTGTGTTAATGGTGTGTTTAAAAGGTTATGACTGGTGTGTTTAATTGTGTGTTATTGGTGTAGTTGATTTTAAGGGTGGTGGTTGTGAATGAAGTTTTTTTTTTTCCAGATTTTCTTGTTGAAGTTGAAAATTTCAGATCATGTTTGAATTTTTTTTCTTCTAGATTTTGTTCAATTAAACACACCAGACCACTAATTAAACACATCAGGTAAAAAGGATTAAACACACTAGGCAAAAAAGACTAAACACACCAGACAAAAAGAATTAAACACACTAGTCAAAAAGGAATTAAACACACCAAATAAAAATGATTAAACACACCAGGCAAAATCGACTGAACACACCAGACAAAACTCATTAAACACACCAGAGCAAAAACAATTAAACACACCAGGCTACTAATTAAACACATCATGCAAAACTCAATAAACACACCAGACAAAACTCAATAAACGCACCAGGGCAAAACGAATTAAACACACCAAGCAAAATGAACTAAACACACTATGGCAAATCAAATTAAAAAAACCAGGCAAAACGATTAAACACACCAGACAACCCAATTAAACACACTTGGTGTGTTTAGTCGTTTTTACCTGGTGTGTTTAATCGTTTTTCCTAGTGTGTTTAAATCCTTTTTGCCTGGTGTGTTTAGTCCTTTTGCCTGGTGTGTTTAGTCGTTTTTGTCTAGTGTGTTTAATCTTTTTTACCTGATGCGTTTAATTCCTTTTTACTTTGTGTGTTTAGTCATTTTGGTCTGGTGTGTTTAGTCATTTTCACCAGTCATAAACACAATAACAACCCTCAAACCTAGATCTGACGGCTGATAATCGGAAAACCCAAACTTAAACACAAGCAAATCTGAAAAAAAAAATTGTTTTTAAAAAATCTGATTTTTTTTTTTAAATTTGGAAATAACCGAGAAAGAGAGAGAAGAGAGGAGAGAAAGAGAAGAAGAAGAAGAAGAAGGAGAGAAGGTGTGAGAGAAGAGAGGAGAGAAAGAAGAAGAAGAAGAAGAACACGTGAGAGAAAAGGGGGGAGAGAGAGAGAGAGAGAGAGAGAGATTCTGTAGAAAAAGAGAGAGATGAGGTTTGAAAAAAAGAAAAAAGGGGGCATTTAAATCCAAAAAGTGGATTGTTTGACAAAAACAATCAAAATACTAATTCTGGCTAAAAACAATAAACCTCTTTAATTTTTGACTAGTTTCCATTTTCAACCTCTATATATCATTAATATAATATATAATGATATATTATATTATATTATATTATATATATAGTAGAACCCCTCTAAATTAATATTCTTGGGACCCATCCTTGGGTATTAATTTAGAGGGGTTATTAATTTGAAGAGTTTTATCTTATTAAGTATTATTTTGTTTTAGAAAACGTTTGAAAGTCGATTTATTGTTTAGGAAAGGTAATTTTTCGGGATTTCTTGTTTAGTCAGTCTTTTTCTATAGGGAAAGTTTTTTTTTTATTTTTTTTATTTTTTTTATTTTTTTATTTTAGGATTCCTCATCACAATTGCATTGCCCATGGCATTTGAAAGGTTTTGCTTTTCCTCGCAATTGCACAGCCCATGCACCACTTACAGAGCTACCTAATCACATCCAACTCAGGAACACCACAGTGCACTATCTGCCACTAAATTTGAAGAAGAAGTGTGTTACTCTCCAACTGAAGAGGATATCATCAATGATATCATAAGATAGAATAATGATGGTGTGGTTGAGATAGATGATGATAATGACGATAGTCATGAGGTACCTAAAATCTCTACAAGTAAGGCTATTCAAATGCTAAATTTAATTGAAACATTTTGGCTACAATAAGAGGTGATCACAATAACTTATTGAGGACAATTCAAAAGATGAATGATGAAGTCAAAAATATCAAACTTGGAGGCCTAGTGAAAACTATCATCTTGAAATATTTTTTTAGTTCTTGAATAATTTGTAATATATATTTTATTTTTTATGAAATTATTAATTTATACGATAATCGGGACCGAAATTTTACATTAGGTTTCAAAAAATATATATTAATTATTATGATAGAGAGGTTTATTAATTTTTTACACTGACTCGAGTCGGGACCGGAATTTTTTATTAAGTTAGAGAGGATAAGAGATTAATTTACATGGGTTCTACTTTATTATATAATATAATATATAATATTATTATATGTATTATATGTATTATATAATAATATTATATTATTATGTATATTATATATTAATATATTAAATAATATATATTATATAAATATATATAATATATACTTTTATATTTTTTTTTTATTATCCAAAATATATATTATATATGATATTTATAATATATAATAATATTAATATTACTAATATATAATATATATTATATATAAACATATATTAAAAAATATATAATAATATTTGTATTATATATATTATTATGTAATATATATATTATTTTATTATAATATATATTTTTTATGTTATATATTATAATATATATATATATATAACATGTTATATATTATAATTATATATATATTTTTTATATACATTTTTTGTAATTGAAAAAATAAATTTTATTATTAATTACATTAATTTTTTATATATATATATTATATATACTTTCATATTTTATTATTATTATCCATAATATATCAAGTTATTATAATTGTATTGTAATTAGGGGTATTTTGATCAAAATATAGTTAACTTCATTCCATTTAGTTGTAACCAAACAAAATAATACTGATTCAGATACTAATTCTACAGTCTTAACCAAACAAAGGAATCAGCTGTCCATTCCTTTCCATTCCAATTCTCATTCTAATTACCATTCTGATTACCATTCTACCATGGCAACCAAACGCCACCTATAGGTCATAGGCTTTGGAGGAGAGAGAAAAAACAATCTTAAGCTTTATGTTTATGAGATATCATTTTAATTTGCTTTTATATTTTAATTCAAAAAATAAAATAAAATAATCCCTTTGATGAATCAAAAGGTTATGACGATTCCTTCTAATTTTTATAGGGAATTACACAAACAACCTCCGAGGTTGATAAAATTACATGATATGACAGTTTTGACCATATACGCATAAACTTTCCTCAACATTTAAAAATTATTGCACAAACATCCCATATTATTAGATAGATCCGTTAATCAATGGTCAAACGAGTAAAAAGTCTAAAATACCTTATATTTTTATTTTAAACAAAATTAAAAATTAAAAAATAAGATACAAACATATTAATTTTTTTTAGAAAATATGAATGTATCTTAAATCTGAAAACTGAAAAAAAAAAAAAAATTCATCTTCAAAAATAAAATAAAAAATAAAAAATTTAGTTTGTGCAATTCCCCCTTGATTTTAAATAAATTTAAAATTTAAAATTTATTTATTATTAAATTGTTTTAAAAACTATTTTTTTTATTTGTAACGATGAATTTTTTTTTTCAGGTTTCAGATTTAAGATACATTCATGTTATCTAATATATATATCTTATTTTTTAATTTTTTAGTTTTTTAAAAATAAAAATAAAGGGTATTTTAGACTTTGTACACTTTTGACCATTGAGTAACAGATCCATCTAATGGCAGAGGATGTTTGTGCAACAATTTTCAAATGTTGAGAGAAGTTTGTGTTACAAACTGTCATATTTGTACAATTTTATCAAACCTCAAGGGTTGTTTGTGCAATTTCCCCTAATTTTTATTATTGTCAGTCGAACTGACATGAGAAAGACTATAGATATACATATTTCAAAAAGTGATAAGGATTTTTGGTAAAAGCAATAATTTATTAAATGAAATTGTAACTGAGGTATTTTCCTTCGGTGAAATACAATACATGAATGCAAAAACCAATGTTTTACTAAATAATTAATTTTTTTTTTTTGCTAGAAATTATTACAGGTATCAATTGATTCAACAATTGGATCATTGGAGTTATCATATTATTAGTCTAGGATTTATCATTTAACACATCACATCACTAATTTTAATCCAATCCTATCACATCTAATCCACTCCCATAAAAATAATCATATCATATCCCGCATACTAAACGAGCCCTTTGGGTTTTTAAACTTACAGAACAAAGGGTTATCATCTCTTTAGATTTCATCAAATAACTCTTACAATTACAAACATATTTGTTCTTGTTCAAAATCGACTTTGTCACTACTTTTGTGTGAGAGAAATTTATGCCATCAATTATTGATGGAGATTTTTTTTTTTTTGAAATACAGTAGGTTATTTACAGAAATCAAGGTTTTATTAGCCAGTTTGACGGGGCCTAATAGCACTTTTAAAAAAGGGAAAGTAGGTGTTTGCCCTATTGTTAAGACAATGACAAAGTTTGGCCATATTGGTTGTTTACCCCCCTAAAATCAAAGAAACGTTAAAAATATCTCTTCTGTTACATTTTCCATCCATATGGGTTGTTGACTATTAAATGGGAAGGGCATTATCATCATTGACCATCTTCTGAAGAAAATAATTTACAATTAAAATAAAAAACAATTTAAAAAAGATGGATCTCCATTTTAATTTTTATTTAAATTTAATAATAATAATTAAAAAAAAATCTTTATTCAATATTATATATATTTATTACCTCACATAAATAATTTATTAAAAAAAGAAATAATGAATAATTATTTATTTATTTATTTATTTTACAATTTCTTTAACCTAAATTCATCTCTTCCAAATCACACCAAATTCAACACATTAATCATCTCAGGTTTCAATAGAGAAATAGCTAAAAATTCTTACTTTGAATGCATCAAAACAAGCCATCCTTTACAAAACAAAATTTGAGAGACAACAACACGATCAACAATTAGAGACATGCTCTGAAACACTAAACAAAAAAACAAAAAAAAAAAAATCACAAGAACATTCATAAGAACATGCACCCAAAAGTCCTCCACACGCCCACGCGCCTCCAACGGCAATCTCTGGCCACCACATGTGACCACCGCTGACCACACCACCAGAACTGGAAATCACTGGCCATCAACTTTCCCTTCATCAATGACCTATAGTTCTGCCTCTATCACCGTAGATTTAGACTATAACAACTAGCAACCGCCTCTCATTACAACACCGAACACTGGCGATTGACGCCTCACCGCCAACTTCCTGATACTCAGAATACACTGGCGACACTCAAAGAGAGATGGGTGGTTTGGCTCAAGAGAGAAATCGAGAGAGAGAGAGAGAGAGAGAAGAGAGGGATCGAGAAAGAATATAAAGAATGGTATGGATGGTGTTTTGGCCAGTTGAAAAAGGTGTGGTGTTTGGTGAGTTGTGGTGGGTTGAAGAAGAAGAAGAAGAAGAAGAAGAAGAAGAGAGAGAGAATGGAGATTAGGGTTTTGTATTTGGTGAAGATGAATAAGATCTGATCAAGATCTTATCTTCTTCTTTTTTTAAATTCTTTTATTTTTAATTTTTTATTATTAAATTTAAATAACAATTAAAAAAAATTTCTCCACCGTCCATCTTTGCGAAGGACGGTGGAGATTCATCTTTTTTATTATTTTTTATTTTGTTCAAATATTTTTTTATTTAATGAATTTTTTTATTATTAAATTTAAATAACAATTAAAAAAAATTTCTCCACCGTCCATCTTTGAGACGGATGGTGGAGATCCATCTTTTTTATTTATTTTTTGTTTTTTTTAATATTTTTTATTTAATGAATATTTTGAGGGTTAAATGGTAATTATATGGAGAAAATTAAAGGATAAAACGGTCATTTGATTCAATTTTAACGGTCAAAGGGGCAAATTATACATTAAATGGATGGAAAATGTAACAGAAGGGGTATTTTTTACGTTTCTTTGATTTTAGGGGGTGAAACGGCCACTATAGCCAAACCTTGTCCTTGTCTTAACAATAGAGGAAATGTCGGGGGTAAAATGATACTTTCCCTTTAAAAAAAACGCCCAAGATATGCGTTTTGGGTCTTTTATAAAACATCTAGATGAAAAGAAAAAAAAAAAAAATTGTTTCAATAAGGTTGCACATATATTTACTCTTAATTTCCACACAGACAAAAATATCATTATGGAGAAATGCGACTTGTATTTTAGTCCTCTACATACTTTGTTCAAGAGATACTGAAATTGTTCGTTGATAATGGCTTAAATTCTCGATCAAAGAATTTAAAATTTTAAAGGAAAAATGTTATAGATGGATTGAATGATTTAATTATGATATTAATATTTAATACCAAAGTATAGAATACATACAAGATGCATCGTTTTAGCTGTTCATATGATATGTTTTATCAATAAGATGAGATAAATCCGGTGGTAAAGTCTCTCACACCCACACATTTTTTTTTAATAAAAAAAAATCATATATCAATATACCAAATAAAAAAGAAAAAAGACAAAATAAAGTTGATTCAGTGGTAAGTCTCTTACCCAAACATTCAAAAGGTAGTGGCTTCAAGTAATATAATACTATCTCCGCCGTTGTTAAAATATCGTAATAGTTAAAAAAAAACAGTAATGCTACACATTTCACCTAAAATCCCACATTTTTCATCCCACTACATGTGGCATGTGAGATGTTAAATTGTGAGTGGATATATGAGATAGGTGAGATAAATCATCATTAATGTGTATCCACTCACAATTTGACACCTCACATACCACATGTAGTGAGATGAAAAATGTGGGATTTTAGGTGGGATGTTTAGCATTATTGTAAAAAAAAATATTGTTTTGAACTTGAATTTCACAATATAATTAATAATATATAATTTCTTTGTCACTCCATATTCCATATGGAGGTGCTTTTGTTGTAATCGATATAGATTATAGAGTTTCTTTGGCTAGCTTTGAGTCTGTGACAGCTCGAAACTCCACTAATAATAGGCGGTGCCGCTGAATTGCATATTTGCATGCATCAATTAGACCGTATCATTTGCATGGATACCACGTGTCAATCCGAAATACCTTAATACATAATACTTTACACGTCTTCGAATCATGAATTCACTTGAATATATCTGAATATAAATTCGATAAAGGCAATTATTGTGAGCAAGCCTTAGTACTTAGTAGATAGAAATTGGGTGGTGATATATACCGGTGATTGGTGAATAGTGATGGAGGAGACGACAGATGCAAGTGCAGCGATGCAGCAGCAGCCGTTGATGAGGATGAAGGTGATGGTGGCGATTGATGACAGCGAGGAGAGTTTCGTCGCGCTCAAGTGGGTCCTGGATAATCTGTACGGTATAGCGGGAGTAGTACCTGAAGCCGGCATGTTGACGATGGTTCATGTCCAGGAACCTTTTCAACAATATTTCTTCCCTGCTGGACCAGGTCCTGCAAGTCAGTATCTTTTTTTAAATCTTTGATTTTTGCACATCATTTCATTGAAAATCCAACAACTATATATATATTACCTGTATAGTAGCTGTAAGCCTGTAATTGAACCTTGCTTTTCTCTTTATATTCAAAGTTTTGTTTAAAAAAAAAAAAAAAAAAAAAAACTAAAAATACAAACGCTAGAGGAAGGGGTTGAACCTTCGACCTTGTGGTTAACAGCCACACGCTCTAACCAACTGAGCTACTCCAGCTTTACGTTGGAAATGGTTTAAATTTAAATATTTATTCAATTGAATATTAATGCTGCTGCCATTTGAATTTTCACATATTTATTTGGAATAAATGAATTTAGTTCTAGGGTTGAGTCACAATGAGTACGTTTTTTTTTTTTTTTTTTTTTTTTGAGCAGACAATGAGTACGTTATTCTGCATATAGCTATTAACTATTTGATTTGTTAATATTGGTAGAATTGTTATTAATTCTGTTTAATTACTAAATATTAAAAAAAAAAATGGTTGGACACACACAAACACAGCATTTTATGGAGGAGCGTTTACGGTGGTGGAATCTGTCAGAAAAGCCAAAGAAGAAATGGCTGCAGCATTACTGGCCAGGGCATTACAAATGTGCAAGGATAAGATGGTAACTTACTACAACCCTTCCCAATTTCCATAATTCCATTTGGATTTGTTTTATCATATATGGATGATAAATACAAATGCGTAATATTGCTCCATGGACCATATATAGAAATTTTTGTTACTACTAAAATAATAATAATACCATCCTAGTAATTAGAAGTAATTAGATATTTATAGCCCCTAAGGGCGTAGCTCAACTGGTAAATGGATGAGCTTGGGGCTTGGGTATGTAAATGACCCCCAAGTCAACGGCTCGAATCCTACTAATAGCAAAAAGTTTCAAATAAAAAAAAAAGTATTAAGTATATTTATAGAGATCAAAGTTGTGGGTATATTATGATGAGATAATTTGGAAAACAAATAAGTGCAGGTGAAAGCAGAAACTCTGATAGTTGAAGGGGATCCAAAGGACAAGATATGTGAGCTTGCAGAACAAATGCACATTGATCTCCTTGTTGTAGGAAGCCGTGGCCTCGGCAAGATCAAAAGGTGATTAATAACTCGATCACCATATTAATATATCCATCTGCTCATTAATTAACATTGTTGATTTGTTGTTGGCAGAGCATTTCTGGGCAGTGTAAGTGACTACTGTGCGCATCATGCAGTGTGTCCCATTGTTATTGTGAAGCCACCAAAGCAGCATCATAAGTAGTAGTGTTAACTTACAAAGAAAGTTTGTGATGTATGTCATGTTGTTGTTTGTTGAACACTCAAGCCCCTTTATGCCTCTTTTATGTATAAGGATGTGCCTAGTGCATGCAGCCTCACCAAATCCAACTTGTGTACCGTTTTCCATGCAATTGATTACTAGTTTTAACAATCTCATCCAACAATATATATATATATATATATGCATAGAAGATGACTTGTGTAGCACGCCATAAATGATCACTATGTCTGATTACTTGCATTGAAAGTTAGAAGTTGAAATCCAATTCATTCTGCCTAATTTTTCATCAACTAACCCAACAAAAATTGAATCATTTGAATTGGACTAGTGGGATTTCATCAATTTGGTTGGTCAGAATTCTGAACACCCCTGCAATTCATACCTTTTAGTATATATTATATAACAACCATAAAAACAAAAACAAACAAAAAAAATGCCTAATGACTTTACTGTGATGTTTAAATCTTTTTATCCCACAGCAAAATAATTTTTTTGCCTCTTGACAAACATTCATACTCATAATACATCATAAACATACAACATTTCTCTTGTACATCAACACAAATTTCTCTAACAAATCAAAAATCAAAGAAAAAATTTGACAAGAAAAGCTTATTAGGCTAGCTACTTGGGTTCCAATTTAGCAGTAACTGTGTATCCACCACTGTAGTCAAAGTCATTGGCTTCCTTTTTAGGCAAAGCATCACCATAAATATGTGTTAAAACACCTTTTGAACCAGTAAAATCTGTGGCAGAAGATGATGCTGAAGTTGAGTTTGTGTTCATCCCATCGTTTTGTAGAAATGTCTCGATTGCCTTGACCACTTCGCTCATCGTTGGGCGCTCTGAGGCTGATTCTTCAACGCATTGCATTGCCAATTCCACAAACTTTCTGAAACCTATTAGTACCATGTTTCTAATAGTTGGATCCATAATCTCCTTTAATCCATAATGCTCTTCATCGTTCTTATCCATCATCGTCCTTACTTCGCGAACAACATATTTTCCTTTCTCGATTGGTTGCTTTGCTGTTATGAGTTCTAACATGACTACTCCAAAACTATACACATCACTTTTTTCAGTTAACTGTTGTGTCATGTAATATTCAGGATCGAGATAACCCTGGAGACATTAATGAACAAATAAGTTGTAGATCTAGAAGTTAGTTCTGATCCAAACATACCAAATTATGGATAAGAGATGTTGATTGAGCTTATGCTTACCAATGTGCCTTTCACTTGAGTTGAAACATGTCCTTTGGAACCGTCTGATACAAGCTTAGACAAGCCAAAATCTGCGACCTTAGCTGTTAAGTTCTCATCCAACAGAATGTTGGTGGACTTAACGTCTCTGTGGATAATAGGGGGATTTGCAAGCTCATGTAGGTAAGCTAATCCTCTAGCCGAGCCAAGAGCAATGCGGAGTCTCCTCTTCCAATCAAGATGGATGCCGGATCTCCCTACGAACCATACAAAACAACACCATGGTCTCAAGTTAACAAGCACAAAAAACCTGCCTGTTGTGCTAGTTCAAGTACAGTTCAAATTATTACCTGACAAGCTCTCCCTAAGTGTTCCATTAGACAAATACTCGTAAACAAGCATTTGTTCTCCTTCCTGGAAACAAAATCCCACAAGACCGACAAGATTCTTATGATGAACTCTCGAAAGCAATTCGATTTCTGTCTTGAACTCATTCCCACCCTGCATTGATCCTTGTTGAGCTCTTTTGATAGCCACTACTTGCCCATCGGATAGCATTCCTCGATATACCTGGAGAGCCGGAAAAAGATCAAATGTTGATCAAAACTTTGATGCTGTATCAAGATTAGAAATATCAGAATCTTAGCTGGGATTTTTACCTTGCCATAACCTCCAGAACCTATCTCATTATTATCAGAGAAATTATTTGTGCACTTTTTAAGTTCCTCATATGAGAACCATCTTGCTCCCTTCAATTGTGGTGCACCACCACTATCTTTTCCACTTGGTGCCCAGGAAGCTGCAAAACAGAGAAAAATTACTCATGTAACCTGACATATTGATGCTTGCATCATTACCTACTCAATTTAGATTACGAGAGAACGATGATTCGAAATGTAAATTACCGAATGGTCTACTCAACCCGATGGCCTTTTCTGCACGTTTCTTTTGCTGAATAGCATATATGCCAAGTCCCACGAGGACTAGAACCAGTACAGCACCTCCAACAGATATTCCAGCTATTGCACCAGTGCTAATAGCAGCGCTGTTAAGTGCGTCTGAAACGTATTTGTGTCTTTATTGTCAATTCATCATTCTAAAAGCTTAAACCGATAGGAAAAGACCAACGATAATATTTAAGTACTCTAACACACCACACCCTCAGGACTGACAACCAAGGCTCAAATACATGTTAGTAACACCTAAAAGCTTAAATTGATAGGAAATGATCCAATAATATTCTCTAACATGCTCTACATTGATAGTAAATATGAGTCTGTTTAAATTACCTGGAAAATTATAAGGAGAAGCAATGAAATAGTAGGGACCAAACTCCTTAGGAGGCTTGTAGGTTTGATTACTCAATTCGAACCCAATCCTCCGAATTTCTGACCTGTTGAAATACTTTCCGGGGGACGGAAAGAGTGCCAGCTGCACCTGGAGATAGTCATCAATATTGAAGAAAGGATTCTGAAGAAAAACTGAACCAGGGGTGAGTTTCAATCCCACCCATAGACTCATCTCAAGCGAATGAAATAAATTGACATCAGACAAAGCCCTGAAGGAGGGCCCTCTGAAATAAATTGTTCCTTCGTGAGGATAGGCGCATTCGCAACTCTGAGGGCTGAGCTTCTGATCGGCAGGACACGGTTTGTTTCCACAATGAGACAGGCTGGTAGAATAAGGCTTTGTTAATTGTTGAAGCTGGCAGTAATTAGTATTTGTGAGAGCTGTACACACCGGATTTCCAACAAGTCTGAAGTACAAATTAGAAAAAATAGTAAGTACACAGCATCATTATTCACAGTGAAGAATAAAGCTGATAAATTGTCTCACATTAATGTGTTTGTAAAAGAAGAACTCAATGTCACTGAAGTAATTTGGTTGTTCTCCAAATCAACAAGCTGTAATTGTGAACCGAAGCTGTCTCCAAAGCTGAATGAGCCATTGAACATATTATTCCTTAGTTTCCTGTAAACAATTCAAAAGAAATGAATTGAGAATTATATACTATTGTAACTTTTAATGGCCTTCTTTATTTCATCAAGAACTCACACTTGCTGTATCTGTGAGAAGCTGAAGAGTTTTTCTGGAACTTGTCCCTCAAGTGATCCAAATTCCAAAACCCTGGACATGTTACAAATATGAAGCTAAGAAGGCAATTCAACAACATTTTGAGGCTTCTTTCAAAGTGACAGATAAAAAGACTTACAAAGTGGTGAGTGATGGTAAAGTTGAGAACCAAATCGGAGCCTCTGATGGATCAAATGAATTGTTGCTAAGATCCCTGTAAAGAAAAAAAAAATTCATTGATCAGAGTTCTTCACTACTATAAAAGAAAAGGTTTTGTTAATTGAAGAGAAAAAAAAATGTTTAGTCCCTTGTTTAGACTCACACATAATTGAGGGAATTCATATGACTCAAGTCTGGAATAGGGCCTGTGAAATTGTTGTGAGCTAAATTCCTGAAGCAAAACGTTATATAATATGGGGAAGAAATTTGATTAACCATTAATATGATCATACTAAAACAGCAACAAATATGTTTAAGAAAAAAAAAAAACTCACAATTCATTGATGTTGGTAAGATTATTGAGATTTGATGGCACCTCTTCTGAAAAATCATTTCTATCAAGCCGACTGTTGCAGATCGACAAAGTGTTCAATTTGATGAATTTGAGAACAAAAATGTAAAAAGAAAAATAGAAAGATGAACTGGGGGAGTTATTAGTTTTTACTCACAGAACCTCAAGAGTCTGAACGCTTCCTAATGAGTCCGGTATAGTACCAGTAAGTTGATTTCCATCTAACAATCTGACATTGACAAACTATTAACAGTTGGAAGATGAAATAATAACAATAATAATAACAAAACTACTAAAGGTGGATATCAACTTACACATGTATTAGTACCATATCGTAGCTGAAAAGTTGGGGCGAAATGGAACCTGAAAGCTGGTTCTTATTGAAATGGCTGCATATTCATAAAAACTAAACTTATTTTTCTATCAGTTTGGGGTATATATATAAGCTTAATTAACTTTATCAGAAGTCACAGGTTCCTTATTTTCACTTTGAAGATGGACTGGTAACAAAAAGTACTCACAAGTGTTTAGCATGTTTAAGTTGATCCAATCCTGGGGAGGTTAATGTTGAAACTGGGATTGATCCTGTCAACTGATTGTCTGCCAAGTCCAGCCAATACAATTTTGAGAGTTTACCGAGAGAAGGAGGAATTCTACCACTGAAGTTGTTTGAGTTCATAGCCCTGAAAATGTAGGTGTTTTTCAGTAAAGTGAACAATGTTAAAAGCCTCCTGAATTGTGTGTATTATCATAGTTATTCTTACAAGAAAGATAGCTCTTCCAAATTTCCCACTTCATCAGGAATATTACCAGTGAAACTACAGCCTGCTAAAATTCTGAAAGAAAGAAAAACAAAACATTACATTTGATCAAATTATACGAGCTTGTTTACAAAGTCGGGTTAGGATCTTACAGGATACTGAGCTTTTGCAGATCTCCTATTCGCGGAGAGAGTGAACCGGTTAGGCCTTTATTAAAAGAAAGATCCCTGTGATGAAATAAATTCATAAACTTTATATTCTTAACAAATGAGACCAACCAACAATGCTGATGCAACACGTAGAAAACTTTCAAGACAAAACAAGAAGGAAACTTAATTACAAGGATATCAATTCTGTTAGCCCTCCGATATCTCCGCTTAATTTCCCTTCAAGACTCATGGTTGATAATCCCCTGAAAGCATGATGTAAAGAGATAAAACAAAAATTTAACCAAACAGATCTAATTTTCTAACATATAGAAATTTATGAAAAATATAGACTCACAAAGCTGTCACTCTTGAATTGTTACACATAATTCCTTCCCAGTCTTGACAGGGATCATTTGATTTTCCCCAAGTTGGCGGTGTATTTTTCCATGAATCCTTCAAAGATTGAAGAGCAGCAGCTGCAACATCCAGAGACATGTTCATATGAAAAATGTATGTGAGTTAACATTAACAAAACCAAGCAATTACTAAGTGTAGTTTGACATCAAATTTTTCATATTTTCTCCATTGACATAATAAAATTTGCTAGATATTGTTGACAAGCTATGTAACATTACCGTCACGAGGGTCTGTAATGCCATAAATGAAGTGAACTTGGAAGCTAAAGAGAGCAATGAAGAAGAGCAGCAATCTGATAATGGGCGCCATGCCTCCTGCTCCAACTTCTCTCATGTCAATTTGAATATTAAAGATCACCTCACCACCACCAACACCACCATGAAGAAAAATGAACAGGGGCTTGATTTTCCTTGTCTTGAAAGTCAATCTAAAGCCATTATCTCCTCTCTCCACTAACTATCCAATGCCATCATCATAGCTTTTTGTTCACATAATCCATAATTCTTCCTTTTCTCTTTGGTCTCTAGTAATGCTATAGGTACCTTTTTTTTTTGTTGTGTTGAACATGTTTGCACAACCACAGGTCTTTGTCAAATAAAGATTAAACAAATGGCACATATTTTCCTGTTTCCTCCGCCTGCCAAACAATGATGACTAATAACTAAGCAAGCAAACGGCTTTGCATCTTTTGGATGGCCCAATCATATACACTGAGTGTGTTTCAAGAATGCCTATATTTATACACACTTTCTTCCTTTCTTCCTTACTTCATAATTATAATTTTCCCACTAAGCAATTCATGGTCAGATAGTTGGATAGTAGTTGTATATGGGTCCCACTTTACTTTTTCTTGTTTTTCTTTTTTGAAACTATTACTTTTTTTTTTCTTTCTAACCGTTAAATAAATTATTTCATCCAAATATTTGTCTAAAAAATTATTTTAAAAAATATCAGTTGGGAATAGTTGGAATGGGGAGGTTGGCTGAGAGAAGCTGTGGACAAATTGCAAGATGCTGATCAAGCTGCAAGAAATATTCTTGTGGTTTATGTTTTTTTGTCATTGTAGTTTGTGAAGAACAAGTTATTTAAATGGACTCTTCACTGTTTCTTCTCTCTCTTTCTTTCTGGGTAACTAATTGACTGCAGAATTAAATGGTCCTGCCATTGAAAATTCTTCAGATTTAAAAAATAAATAAATAAAAAATAATTTAATCGTTACTTGACAAATTAGCTATGAAGCACGGATACTTCATTTGATGGAGGTAACTCGTATCGAACTCGTATCCAGTTCCGATACTTCCCGGATACTTCAGGATACGTATCCGATACACCAAATGGCGTATCCGTTGACTTTTTCACAAGTTTGACTGGAGGATACTTAGAGGATACTTGAGGGATACTTAGGGGATACTTAGGGGATACGTTTGGGGCAATATTATAATTATTTTAGTATAAAACGGGGTTAAATTATAATTTCAAAATTTTAGGGGTCAAAATGAAACTGTAAAGAAATTTTGGCTTTAATTCCATTGACATGAAGAATAACGGGATACTTGAGATTACAAATCTTTCACTTGATGAACCAGAGTTAGATGCCGAATTATTTAGATCCTTTAACAATGTGAATAATGATAATGATTAGGAATTTAGTATCTATTTTAAGAGTTTATTTTATGTATTATTTGGATTTTGTAATATACTATAACTTATGTGATGTATGTTTTATTTGGATTTTCAATTTTGTAATATGTTACGACTTAATTTGGATATTGTAATATGTTAAATTGTTATGGCTTAGGTTGTTATGTGACATGTTTTATTTGGATGATTGGATATGAATATGTTTTGATTTTTGAATGAATTATTAAATATCTTTTTATATATTCTTATTTAAAAAAATATATAAAAATATATAAAAATATATAAATATATATTATTTTAATTGACGTATCCTGCCGTATCCGTATCCTAGTTTTTTGAGATTTACCGTATCCCCGTATCGTGCCGTATCCGTATCCCGTATCCGTATCCGTATCCGTGCTTCCTTGCAAATTAGCATATTTTAGTGAACAATCGTGAAGAAATTTTTATGATGTGCTTGCTATAACGGGTACGAGACAATACAAGATGATCCAGATCTGGAAAAGGGTAGGGCCGTAGGGGTGGGGACGTGGGGTGGGCATTTATAATATGTGTTGCACCCTTTTATACAAAGTTGCAACCTTGACTTTTCTTTTTGACTAGAATGGATTATCGTGTTTTGTTTACATCAACTCGAACATAAACCCGTTAATTTTTTATTCTATCTTAACACGACACATTACGCTTATCTTTTCATGTATACAAGTCGAAACTCAAACACGGTCCATTAAATTAACGGGATCCAAAAAGACATGTGATAAATCACAATTACATCAATCTATTTACAAATAAAGTATTTAGGGTTTATTTATTCAAGTAATTTTAAATAGTCAATGTTCGTAGTAAAACTCAAAATTCTAATTAAACTATGAAAAGAATTTAAAAGTATAAAATTTAGAATTTTGATCGAAACAAGAAATTTTAATTGTGAATATTTCTATAAGCAATTTAAATGTAAATATAGTTATTTATCTCTATATAATAATAAATTATAAATTTATCTTTGTCATTTAATTATGTTAAATGAGGTAGAGGAATAGGAGAGGTTCAACCCAAACACGACTATTTACTTAACAGGTTTAAATGTATTGATCCGTTAGCGATTTGAACCCAATAAAACATAAGTATCTAACCTAAAACCGTAAATATCATGTCGTTACACATCTCATCTTTGTATCTCACATTGATCTCAATTTCCAACTAATGATGTGTCAATTGATATACATTAATTAATGATGATTTAATTCGCTTGTCACATTTCATCTAAGTCAAATAGTCACATCATTAGTTGTGATTAAGGTGAAATGTCTAGCATCAACCAAAAGAAGTCAAATGGCGAAAATGAGAAGAGAAATGCTTCAATGCCCCTGGCATATGCGTCCGACCTACTTATATTGTGCTATGTAACATGCATTTACTATGTGATTGGATATTCATATCACATTGCATGCTTTTGGGTTGGGCGCATACACCAGACAGTCGTATTAAAGCATTTCTCAAAGCAGAAACAGCAACCAGGCAAGCGGTACGTCGAAATTATTTTAGTATCAAATGCAGAATCACTTCAATTATCAGAAATAGCCGACCACTAGTGCATAGAATCCCAAGGTCTTACAAAACAATTACATGCTTTTTGATGAAGTTATCATAAGTGTGTGTTATTTCTCTTGTTGCTGCTCTTCCTCCTAATGAAAAACATAAGGAGAAGCAATGAAATAGTAAGGACCAACCTCCATAGGAGGCTTGTAGGTTTGGTTACTCAATTCCAACCCAATCCTCTCAACTTCTGACTCGTTGAAATTTTTTCTAGGAGATGGAAACAGTGCCAGCTGCACCTGGAGATAGTCGTCAGTATTGAAGAAAGGATTCTGAAGATAAACTGAACCAGGAGTGAGGTTCATTTGCACCCATAGACTCATCTCAAGTGAATGAAATAAAGTGACATTGGACAGATCCCTGAAGGAGGGTGCCCTGAAATACATTGTCCCTTCGTATGGATAAGCGCATTCACAATTCTGTGGACTCAGCTTCTGATCCGCAGGACATGATTTCCCTCCACATTGAACCAGGCTGGTAGAGTAGGGCTTTGTAGATTGTTGCTGAGGCTGGCAAAAACTAGTATTTGCGTTAGCTTTGACGGTGCACAACGGGTTTCCAGCAAGTCTGAAGTGAATCATAACATTATCATACAAATAAGAAGAATGGTGAAGGGAACATACGTAGCATCATTTACAATGAAGATTGATAAATTGTCTCACATTAATGTGTTTGTATATCCAGAACTCAATGTTAACGAAGTAATTTGGTTGTTCTCCAAATCTACAAGTTTCAATTGTGGACCGATGCTGTCTCCTAAGCTTAACGAGCCATTGAAGGTATTGTTCCTTAGTTTCCTGTAAACAATTCGAAAGAAATAATACCATTTTACTCCCATACATAAATCATTTAGTAACTTCTAATATGGTCTTCTTTGTTTCATCAAGAACTTACACTTGTTGTATCTGTGAGAAGCTGAAGAGTTTTTCTGGAACCTGTCCTTGAAGTGATCCATATTCCATAACCCTGGACACGTTACACATATGAAGCTGAGGAGGAGATTCAACAACATACATTTTCAGGGTTCTTTCAAATTTTTAATGTGTGACGGATAAAAGACTTACAGGACGGTGAGTGATGGTAAAGTTGAGAACCATATTGGAGCCTCTGATGGATCGAAAGAGTTGTTGCTAAGATCGCTGTAAAGAAAAACAATCATCAGAGTTCTTCACTTCCAAAGAAGTAAGGGTTTTGTTAAATGAACAGACAAAATTGTTTAGACTCACACATAATTGAGGGAATTCATTAGACTCAAGTCTGGAATAGGGCCTGTGAAATTGTTGTGAGCTAAATTCCTGAAGCAAAACATCATATCAGATCGGGAAGAATTTTGATTAACCAACGTTATGCTTCAAAATAAAAACTCACAATTCATTGATGTTGGTAAGATTATTGAGATTTGATGGTACCTCTCCTGACAAATCATTTCTATCGAGCCGACTGTTGCAGATTCACAAAGTGCACAGATTGATGAATTCGACAACGTACAAAAATGTAAAAAGAAAAAACAAAAGAAAGATGAACCGGAGGAGTTTTTACTCACAGAACCTCAAGCGTCTGAACACTTCCTAACGTGTCCGGTATAGTACCAGTAAGTTGATTTCCATCAAACAATCTGACATTGAAAAACTAATTACATTTTGAAGATGGAAAAACAAAAAAGAATAATAATAATATGTAATGGGTGGATATCAACTTACACATGTATCAGTTCCATATCGGAACTGAAAAGTTGGGCCGAAATGGTACCTGAAAGTTGGTTCTTATTGAAATGACTGCATATATATTCATAAGAACTTGAGTTATTTTTCTGTAAGTTTGGTATATATAAGCTTAATTAATTCATCAAAAGTCACAGGTTCCTTATTTTCACTTTGAAGAGGGGCTTGTAACAAAAAGTACTCACAAGTGTTTAGCGTTTTTAAGGAGATCCAATCCTGGGGAGGTTGATGTTGAAACTGGGATAGATCCTGTCAACTGATTGTCTGCCAAGTCCAGCCAATACAATTTTGAGAGTTTACCCAAAGAAGTAGGAATTCTACCACTGAAGTTGTTTGAGTTCAGAGCCCTGAAAATGAGGGAAGTTTTCAACATAATGAACAAATATAAAATGTCCCTCATTGAAATATCTGTTAATGTTATTATCACAGCAATTCTTACAAGAAAGATAGATCCACCAAGTTTCCCAGTTCATCCGGAATATTACCAGTGAAACTACAGCCTGCTAAAATTCTGAAAGAAGAAAAAATGTTAAAAGTAGTCAGTTTAGCAGTATGCAATGCAGATAAGCTCATTAGCCTGGTTAGGATCTTACAGGATATTGAGCTTTTGCAGATCCCCTAAGCGCGGAGACAAGGAACCGGTAAGGCCTTTATTAAAAGAAAAGTCCCTGTCGTGATATAAATTCATAAACTTGAATTAACAAAACAAAACAACACAGAGATGATATTCATGTCTGCATAATAATTCATCTGGGTGCTCGTAAGTCGTAAAACAATCTAAAGTCTGCTGGGAACTCAATAATAAGGGGTACTTACAAGGATGTCAACTCTGTTAGCCCTCCAATATTTCCACTTAATATCCCTTCAAGACTCATGGTTGATAATCCCCTGAAAACATAATATATATGCAAGCCATGAATGGTAATCGAAGATAGGAACCTGAAAATATCGAAATTGTAGAACTAATCAGTTTTGTGAAAGCATAGGTACTAGTACTCACAAAGCCGTCACCCTTGAATTATTACATGAAACCCCTTCCCAGTCCTGACAGGGATCATTTGATTTTGCCCAGCTTGGTGGCGTATTTCGCCATGAATCCTTCAGAGATTGGAGAGCCGCAGCTGCAAACATTCAAGAGTAGTCCTCAACCATTTCCAAGAACAGTTCATGTGCACGTGCATATGCTCTCTTTACAATGTTATTCGAAAAGTACTTAACATATAATTAAGCTTTTATTATTGGAGTTTGACATTAAATTTCTCCATAAAAGTATATCCTAGACTATTGAATTGGATTATCCGATGATGAATAAATAACAGTAATATATAATTACCATCGCGAGTGTCTGTAACGCCATAGATGGAGTGAATTTCAAGGGACAATAATAAAGCAATTATAAAGAAGAGAAAATTGTTAGGCGCCATGCATGCGTAGGTAGCTCTGCAACTCTCTACTCTTAATTAAAGCTAATTTGGACTTTGAAGATTTAAATTATATATATAATGATCATTAACAAGAATTTATTAATGTTTTCTCTCTTGCAGTATCTGTCAGATAATCATAAACAAATGGGAGACAAATTACAGTTTCCTCCGCCCATAGTAACATGACAATACGTAAAAGAGGAAGCAAATGGCCATATATTCTTTTCATTGTACTTCATCAAATGCAAGTTACATATAATCTGGCCGGCACTGAGGGTGCCGCTGAGGCAACTGCCTAGAGCTTCCAATTATCTAGCTTTAAATATTATAGGGTGGCTCTATTGCCAACCACAAAATATTTATTACACCCATGTTTTAATGAAACTTTTTTATTTTTAAAATACATTTACATTTAAAATATATAGCTTTATAATTGAAAATTAAATTTACTTCCTATACCCATAAGTTGAACACCTAATCAAAATAAACCATAATAATATATAATTAATCAAACCCAACATCAATTAGGAAATATAATTTTTTTTTTTTTCACATATAGTCAAGGAATGGATGAACAAATGATTGATTTCATGATTTCAAATGCATTCATGTATATTTACTTTCATTTTTATTATTGATTTGTGATTGAATAAAAAATTGTTGTAGTGTAATCTTGTAGAACTTTTTAAAAAAAAAACGGTTGTAGTCTTGTAGAACTCGATCAAGTATATATGGAATCAAATACAACTCGTCACTCACTTTACTTTAATTTAATTATAATTTTTTATTAATTTAATTGGTTTGTAAACTGAAAAGCTTGGTGGATGAATTAAAAAAAATGAAAAAAATAAAAATTGATTTGTTTGGTGATTGAAAAAATAGTGTATTTTTTTTTTTAAAGATGAAAGAAGCTACATATTGTTGTTGTTGTTTTCTATGACGATGATTAAGTGTATAAATCATTATGATTTCATGTTTTTTTATAGATAATTTAATACATTGATCCCGTAAGTAACAACGAAAAAAATATATAATTAGTTTCAGAGTTGAATTTGTATTTATTTTTGTCAAAGTAATATCTTAGTTGTAGAGTATTATTTGAATATGATATATTTTTTTTATCTCAGTAAATTCTATAATATTTGTTAAAGGAGATGAGAAAACTATAGGTAAGTTTTTTTTTTTTTTTTTTTTTTTTTTTTTTTTTTTTTTGAAAGAAGAAATTGTACGTACAAGAATTTTTTATTATTTGTTTTGTTTGCAGTGGTGGAAGCAAATGAAGAGAAATCGGTGTAATGAGAACAAATATATGTTTTAAATTAAAAAAAAAAAAAAAAAAAAGCCTTAAAGGATAGTTTTGGTATTTTAAAGGGCATAGGGAGTAAAATTAATAATTTTAATTTTTTAATATGGGTGTAGTAAGAAAAATGGGTATAGGAAGATATTTTGTGGGTGGCAATAGAGCCATCATATATTATATTAAATTCAATTAATGCAAAAAAAATAAATAAAAAATAAATCTAGTAAATAAATTAGAATAGCTTAATTAAAAAAGGCTGATATATCCATTAATTCCATAAACTAAATACCAAATTATGGTTATACATGGTCCAATACTTCAATGGTATACAACCTCTCTCTAAACCCTAAATTTATTGTAATATTTCAAAAAACAAATTAACTAGCTAAATAAATAAATAATTAAAATAACCAAATTTTAAAAAATAAAAAATAAAAACCCCACATATTTGCTATTTTGTTGTGTTATTGATTTTGTGTTATTCATTTTTACAAGTACTTACGAAAAAAAAAAATCAAATAAATATACATGAAGGGCCTAGGCCCTATTTTTTTAATTTTTTTTTTAATTTTTTTAATTTTTTTTTATTTTTATGTAATTCACCTTAGGCCCCAAAAATATCATAACTGACTTGCATACAGGGGTGGCAACAGGGCGGGTCAAGGTGGGATCGGCCTGCCCCAAATCTGAAACCCGATTTTTAAAGGTTATCCCAAACCGGACCCGTGACTCGGCCGGGTCAAAAATTTCCACCCCAAACCCTCCCCATTTGACCCGTTTCAAATATATATATATATATATATTATAGGTCAAATGAGGCGGGTCGAGGCAAAAGGGATTAACCCATACCTGATTCGGTAACTTGAACAGGTCAAAAACTTTGCCCCAAACCCACCATGTTACCTGTTTTTACTACCCCAAATCTACTCCAAACGAACCGGGGCCCCACCGGTTTGGAGTGAGTCGGGAATTTTTACCACCCCTACTTGCATATAATAAACTAGTTTTCATATCCACTTATAGCTCACGCCTGATTGTTGTCTTTAAAATTACAATGTGTAGAGAGATCCCCACGCACCCTACACTTGGCTTCGGATAGATCCTAGTCTGACCAGTTTCAAATTTTATTTTATTTTTTAAATTGTTTTTGTGCTAATTTTTTAAATATATATATATATATATATTAGCATTGTTATTATTCATATATATATATAATAAAAAATAAAAAATAAAACACATCAAAAACTGTTAAAATTGATTAGAGTTTCAGTTCTTCACAAATGTTAATGTAATTACTATATTTATTAAATGATGTATTGCATATACATCATCAAACATTTGATTTGATGTGATTGCACATATATACAGGTTTTACTCATAATTGCACAAACAACCTTTATCGTCAGTGAGAGATGCCATTAACACTTAAGAATGTACAATTAGTTAAAATGATATCTAATGGTTTTAATTATTTTTTTGTAACGCATTAAAAATTGATATGATAATTTTTAAATAATAAAATATTAAAAAAAGGTGAAAAATAAAATTTAAGACCATAAAGAAATTTATATAATGTTAGATAAAAATGGTAAGATCTATCATTAATGAACTGATGGTAAAATATAAGTGAAATGATGTCACAGTTGAACCCTAACAAGGTCTACTCCATAGTGTTTAAAATATTGAAAAAGAAGGATGAAAATATTGATACTAAGATTTGATTGAAATATCGATGAAAATTAATAGAAAGTACACAAAATTTGATAATAAACATAGAAATTTTTAATAAAAGTTTAAGAAAATTTAAATAATCTAACCAAAAAAAAAAAAAAACCCATAATATCTAACTATATGGTATAATATGAATATAATGCACATACAAACTGTATATAAATGAAAACTTCTCATTAAATCTTCGTTCTTTAATAGTTTGAATCATGCAAGCCATAAAAAAATTAATATCCAAAGGAAGACTTAGGTGGTTCAAGCTTTACCATTTCGATTCATAATTATATAGAATTTAAAACATGTCACATGTAAGCTTGTTGATTTCTTTTTTACATCTGTCCGGTGTCCATAAATAAGAAAATACGTGGAATCCCAAAATCTCCATAGCCATGTTCACTAGATCCCAATATTATTTGATGAATGAGTATAAATACTAAATAGAGTATAAATAAGCTTATAAATTAATAATCTTTATAATATAATATTTTTTTCCAGTCCCGACTTAGGCCAATGATATAAATTAATAATTTTGATAAATTTATAAGATAAGGATTTTTTAGAAATCCCTATACAAATTTGTGGTCTCATTCATATCATAAATTAATAATTCGCTGAAATTACAAATATAATTTACTATCGTATTTTTTTTAAATATGACTCTATTGTTTCTTGTTTTTTCTTGAAATTCATATCTAGTTGAATCTCATATATAAATTTTCTTAATGCATCTAGAAGTTCTGGAGTCAAATTCTCAAACCGCAACAAATTTTTTTAAAGTGTTATTGATGCTTTTAGTGCCTAATGGAATTAGTTTTTTTATTGACTTAATATATTTTTAACTGATTAAAGACATAGATTAATTGAATCTTTAGTTCATTATATGCATTAAATCATAAATGACCTCTATAAATTAAAAAATTATTAATTTAGTGATTAATTAATAACTCTATTAATTAATAAATTTTGAAGACCCAACATTATTAATTTATAGAGGTTTTACGGTGTTTATTAAATGATGAATTTCACATACATCCTCAGACATTTGACGTAATTACATGTATATACAACTTTTGCTCATAATTGCATAGACATCCTTTATCATTAGTGAGATGTCATTAATACTTAATGGGAGAAGATAAAATAGTCATTCTCTTTATATGTCAGTTAAAATGATCTCCAATGATTTTTATTTATTTATTTATTTATTTATTTTTTATAATGCTTTAAAAATTGAGATGATAAAATATAAAAAAATGTGAAAAATAAAATTTAAGACCATAAAGAAATTTATATACGTTGGATGATGATGTTAGATATCAATGGTATGATCTATTATTAATGGACAAATGGTTAGATATAAACGAAATGATATCAAAGTTGAACCCTAACAAGACTCACTCCGTAGCGTTTAAAACATTGAAAAAGAAGAATGAAAATATTAATATCAACAGAAATATGGATACTACAATTTGATGAAAATATCGATGGAAATTAACAAAAGTATAAATAGTTGGTAACAAACATAGAAATTTTTAATAAAATGTTTAGAAAAGTTAAATAATATTAAAAAAAAAAACACATAATATCTAACTTTATGGTATTAATATGAATATAATACACATACAAGCCGTACATAAGTGAAAATTTCTCTTAATACTCAAAGGAATACATAAGTGGTTCAAGTATATAATTTGTTCATCATTTTGATTCATAAAATATTAATACCATTATATAGAATTTGAGCACTGCCACATGTAAGCTTATTGATTTCTTTTCGATATGTGTCCGGTGTCCAAAAATAGGAAAATATGTGGGTGTCCAAAAATAGGAAAATATTTGGAATCTCAAAATCTCCATAGCCATGTTCACTATATACCAAACTTATTTGATGAATGAGTATAAATACTATAGAACCTCTGTAAATTAATCCCCTATAAATTAATATTATCTCTAAATTAATAAAAAAAATCCTGGTCCCGACTTGGGTCCATGTAAAAAATTAATAAACCCCTCTATTGTAATATTTAATAATTTTTTTTGAAACCTAGTATAAAATTTTGATCACAACTGTCACATAAATTAATAATTTTATAAAAGTACAAAATATATTACATATTATTCAAGAATAGAAAAAGGACTTCAAGATGCTAGTTTGCATTATGCCACCATGTTTGATATTTTTAACTTCATCATTCATCTTTTGAATTGTCCTCAAAAAATTATTGTGATCATCTTCTTGCTGTAGTCAAAATGTTTCAATTAAATTTATCATTTCAACAACCTTACTTGTAGAGATTTTAGGTACCTCATGACTATTGTTGTCGTCATCATCTATCTCAACTACATCATCATTATTCTACCTTGTGATATCATTGATGATATCCTTTTTAGTTGGAGTGTAACACGTTTCTTTTTCCTCGGGATGGTTAAGTAAACGATTGACATTCATAGGATTGCCATAGTGGAAGCTTTGAATTTGATGTTCTAATTCACTCATAACACCACTATCCTTAATGTCTCCCTCGGTTTCTCTTTAGACCGTACGAATTTTGCAATGAAGAAAACAATTAGTGGTGATCTTGGGCTTAACATCAAATGTCCATGCTGGAGTAGCCATACGAATGGCTTCTAAAATATCAATTTTTTCAAGATCATGTGTGTTGGATTCCAAATGTTCGAGTATTATACAATCAAAGCAGCGATGACGATCATACACCTTGAAGTTTTGAATTATTCCAGCATTATTATGGTTTTCCTGAGTTGGATGTGATTAGGTAGTAAGTGGTACATAAGTAGTGCAATTGTCAAAAAAAAAAAAAAAAAAAAAAAAAAAAAGCAAAACCTTTCGATTTGCCATGAGTAATGCAACTGTGATTAGGAATCCTGAAAATAAAAAAAGGAATTTTCCTCGAAAAAGAAAACCAATTAAATAAGGAATCCCAAAAGGGAAACTTTCCTAAATAAGAAATCAACTTCCACATATTTTTTAAGACAAAATAAATATTTTCTTGGGAAAATTGCACAAACTTACCCTAACGTTTCTCATTATGGCATAATATTCAACTTAATGCCTTTAATTGCACAAACAATCCCTCCTGTTAGTCAACTTCGGTAAAAGATAACCATCGACCATGATTTTTTTTTGAAAGCCCAAAATTGTCCCTACACTTTATTACAAAAAAAATCTTAAGCCCTTTGTTTAAAAAATTATCTACTTTAAATTATTAGAATATAAAAAATAAACACTAAGCATAATCATTTTTATATAAAAAAATTTCAAAAATAATATATTAAAAACAAAACAATTTAAGAAAATGTTATTTTGAGAAAAAACAATTTAATAATATATTAAAAAAATGTTATTTTGAGAAAATATAATTTAAAATTATGCAAGTCCAATATGAATAATGGTAATGTGATACGTATTTTTGAATTTTTTTTTTTGTTTTTATTATATTATTTTTGAATTATTTTATTTAAAAAGGATTATGTTTAGTATTCTAAACACAAATATAAATAAAATCATCAAAAGTTTGAAATAAAAATATAATCATTTGTCATAATAAAATATAGTAGCACCAAAAATTTGTTCAATGTTCATCTCTATAAGACAAAATAATTTGACTCAATATAAATTACACATTATATTTTGATTAAAAAATTAAAAATAAATAAATACTAAACATAATCTTTTTTAAATAAAAAAAATGTTTTAAATTTAAAAAATATATAGTACATTACCACTATTCATATTGGACTTGCATAATTTTAAATTATATTTTCTCAAAATAACTTTTGTTTTTGTTTTTTTTTAAAAATATTATTAAATTGTATTTTCTCAAAATAACGTTTTCCTAAATTGTTTTTTTTTAATATATTATTTTTTAATTTTTTTGATTTAAAATGGATTATGTTTAATATTTATTTTTTATATTCTAATAATTTAAAGTAGATAATGTTTTAAATAAAGGGCAATTAAGAATTTTTTTGTAATAAAGTGTAAGGGCAATTTTGGGCTTTCAAAAAAAATAATGGTCAATGATTATTTTTAACCGGGGTTGACTAACAAGAGGGGTTGTTTGTGCAATTAAATGCATTAGTTGAATATTATGCCATAATGGGAAACGTTAGAGTAAGTTTGTGTAATGTTCCCTATTTTCTAAGACAAAACAAAGCTTTACAAGGTAAAACACTTCAAATTAATAACCTCCCTAAATTAATACTAAATTAATACTATACGTAGGTTACAAAAATATTAACTTAGAGGGTCCTACTGTGCTAGTATAAATAGGCTTATTTGATGATTGAAAGGTTATTTTTAACTTCATTTGATTATCATTTTTACATGGAAATATCCGATATTAATATCGTGTATATTTCGCTGCCTATCACTGAGTGAGAGAGACTGGTTACAGACTTACAGCCTTACAGGCACACCTCGATATTCGACTTTTGTATTTTCCGGCGAAACTACGACTCTAAGAGAGAAAATGAAAATGAGCAAGTGAACCAACTGCATTATTGCCTAGTCAAGATGGAGAATCCGATCATCGTCATCGTAGCAAGCAGCGATGAAGAAGAAAAAGGAAATGGAATGAGAGAACTTGAGCGCAAAATCATTTCGGATCTGAGTGGCTTCCCGAATTTCAGAGCCATGGTAGAGGCAGAGGCTTTCATGATGAGGAAGAAGAAGAAGAAGAAGAAGAAGAGAAGAAGAAGGAGTGAAGTTGAAGAAGAAGCAGGAGTAGGAAATGGAACTCCTACTACTACGATGAGGTCTAAGGTTGATGAGTACAGAGAGATTTCTGATCTGATTGGATTCAACAACTTGAGAGCTATGACGGAGGCCGAGGCTTTGCTGAGGAGCAGAAACAATAAGAGAGTCGAAAACAAGCCAGATGTTGACTTCTGTTTTCAAGAGGTATTTAATTGTTTTTCTGTTTGGATCCTCGGTAAATAATGTGCTAAAGCAAGGAAAACTCTTGAATTTTGACTCTCTTGTTTCTTTTGTTTGCTTATAAGCTTTTTCATACTTCTTTTTTGCCTCTTTGTTGACCTTCAATTCATATTCAATTGGTTATATTTAGTGATTTTAGGTAAATGCCATAAAGGAGTAACTAGGCCAAGATGAAGTGATCAATATATATATATATATATATATTAAATATCAAATGCATAGTTAGTTCACCCCAAAATTGTTGAACTATTTAGTTATGCTTTTTAAATGCATTTTCAATGGCTGACCACTGACTTCTGCATTGAATCTCACACTCTTTAAGAATAATAACTTGAGGTTTTTATGGATAATAAGTGTTGTTCCGGTTAAGGTGATTGTTTTGTTTCTTGTTTGCATTTTTCTTTTTTCTTTTAGCTAGAAAATTGAAATGATATCATTCCAATTATTGAGAAAATAACAAATTAAATATTATCATACTAGTCACTGATATCATTAATATATAATTTTATGTGTCCGCTGTGCTTTAGACTGATGTTATAAAGGAAAAGGAAAAGGAAAATCCAATTGTGTTGATAATAAGCAGTGAAGAAGAAGGAAATGGAAGGGAAGGGAAAAGAATAAATAGTAACAGAAGAACGAGACCCAAGCTTGACGAGTATGAAAAGATTGCAGATCTAAGTGGCTTCCCACACCTCAAAGTTATGATAGAGGCAGAGGCATCCATGAGGAGAAATAATAAGAGAAAGGCAAGTCAACTACATAACGAACTTAAGATGGATCCACAAGTTATCTTGACAACAAACAATGAAGAGGAAGAAGAAGGAAATAGAACCAAAGCAAAAAAAAGAAAACGTAGCAGAAGAACTACATCCAAGCTTGATGAGTATGAAAAGATTTCAAATCTGAGTGGCTCCCCAAACCTCAAAGCCATGATAGAGGCAGAGGCTTTCTTGAGGATAAAGAATAAGAGAAATATTGAGGCAAGTCAATTATGTAATGAAATTATGATGGATCCCCTCGTTGTCTTGACAACAAGAAGTGAAGAGAAAGAAGAGGGAAATGAAAGCAAAGAGAAAAGAAGAGAATGTGAGGGAACTAAAAGATCTAAGCTTGATGAGTTTAGAGAGATTTCTGACTCGATTAGCTTCAACAACTTGAAAGATATGACCGAGGCAGAGGTTTTTATGTGGAGAAAGATGAGAAGCAGCAAGAAGAAGAGAAGTAAAAAGAAGAGAAATGTTGTGTTTTGTGCTCAAGAGGAAGTCACAGTACGTGGGTTTGTTTCTCTTTTCTCTTTAACTGTTTTTCTTTTCCTTTTCAGTTTAGTTTTTGGGAAAATAGTGAGCTAAAGAAAGGAAAGTTCTTTCGGAGAGATATACTTATATAAGCTATGAGTTTCGAACTATTGGATCAATGTTTTTGTTTATTTAACTTGACAATTAATTTAGCCTCTTATGTTTCTTTTGATTAATTTTAGTCAAGCTTAGGATATAATTTTTCCTTTTTCTTTTTGTTCCACCCTTTCTGTTGAGCTATATATTAGATATCTGTTGCTACCTAAGCTCTGTTTTGACTATTTAGTGGTTTTAGGAACAAGCAGAAGAGGAGAAAGGACAACTAGGCAAAGATGAAGCAGTTGAAGCAGTTGAAATAGTTGCAGTATCAAATGCAGAATCAGTTCAAATATCAGAAATTGATGTGCCCCAAAATCTTGTAGTGAGTTTTACTGTTTATTTATGCTTCTAAATTCATTTTCAATTGTCAAACATTGCTGCCAAAAATCCCACTGTATTAACAGATAATTATGTGTTCTGATGAATAGTCTATTATTTCTAGTGGAGGTTGATGCTTTTCTTTTTTGGTTGGTTTTGTTTTTGCTACAAGATTGAAAGGAATATCATTACAACTGTTAAGAAGATGACAAATTAATATTATCATACTGGTCACTATTATCATTAATGAATTAATTTACGTGTTTGATGTGCTTTAGATTGATGCTGCAAAGGAAAAGGAGGATGCAGACACTGTTAAAGCTGTGGAAACCACGGTGGTAATAGGAGCTGGTGAAGTGGTAAATTGTATAGAAGTAATTATGCAATTTTCACACAAGTATGATGAGAATGTGAGGGAATGTGAGGGAACTAAAAGATCTAAGCTTGATGAGTTTAGAGAGATTTCTGACTCGATTAGCTTCGACAACTTGAAAGATATGACCGAGGCAGAGGTTTTTATGTGGAGAAAGATGAGAAGCAGCAAGAAGAAGAGAAGTAAAAAGAAGAGAAATGTTGTGTTTTGTGCTCAAGAGGAAGTCACAGTACGTGGGTTTGTTTCTCTTTTCTCTTTAACTGTTTTTCTTTTCCTTTTCAGTTTAGTTTTTGGGAAAATAGTGAGCTAAAGAAAGGAAAGTTCTTTTGGAGAGATATACTTATATAAGCTATGAGTTTCGAACTGTTGGATCAATGTTTTTGTTGATTTAACGTGACAATTAATTTAGCCTCTTATATTTCTTTTGATTGATTTTAGTCAAGCTTAGGATATAAGTTTTTCCTTTTCCTTTTTGTTTAACCCTTTCTGTTGAGCTACATATTAGAAATCTGTTGCTACCTAAGCTCTGTTTTGACTATTTAGTGGTTTTAGGAACAAGCAGAAGAGGAGAAAGGACAACTAGGCACAGATGAAGCAGTTGAAGCAGTTGAAATAGTTGAAGTATCAAATGCAGAATCAGTTCAAATATCAGAAATTGATGTGCCCCAAAATCTTGTAGTGAGTTTTACTGTTTATTTATGCTTCTAAATTCATTTTCAATAGTTGAAATTTGCTGCCAAAAATCCCAATGTATTAACAGATAATTTTGTGTTCTGATGGATAGTCTATTATTTCTAGTGGAGGTTGATGCTTTTCTTTTTTGGTTGGTTTTGTTTTTGCTACAAAATTGAAAGGAATATCATTACAACTGTTAAGAAAAAGACAAATTAATATTATCATACTGGTCACTATTATCATTAATGAATTAATTTACGTGTTTGATGTGCTTTAGATTGATGCTGCAAAGGAAAAGGAGGATGCAGACACTGTTAAAGCAGTGGAAACCACGATGGTAATAGGAGCTGGTGATGTGGTAAATTGTTTAGAAGTAATTAATAGGTGTTTGTCATCTCCAGAGGATGATGCAACGATTTCTGATGTAAGGTTACAGAGAGGTGTTGAGGATACATTGCCGGCAGAGACTGTTGTAAAGGGAAAGAAGAAGAAGAGGAGGAGAAAGAAGGTAAAAATCACTGAAAAAGATATGGTATATTTGTTGATATACTTGTCAACGACTCATTTCATACTTACGCTGTGTTGTTGTGTAAGAACTGATATATGTGAAAATTGACATGTTTGAAATTGGAAGAAAAAAACACATGCACACAAAGGCTTTTGCTCCCTTTATTTACAGCATTACAAAGATTCTGGGATGCTATCTTCAAAACCTTTTATTATCAGTGCCTCCCATTTATTTATTTATTTATTATGCTAAATTAAGAAGTTCAATGTCATGGCGTAGGATGGATACCTGTTTGGTTGTCATTCTTGGAAGGAATTTTAATTCTAATTTTCTGAAAATGGGAAAGAGAAAAAAATAAATGAGGTTAGGGGAAGACTACGACAAGAATTTGTTTCCTTTGCTAGTTTCCTATTCATTTTTTTTTTTATAATGTGTTCTTTCTTATTGTAGATAATTTTAATTATATCAGAGCCTTTGTGCATATTATAATTTACAATTAAATGCTTTCTTTTTGAAGTAAGATATGCCACTTTACTTCAATAAGACATGATGAAACATTGCTATTCTGTTGCTTCAAATGACAATTGGGTTTCTGTGAATTTAAGTTGACGATGATGCAAAGGAAGAAAATAATATTAAAGATAATGTTGTACCCCGAATGCTTTGTGTTAGTTAAATTGTCAATATTTGAAGTACTTGTTGAAACTTTTTGCATTTTTATGTCTGATTAAAAATTTCTTACCTTTCTATGTAATCTCTTATCTTGTCTTCATTTCTTTTTCAGTGGAAACCGAGATATTTTGATCCTCCCAATTGTGATGGAGGCTCATGCTCAAATTGTGGAAAAGAAAATCATACAGCAGCAAATTGCAAAATACAAAGGCAAGATAAGCCTTGCTTCATCTGTGGTAGTTTCGATCACATTTGGAAGTACTGTAGACAGGTTATAGCATTTCTATAATCATTTTTGTTCGACTCCCAGTTTGCTCATAATCAGGGTGCCCATTATTTCAATAAATTCTCTAGAACATGTAATTTCTTAACTTTACCACATGAATAGTGAGAATGTGGTCTATTGCACTGTCAAGATCTACCTTTATAAATATGTGAAGCTTAGTCTTGGCACAAATGAAGTGGCCAGTCTTTTTATCTGTCACTTGGAACCTGAAAACATCATTCTAGAGACTAGAGGGGACTCATCACATATTATCAATAACAAACTATAATATCCTAGTGTAGGTGGAATTTAGATGCTGCTAACCGAATTTCATAGATTTTATATAGAAACTGCCAATAGCAAGGGGGTAAGTGTTAATTTAGTGTCCATACATTTCCAAGCTATAAACGTCTGAAATTGTGACGATGTCCACAAATATTAAAAGCTGCTATAGAAATAATGATATAAACTCCATAATAGACTATTTGAAAAAAAAATAATAAGTTTATATATGGTTTAGCAAGTTTGCATAATGTATTCTATTGTTTACTTCTTAGAGCTTTCTTCATTGATTTCATACAGGATCAATAAAATATGGATTGTTGCAAAATTTTTGATAACTTATTACTCATTGATCGGCCTCTTTGATATATATTTCAATAGGGCAAGGATTGCTTTGTTCACCAAGGAAGAAACCACTTGGGAAACAATTTGAGTTCTAATATTTGCTTAAGATGTGGGGATCTAGGACATGATATGTTTTCATGTAGGGCCGATTACCCCGCTGATGATCTCAAGGTATTTCTATATTTTAAATTCACTTTTACAAGTCTTTCTCTTAGTATTTTTTAATTTTTTTTTTAAATTTTTATCAAGTATGCTTCACATCAAGCTAATGACACAGGAGTACATGTTAATTATGACATTACATTAACCATTTGTTAATATAATTTGATTGCCACCTCAGTTGGAATTCAAAAGTTGGGATAAAAAGTTGACATGTACTTACAATTGAATTTTATGTACCCAAATAGAAGTTGTTCTTGCTTGCTATTTAACAATAATTCTTCTCTCATGGGCAGGCAATTCAGTGTTATGTGTGCAAGAATTTTGGTCATCTATGTTGTGGCTACTTTCCAAATACAGGTCAAAAACAAGTTTCCTGTTACAACTGTGGGGAGTCTGGCCATATGGGTTCTGTAAGTCCTATTTTCTCTTTGTTTACAGTAAAGCCTTTATGTTTCCTATAACAAATTGATTGCATAACTACATCACCCATCTTATCAATCCTGTGATGTACAGGAATGCATAAAGTCGCGTAGAGTCCCTTGGGACACAGAATCCTCTATTGTATGCTATAAATGTGGAAAAGAAGGTCATTACGCGCGAAGATGCAGTACTTGTTTAGGTTGATTCAACTGATATCCATGGTCTAATTTTACACACACACTCACAGAAGCATGCCTGCATGCATACACACGAAGTGTTCCATAATCCTTGTAAGATGAAAACTTAAAGCGGTTATTTGTTTGCAGTATGGCAGGGAGCTGATTATATATTATCAACTGCAGAAAGAAGTCATAATGAAACCAGAAAACTAGTAAGAGTCTAAGCCTAAACCCTTTACCTTTCTAAAGCAGAAGGGGAAATCAGCCGGACTCAAAATCAAGCCAGTGATCAGGTTTAGATGACACCTGCAACATGTGTAGTAGAAGATCAACAGATTTATCTTCCGTCGGCATATGCTTCTTAGCGAGTCTTTACATTAAGAACTTAATGTACCATGTGAAAGGGGAAGCATAGGTGTCTTCAACAGTTTAACATCAGTGATGTGTAAATGTTCATGCATCCATAAGCTTAAGAAACTGCAAGCAGATGCAGTTGAAATCCTCTCTTAGTGAGAAACTCCAAGGTGGGAACTATGTAACTTCCTCTGTGATAAAAGAGGTCTCTTGTAATTTATGGCATCTATTGGTGCATGTTGTGTAATTAGCTTCCACTAGAGTTTTAATAGCGAGAGCTTCTCCTTACAATCCACAAATTATCTATTTATATTCCAATTTAAATTTTTTTTATTAATGACAATTTTAACTTAAATTAAAATTACTAAACAAGATAAAAAAAATTAAAGACACTCCAAACTAATTAAATTATTAAAAAAAAAAAAAAATCTCTCATAAATCAGTAGATTAAATATTATGTATTAAACCATCTCTCATAAATCTATTATTACCATATTAAACTCTCTTAATTAATCTCTCCATTTTTATTTAAAAAAAAAAAAAAATCATGTTTCCATACTTTCTCAATCAATCTCGGATTAATAGTTAAAGAAAAAAAAAGATTATGCATATCTTAGTTTTTTACTAACAATAATCTATATATATATATATATATAAAAGGTAGCTTGAATTTTTTCAATTAAATTCGATTAAATTCAAAATTTATAAGACTAATGAAAGAATTAAAATTCTCTCAGTAATTAAATATCTATAAGAGTAACAAAAAACATTTTCATATTTCGATTTAAAAAAAAAAAAAAAAAAAAAAAAAAAAAAAAAAAAAAAAAAACAAAGTACTTTTTTTTATATTTTTAATATATACATATATATGGTTCATAAAAATCAAACTTATTAGTAAGTTTTTTTTTTCTTAACTGTTAGTCTTGGTTGAGAAAGAATGGAAATAGAAAATTAGAGATATGTATTGAAGAAGAGAGTTTAATATAGTAATTAAAAATTTAGGAGAGAGTATTTAATATGTAATAATTAATCCAATGGTTTATGAGAGATAATTTTTTTTTTAATAATTTAATTCAAAAAAGATAAGAAGGATAATCTTGTAACAAAATGAAGTGTCTTTATAATTTTTTAAAATTTAAATTTTGAAAATGGAGTGTTTTTAGAAAAGAAATGTAAAAAGAAAAAATTAGATTGTCAAAATAAGCTCTCTTTATAGCACCAAAAATGTGTTTGTGACAAAAATACCCTTCATACACGCACACAAAAATTGCTGACTTAAGTTTGGTATTTTGATTGGTTTCATTATTTTGGTGTGATTAAAACTCAATCTAGTCAATTTATTAATTTAGTGCAAGCTTATAACTTATTAAGTCGGTTGAGTAGGAACACTACAAGTACTAGGGATGACAATATCGAATCAAGGATGGATATCTCAATTGCCATCGCCGTATTCATTTGAGATATGTATCTCCATCCCAGTATCCATTCCCATTTCTAAGTGAGCGGGGTGGATTCGGATAATCTCCGTATTGAGGTAGAAATATCCATCCTCGCTCCTATATCCTTATCCGATGAAAAAAAATGTAAATTTTTATAGTTTACAAGAGAAAAATGTGATTAACACTTGTAATAGTACATTTTATCCTAGTTAAAGGAAGAAACAAATACACCAAATAAAGTTCAAATAAAAATAATAATTAGAATTCATAATTACATAATAATTTTTATATTTTTTAAATGTTAAAATTTAAAATGACTTCGGATGGGGATGGATATCCATAGACGATATCCATTCTCATTACTGAAAATAAAATAGATATTAGGATGATATCTATCCTCACTCCGTGTTCAAAATAATAATATCTTGTATCCATCCTCATTTTAAATTAAACGGATTCTTACTTATATCTTTACCTGTGGGTAATTTTACCATCCCTATGTGCAACTAGTCCAAACAACTAGCTTTTTGGGTGGCATTGAATACCTTTCTCATAATCCAATCTATATCTGCCCGATGTAAGATTTATATTAACAATTCATTTTTAGCAATGATTGATTCCTGTCCCATCTAACAAGATATGTGCTCTAGCACGATTGAGGTCTTATCCATATGGAGTTTCTAGTATATCCTTTAAGCCAATCAGAGAATCAGCTCATACGTAAGTAATTATTCCGCTTTTCCATCATTTTACTCATTCCAAACTCAGATGTTAATTTGCTAATCGACTCCAGAGAATTTTATGGAGAACAATTTCGAAATCTCCCAAAGCCTGCAGCACCAATTGCTTTACAATGGTAAGCTCTTTCAATTGCTTTATCATAATTCAACTTTCTGGAAACCAATGTCGGAAATATCAAGCACAACAACATGCTAAAAGAGCTAGATACCTCCAGAAAACAAAGATGACACTTTCTTTTAATTGAGATCCAAGGTCCTGAGGTCAAAACATTTTGTATCTTTCCTTTGAACAGAAGTTAGTACAAGTGTTGCTGTCCACAAATATTCCTTTACTCGGTCTCTTTGCCTAAATCCTATTCGTGTCAAAGCAACTATACAGTACCCTCAATACCAGACTTCATACAGACGGGGTAGACAAAACCGGGCAGATTGAAATGTAATTGGAGAAGATTTTTAATTGAGATGGATGAGATTGCTTTACAAATTACACCTGCATATAAAATACCATGAACAGAACAGGTTAGAACAAAGGGTGATATACATGATGCTTGGACAATGATAAACTCTCAATTACACACCTGCTGGCTCATGAGAATTTCCACCGCTACATTAAGATCCCCATCAGCAGCCGCTAGAGCAACTTCTACCTGTGTCTGGGAAATAAAGAAGAAGCTTTAAGGTGTTATCAGCCGATACTTCATTGTTTCAATGAATCAAATGACTTGATAATTCTTTCTAAAATTTACTATATGTGAACGTATTTTAATAAGGAACGATTAATCCACTGAGCTCCCCCAATGTACTAAAGTTACAGAGCAAGAGATTAAAGTCATCTAATGAAACATATGCATATATATAGAATGAGTTTATCTTTACCTTTTCAAAACCCATAGAAACAAGCTGTTGGATCTCTGCATCAGATGCAATTGAGACCTGCGGTGGACAAAAAAACCAAAGAATGTAAACTAGTGGGATCACAACAAAAGAAAAAGGAAAATCCAACTTCCAAACTGAAGAAAGGAAAAACCTGATGGGCGGCAGGGCCTCTGGAAGCTGCAACTGCATTATCCACTGCTGGCTGCCTGAAAGGAATGCATACATCGTTTTAGGTCAAACCACAGCTGACTAGTATACGTTATATAATAAATCATAATTACAGGTCTAAGCACCACAACTGACTAAAAGTGGTCTCTTCATGGAAAAACTCTAGTCTAACAATCGCTTCTAGAACTCAAAGGACTCTGAAAAGAAGATATCAAGGAAGTATTATAGATAATCAGGGTATATTTCATCTTTCAAAATTTTAAAACAAAAACCAGAATTCATGTTGGAGAAAGGTTTATTCCAAAGTGACAAATGAAATTCAGGCCACAAATCGCCATTCAAATAAACAAACTAGTAGGTGCTACCACTACCACAGCATAACAACTTTAAGCACAGTATTGCTACTATTATTGTTATTGTTTGATTTTGTCTTCCGAGGAGCAATGGTTGGTTCTGGCTAGATATATGACTATAGTTTCAAATAGAACATAAATAACAGTCCAATAAGATTCATCCAGCTTATAGAAACAAAAATATATTCAAGCCCTACATATGCTTGGTAAGATTTCGATACTAGAATAACAATAAGGTAAAAGAGCAGAAGGGTAAAATTTGCCATTTGCAACTAGAAGAACCTGATAATATTAATTAAGAACTATTGAGCTTAACATGTATAACTGATCCATTAGCTTCAAGCTACATTAAAAGATCTTCTGATACCTTCTATCTGATAGCTGCTCTCTTGTACCAATTGCGGGTGCAGGGTGGTCAGGGCTGCTATTATCCAAAAGTCTGGCCTCTAGGTTTGAATCTGAATTTACAGGTAGTTGACCAGAACCGAGAGTCCTTCCACTTCCAGGGAACCGGCTGTCTAGTGTTGGCTGGATGTTATCAGAAGCAATTTTAGTGATTTGATCTCATTTTGAGAAAAGATTTGAGATTTCGACATTTACATAATACATGGATGCCAAAGAACAGAAAGAAAGTAGAGTGGACCAACGTTACACATTCCAGACAGGGTTAGAGGAATACATGAATAACAGAAGGCAAGGAATCAACACCATTACACATTCCTTTCCACTTTATTCTAATATGTCCTTTGGTGTGTAATACACTCAATAACCAAATTGGAATTTCTTTCAAGGCACAAACAGTTCAAGAACCATATTTGATGTCATTCACAACCAGATGCAATACACTCCATCAAACTTGATGATTACATCTTTGGAACATAAGTGCAAAAGATTGAGCAGAAGCACAAGGTTCAAGTTTATCTAAAATCAAAATCATATCCAAACTATCTCATCTTAACCACTTTGGCTGGATGAACACCAGGTAACAGCAAATGTATTAAATAATGTATCTACCATTGTGAAAAAACCTTTAAATTTGATTAATTGAATACCTGAGATGATGTTCTCCTCTGTGGTATCCATGTAGACAGGTTTCTCCAGATATTTCCAGAAAATAATCCACTGTTAAAAACTCATCAAGTTAGATACCTTTCATGGGTAAAGGTAAAACTGTTGTATAGAGAGCTGAGAGCTCAATGTTTACCTAGAATTTGTATTCTGGCCAGAATATGTAGGAATGTGGCCAGAAGGATTCCCACCAGTGCATAAGATAAACTTAGGCCGTCTTGTGCAAGTGGACTGAAATTCACAATGTAAGATATAACACAAAAAGATTTCTAAAACCAGGTCTACTTCTTAAAAAAGTGCTATGAGAATAAGGACAACAGAAGTGTAACAAAGAATGCAGAGATGCAACAAGGCTTGATAACATGCAGGATTCAACCCAAATACAGTCAAACATAGAAAGGATTTTTCTAACACCAAGAACAGGATACGAGTATTTGTTGGGAGATCTTAATGGCCCGTCTGATGTGTACAAGAGTGGCTGAAAAAGGTATAGAGATTATGGCTAGAGAATTAAGTCCTGTTAGAGTGTTAGGTCTACACAGCAAGCAAGGATTAGTATAACAACACCAAGAACGGGATAAGAGTTTTGTTGGGAGATCTTAATGGCCCATCTGATGTGTACAAGAGTGGCTGAAAATTGTATAGAGATTATGGCTAGAAAACGAAGTGCTGTTAGGTCTATCACAGCAAGCAAGGATCCCAATGGGGAACAACACATTATATAGAGCCTTCCCTTGACAAGCATTAAACCAAAATTGTGAGTACTAGCTTAGCTAGTAACGTGTCTTCTTGTAGTAAAAAAGGTCTTGGGTTAACACACCGGGGTGGGGAGGGGTTTGGTTTATATTTAATGTAAAAATGTTTTCTTACAAAAAGGAAAAACAATACTATACGGAAACGAAAATCCGTCCATTATTGCAAACCAGTTTCATTAAAACACTTACAAGCCAAGAGGATGCCTCAATGGAAGAATAAAAGGATGTTCCAGGTATAAGGAAGTTGAATAAGCCATAGGTATCTGAAAATGTAAAGACAAATGAATAATTTCAGCGACTTCCTCAAATTATTAAAACATATATAGCAGCACCAAGTACAACAGAGAAGTGAAGAAAAGGCTATTTTTCAAATAAGATAAGGAATACATACATGCAAATCCAGACAGAATGCCACATAGATGCCCAAGTAATGAGACATTTGTCATAAGAAGCTGGAACAGCACCAGTAAGATCCATGGATACCTGAAGCAAATATTCTCCACAGTTAAATGCCATGTCTATGACAAATAATAAATAATATAAATAGAGTTAATCAAAATTTTCAAAAGAAAGTAATCGAATTTACAGTTTAGCTGGAACATTGAAGAGACCGAACACACTGCAGAACAAAACAATGAATTTGCAAGTCAGCTCAAGAACCAGAAAAGTGACCAAAAACAGAAGAAATCATTACAATGCATACCAGATTACTAGGTGGTAAAAGAAAAGGTTTGTGCATGTGTCTGACATTTAGGAGTATGTACACACTACATTGCACATCTAATACTCCCAAAATAGGCAGAAAAAGAACAATAGAGATGATGTCAGAAAAACAAACCTCCTAGATTGTACTCCACTCAAACTTGTCTCTATAACAATCATAGAAAATATAATTCCTGAGAAGCCTATCGCACACTCGTTCATGAGATATGGAAAAGGACGAAAAGGATTGTGGGCTGCCAATGATGCAATAACAAGATGAAAAATAGCATTGGTAGTAGCCAACAAAATTATTGTGTATAACAAGCGGATGGAGCCCATGATTCTCTCTAGTTCGGAACCCAAAGGAACCAATGCCATCATGTTGAAAAGAACATGTAGCAGTGAACCATGAAAAAGAATGGAGATATATATCCTGTAAACTGCAAGATAAAAGAGTAGGATTAATGACCATAAGACAAAATGGAATCAAATTCAGAAGATTTTTTTTTGAAAAATTAACCCAAACATAATACAAAGCATAAAAAAAAAGTGAAAAAAATGTCCATTTACATTTTCTTTTTTTGATAACCCAGAAATCCCTTGAACCCATTTAGCGAACCCAAGTTCGAAACTTCGGCACCTGCCGAACCCTACAATCTTTGGGAAACAGGAAACTATGGCCTTTGATCATGTAAGGTACCCATGAGGGAATTCAAACCCCAAACCTTGAGGGAACAAACCACAAGCTTGACCATTCTGCTAACCCTCATGGGTCCCTTTACAATAAGTTCATTTCTCTTCCCTTTACATTAAAAGAAATGAATTTATACCAAACAATTCTAGTACAAGTTCCAAATCCGGACGGTCATCAGGTTTTGGTAATCAGAAGTTATAAAAAATGTTGAAGTTCTCCGGAATGAAATGCTTCAAACAGGCCAACCAGACAAATAACAGTGATGTGCCTTAAAACCTAGGGCAGGCTGAAAAATGGAAGTTTCGGTATCCAAATGCAATTCATGCAGGTCTGGTAGGCCTTACTCATCTAAAGGCCATGACTAAATTTAACAAGAGGCTATCCTGGAGGATGCCTTCTTAGTTGAAAGTAATATGCAGAATACTTTACATCTCTTTCATAATAGTACACATCCTTGAACATTGAAAAACTACTGTCATAAACTTTTACATGCAAAGCAAGAAAACTACATTCAAAAGGATCCCGTAACAAATGATTATAACCCCAAAAAAATCAAATGTGAAGAGGGAGGGCATATAGTGAAGCAATTCTACCTTATTTCTCTGAAGGAGGGAAAAAAATTACAAAAATTTTAAAAAGAAAATAAGTAAACATCTAGCAAATGTTGCACTTGGACATCACACTGTTTACTGCAGACCCATGATAGGGGAATAGCCTCAGTGCAAAGATCATTAATTTTATAAAGTATGCACTACATATTTACATAACAAGTCTATCAAATGATTACATCAAATTAGCATAGCTATTTATTATCCTCATTCCTCAAAAAGCTCATTCTGATCATTTTCCATTTCCAATAAACAAGCAGCTGATATGATTTGATTTATAATTCAAAATGTAAATTATTCAGATGACCAGGCAATAATTTATTCCAAATTGGCCGAACTCAGAAATGTTAAAGTGTTGTGCCATGGGCTAAAGTATTCAGATTCATAATACAGACTGAATATTCATTGCTCTGTTCCAACATTACTCAAAATAAACCCCAAAATCTTCAAAATTGAAAAGCTAATCCATCCATGCAATGCTTAGTGCCAAAGTCAAAGTTTATAACAATTTCACTATAAAAAACAAAAATTATTTGGAAGAACATGATAATCCAGCGGAAAGGAAGTAGAAAAGCAAGGTCCTCAAGGAGAATTACAGGGAAAATAAATAGATGATTGATTAAAGAAGCAAAGTATCCCAAATTTTCTCTTCAATACCTACAAATTCTCCTACTTTTCCTTCTTCTCTGGGATCTAAATTGGGGACTATCACTGGACCCTAAAACCTTGGTTAGAAACCCATGGATAACAAGTTATAACACATGGGGTATGCATATGATATATATCTTATATTATTCCCAATGAAGAATATACTAAAAGTAATTCAGAATCACAGTTAAAATGAGAACAACATATGCATCTCAGAGACAGAGAGACCTACGGTTTACAATATGATGATAAAAGCATGATTTATTAGGACCTCATCAGCATACCTTGAAACTGTGATATAACGGCAGAAGGCAAAAAGCATATTTCATAGAAGGAATCGTATCCTGTCAAGAGGCAGACCAAGTAAATTGTCCCACAAACAATGACCACTGCTGAAGTAAAGAATGGAATACCCTCCCACCATTGGCCCGCTCTGGTAGACAACCCAGCCTATAGACCAGTGGAAAAAAAAAAACTAAGATTAAATTGAAACATCAATACCAAACTCACCAAATTGATATTCTTGTTGAGTTATTGTACTGACAGAAGGAAAACATATTCTTATTGTCATGGCAATGAAATTTTACTTATAATGAGGCATTAATGACTATTTTGTCAAATACTAAAATGAGAAAATTGAATTGCTAGATAATTTATTTATTTATTTTTTCTTTAAAAAAAAAGGAAAAAGAAGAGCAAAATGAAAGCTCGTGCAGCATCATGCAAAAGAAACGTGAAGGAATCAGTTCTTTAGTGCTAAAAACTGCATATCATTATATATGATAAATGAATTCATAATTAACTTAAACATTTCAGAACACAAAAGAAGCAACTTAAACTGAGAAGAACTAAGCCAAAGAACATAATTGACAACATCAAAACCTTGATCCGTACTCTTCATACATTCAAAAGACACTCCATTACTGGGTCCTGAGCTACCTACCACATTTGCAAATTTCATTTTTGAAAATGAGACACTTCTTTTTCTTTTCATTTTTTCATTTTGTGTTGTTTTGCCATTAGAAAGAATAGGAACCTGCAATAACTTTCCTAACAAGAACAGTAACATCCACGAAATTAACAGCAGAAGTACAATAACTTTTTCCTCATTAAACCCAGCATTTTATTTAATTTTTTTTTCAATTCAAGAGCTCCAACAAGAAGAAAAAGAAGAAGCCAAAAACCCTAATTATCCATTCGGTCGCCACAGAGGAACAGGAAGAAAGAAAACCGTTTCGCTTTTGAATAAGTAGAACAACACTAGAATTATACAAAGTTGAGTAGTACTAGTACAAAGAACTAATTATTTAGTTTTGTGACATTTTCTCAGTAACCTAAAGACCTTAAAGGCAATAATGATATGATTCTTCAAATAAAGAAACCCTAGCTAAACAAAACAAACAAAACAGAAGAAGAAGTGTCTGGTTCAGATCTGAGCTTACCTCGGAAACAATGTTGGGTCTCATGTTGCTGAAGTTAGAATTGGAAATGGTTTGGGGATGACTTCATTTCAAACAACCCAAGCGTTATATTCTTACTGGCCAATGGCATCTTCGAGGATGCTCCTCGCTCTCGACGTTTCGAAATATTTTGATTTCGGGTTTGGACCGGGCTAACGGCACGGTTTTTTTAAACCGGGTCGAATTATGTATGGAATAATTAAGATTGTTAATGTGACAAGTCACAAAAGTCTTGGCTTGGCGGAGACTTTTTAATAAGTTTAGACAACTTAATAATAAGTTTTGATTTAATTGACACTTTAATATATATATATATATATATATATATAGTGTTTCTATTCTCAATTCAAATTGATATAAAATATATCAGTTCTTTGCATGTGAGTCATTGGATTTAAAAGATGTTTTGACAAGTGCATATAGTCAAGTCAGCATTTAAATCCAATGGTTCACATGCAATTCGAACTGACATAGTTTTTCTATTGTCAGTTCATCATGATATAAAATATATCATAACGAAGAATGTGAACCATTGGATTTACATACTTTGACTTAAAGTCAAAAAAGTCAAAGTGCATGCACTTTTTAAAACTTCTCCATAATCTATGATCCATATTTTTTGACTTGATATTTTATACTAGGACAAACTGAAAATAGAAATACTATATATATATATATAACGTGACTTTCCAAAAAAAATAATTTTAAATTCACAAAAATGAATGATATACAAACTAAAAGATAAAAAAAAAGCAAGTGTAAAGTTGAAAGTTATTCATGTGGAAAAAAATGTTGATTTTAGTGAGGTTTACAAGTGCATCATCATACATCTAACTCACTGCATGAATGAAATTGTTCTCGTTTGTTGCCAAAGTGTGAATGCTTGTCCAATAATTAGTAAACTTGAGAATGAGCATAAAGGAATGGAAGATTAGGAATCTTCACTTCAATAATCAGATTAAGTGAAAATTAAGTAAAGTAGTGTCAAATCGAAAACACACAACTCCATCATCTCATAACCACAACTAATAATTTACAGGTCCAAAATTGCAAAACAAATTTTGCTTGAGTGAAAAGGAGGTTAAACTTAATAATATAAGAGGAAACAGACACCTAAAAGGTACAAGAAAAATTGGCAAAAACATGCTTTTCTCATTTTTCCTTTCAGAATAAGCATTGACAACAATTAGTGTGGCCAGAAATTTCCATTGACTGCAACTTGAAAGTGAAGAGGCCCCATCTCACCATCATCCTTGTTGCAGTTGAAACAGACCCATCATTAAATCTGTGGTCCATAATTCACAAATGTTAGATACCAAAACCAGTGTGACATTCTTGGCTCTATAAATTGGAACCAAAGTCTATCCCAAAGAGTAACTTGGAAGATTAAAAGCGTATATTTTTTTAAGGATATATATTGATTATGTTCTGCTATGGTTATAATTTTGTGAAAGTTACTACAATTTTGTTGAAGTTGATAAGATTCAATGTTCATTAATAGAAGAATAGAAACTATGTAATATGATTTTTATAGAACAATCATATAATGTGTTTACAAAAATAAATATTAAATACATGAACTTTATATGCATACTAAGGATAATAATAGTCATTCAATTCTAGAACAGACTCCCTTAAATTAAGACTGTCATTCTGCTGCTGCTTATACCTTTGCTGATGTTGTGATTCAATGCAAGTCTATTGCAAATTTGCAATGATGACGCTAAAGGTCAAATGATCAAGTATTCGCTCTCAAGCAAAGCCTCTACTAGCTACTCAGATGATCATCAAGTCCAACTACTACAATCTACATAGACTGTAGTTAACAGAATTTGCTAGCTTGGCAATCTAGTCAGCTTAAGTTAGTTAAGATCCTAGATTTAAAGACATTTGATATAAAATTTGATGACTATTATCGATTCTTACTCGGTATATAAGATTTTGATATTCATTGTTCTAAACACATTGTGATCATTCTATAAAACTTATGTTAACATTAAAGCTAATCAACTTGAATTACATTGTACTAACTTGTACATATTTTCAATTATGAATATTAAATAAGCAAAGTTCATAGCAGCTACCTTTTAGGTTTGTATAGAGAGAAAAATGCACTCAATTTTCTTGTTCCCACCCTCCTAGTCTCATTCCTGGATCATAGTTTGTGAACAGACGAAACTCATTTCCAAGTTTGCTGGAGTGTTGAGGTCTAAAACCACATGGACGCAAACCTAAGAGCTCAGCAGCCCTATCCCTTTGCACCTCACCTGCAAGCACCACACAGAATCAATTTACATGAAAAGCCAAAAATAAAATCACTCACAATTATTGATAGATATTTGTTCAAACCTATTACTAATAGTTGTCATCAATGAAAATATTGACAATGTGTCATTTTTTTTCACTCTTTAATACCATGTAATCCTTACAATTGTCAAATACAAATTGGTCACAATTACAATCTCCTCCTGCAGTTATCTCCAGCACCACCATATTTTATCTGGTATTTAAAACAATGTATACGACAGTATTTCATTAAATGGAGTACCACCTAACTACCTAAGCATTATGTCAACATGGAAAGATGAGGTATCAATGTTCACCTGTGAGTAAAAGCAAGTAAGAGTTCCCTGGTCTTGCAAGAAATGAAGTTGTTTGGGAAACTTTTTCCAAACACTCCTTGCTCTGCCACCATACATATTAGTCTATTATCATTAGTTACAATTAAAAAGCATGTAATTTGAAAACAGAACTAAAAGCAATATTCACATGATCCCAGAACGAGAAGTGGGTGCCCCCCAAAGATGCATCTACAAAAGGGAAATTTCTAGGCATCAGTCACCAAAGCAGCTAACCTGGACACTCAGTACCCTTATTAGCTGCCAGTCAGCCACGTCTATAGATCATTTCATTTAACTCTAAAGATATTCTTCATTTCCTCTACATTATTTACAAAACTGCCATTACCAACATTACAAAATAGCCTTCCCCCCTCTCGCTCTCTGCCTACCATATCCTTCCGCCATATCACTTGCACAGGCTCTATCAACTCCTGATAATGAAAGCCAACGACCTTATATGACATACATGGAAAAGCCATGGCCTTTACCACTCTCTCTTACTCAAAAACTCTTCAACTCTAGATTTGATAGTCATAGTTACAAAAATTGGTTTTAGAATTCAGTTCTTAATTTTCTTCATTTCTCTTCCTAATCGGAAAAGCCAGAGGTTTCATCTCTTCATTAACATTGAAAAGAAGAAAATACTGCCAGAACTAGCAACTGCAGAATTTTTGGATGAAAATTTCCTCATAAATCATTTAATCAATTCAAGTTACCATTTCAAAATTGATTGTCCTCAACTGTGAACAAAAGTGCAGTCCACTCTTTAACATTTCTCTCAATCTCCAAATTGGTGAAATTAAGGAGAGATAAACAATTTTGATATCAGAAAAGGGGTGAAGCCATGGAGCAGGAAAAGAAGCAAATTAGAACAGTTTTGGCTTCGAAATCGAGGCGAAGGTATTACTATTTCTATGTACTGATTGAAAGTTTAAAAATGTTTGTTAAATGGAAATTTTGTAAATTGAAGATAAAAGACTGTTCTTCACTTTAACTGAATGAGTGACAGGCAGTGAAAACCAAACTCGTACACATGACTCGCTATAAGAGCAGCGACTGTGCTAGAGGGGCAGTCTACATTCACCTGACTGTCCCTAGTGTTGCTCGCTACCTAGGAAGTGAGGCAACTTTGTAACATATGTTGTTGAGAGTCAACACTTTCTCTCTCTGGAACATTCTTGAATCTACTCAAGCTGCTGAAGATTTTTGCAAGACTTTCTCGGACATTCTAGGAGCATCTCTTGCATTGTAAAAATTTCAGCCAACTTACAATTGGTTAGAGACATCTAGAAATGTCGAAGTCAGCAAACTAACCGACTTACTAGGTATCTATATATATAGGGACCGAGTGATTCATCCCTTGTGCAAAAGAAATAACAAACACTTGAGTGCAAGTGTGTGTAAAGTGCATGTGAGTGAGTGAATGTGTGCATTGAGTGGTAGACGAGTGAATAGAGTAAGGTGTATGGTGTATACAAGTGTGAGTGTTGTATGTTAGTTAAGTTTTGTAATATAAAAGAGAGTTCTTTCAATTCGTAAAAGCTCTGTTTCCCACCATACGTGACTCGAGAAAAGGTCAATACCATGTATAATGGGCACTATAACTAATTAAAAACACAAAAGATATAAGTGTAACCTATAATGTTTTGCTAAATATGGAAGAAAAACTGACACCCCATTGATCCACAGCTGCTTTGTCTAATGCAAGACACAAAGTACAACAGCTGTCCATAACAAAGAACTTAAGTAATCCAGAGATATTACACATCAAGGAGATGTCAAAATACAAGTTACATTGTCATGGATTCGGAGACGAACCCAATAGTTAAACCACAAGGCAAAAATATAAATAAAACAGCATCAAGATAGAACCAGTATAACATGTCAAGTATACAACAAACTCAGTTAATCAAGTATTTGTTTCACAAATATAGAAAAGTATAATATCTGACCAGATAAGGAGGATCCGCAACTATTATACTGAAAGTATGCTTGAGCTCCAATGGCAAATCTTCTGGTAGGTTGTAATCATAAAACGTGAAATCAGTTCCATATTGCTCAAAACGCTTGTCAAATTCAAGAAGTTGAGCCGACACATCAGGACCAATTTTCTGCAATCAAATTTTCAATTTTTTTTTTTTGAGAAAATCATATATAAAGCTACCAATTCATTTAAATTCTAAAAATAAAAGAAACCTTCAAATAGGCGTAGAGAGTGGGACAAGCGATACAGGCGATGCGACAGTCGGAGTCGGCATCGCCGCAGAGAGAGACGACTTCTTTGGCTACAGTCTCCGCTGTTTCGGCGTCGTACCAGAACTGGCTCAGCCTCCAATCTTCCGATACCAAGGCCACTGTCTCCGATTCTGTTTCTGTTCTATCGGTCTCTACGGCTTGTGTTTGCTCTGCGAAGAACTCTTGTAGGGCTGCTAAAGCTTGCGAGCTCAGCATTGGTCGGTCGTCGTCGTCTTCAACGACGTCGTCATTTTTGGGGTTGTCTACTCTCAGCTCTTCCATTTTTCTTATTTTGTTTAGCTCGTGAAATGAAAAGTGGAGGGGTTTTGGCAAAGAATGTACTAGTCTGTTTGGTAACTAGGATTACAAAATCCAGTTACGGGATATACTATACGGCGTCGTTTCGTGTGTCTAAACTAATTTTACAAAATCCATAATCCTGTTCCTGTATACCATTAGTGAAAATTGCTAAAAATAGCCCCCAGTTAAAGTGGAATTTCACTGAATTTGTTTATGATCACATAAAAATTTATAATTGTTAGCTAAAGTGGAATTTGTTTATTACCGGTTACCACCTTGAAATTTATGATCGTTAATAATCACATAGGAAAATTTCATTTCAATCCATAATTAAAATATTATAAAAACTAGTGTGTAACCCGTGCGATGCACGGGTTTTATTAAAAATATATTTTTAAAAATTATCACAATTATTAATAACTATTTAATAGCTAAAACCTCTGTAACATGTGGGACTGTAATATAGATATAGACTATATTTTGCAGCCTGCATGATGAGCCAACATTATAAATTAGAACGCAATTCATCAGAATTATGTTTTAAAATTTCTTATAATTATTATATTTTTGTTTTTGATCTCTAATTTCTTCGAGTGTGACTTACATGCCTACTTAACAGTTTGTGGGGTCTTGATCTAATCTTATTGAGATGGGCAATTTCATGATTAAGGTAATTAGATTTCTCATTTTCTCCCTATTTTGAAGAAGAACCAGAGTTGACGTCTTCTTTATCACAAATATAGGGACCTTTAATTTGGGAAACCTATAAATTTTGAACTCTAAAGACAAATGCACTTCAGTTCACAACCATTAATATAAATCACAACACCAACGTAACAAATTCTCCACCTACAAACAAAATGTTTTAGATATTTATTTTAGACATGCAATGCCATAACTTTATGAAATGTTACAATTCTCAACAACAATTATATATTTATCTCATTTTTTTAACATCTTCATTGAATCTAATACATATCAAGCTACTAATACGGCAATTTAGAAGCAAAACACCAAAATTATACATCAATATAATCTCATCAAACCGATGTTTTTTTTTTTTTTTTTTTCTATTTAAAAAAAAAATATGATCACTGTACAATGATTAGAGAGTTTTTTTTTTTTTTTGTATTATAGTTACTATAATTTGAAGGTAAAATAAAAAACAAATACCCAATAATCATAACAAACAACGATATTACATGAAAAATACTCATTAATACGAAAAAAGACAGATTATCATAAATAAAATAATCGAAGAAATATAAACCTTTGATTTACTACATATTATCTCCTGAAAAAGACAGGGAATGATATTTATTCAGGGAAGTTATCACGATAGATTTTCTTCAAATCATCTCTGTTAAGGGACCCAAGAAGTTTGATGTCGGCTGCCTGTAAAAAATAGTGATACAGTGCTCGTTTAGATTAACTAAAATGTAAAAATCTGCTAATATAATCATATAAAATGTAAATGTGAAAATAACATTAACAACTATATAATTCTGTAAGCTTGTAAGATATATCTTCGAAAACTCAAAGCACAACTAACAGTCTTGGGTTAATTTTAATGTCGGCTGACTCAAAGGTCGCGGTTTCTTGGGTTAATAACATCGATTTTGGTAGTTTCGAGCATTTGGATATTTTGTATAATATTACAGGTCTGATCTGCTTGATGGGTGATGTTAAGATTGTTTACAACCCTAGGTCTACTAATTCCTTTGCAGATCATTTGGCTAAGTTGGGTTCTTCCAATAGTGGGGATAAGATAGTGTGGGAAGTCTTCTGAGTTTTTTCTCTGTTTTTGACTCTGTTTGGTGGTGTTTTTGGCTTTGTTTTCCTCTGTTTTTTGTCTCGTGGCCCTGCTGTTTGGGTCTTTTGTTTGTCGTGGTTTTCTTCTAGTTCTGTTGATCCTTTCTTGTTCTTTCCTGGTTTGGTATATTGCTGTAAAAAAAAAAAAAATAGTCTTGTTTACTTCTAGTCTTATAATTCTAATTCAAACATCAAAAACATAATCAGACGATAGCTTTGAGTGTCTATTTATAGAAATATTGAGAAAGAGAGGAATTTGAATGGTTTTTGAGCTGATTCAATTAATGGGAAAATTAAAAAGTTCAATGTATATACCTTTCATTTTAATTGAATTAAATAAGTTTCAATCAATTATTTTGAATGGTTTTTGAGCTGATTCGATTAATGGGAAAATTAAGAAGTTCAATGTATATACCTTTCATTTTAATTGAATTAAATAAGTTTCAATCAATTATTTTTTTAATGTATTTTTATCTAGAATTTAATGTCAAAATTCTCTCACGGTGACATGTGGCGCTGGTGAAACTCTATTATTATATATATATATATATGATACCAGGATCACATTTAAATCTCCTTCCTCCTTATTTATTTTTTATTTTTTTAAGTATTACACTATTAAACCGTTACTATTAGAAAATCAAGGGGTTTGACTATTGATTGATAAATTGTTTGGTGAAAAATAAGAAGAAAATAATCAAGAAATTAATTTTCTAAAAGTTTCACTTAAAAAAATGTGAAAAATGTTTAATGTGGAAAATATTAAAAAAAAACGTGAAATATAATTTCAGATATTTTTATTTTTTTTTGGTATTGAGGATCTTAGACTTCATCCAGGAACCCATCAGTCTGTCCTCCCCAACCGCGTGACTCGCTGTAGCCTATATATTGGATCGTAGAGTATGACAGATAGAAACTCTTGCCCACACAAAAATGCAAACAGGTAAATCAGAACTCGCTTTCACTTGAGTAAGATTCGAACAGCTGACCTGATAGTTACCCGTGCTCCAAGCTCGTCCTTCCATCAGTTCAGCTAATGTCGTGATGGCTGGCCACAATGCCATTGCCAAGAGTAGAATCAAGCACTTGGGATTTTCATCCCAAGCTTCATCCATTGCTCATTCATAACTTTTGGTCTAGTAACTTGTGTTCTTGGGACACATGTTAAAACCATAAAAAAGTATTTTTGTAAGAAAGTTCATTTATTGAAACAACACATAAATGCAGTATTTGACTTTTTTTCTTAATAGTAATTTTTATGGTTTTAACATGTGACACAAGTTAAAACTATCCAATTAATAATGCTTATGGGTTGTGAAGCAAATATCATAATTTGATTCAATCTTTTATTAGATTAGAATACGATCCATATATGTTTACATAGTCCGCCAATGTGACTTGATGGTAAAGAAAACTTATTTAGTCACCACCGCATTTGTTTATGACAAACAACTTTGAACTGAAACATTTTGGAATAAATTTGTTAACTTTCTAATCCCTAAAATCCAACCGTGGAATGGGTTCTAATTCTTCAATCTTTTTGCCTTTGTTTTTAATAAGGTACTAGTTTTGTAAGGAGCACTTATTTCTTAATCTTTTATTAATAAATTGCTCTTTTATTAAGAAAAAAAACTAGTTTTTGTTACGTGCAAAAATAACCCAATCGGTACTAACTTTTTAATAGAATTGTCGCCAATGCGAACAACCTCAGGCTCTGAAAGTGCTTCTTCATCTCCAACTAATGCATCATCAGCATTCAACTCGCTCAGTGCATCTAAGTTGGGATCCTTGTGTAAAAAATTATTCAGCAAATTGTCTTGTACATCCACCGAGATAATATTCTTGTCCCCGAGTAGGTTGATAAAATTCCCAGCCTCCTCCACATCACCTTCTTGTTTAAAGTATTCCAGACAGGCAGCCACAACTTCTTTTTCTGGCTTCCATTTTTTATGACAAACATGACTAACCGCTATTGCTTCCTTCATTTTCTCCACCGCTTTTTGAGGTTGATCATTCTGAAGATACCCTTCTGCTAAATAGTACCATGAAAACTCATTAAGCTTTTCCCCCTTAGAAATTATCATATCCATAAAAGTTTCAGCTTTCTCCATAAGACCTCTTCTGCAGTAAGCGCCAATCAAAAAGTTTGGAATCCGTATATCATAGTGTGAATTCTCGGATTCCCACTCCTCAAAAATCCTCTCAGCACATTCCAGGTCATCGAATTTCAATACAGAGGATATGACACTTATGTATCCCTTATTTAAAACCTTTCTCTTCTCCTTGTATACTTGCCAAATTCTTAAAACATCATCTTTCTTCCCATATGTTGCATACTGTGTGATAAGATATTCATATGCTCTATTGCTTCTTTTACCACTTACTAGTCCCTCAGATTTCTTCATCGTTGCCACAGCCTTGTCCAACAAACCAAGTTTTGCATACGCACTTGCTGCAGTAGAATAGCTTGTCCAGTCCAAAACAACACTGGTATCCGATTCCATCCTTGTTACGGTCTTGTCAACTCCTTCCACATCAGAAACAGCTGAATATGCAGTCAAACGGATACCATATGTAAATCTGTCCCAACCAATGCCATCCTCTTCCATTTCATGCATCAGACTAACAAGTTTCTCATAATTTCTGGTCCGATGATAAAGACCTAGCAAAATATTGTAAGCCATCAGCTGTGTCGCCAACCCCAATTCCCTGATTTTGTCCATTGTGGACTCTGCTTTTTCCACATTTCTAACATAAGCATAGCAGTTGAGAAGAGCAGTATAAGTGGGAAGTGCCCTTAATTTTTCTGGAATGCTATTAAAATAGTTTTCAGCTTGTTCTATCCCCTGAACTTTAGAGATCAAGTCCAGCCGAACGGCAGCATCACTGGCACTAGGCAGAAAGGACTGTTTGTCAGTCATCCACATAGACATCTGGTAAAAAAGAAAGAGAGCGAGATCATAATCAAATGTACAATGCCATAACTATGAGATTTTAAAAAAATGTAACATAAAAAATTTTCTCCTAAATAGGCTCATTCAGTATGGCAATTTCTCGGATTCGAATTGCATTAACACTGATTGTATATCAAAATAATAAAATTATCTTTGGAGGTGTGAGGTCTTGGATTCAAGTCTCTCTCACATCAGGTTCGATGTTCAAAATGAGAGAGTGTTCCAATTCTACAACTAGAAAGTAAATACATTTTCTACAAATTGAGATTCTATGCAAACACTAACAAAACAAATAATAAAATTCCATGCTCTTATCTTCCTCACATTTCTCAATTAACCTAACAAATCCAACTTACTATCAAAATATTGTTATTAAAAAAAATAATAATAATAAATAATTTTATTAGAATGAAAGAAATACCTGGAGAGCATGTGCGAATCGTTTATAGGAGCGCAACTCCTTGATCATGACTTGGAGTGTTTCTTTGTCTATGGCTCCACCTTCTTGGACCCATTGGTCCAGCACCGGCACGATGGATACCGTTGGATCTCCGATGGGAGAGATCTTACGGTAAATAAGGCGCATCGAGTCTCTCCATTTTTTGCTTGTAAGGGTAAGGCCTCGCCGTTCGGCGATTGTTGTGGTGGTTGAGTAGGAGGAAACTCCTAACGAATTTCTGAGACCGAAATGGGATTTGATGCTATGGAGTGTGCTACTCAAACGTACAAGCTTCATTTCAAAATTCAAACAACAATTCAACAATATCCGTCTATGGACACGGAGAAGAGAAGAGCAAAGCAGGGTTTAAGGTTTTTGATTTTATCATTGGGCAGAGCAGGTTTTGGATCATTGGGCTTGGGCTTGGGCTTGTACGTTTGATCAAAGGTTACATATACAACAGAAATGATGATATTTACACCTCTAAAAAAACTGTATGTACACCCTCTCTCGTATTAACAACACCTTGAAAAAAATTTAAAAGATAAAATATTGTAAGCACATCCCACATATTACCAAATATGCCCCTTTAATATTTAAAAGATAAATTATAAAATATTTAAATATATATAATTAAATTCATAGCAATATAGCATCGAGTTGGAGACCTCTAAACTCATAGAAATAAATGAGGTTTTACACTATTATTATTACACAAACAAATTGCTAAAATTATTATAAGATATCACTTTTTGGGGGGTGGCTACCTCCTCCATTTTTACCGATGAAGACAAACAAATATACACAAACAAATTGCTAAATGGAGGAGGCACTGTCTAGTGAATCAGGGATGAAGACAACTTTTGGATGGAAGAATTTTCAGATTGTGTATAACTTCGGTTATTTTTTTTTTCCTATTTACTGTTCTATTGTCTAAAAAAATTACGTTTTGAAGAACACCATTTTCTTGCGAAAACAGTAAAATATTAGCAATTGCCCCTGAGAATGGAATGAGATATAGAGAAATTCATTCAACTTCAAATCAATATTTTCTCTGTGTTCAGTACTGGTGTTAGATTTTTTTCGTTACTATTTTTCCTTTTTTAATTTGGTTGAGTTAGTTAATTATTCAAAACAGTAAAATATTTATAAATAATATTATCTGTTTTAACTAAAATATTAATAATTTAATTTAAGAGTAATATTGAAAATTTAAAAATATATAAATTTGGAGTGTACATACGATTTTAGAGGGGTGCAAATATCGCCACTCATACAACAGACGTAGTGACTTGAACCAGCAATATAGCGACTCGAACCTAAAATGGTAACACAAAATAATAGATAGTTTGGATGAAGGAACTAGAGAGAATCAGCCATTTCCAGCTGAAATAATAAATAGGGTTAGCTTTTCTTTTTTTTTCTTTCTTTTTGGTTATAAATAGTTAGGTTCCGGGTATGGATATTAACAGCCAGTGCCCAAAAATTACAAGGGAATTCTGAATGTCACGGTTCGAGTCGCACCACCACATATATTTAAGACAAACAACTTTAAATTGAAAAACAATTGGAATAAATTTGTTCATAGAACATGTTAACACTTACTGATCTCTAAAATCCGACCATGGAAGGGGTTTCAAGTTTCAACTGTTAATTCTTCGGTCCTTTTGCCTTAGTTTTGAGTATGATACTAGTTTTTTTTAGAATGTACAAAAATAACCCATTTGGCATACAAACTTCAGATTGAACTGCCGCATTTGCCAATGCGATCAACCTCAGGCTGAAAGTGCTTCTCCATCTCCAACCAATGCATCATCAGCATTCAACAAGTTCAGTGCATCTAAGTTGGGTTCCTCATGTAGAAAATTATTCAGCAATCTGTCTTGTACATCAACCGAGATAATATTCTTGTCCCCGAGTAGGTTTATAAAATTCCCAGCTTCCTCCACATCTCCTTCATGTTTAAAGTATTCCAGACATGCAGCCACAACTTCTTTTTGTGGCTTCCATCTCTTTTGACAAACCGTTATTGCTTCCTTCATTTTCTCAACAGCTTTTTGAGTTTGATTATTCTGAAGATACCCCATTGCTAAAAAGTGCCATGTCTTCTGATCAAGCTTTCCCCCCTTGGAAATCATCTTGTCCACTAAAGATTCAGCCTTCTCCATAAGACCTCTTCTGCAGTAAGCGCTAATCAAGAAGTTTGGAATCCGTATATCATAGTATGAATTCTCAGATTCCCACTCCTCAAAAATCCTCTCAGCACATTCTAGATCATCGAATTTCAAGACAGAGGGTATGACACTTATGTAGCCCTTATTGAGAATCTTCATCTTCACCTTGTATAATTGCCAAATTCTTAAAACATCATCTTTCTTCCCATATGTTGCATACCGTGTGATAAGAAATTCATATGCTCTATTGCTTTTTTTACCACTTACTAGTCTCTCAGATTTCTTCATCATTGCTAGAGCCTTGTCCAACAGACCGAGTTTTGCGTACGCACTTGCTGCGATAGAATAACTTGTCCAGTTCAAAACAACACTGGTATCCGATTCCATCCTTGTTACGGTCTTGTCAACTCCCTCTGCATCAGATACAGCTGCATATGCAGTCAAACGGATACCATATGTAAATATGTCCCAACCAATACCATTCTCTTCCATTTCGTGCATCAAACTTGCAAGTTTCTCATAATTTCCAATCCGATGATAAAGATCTAGCAAAATATTGTAAGCCATCGACCGTTTCGCCAACCCCAATTCCCTGATTTTGTCCATTGTGGCCTCTGCTTTTTCCACATTTCCAACATAAGCATAGCACTTCAGAAGAGCAGTATATGTGGTATGTGTCCTTAACGTGTTTGGAATGCTATTAAAAAGGTTTTCTGCTTGTTCTATACCCTGAACTTTAGAGATCAAGTCCAGCCGAACGGCAGCATCACCGGCACTAAGCCGAAAGTACCGTTTGTCGGTCATCCACATAGAAATCTGAAATCAAAGAGAGCGAGATCATAATCAAATATTCAAATGTACAATGCCATATCTATGAGATTATAAAAAATGTAACATAACAACTTTTCTCCTAAATAGTAAAGCCAAAGGATGAGTTTAACAATAACAAACCAAAAATCATCATCTTTATAGTTTATATTAGTAACACAAAGATCAATACCTTAAATAAACCCCTCTTTTTTTTTTTTATATTGATAAATTATATGTGGTCTTGGATTCAAGTCTCTCTAACCTGGTTCAAAAAGAGAGAGTGTTCCAATTCCACAACTAGAAAGTTAATACATTTTCTACAAATTGAGTTTCTATGAAAACACTGACAAAATAAATGATAAAATTTCATGCTCTTAGTCTCTATCTTCCTCTCATTTCTCAATTAACCTAACAAATCCAACTTACTATCAAGTTTCAAAAACCTTCTTATTAAAAATAATAATAATAATTTGGCCTACAGTTTTCAAGTCAATAAAACACAAGTTTTAATAACTCACAAAAAAAAAAAAAAAAAAAAAAAAAAAAAAAAAAAAAAAACCTGGAGAGCGTGTGCAAATCTTTTATAGAAGCGCAACTCCTTGATCATGAGTTGGAGTGTTTCTTTGTCTATGGCTCCACCATCTTGGACCCATTGGTCAAGCACCGGCACGATGGACACCGTTGGATCTCCGATGGGAGAGATCTTACGGTAAATAAGGGGCATCGGGACGCTCCAGTTTTTGCCTGTCTCGGCGGTTGATGTCGTCGTCGTTGAGTAGGAGGAAACTACCAACGAATTTCTGATACAGAGATGAGATTTGATGCTATGGAGTGTGGTACTCAAACGTAAAAGCTTCATTTCAAACAACAATTCAACAATATCTGTCTATGGAAACGGAGAAGAGCAGAGCAGGGTTTAGGGTTTTTGATTTTATTTATTTCATTTTATTGGGCTTGGGCTTGAAGTATGGGTACGTTTGATCAAAGGTTACAAATTTGTTCGTTTTCTTTTTGGGTGCCGATGTTGTTACCATAAAACTAATTACTCTATCTCTTTATTAAAAAAAAAAAAAAAAAAAAAGATAAATCCTAATTAAACTTTAATTTGATTTAAAGTATCAAACTTTCTCATCATCACATTATTATCATATAATAAATTAATAGAAAACGAGGACTCTGATCATGCAAAGGTAGATATTATTTTTATTTTTATTTTTTATATTTCCTTTGTCTAGTTATAAACTCTATCAATAAACAAAATAATTTTTTTTATGATATCCGTAAATATTAATGATTTTTATTTTTATTTTTAAGATAAATGTATATATAAGAGAATTGCTGATTGAAGATGTCTTGATCCCATAAACAATCCAGACATCCAATTCTACATGTTCCCTTTCATAAAACTCCTTCGAAACATTTCCAAAAGTAAATTGAACCATTATTAGAAGAGGATTTGATTCTAAAAATAATATGATTTTTTTTTTATAAATCGGGTGTGTTAATTATTTACCCCATGGTTTATAAATAAAATGTATTAAAATAAATATATTTATTTAAATAAAGGTATTATTGGCATTATGATGGATGCTTATAATAATATAAATATATTTTTTAAATTTTACACATGGATATACTAATTAGTTTTATAAGTGGCAATATCCGCACCATTTTCATTTTTATATATACAACTTTAAATTGAAAACCAAAGTCTTTATCTCAGAGTTACTTGAAAGATTAAAAGTGTACATTTTTTAAGGATATAAATTGATTATGTTCTGCTTTGTTTATAATTTTGTTGTTGCTTATAGCTCTGCTGGCGGAAGCTTTCAAAAAAAATATCTTGTCCCGAATTAATAGATATTATCAAAAAAAAAAAAAAAAATCATGTAAAGATGAGAAGATGTGATTTTGTTGTAGTCTATCTACCTTTCCCACTCATTGTTTGACACGTATATATTTTTTCATTTAACAAAAAGCTCTCACTTTTTGATATAAAGTTTGCTTACGTTTTTACCCCTTATTAATTAAATGATAGAAGCAGTCATCAGGGGTAAAGACGTAAACAAGCTTTCCATCAAAAAAATGAGAGCTTTTTATTAAATGAGAAAATATATACGTGTCAAACAATAAGTATAAAAGCCAAATGGTAAAGGCAAATGAGAAATGTAGATAGCATTCCCCGTTCATTAATAGGAGAATTGAAAATTTATTTACCATTACATATCTAATGCTAATGCATTTGGGTATAATTTATTGTTATTATGTATTTTGATAAAATTTCTTACCACATGGGATAGATTTTTTTAAATTTTTTTTAAAAATAAAAATAAAAAAATAAAATAAAAAAACCACTATTTCTAATGTAATTATCTAACTTAAATATGAAGCTGATGTGATAAGAATTTTTTTTTTTTAGAGATTATGTAGATGGGTTTCTCACTTGAGAAACTCTCTAAGATTTTTTTTTTTTTTTTTTTTTTTTTTTTTTTTAAGATACATATTTTTCTTATGTTGTTCAATATGGCTATGTAGATGTCCACATTGTTAGAGCATCTTCAATCGATGTGTCAATCTCCATTTTACAGCAAGAATCTTCTCCACCGAGCGCCGTTCTCATCGCTAGAGTACAGCTGAAGAAATTTTGTCGCCAGATTTGGCGATGGTGGAAGTTCAGCGCTACTTTGTTGATCTGCTTGGTTTTTTTATTTTTCAGTCCCTTCATTTTCAAGTAATCACGTAATGACCATTATTTTGCTACAGAGTTGTGATTGTATCCCTTTTTAAGAGTTTTGTTTAATCACAGTTTTACCCCTATTAAATCAAATATATTCCAATTGTATCATTTTAATTATCAAGTGCTTTTGGTTAAATTATATTTGTTTTAATTTAATTATTATTTATATTAATATTTATAAATGAATTAAATTTATTAATTTATTAATTTCTTAATTTATCGTAATATTATGTTAATTTCTTAACTTATTGTAATATTATCTTAATTAAGGGGTGAAATGTTAATTGTTGTGAAATAATAAAAAAGGCAATATTTAGGGAATATTTTTTTTAGAGTAGGATTTAGAATTACTAGTTGGCGGTTGAAGAGTGAAAGTTGCTGCATTTTAGAGTTTCTGGTTAGAGATGGTCTTAATATGTCTATTGCAATCAATGACGCTAAGGTCAAATGAAGCCTCTACTAGCTACTCAGATGATCATCAAGTCCAACTACTAAATAGACTGTAGTTAACAGAATTTGCTAACTTGGCAATCTAGTCAGCTTAAGCTGACTGTTATTGATTAAAATTTGATGACTATTATTGATTCTTACACACGGTATATAAGATTTTGGTATTCATTGTTCTAAACACATCGTGATAATTCTATAAAACTTATATTGCCATTAATGAACATTAAAGCTAATCAACTTGAATTACAATGTACTAACCTGTACATCTTTTCAATTATGAATATTAAAAAAGCAAAGTTCATTGCGGCTACCTTTCACGTTAGTGTTGACTGTTGAGAGAATAATTCAGTCAATTTTCTTGTTCCCACTCTCGTAGTCTCAAGTCATTCCCCAAGTTTGCTGGAGTGTTGAGGTCTAAAACCACATGGACGCAAACCTAAGAAGCTCAGCAGCCCTATCCTTTTGCACCTCACCTGCAAGCACCACCACACATAACCAAATTTACATGAAGAGCCAAAAATAAGATCACTCACAAATATTGATAGATAGTATTTAAAACAATGTATACGACAGTATTCCATTATATGGAAGTACCACCTAATTACCTAAGCATTATGTCTATGTGGAAAGATGAGGTATCAATGTTCACCTGTGAGTAGAAGCAAGAGTTCCCTGATCTTGCAAGAAATGAAGTTGTTCAAACACTCCTTGCTTTGCCACTATACATCTATACACTATATAAAAAGAGTGAGTTGAGTCAAATTTTTAACCCTCTTTTTATTTTTTGAATTTGTTGTAATTTTCTATTCCATTAATGTCCCAAATATGATTTAAATTACTTAGAATACTTATTATATCTATAGACAATCTATAGAAAGTAAAGGTTATATATGATATTTCACTATTTTATTTTATTTACAGTTATTAACACAGTAAAATAACATTTATATCCTTAGACAATTCTGAAATGACAATTATTTTTTTGTAACAAACAGTATAAACAAGGATAGAAATGTCTTTCACAATACATGGTCAGGGATCGTTTTGAAATACAACTTGTAATTTACCATTGGATAAACATCTGATTTTATTTTTTTTCAGTCTCTCTCATTCACTGTTCCAAGACAGCACGTGTCTTTGTTCTATCATCTCTCTCTAACTCCTCAATTTGCTTTTCTTTCATTCATCAACCTCTTTGTTTCCTGTTTGTGTGTGCAACTGGCAAAATAGAGCATTGGCAAAACAAAGCAGGAGAGATTTCGTGTGGATATTCGCCTGGATAACGTAAAGGTTAGTTGAATTTGATTTTCATTTTCTAGCTTGAAAGGTCATTGATACTGAGAAACCCATTTAATAAATAGTAAATAAACAAGTGAAAACCCAACCATAGATAGTAGCTTAAACAGATAATCAAATGGTACCCAGAAAGATGCATCAAGAGTTCTCAACTACTAAAAATAATCATGCATGACATAAAAGATGCATCAAGTTTCAATTTTTTTTTTTGCCAAATATTGTTAAAAAAAACTTTGGAAGCAAATCAAGGGCTTTATTCGTTTGTAGATTGCCTCCTGCAAGCACAGAGAGATCTTGGTTTAGTTGAAAGAAAAAAAAGTGGGAAGATAGGATAACGAAGAACTCAACTTCATCTTAAAAATCTGTAATCAAGGGATTTAGTTTATGAATTTTTTGAATGTTTTTTCAGCTATGAATATGCTTGAACTTTTTTTTTTTTATGAAAACAAAAAGATTAGTTGAATTTGATTTTGCTTTTCTAGGTTGAAAGGATATTGATACTGCTGTATATTGATGGACAATAGCAAATGAAAACTCAACCACAGATAATAGCTTAAACACACAATAAAATGGTACCCAGAAAAGAAAAATTTATTTGAGAAACCCATTTAATAAATCGAAAATCAACCTTTCCCCCATTTTCTCAGCAAACAAACAGAAAATGAAATTGAAAAATCTCAATCAGGATTGAGTGGGGATACATACTGAGTCATTTAGTTCAAGTCCTCCTTTGATAACTTCTCTACCATTGTGAGAAACCACAGCCACCTGAGAATCTAAGATAGAAATTTGAGAAACTAAGATAGAAATCTGAGAATCTAAAGAACAAAAAGTAACAGATGCTGAAGAAAAAAAAAATCAACAATCTTAAACGGGGAGGAGATTAGATATGAAGGAGAGAAGAAGATCGATTAGATCCGAAAAAGAGAAGGAGATTAGAAATCTGAAACCGAGAAGAGATCTGAAGGAGAGAAGAAGAGTTTGGTTTAGGTGAACTTAGAAAGAGAAAGAGAGATGATTGGATAATTGGATTTGTACGCTTGATACAGAGTTATAGTCGTATATATATACTGCTCAAAATAGGTTTAGGTTAAGCAGCACTTCCTTTCTTTTTTATATATATATTTTTAATGTTATTATTATTTTTCACCTCTTTCTTTCTTTTTTATAATTTTTTTTTAATGTTATTATTATTATTATTATTGTTTTTTTGATGGAAATAGCACCTGAAAATCTGGAAAACCAGATCCAGGGCAAGGTTACAACCAATCTGGGACTCCACAAATAAACCTAATTGAGCACAAGCCCAAAACAGAGTCCCACAACGGGAGAAAAACGCCCACACAAGAGTGGGATTACAACCAAAATATAAAACAAACACAAATAAACACACAAGCTGAAACTGATCCGGAGGAGAGACCCAAGCCGCCGGAGAAGACCCACCCATGACGTCGCCGTCGGAGATGCCGATCAAAACCTCCAAACCACCATGCCAATCAAACCTCCATCAGTAACAAAGTCCGACTCCGCAAAGCAAAAATCGACCAAGCCAAAACCAAGATCAGTGAGAGGAAGACATCGAAACTGCCGGCGGTGCCCCGGCGGAGAGGATGGGGTCGGACGAACTCCTAAACCACCGATCAAGACAACTCACACCGAATCACACCAAATCTGGCCGGAGATCAGCCGATCTAACGGCTGCCGTCGTCGCTTGGACAAAACATCCCTCCCTGTGACGCAAGAGAGATTTCCAGGCGACGGACAGGGCCATCATAGCAGCGCCGGTGTCCCCCATCTGACCGGAAAGACCAAGCAAAGGGAAGAAGAAGAACCATCGCCGCCGACTCCCGCTGCCACAGCGAGAAACCGGCGACGGAAAGGGAGAACTACGCCGGAGAGGAGGAGAAGAAGAAACGAACCAGAGAGACAGAGATTTGCGTTGGATAGTTGGAGAAGAAGAACAGTATCAGAGAGAGAGAGAATAAAATATCTCACCGACTCTCTTTTCTCCACTTGGTGAATGCTTAAATTTCAGAAAAGGGTCATGTTATTATTATTTCTCACCTCTTTCTTTCTTTTGTATAATTTTTTTTTAATGTTATTTTTTTTTAATATAGATGTTAAAATAGCTAATTGCAAAAATTATAGAATATAAAATTTTAATTAATTGTGCTTTCATTAATAATTGAATTTGATAAATTAAATAGATAGAAAATTGTCAACAAAATGAGATTGGCTCAATGACTCAAAGGTAAGCATCTTACTTACAACTACATCAAAGAGGGTGTGATTTTGAGTTATACCTATTTCCCTAATCTCAAAATATTAACCGTAACAGTTCAAAAAATAAAAATAAAAATGTAGAATTTTATGGTTTTACACAAAAGTTTTAGCATTTTGCTTACTTTGGATTGTACAACTAACTTTCTTTAACAAATAAAACTGCAATGTAGATTGTTCATTTATATGTTTAACCTAAATCATTGTCTCAATTTAAATCCCGTTAATACCAATTGATTGACATAAGTTGTCAAAGTTTCAGGTACGTTTTTCTCTTTTTTATCATATCAGTTGATAACTTATATTAATCACAATATTTGATTAAGTATTAATTCAATATTTCTTATCTGAATTCTTTTGCATGCTTTATCTTAAGTTTACTATCAAAGTGTTTATATTGTGCTATTTGTAAGTTTATATTAATTTTGAATTATGTTTTGATAAAAGCTATTATGAGCTGTTGGAAGCTATACAGATTATGTGCATTTTAAAACTATATTAAAATTTATCAATGATCATATGAAGTTTTAATAATAAAAATAAATCAAGCAAATTGTAACTCTCTGGAGTTTTTATTCATTTATTGTGATTTGTGTTTTCAAGTTGTGAAATTTACAGTGAATTTTGAGTTATCTTTATGTAACATATTATTACAAAATGTGCATTCAAGAGGCACATGCCTTTCATGTGCCTCTAAACCTAGTATTACAAAATATGGCCCTACCATTTCTCTTCCAAATCTAAAAAGCCAGAGATTTCATCTCTTCATTAACATTGAAAGGGAGAAAATATAGCTGAATCTAACAAATGCAGAATACTTAGATGAAAATTTACACAAATCATGATAAATTTCCTCATAAATCATTTAATCAATTCAGGTTAGCATTGAAAAATTAACTGTCCTCAAATATGAACATAAGTACAAAAGTGCACCCCACTATTTTGCGTTTAAATTCTTTCAAATGAAATCAAGGGACAGATAAACGATTTTGATATCAGAAAGGGGGTGAAGCCATTGAGCAAGGAAGAGAGCATATTAAAACAATTTTGGCTTCGAATTTGGCATACAATTATGCAAACTTCAGATTGAACTGTCGCCAATCAGCCAATGCGATCAACCCCATGCTCTGAAAGTGCTTCTTCATCTCCAACTAATGCATCATCAGCATTCAACTCACTCAGTGCATCTAAGTTGTGTTCTTCGTGTAGAAAATTATTCAGCAATCTGTCCTGTACATCCACCGAGATAATATTCTTGTCCCCGAGTAGGTTTACAAAATTCCCAGCCTCCTCCACATCACCTTCATGTTTAAAGTATTCCAGACAGGCAGCCACAACTTCTTTATCTGGCTTCCATCTATTATGACAAACATGACAAACTGCTATTGCTTCCTTCATTTTCTCCACAGCTTTTTGAGGTTGATTATTCTGAAGATACCCTCTTGCTAAAAAGTACCATGAATACTCATTAAGCTTTCCCCCCTTAGAAATTATCCTATCCATAAAAGTTTCAGCCTTCTCCATAAGACCTCTTCTGCAGTAAGCGCAAATCATAAAGTTTGGAATCCTTATATCATAGCATGAATTCTCAGATTCCCACTCCTCAAAAATCCTCTCAGCACATTCCAGGTCATCGAATTTCAATATAGAGGGTATGACACTTATGTATCCCCTATTGAAAACCCTCCTCTTCTCCTTGTATAATTGCCAAATTCTTAAAACATCATCTTTCTTCCCATATTTTGCATACTGTGTGATAAGAATTTCATATGCTGTATTGCTTCTTTTACCACTTACTAGTCCCTCAGATTTCTTCATCATTGCCACAGCCTTGTCCAGCAGACCGAGTTTTGCGTATGCACTTGCTGCAGCAGTATAACATGTCCAGTCCAAAACAACACTGGTATCCGATTCCATCCTTGTTACAGTCTTGTCAACTCCCTCCACATCAGAAACAGCTGCATATGCATTCAAACGGATACCATATGTAAATCTGTCCCAACCAATGCCATTCTCTTCCATTTCATGCATCAGACTAACAAGTTTCTCATCATTTCCAGTCCGATGATAAAGACCTAGCAAAATATTGTAAGCCATCGGCCATTTCGCCAACCCCAATTCCCTGATTTTGTCCATTGTGGCCTCTGCTTTTTCCACATTTCTTACATAAGCATAGCACTTCAGAAGAGCAGTATAAGTGGGAAGTGTCCTTAATGTTTTTGAAATGCTATTAAAAAAGTTTTCAGCTTGTTCTACCCCCTGAACTTTAGAGATCAAGTCCAGCCGAACGGCAGCATCAGCGGCACTAATCCGAAAATACCGTTTGTCAGTCATCCACATAGACATCTGAAAATAAAGAGAGTGAGATTATAATCAACTGTACAATGCCATAACTATGAGATTATAACAAATGCAACATAAAAACTTTTCTCCTAAGTAGTAAAGCCTAAGGATGGGTTTAATAATAACAAACCAAAAGGCAAAAACCATCATCTTTATATTAGTAACACGAGCAATACCTTAAATAAACCCGTTCATTATGTTAATAAATTATCTTTGGTGTACCGCCCAACGTGGCTGGGTGGTACAAGACGCTCATTCAATATAACAATTTCTCAATCCGAGTCACATGTGGTATATCAAATATATATATATATATATATATTTCTTTTGTGGTGTGAGGTCTTAGATTCAAATCTCTCTTACCTGGTTCAAAAAGAGAGAGTGTTCCAATTCTACAACTAGGAAGTTAATGCATTCTACAAATTGAGTTTCTATGCAAACACTTAACACAAACAAAATAAATGATAAAATCTCATGGTCTTTTCTTCCTCTCATTTCTTAATTAACCTAACAAATCCAACTTACTATCAAGAAATTTTTATTAAAAAAAATAGTAATAAAGAAAAACCTGGAGAGCGTGTGCGAATCGTTTATAGGAGAGCAACTCCTTGATCATGACTTGGAGTGTTTCTTTGTCTACGGCTCCACCTTCTTGGACCCATTGGTCGAGCATCGGAACGATGGATACCGTTGGATCTCCGATGGGAGAGATCTTACGGTAAATAAGGGGCATCGAGCCTCTCCATTTTTCTCTTGTAAGGCCTCGCCGTTCGGCGGTTGCTGTGGTGGTTAAGTAGGAGGAAACTCCCAACGAATTTCTGAGACCCAGATGAGATTTGATGCTATGGAGTACGCTACTCAAACGTAAAAGCTTCATTTCAAAATTCGAATAACAATATCACTATATCAGTCCATGGACACGGAGAAGAGCAGGGTTTAGGGTTTTTGATTTTATTTATTTCATTTGATTGTTTATTTAGGTTGGATCATTGGGCTTCGGTTTGAGCTTGGGCTTGAGGTATGAATTCGTTTGATCAATTTTATTTATTTCTTTTTTTTCTTTTTTTAACTTTAAATTGGAACCAAAGTCTATCTCAAAGGGTTATCTTGAAGATTAAAAGGTTATATTTTTTATTTTTTTTTAGGATATAAATCGATTATGTTCTGCTTTGGTTATAATTGATTAATTTTGTTAAATATCATGAAAAGATGTGAAGCTTGTGATTCGGTGGCTTCCATCGTTTATGACAAACCAATATTGCTTCCTTCATTTTCCCGCTGTTGAGGTTTATTATTTTTGAAGATATCATGTTTTTAAAATTTATTAAAATTGATGAATTTCATATAAATACTTACTTTACGTTCAAATAAGGAATAATAATGGTCTCTGTGTGTGTGAAAATGGATGTGCATATGGACTTAGGGGGGTGTATTCAATTATGATTCTTGAGGACATTTAAAGACATTATAAATCCTGATGTATTCAATTAGGACATTTAGGGGGGTGTATTCAATTAGGATTCTTAGAGACATTTAAAGACATTATAAATCCTGGTGTATTCAATTAGGACATTTAAAGACTTTAAAAGAGTCTATATTAATCCAGTGATATTCAATTAGGATTTCTATGGACTTTTAAAGAATCCTTTCAAATCTGGGTGTATTGAATTGAGACTTTAAAAATGTCTACAAGAATCAAGGTGTATTCAATTAGGACTGGATTTTAAAGGATTTTCTTTGGTCATGGATTTTGGTGGATTTTGGTGGACTTGATAGTGGGAGATATAAATATCAAATGTCATAACATGTCCGGCCTTCTCCCCAAAGATTTTGGTGGACTTTGCTCTCTCTCTCTCTCTCAAAACAGAAACGTGTTGCTTCTTCTCACTTCTTCTCTGCTCAAATAATCATGATCGATAATCTTCCCTTACTGATTTTTTGATTGCAATCTTACCCAACAACACCCAAAAAATAAAATAAAATAAAATTAAAAAAAAAATAAAAAATAAAAGAAGACAATAAACCAAAGCACATTCTACTACCATGATTAGCGCCTTTTTTTTTTTTTTTTGAGTTACACACACCGGTAAGCAAAAACGTTGATTTTTTTTTTTTTTTATTTGTTTGTGTTTTGCCTTTTATACAGGTTCTATGTATTTAATTTACCTTTATTTTTATTTTTTATTTTTTATTTTTTATCTTCTTTTATTATTTTAATATACCACTTTAAAATAAAATTAGCTCAAACCCCAACTCATCTGGATGTAATTTATGTATTAGAATTTTTTTTTTTTTTTTTGAAAACAATAAATTCAATAACAAATTTTTAAATAATAATAAAGTTGATTGGACTTACCAGAGGGGTGTACATATAGCTTTTAAGGGGTGCAAATATCGTCACTCTTCTCCATTTATAATAGAAGTCAGAGATAACAAATCCATGAAAGTCCATGGATGTCTAAACAAATCTATAACAGTCTGAAATAAATGTCTAAACAAATCCATGAAAGTCTGAGATAGATGTCTAAACAAATCAATGAAAATCCATGTGGATTTATAAAAGTCCGTAAAAATCCATGAAAATCCGTCACTTAAAAAATGTCTTTAAATGTCCTTAACAATCCTAATTGAATACACTCTCCTTAAAGACTTTAAAAGAGTCTATATTAATCCAGTGGTATTCAATTAGGATTTCTATGGACTTTTAAAGAATCCTTCTAAATCTGGGTGTATTGAATTGAGACTTTAAAAATGTCTACAAGAATCAAGTGTTGGTTCCGTGAACCGGAACCGGAACCGGTATCCGCGCAGCGGAAGTGCGGTGGGCCCGGTTTTTAAAATTTCAACAAAAACGTTTTAGCCGGATCGTTGTGATTATATTGATTCTAATATTTAACTATAAATAATAAGGAAGGAAATAGTTACCCTTGTAGACTTTCCGTGATTCGCTCGAATCGAGTTCCTTCACTGTAGAATCTTCGTGATTCCCTCGAACCAAGTTCTTCCACACCGAATCTCCAACACCAAAGAACCGACGAGTGGGCGTCTCGGTATTGAACAGAAAAATTCAACTCTTGAATTTCTGTACTAGTTGTGTACTCAACACTTGAGACAACTAGAAAAATATTGAGAGACTATCTCACAATATTTTTAGAGGCTTAGACCTTAAAAATAATTTTTCTCTTTTGTTATCACTCTCTTGTTTAGAACTAGTGTTTCTCAAAACAAGAACTCTTCTTGTCTTGTTTTCATGAAGCTCAAAATATATGAATCAACTCAAAAATAAATATTTTCTTTTTATGCTTCTTCCATTTCCTCTCATCCTAGAAAGAGTGAGAGAGAGAGCTATATATATATATATTGGGTGGTGTAGTATTTTTCCACTATCATAGTTCTAGGGTGGGTGGTGTAAAGAATCATAGAATAGGAGCTAGAATTCCACTATGCTTTAAATGCAATGATGAAAGAAAAAACAAAACAAAAGAAAAAAAACACTAGTAGAAAAAAGTAAGGGTACTTGATTTCCACCCACCCCATTCATGACTAAAAGTAACAATAATACAACCCACCCCAATTATTAAAACATATATATATATAATTAAATAATCAAAATATTATTTAATACATATAATTAAATAATCAAACATTATTTAATACATATAATTAAATAATCAAACATTATTTAATACATATAATTAAATAATCAAAATATTATTTTATACATATAATTAAATAATCAAACATTATTTAATACATATAATTAAATAATCAAACATTATTTAATAAATAAAATTAAATAATCAAAATATTATTTTATACATATAATTAAATAATCAAACATTATTTAATAAATAAAATTAAATAATCAAACATTATTTAATAAATAAAATTAAATAATCAAAATATTATTTTATACATATAATTAAATAATCAAACATTATTTAATAAATAAAACAATACATAAACTTCTTTATGTATAGATGATTAATTCCAAATTAATCACTAAGCCTCAGTATACCTTAATGTTCAATACAGTATTATAGAGATGGTATGGGGACACATGGACCTATAATTTCAAGCTCCAATAAATCTTCAATATTTAATTAAACTCTTTAATTAAATATTAGATTTATTAATTCCAGATTTATTCCACTAAAAAACTGGAACTGTACTCTTGTTATTATAGAATTAATTACTCGAATAGGAATCGAACAGTCCATTGATATAATCATTACATATAGATCAATCCTCCATAAACAGTTCGTAATATGAGCTAGGTTCAAATCCGTTGACCTCTCAATTACGTCTTTATCCTTGAGTGCCCGTGATTCTCTAATAAACAATTATTTATGATCTTATCATAAATTGAGCGCTCTATTGTTCAAGACCCGAATCACTTACTCAAGAGAACTGTTTGTCTACTTCAATTAAGAAGGAATGGATTCCATCTTGTATATTATCATTCCCAGCTAAGTATATCATCATGTCTCTAAGATACAAGGTTTTTAGGTTTGGCAATTAGAGCAAACCATACCGAGTAAGTCAAAAGACACAACTTTATAAGTAGGAGTCTATTAAATACTCAGGATTAAGATCGTTCCATATATGACCATCTGATTGATAAAAGGGAATACTTTATTTCAATACGGAGATTATTAAAGATTCCAATTTATCGCGTCCATGTCTTGTATAATCTTATTATACAAAGTACCTTCATTCTAATGTCACTACATCAACAGTTCGGATAAAACTGTTCCATTCTTAATGGGAATGAACCATACTAGTAATTTTAATTAATTAAAGATCCCAACTTTAATTATCAATTACAGACAATTAAGATTATTATATTAAACATAATCCTCATGTATATAACAACTTATATACTATGTTTAATATTACATTTAATAATCATGGAATTTTATGTTATTAATACAATATTAATAACATTAAATGCACACAAATATGTAATAGAATGTCAATCTAATTATTAATTCAGCAAGAAGATTAACAACATATGTTCTTAGGGCATTATCCCCAACAATCTCCCACTTGCCCTAAAGCAGATGAGACATGTCCTTTAACCTCAGTCCTTCTAGATGCCCTTCAAAACTCTTTGCCGGAAGAGTCTTTGTGAAGGGATCTGCGAGGTTGTCTTCAGATCTAATCTTCAGAACAGACACATCACCACGATGGACAATCTCTCTTATAAGGTGATACTTTCGCTCTATATGTTTTCCTCTTTTGTGGCTTCTAGGTTCTTTTGAATTAGCCACGGCTCCACTGTTATCACAATAAAGTGTCATGGGTTTTTCCATATCTGGAACAACTTCCAGATCAGATAAAAACTTTCGGAGCCAGACTGCTTCTTTAGCTGCTTCACAGGCAGCCACGTATTCAGCCTCCATAGTGGAATCAGCTATGCAGGATTGTTTGATGCTTCTCCAAACTATGGCTCCACCACCAATGGTAAACACTGACCCAGACGTCGACTTTCGACTGTCTTTGTCTGATTGAAAATCAGAATCAGTGTGGCCAATAGGAATCAAATCCCTACCAGAATATACAAGCATATAGTTTCTCGTTTTCCTAAGATACTTGAGAATGTGTTTAACTGCTACCCAATGATCTAATCCTGGGTTAGACTGATACCGGCTGACCACTCCCACTGCATAGCATATGTCAGGTCTAGTACATAACATAGCATACATAAGACTGCCTACTACGGAGGCATAGGGAATGTGTCTCATATTCTCTTCCTCTTGAGGTGTTTTAGGACACTGCTCTTTAGAAAGAGTAACTCCATGACGAGAAGGTAGATTACCTTTCTTGGAGTTTTGCATTGCAAACTTGATTAACATCTTATCAATATACGATGCTTGAGACAATGCTAACAGCTTGTTCTTACGATCTCGTATAAGTTGGATCCCAAGAACATAACTTGCCTCTCCCAAATCCTTCATTTGGAATTGGTTAGCCAGCCATTTCTTTACATTTGATAAAGATTCTACATCATTCCCAATGAGAAGAATGTCATCAACGTAAAGAATTAAGAAGACCACCTTCTTTTCTTTGATGTACTTGTAGACACAAGGCTCATCAACATTTTGATCAAATCCATATGATTTAATTGCTTCATCAAATCTAATATTCCAAGATCGAGAAGCTTGCTTAAGTCCATAGATGGACTTTTGCAACTGGCAAACTTTTTGCTCTTGGCCTTTATCTATAAACCCCTCTGGTTGCACCATATAGATGCTCTCGTCAAGATGGCCATTCAAAAAAGCCGTCTTAACATCCATTTGCCATATCTCATAGTCATAATATGCGGCAATGGATAAGAGTATACGGATGGATTTGAGCATGGCTACTGGCGAGAAAGTCTCTTCATAGTCAACTCCCTCTTTTTGGGTAAAACCCTTTGCCACTAGCCTAGCTTTGAAAGTTTCCACTTTCCCATCCACTCCCCTCTTTCTTTTGTAAATCCATTTACAACCAATAGGTTTAACCCCTTCGGGTGGGTCTACAAGTTTCCAAACTGAGTTGGAGTACATTGACTCCATCTCGAGATTCATTGCTTGTTGCCAATTCTCTTTGTCAGAATCTTCCATTGCACATCGATATGTCAATGGATCATCTTTACCAAGATCAGAAATCACAACTTGTGCTTCCCCAATTTGTCCATAGCGAGTAGGTTGTCTCACAACCCTCCCACTACGACGAGGTGATAAATCATTCTGATTTTGAGTTGTGGTCTTCTCATTTTGTCGTTCGACAACAGTTGTCGATGTTGGTCTGACCTCATCAGAAAGTAACTCCTCAAGTATAACTTTACTACGAGGTTTGAAGTTTGTCATATAGTTATTTTCAAGAAATGTTGCATTTGTCGATACAAATACTTTATTATCTTGATGACTATAAAACAAACCTCCTCTCGTTCCTTTTGGATATCCTACAAATATGCATACTTCAGATCGAGGTTCCAACTTCCCAGTCCTACCTTTAAGTACGTGTGTAGGACACCCCCATATGCGAATGTGTCGCAAACTAACTTTGCTACCATTCCACAACTCTAAGGGTGTCTTAGGTATAGACTTAGATGGAACTAAATTAAGTATGTATACAGAAGTCTGTAGTGCATATCCCCAGAACGACATGTGTAATGATGAGTAACTTAACATGGATCTCACCATATCAAGCAATGTTCTATTTCTCCTTTCTGCGACACCGTTTTGCTGTGGTGTCCCAGGTGCAGTCAATTGGGATAAAATCCCATGTTCGATTAAATGATCCAAGAATTCATTATCAAGGTATTCACCTCCTCGATCTGATCGAAGAGTTTTAATCGATTTATTTAATTGCTTTTCAGCCTCGGCTTGGAATTCTTTAAACTTTCCAAAAGTTTCAGATTTCCTTTGCATTAAATAAATATAACCATACCTAGAATAATCGTCAATGAAAGTGACGAAATATTCATATCCTCCTCTTGCTTGTACATTAATTGGACCGCACACATCAGAATGTATCAATTCAAGAGGTTCTTTGGCTCTTTGACCTTTTCCCGAAAAAGATCGTTTAGTCATTTTACCTTCCAGACAGGATTCACAGACTGGAAGAGTGCCAACTTTTAGCTCTCGTAAAGGACCTTCCTTTACCAATCTTTCAATCCTATTTAGGTTTATATGACCTAGTCTAAGATGCCATAGGTATGTGTTATCATTAGGAGAAATCTTTTGCTTTTTAGACTTTGGTTGTTCGACTTTGAACATTTCAGTGTTAAGCAGTGTGTTAAAGGTTGGTCTTAAAAAATAGAGACCGTTGTCCAAAATTCCAGAACAAATATTTAAACCCTTTCTAGAAATAATAACAACTTTATCATTAAAAGAAACCTTAAATAATTGTTCATACAGTCTTGAAACAGAAATCAAATTTCTTCTAAAACCGGGAATATAATAAACATTGTTCAAAACAAGAAATTTATTATTAAAGAGAAGTCTCACTTCTCCCACTGCTTTAGCTGACACCATAGCCCCATTACCCACTCTCATCGTGTAGTCCCCATCGGCTAGTTCTGTTACAGAATCAAATATCTGCATAGAACAACAAACATGGTTAGTCGCACCTGAATCAACTATCCAGGAAGACATATCATTTTCAACTAAACAAGATTCTAGAACAAGTAAATCTGATTTACCTTTCTTTTTGATCTTAAGCTCTTCGAGGTACTTTTTACAGTTCCTCTTCCAGTGACCATCTATGCCACAGTGGAAACATTTTCCTTTGGCCTTTTTGTCAGAGCTCTTTGCTTTGTTGTTGTTGATTTTCTTAGCCTTGAAATTGCCCTTGTTGTTTTTCAACTTGCCACTTCCTTTATTCTTATTCTTCCTCTTGTTGGACTTTCCAGAAGAGGAAGTTGTAGCTTCGGCAACATTTGCCTCACCTCCTTTTTCATTAAAAATGGATTCGAAGGTTTGAAGCTCGTTAAGCAACTGAGTCATGTTGTACTTCAATTTATTCATGAAATAGTTACTTTTAAATTGAAGGAAGTTAGGGGATAGTGTTTCTAAAATCATCCCCACCTGTGTGGCTTCGTCGATATTGGCACCATGTATTTCCGCCTCATTAATGTGTTCAATCATTTTGAGCGTATGCTCGCGGACTGAAGTACCCTTTTTCATTCTGGCGTTCATAAGCGCCTTTACAGCCTCGTGACGAGACTGTTCAGAAGGGCGCCCAAACATTGCCTGTAGGGAGTCCATAATCCCTTTTGCGGTTTCAACCGTTTCATGCTTACATCTAAGCACGTCAGACATGCCTGCTAACAGGTAGCAGCGGGCTTTGTTGTTGGCATTTTGCCAACGATCATATGCCTCAGCAACATTTGTTGATGACTTGGCATGAGGGCGTGGAGGACATTCATCCATTAGGACAAACTTGAAGTTTTCACATACAAGCACGATGTTCATGTTACTTTTCCATTTGACAAAATTTTCACCGGTTAAAGTTTCAGCAGCGAGTATCTTGATTATTGGATTGGACATGTTTGGTTTGCTGAAATTAAATAACAATCATTCATATTTAATATGTGTGCACAGTTCATATATATCACATATATAAACTTCGGTAATGTAAATATGATGCATGGCGCATGTAAAAATACAGAAAAATTATTTACTCATTTACCACGATAATTCAATTTTCACAAATAACGTGCCGTCGTAGGATAGGTCATGTATTTGACAATTGAATTGAGACTTTCTCAATCAATAAAAGTTAAATCAAAATATCTCATATTTTCAACTTTCATTAATCACCGTTTACTTTGATCAAGATTGTAATTAACAAGCTTAATTACATCTTTTGAGTGTAACCTACCATTTCAGATTTTTCAGACTTAACTCAAAAATTACCGCCGTAGGGTAGGTCAATTTTGAAATACATCTAAAAATCCTATCGCATGGAAGACAACCTTGCTATGACTCAAATGGACACCCTCCGTAGGGAGGACGAAATCAAAGCGTCTCGAGGCGCCATTTAAATCTCACGATGTTGTACTAATGGTAGAGACTATGGGTAACATTGTCATATTACCCTCTCCCACTCAATATTTTGAATTGCCGTATTTTAATTACAAAATATCCAATATTATGTAATAATAATAGTCATGCATTTGACAATTGAATTGAGACTTTCTCAATCAATAAAAGTTAAATCAAAATATCTCATATTTTCAACTTTCATTAATCACCGTTTACTTTGATCAAGATTGTAATTAACAAGCTTAATTACATCTTTTGAGTGTAACCTACCATTTCAGATTTTTCAGACTTAACTCAAAAATTGCCGCCGTAGGGTAGGTCAATTTTGAAATACATCTAAAAATCCTATCACATGGAAGACAACCTTGTTGTGACTCAAATGGACACCCTCCGTAGGGAGGACGAAATCAAAGCGTCTCGAGGCGCCATTTAAATCTCATGATGTTGTACTAATGGTAGAGACTATGGGTAACATTGTCATATTACCCTCTCCCACTCAATATTTTGAATTGCCGTATTTTAATTACAAAATATCCAATATTATGTAATATTAATAATTATAACAAATTATAAAACATTTTCTAATCTAAAACAGTTTTAGAATAGAATATGTATGCATGTCATGTTATAACGATTCCAGTAGGCACTTACTAACTAAGATGACATATTATATGCATGAACATATTATATAATTATCGCATAAAATATAATATGAAAAAGCAAAATAAAAACTAATGAATTTTGGCCGAGTTCCTTTGGATATTTAAATTACAACCCATAAATAAATCAAATTACAAAAATGGTCTTGTTGTAATCTTTCTTCATCATCCGATCTAATCTCATCGATTTGTTGATAACGCCATCCTCTTCAATATCACATTTTACAAAAATCCTATACCCCTTGGGTTTACAAATTTTTATCTAAAAAATGAAGAAGCGATAAAACATAAAATCCAAAGGAACCATATAATTAACGACCAAAAATCATTTTTATTTACCATTCATCACATGAATAAAAAAGAACCATTAAATCACATTTAATGCAAAGCGCCTACTACCGGAATCAATTTTAATATTAAAATCAATATAAATTACAACGTGGCTCTGATACCAATTGTTGATTATAATCACCAATCTCATTGGTACCGATTGTAATTACAATTCCCAATCACATTGGCTATGGGCTCGGTCCCAACTCTTTGGGGTGACATCCATAGATACCTATCAAAGCACTCCTCTAAGGAGCCCCCGGGCGGAGAGCCACGCTTCGTCACACGATCACGCGTGAGAGTTCCCAGGGATCGATAGTCTCCACTATCTTTGCTTTGATACCAATTGTTGGTTCCGTGAACCGGAACCGGAACCGGTATCCGCGCAGCGGAAGTGCGGTGGGCCCGGTTTTTAAAATTTCAACAAAAACGTTTTAGCCGGATCGTTGTGATTATATTGATTCTAATATTTAACTATAAATAATAAGGAAGGAAATAGTTACCCTTGTAGACTTTCCGTGATTCGCTCGAATCGAGTTCCTTCACTGTAGAATCTTCGTGATTCCCTCGAACCAAGTTCTTCCACACCGAATCTCCAACACCAAAGAACCGACGAGTGGGCGTCTCGGTATTGAACAGAAAAATTCAACTCTTGAATTTCTGTACTAGTTGTGTACTCAACACTTGAGACAACTAGAAAAATATTGAGAGACTATCTCACAATATTTTTAGAGGCTTAGACCTTAAAAATAATTTTTCTCTTTTGTTATCACTCTCTTGTTTAGAACTAGTGTTTCTCAAAACAAGAACTCTTCTTGTCTTGTTTTCATGAAGCTCAAAATATATGAATCAACTCAAAAATAAATATTTTCTTTTTATGCTTCTTCCATTTCCTCTCATCCTAGAAAGAGTGAGAGAGAGAGCTATATATATATATATATTGGGTGGTGTAGTATTTTTCCACTATCATAGTTCTAGGGTGGGTGATGTAAAGAATCATAGAATAGGAGCTAGAATTCCACTATGCTTTAAATGCAATGATGAAAGAAAAAACAAAACAAAAGAAAAAAAACACTAGTAGAAAAAAGTAAGGGTACTTGATTTCCACCCACCCCATTCATGACTAAAAGTAACAATAATACAACCCACCCCAATTATTAAAACATATATATATATAATTAAATAATCAAAATATTATTTAATACATATAATTAAATAATCAAACATTATTTAATACATATAATTAAATAATCAAACATTATTTAATACATATAATTAAATAATCAAAATATTATTTTATACATATAATTAAATAATCAAACATTATTTAATACATATAATTAAATAATCAAACATTATTTAATAAATAAAATTAAATAATCAAAATATTATTTTATACATATAATTAAATAATCAAACATTATTTAATAAATAAAATTAAATAATCAAACATTATTTAATAAATAAAATTAAATAATCAAAATATTATTTTATACATATAATTAAATAATCAAACATTATTTAATAAATAAAACAATACATAAACTTCTTTATGTATAGATGATTAATTCCAAATTAATCACTAAGCCTCAGTATACCTTAATGTTCAATACAGTATTATAGAGATGGTATGGGGACACATGGACCTATAATTTCAAGCTCCAATAAATCTTCAATATTTAATTAAACTCTTTAATTAAATATTAGATTTATTAATTCCAGATTTATTCCACTAAAAAACTGGAACTGTACTCTTGTTATTATAGAATTAATTACTCGAATAGGAATCGAACAGTCCATTGATATAATCATTACATATAGATCAATCCTCCATAAACAGTTCGTAATATGAGCTAGGTTCAAATCCGTTGACCTCTCAATTACGTCTTTATCCTTGAGTGCCCGTGATTCTCTAATAAACAATTATTTATGATCTTATCATAAATTGAGCGCTCTATTGTTCAAGACCCGAATCACTTACTCAAGAGAACTGTTTGTCTACTTCAATTAAGAAGGAATGGATTCCATCTTGTATATTATCATTCCCAGCTAAGTATATCATCATGTCTCTAAGATACAAGGTTTTTAGGTTTGGCAATTAGAGCAAACCATACCGAGTAAGTCAAAAGACACAACTTTATAAGTAGGAGTCTATTAAATACTCAGGATTAAGATCGTTCCATATATGACCATCTGATTGATAAAAGGGAATACTTTATTTCAATACGGAGATTATTAAAGATTCCAATTTATCGCGTCCATGTCTTGTATAATCTTATTATACAAAGTACCTTCATTCTAATGTCACTACATCAACAGTTCGGATAAAACTGTTCCATTCTTAATGGGAATGAACCATACTAGTAATTTTAATTAATTAAAGATCCCAACTTTAATTATCAATTACAGACAATTAAGATTATTATATTAAACATAATCCTCATGTATATAACAACTTATATACTATGTTTAATATTACATTTAATAATCATGGAATTTTATGTTATTAATACAATATTAATAACATTAAATGCACACAAATATGTAATAGAATGTCAATCTAATAATTAATTCAGCAAGAAGATTAACAACATATGTTCTTAGGGCATTATCCCCAACATCAAGGTGTATTCAATTAGGACTAGATTTTAAAAAATTTTCTTAAATCATGGATTTTGGTGGATTTTGATGGACTTGATAGTGGGAGATATAAATATCAAATGTCATAATATGTCCAGCCTTCTCCCCAAAGATTTTGGTGGACTTTGCTCTCTCTCTCTCTCTCTCTCTCTCTCTCTCTCTCTCTCTCTCTCTCTCTCAAAATAAAAACGTATTGCTTCTTTTCACTTCTTCTCTGCTCAAATAATCATCATCGATAATCTTTTCTTGCTGATTTTTTGACTACAATCTTACCCAACAACACCCAAAAAAAAAAAAAAAAAAAAAAAAAAAAAAAAAAAAACCAATAAACTAAAGCACTTTTCACTACCACGATTAGCGCTCTTTTTTTTTTCTCTGTGAGTTACACACACTGGCAAGAGGCAACACATACAAGCAAAAACGTTGATTTTTATTATTATTTTTTTTTATTTGTCTGTGTTTTGCGTTTTATACAGGTTCTATGCATTTAACTTACTTTTTTTTTTTTTTTTAATCTTCTTTTATTATTTTAATATACCACTTTAAAATAAAATTAGCTTAAACCCCAACTCATCATGATGAAATTTATGTATTTAAGAGTTAGAATTTTTTTTTTTTTTTTTTTTGAAAACAATAAATTCAATAACAAATTTTTAAATAACAAAGTAGATTGGACTTACCAAAGGGGTGTACATACAACTTTTAAGGGGTGCAAATATCGTCACTCTTCTCCATTTATAATAGAAGTCAGAGATAACAAATCCATGAAAGTCCATGGATGTCTAAACAAATCTATAACAGTATGAGATAGATGTCTAAACAAATCCATAAAAGTCTGAGATAGATGTCTAAACAAATCAATGAAAATCCATATGGATTTTTATGGATTTATAAAAGTCCATAAAAATCCGTAAAAATCCATGAAAATCCGTCACTTAAAAAATGTCTTTAAATGTCCTGAAGAATCCTAATTGAATACACCCTCCTTAAAGTGTCACAAACGCAAAATTACAATCTTAAATAAAAGTAAAATTATGAATAAAATTAAACGGTCATTTTTTTTCTTTTTCTTTTTTTCTTTTTTGAAAATTAAAACGTCATTCTACTGTACATAATTTGTACAGGTAGAGACGGAGCCATAAAATAATGAGTTATATAATATATTTTAGAGGGTATGTTAAAGAAAAAATTAATAAATAAATAAAATACTGTATTCATTTATCAATTGACCCATTAGGCCATTAATAGTTGGAATACAAATTGATTTTATAGAGTTGGAATGTCTAAAATTATAGAAAAACTTTTTGGCCTTTTATTCATGATTCAATAATAATGTTTAGGAGTTAGAAAATTAATTAAAAATTAAATTGTACTCATAGTATTTTTCTAACATCCAAAAACTATTTTAATTTTTAAAAATTTAAAAAGTTTGTTTTGATAAATTATCTTAATAGTTAAACATAAATATATGTATATGTTTTTGAAATATTAGAATAATTCGGGGGTTTGAGGGAGGGAGGGGGAGACTCAAATCCACAATCTTGTGGTGTGATGGGTATATATACCACTGTGTCAACCTCATATTGTCTAACATATGTATATGTTTGGTTGACACATTGATTATTTAAAAATAAATAACACATTAAAAGTATAATATATGCTATTATGGTGAATGAGATAAGTAAGATCGTAAAAGAAAACAAAATTATTTGGATGAGAAAATAATATTAGCTGAGATAAAACATATATGTTATGATTCGATTTTCATTTATATTTAAGCTTCATCGAAAGAAATACTACATATAAAATCAAAAATATTTTTAAAAACACAAAAACATAAAAAATGAAATAGGGATAAAAACATGAAAATTAAGGATGTTATAAAAATTAAAACAGAGATAAATTTATAAATTTTCAAAACTTTAGGTGGGGCGGTGGACCCCCTCATCCTACACTGCACCGTCCCTATGTACAGTTTTGGAAGTCATTACTTAGTTAATTCAACCAAAAAAAAAAAGTTACATAATTTTCATTTCAAATTTTCAATACAGAGGTCCTAAAAGCTCTACAAAAATCAGAACTTAGAAAAATAAAAATATGTATATATATATATGTGTGTTCTATTTTACCTTAAAAATCAACTAAAATGATGGGATAAATACTTTTTTTTATCATATAAATCCATAAATGATGTTATGAATAATATAATAATAACAAATCATACAGGCCTTTAAATTGAATTTATATCTATTTCTTTATTTGAAAATCTAGATAAATGTTGATCCATTTTTCACAAGTCATAATTTGATTCAATCGGATATTAGATATTAGATTACAATACAACCTGCTCAACATAGCTTGTGATAAAAAGCACTAATTTAGTCTGTAATGTCTCGAGTTGCACCACCGCATTTGTTTAAGTCAAAAGAACTTTGAATTGAAAAACAATTGGCATAAATTTGTTCTTTGTGCATGTTAACACTTTCTGATCTCTAAAATCGACCATGGAAGGGGTTCCAACAGATAATTCTTCAGTCCTTTTGCCTTAGTTTTGAATATGGTACTAGTTTTTAGAATGTACAAAAAAAATAACCCATTAGGAATACATACTTTAGATTGAAGTGTCGCTAGTGCGATCAACCTCAGGCTCTGAAAGTGCTTCTCCATCTCCAACCAATGCATCATCAGCTTTCAACTCGCTCAGTGCATCTAAGTTGGGTTCCTTGCGTAGAAAATTATTAAGCAATCCGTCTTGTACATCAACCGAGATAATATTCTTGTCCCTAAGTAGGTTTATAAAATTCCTAGCCTCCTCCACATCTCCTTTGTGTTTAAAGTATTCCAGACAGGCAGCCACAACATCTTTGCGTGGCTTCCATTTATTATGACAAACCGCTATTGCTTCCTTCATTTTCTCCACAGCCTTTTGAAGTTGATTATTCTGAAGATACCCTGTTGCTAAATAGAATAATGTCTTGTGATCAAGCTTTCCCCCTTTGGAAATGATCCTGTCCACAAAAGTTTCAGCCTTCTCCATAAGACCTCTTCTGCAGTAAGCACCCATCAAAAAGTTTGGAATCCGTATATCATAGTTTGAATTCTCGGATTCCCACTCCTCAAAAATCCTCTCAGCACATTCCAGGTCATCGAATTTTAATATAGAGGGTATGACACTTATGTATCCCTTATTGAAAACCTTCTTCTTCTCCTTGTATAATTGCCAAAGTCTTAAAACATCATCTTTCTTCCCATATGTTGCATACTGTGTGATAAGACATTCATATGCTGTATTGCTTTTTTTACCACTTATTAGTCCCTCAGATTTCTCCATCATTGCTAGAGCCTTGTCCAACAGACCGAGTTTTGCGTAAGCACTTGCTGCAGCAGTATAACATGCCCAGTCCAAAACAACACTGGTATCCGATTCCATCCTAGTTACTGTCTTGTCAACTCCCTCGGCATCAGAAATTGCTGCATATGCAGTCAAACGGATACCATATGTAAATCTGTCCCAACCAATACCGTTCTCTTCCATTTCATGCATCAGACTCACAAGTCTCTCAAAATTTCCAGTCCGATTATAAAGACCTAGCAACGTATTGAAGGCCGACGGCCGATTTGCCAACCCCAATTCCCTAATTTTGTTCATTGTGGCCTCTGCTTTTTCCACATTTCTTACATAAGCATAGCAATTTAGAAGAGTAGTATAAGTGGGAAGTGTCCTTAATGTTTGTGAAATGCTATTAAAAAAGTTTTCAGCTTGTTCTATCCCCTGAACTTTAGAGATCAAGTCCAGCCGAACGGCAGCATCACCGGCACTAGGCTGAAAGTACCGTTTGTCGGTCATCCACATAGAAATCTGAAATCAAAGATCGAGATCATAATCAAATAATCAAATGTACAATGCTACAAGTATAACTATGAGATTATAAAAAATGTAACATAACAACTTTTCTCCTAGATAGTAAAGCCTAAGGATGAGTTTAACAATAACAAACCAAAAACCATAATCTTTATAGTTTATATTAGTAACACAAAGATCAATACCTTAAATAAACCCCTTTTTTTTTTATGTTGATAAATTATATTTGGTCTTGGATTCAAGTCTCTATAACCTGGTTCAAAAAGAGAGAGTGTTCCAATTCCACAACTAGAAAGTTAATACATTTTCTACAAATTGAGTTTCTATGAAAACACTGACAAAATAAATGATAAAATTTCATGCTCTTAGTCTTTATCTTCCTCTCATTTCTCAATTAACCTAACAAATCCAACTTACTATCAAGTTTCAAAAACCTTCTTGTTAAAAAAATAATAATAACAATAATTGGCCTACAGTTTTCAAGTCGATAAAACACAAGTTTTAATAACTCGAAAAAAAAAAAAAAAAAAAAAAAAAAAAAAAAAAAAAAAAAAAAAAAAAACCAAAACCTGGAGAGCGTGTGCAAATCTTTTATAAAAGCGCAACTCCTTGATCATGACTTGGAGTGTTTCTTTGTCTATGGCTCCACCATCTTGGACCCATTGGTCAAGCACCGGCACGATGGACACCGTTGGATCTCCGATGGGAGAGATCTTACGGTAAAGACGACACATCGAGCTGTTCCGTTTTTCTCTTGTAAGGCCTCGTTCGGAGGTTGCAGTCGTGGTTGAGTAGGAGGAAACTCCCAACGAATTTCTAAGACTGAGATGAGATTTGATGCTATGGAGTATGCTACTTAAACGTACAATCTTCATTTCGAAATTGAAACAACAATTCTCAACAATATATCAGTCTATTGACAGGGAGAGGAGCAGAACAGGGTTTAGGGTTTTTGATCTTCGTTTGAGGTACATATTTGTATAGGGTGTGCAAAAACAGGCCCTAGGCCCAACTTTCAAGTCTACGACAGAATCAGCGGTTAATATGGGTCAAGCCCATATCCTACGAGTCGATCCAAGAGCCGATCAGTAGAGACTAATGACTTTAAAAGACTTTAAAAGACTAATGACTCCAAGAGCCGATCAGGAGGGTGTATTCAATTAGGATTTTAAAAGACTTTTAATGACTTTTCTGAAATTAAAAAGTTTAGGTGTATTCAATGTGGACTTTTAACGACTCTATAAAAGTCATGAGGTATTCAATACAGACTTTTATAGACTTTAAAAAAGTCTTTAGAAGTCATGTGGTATTCAATCAAGACTTTTTAACAGTCTATGAAAGTTAGGAGGTATTCAAAATCTCAATGACTTTTAATGACTTTAAAATATCAATGACTTTTAATGACTTTTAATGACTTTTAATAATTTTTAGTTATAACAAATCTAACAATTTGTCTTCCATTCCTACCAAAGACTTTGAATGACTTTTTTATTTTTTATTTTAAAAAAATTCACTTTAGAAGAAAAACATAAAACTCTTTGAAAAACATAAATCACCGAACATATGTTTTTTTATTTTCAAATAAAAGCACACTCATTCTTACTAAATTTCATAAATAAAATAAAACAAATAACTTTTAAAATGAATAAACATTATTAAAAAAAAAAAACATACAAACATTAACAAATTATTACAAAAAAAAAATAATAATAATATAAACAACTCTCCATCGGCCAATTAAGGACGAGATATTTTATTTTTTTATCTATATTTTCAAGTCTTTTAAGTGGTGGAATGGTGTTCTTCAATTTACCTAACTACCATATTACAGATGTACAGAAAGAGAGATAGCTATTTTCTTTTTCAACTTTGCTTGTTGTGTTTGGAGTAAAATCAATGTGGTTTTTGAATTGTTAATTACAATGATTATTTTTTTTTTTTTACTATTTTTCAAAGCAGTGAATTTTGTTTTTTAGTTGTAATTGATTGTATTTATTTATTTATTAACAGAGTTTTGTGTTGTAACTACTATTTAATATGTTTAAAGTGCATCAAATTTTATGAAGACAATTCAAATAGTAATGTGTCTTCAAAATTTTCTTTGTTTGCACTGCTTGACAGTGCATGATTCTTAAGAGAAGGCTATTGGCTATTTTTTTTTTTTTTTTTTTTTTGAACTCCACCAAAATTACTATTTTGAATCATACCATAATTTAGTATGAATTTGTTGCTTAAAAAGCTGTAAACAGTTTGGTATCTTAGGAACGTATGCTCCTTAGTACAACAAAGTAAATATTATTTTTAGATGTCAAAAAGTCTTTGAAAGTCTATTGATTGTCTTTAAAAGTCTATCGATGTCTTTGAAAGTCTTTAAAATGAATGTATATAAAAGTCTATGAAAGTCTTTCATACTTTTATAAAGTCTATAAAAGTCATTAAAAATCCTTAAAGTCTACAAAAGTCATTCACTTAAAAAAAGTCTTGAAAAGTCATTTGAAATCCTAATTGAATACACCCTCCTAATAAGTCTGGCTTCAGTTCTTATTTAGTAACAACTGAAGTGAGAGTTTGACTGGGTTTTAAACGAAATATCCCTTAAAATCCAGGCATGATCAGGTGGATTTGATCCTCCATTAATCACGTAGCTGAGGCCTGAGGGGGAGGAAGCCTATAAATAAAACCCCCTTTTCACATAGTGGAGATTCTGATTTTTTCTGACAACAAAAGCTTTACTTGCGTGTTTGAAACTCTACCAAAATCGATACTCACGCTACCATAATTCTCTATTTTCTTCATCCTCTGCATTCAATTTACCCACAGTTTCGTTTGAATCTATATATTTAACAATATCTGCTTGGACCTAGTCTGCATCCAACCCAATCCACATCAATTTTGATATATGTCACAAATGTAGCGACCCGAAACATTGTCATCAAGCCACATTATACCCACTTTTAAGATCATCTGTTGAAGTCGTATTTGTCTCTAAATTATAAATTTATAATTAAAAACTATTATTTTTATATTAAAGATTAGTACTTATGCTCAAGCAAGCAAAATTCAAATGCATGACACTAGTTATCGGATATCATACGACATAGTAACTATGACAAATGAAAAGACCAATTGTATCAAAGTTTTTCTTTTTTTAAACAACATTTAAAACATGTACCCGGTGATGTAGCTATACTTGTAGATAGACAAACTTGGAATTTAAACAAATAACTCCTATGACAACAACTCAAATCCTATCATTAACAAAATGTTTCAAAAAAAAAAAAATTACCTAGATAGATGATGTTAAAATAATAAATAAATAAAACATGATTAGTAAGTTGTATCTTATAGGATTGGTTTTTATTTAATCTTGTATTTGAATATTAGATAATATATTGTATTAAATTAATACTATATTATATTTTTATTTCATTAAATTATTTTCAAAATCATAACATAATTAATTATTAAAATTTTAAATAATTTTTAAAATTATATTTAATGAATATTTTATAACAATTTGAAAAACAAAAACCTCAAAAATACACTTATGTTGTGTACTCATAACTAAATTCATCCCTTCAAAAATACATCACAAATGACCAGTCAGTTAAATATAATTACTGCAAATTAAAACTGTGGTCTAACATCGTAGTATGCAACAATGAAACAAGAACAAGTAAAACAAATATGTGTTGGAACTTGGATGCGATCAAATTCCTAAGTAAAACCAATCATCCCTTAAAAAAAAAAAAAAAAAAAGGAAAGACAAGTAAAACATTCAAATGAATCAAGAACAAGTAAAACAAAACATTTTATACCATAACAATGAACATCTAAAATTTGCGTAAGTTGCTAAATTCCACATCCATATGATAACGAACCGGACAACAAAAGCAATTTTAAGTCACTAAATGGATCCTTAACATTATCTATTCAAAACTCCAAACAAAAATTAAGCACATAGTCGAAAATAAAGACCAACAAAACATTCTGAGAAAGATGAAACATCAAACTTATAAAGTACTGATCAAAAACATGAAAAATCTCTTCATCTGCTTCTCTATTAAATTTTAACGGTTGGCCTTGGCAACTCTCTCAATCTCATCCTTCTTCTTGATGGCATAGCTGAAGATTCAAGAAAACAAAAATCAGTTTACACATTAAAGGATCATGAAATCATTCATAAAGAATTAACAGCAAAAGAAATTATATGCTTTGATTACCTGTTAGATGAACCCTTGGCAGCATTGATAAGTTCATCAGCCAAACATTCTGCAATTGTCTTAATATTTCTGAAAGCAGACTCACGGGCACCAGTAGTGAGGAGATAGATGGCCTGATTAACACGTCGCAGGGGAGAAATATCCACAGCTTGACGCCTCACAACACCAGCAGAACCAATTCTGGTAGCATCTTCACGGGGACCACTATAGCATGAAAATACACGAGATAGGTTATTGAAAGGCTGTAGCAAAAAGGGCAAGCAACTTCTCATTAGCCATGAGATATATAGGTCAATGGGGATGCTTTCACTGAACCAATTATACATGTGAAACTACTTTGATATGTTTTTGACGACACAAAATACCTGTTGATCACAGCATCGACAATAACTTGAACTGGGTTTTGGTCAGTCAAAAGGTGAATAATTTCCATTGCGTGCTTAATGATCCTCACAGCCATCAATTTCTTTCCATTGTTTCTGCCGTGCATCATAAGAGAGTTCGTAAGCCTCTCCACAATCGGGCATTGAGCTTTCCTGAACCTTTTCTTTGAGTACCTCCCAGCTGTGTGAGGGACATAAGTTGCGTGCTTGGCTGCTTGGACGCCGACGTAATCACACAAGGAGATGTCATTGACCTAAGAGATTCATAAAGAGTCAATGCCATATAATGATTCATTGCTGGCAACTATAGTTCATTCCAACTACTACTGACTACAGTTCATACATTTCATAATTATGCTTACATATTTTCTCAAGTGATAAGTAAAGACGCATTCTTCAAACAATTGAAAATACCATACAAATGGGAAAGTAACCTATATGGCTATATATGTGAACATGTTATCCGGTAGCAGGAAATAAAAGACACATACAGATTTCAATCCAGCAAAAATCAATAAAAATATACTAATATATATAAATATTAATACAGATAAACCCTAAAATAAATTTATCAGCAATGTGATAGTCACTAATTTTGGGGTGGCAATTAGACAAACTATTATTTGTTTCACTTCAATCATTCTGGTCAGCTTCAGGCCTTCGGTGTGCAGGGGTATACACCCAATCACTCATATTAAGAACATGGCACAAGTATCATAAAGTGAGAAACCCTAAACCCAATAATGTTTTTTCAAAAAAAAAAAAAATAATAAATAAATAAACAAATAAATAAAAATTGACCACTGCTTAGCTGATAAGAAGAGTTCATATAATTTGGCCTGTCAATGCCAACACCAGATTCTTCAGTACGGATTAGCAAAATTTTGAAATCAAGAACAGTCTAAGCCATAGTCTATCATTAAAGAAGATCTACAAACAAAACATACTATTGAATGACTAGCACAAATTTACGGTAGGTCATCTGATGACAAATTTGCAACTCCAAATCTATAACCATGTGTAAACCCCACAGAGTAATAAAAGTATGCACCAGTTATATCAACAGAATCCCAATAAAACATTATACTTAGCAAATAAAAACGAGAAAACATCAATAGAGAAGACGTAAACGAATATAAAAAAAAATCAGAAAGAGAATAATAACAGTAAACAGATCCATATCCAACTAAGAAAAAAACCGAAAAGTAGAGAGTATACCTGAACATCCTCGAAGGTCCAGCGATTGAAGAGCTTGACGTCGTAATGGGCTTGAGGAGCGTCCAGAGGAGCCTGCGCCACCACATCGGTTGCCATCTTACCTACAAAATGCACTTAAACAAATTGAATCCCACAAAAGCACAGAGAATCTCTTAACTTGGCGCCGATAGTGAGCGAAAAGTAAGATACCCACCTGTATCAAAGAGATGGTAAAGAAGAGAGGAGGGTTTTTGCTGATGCGGCTGCTTCTAAGAGCTCTTCTTTAACTGAAATGTTGAAGAATTAGGGTTTCTGCTTTTAAAGCAGATACTAGGGTTGTGGGGGGATTAATTCAGTGTGCGCCGGTCCTCTGTAGCATATTTGTTAATAATTTGACACGTGGCTTAGTAATTAGTACACCAATTTGCTATGTAGACATTTTAATGGTTTTAAAAAAAAAAATTACGGCAAAATTGCACTAACGTTTCTTGATAGTTGATAATTTCGTTCAGCACCAACCCGAACCCCAACCCGAACCGCTAGGTTTTGTTGTTCAAGTTGCGGATTGGATCATATTCAATTATAAAGAAGCAAACACGAACCTGTGAACCCGATTATTTTAAATTTTTTTGTTTAAATCGATGTCGTTTTGAACAAATTAAAATTTTAAACTCAAAATGGTGTCGTTTTTGGTTAAAAGTACAACCTATATTGCTATTCGGATTGACGAGTTCATGGGTTGAAACCCAAACCCGAATAAGTTCGCGGGTTCACGAATCGAGTTCGGATACGAAAATGTTCCATAGGTTTGGGTTCGAATCGAGCACAACCCAACTATCATTCCTATACTATATACTTAATACTTATAGGGTGTGTTTGGTGCGTGGAATATGATTGGATTATTTTTAAAGAGATGATATTGGATTGGATTGGATTGCGTTTGGTGTGCCAAATTAATTATAGTGTTTCCCGTGTTTAGTGCAACATGGGATAAGATTAAAATAGAGTAATCATATGTTTGGTGCAATATATGATATGATTAAAATAGAATAGTAAATTATGTAAACTTACGAGTTACGACCACTCTAGCTCTCAACTAGGGATGGCAATGGGGCGGGTCAAGGCCGCCCCAAACCTGAAACCCAGTTTTCAAAAGTTGCCCCAAACCCGGCCCATGACCCGAATGGGTTTTCAATTTCCGCCTCAAACCCGATCCGTTTAGGTCAAGGGTGCCCTAAACCCGACCCGAATGACCCAATTCATTTACGTAAATTTAAATTTAATATAACATAATAACTAAGTTTAATAAACATTAAATTCATCCGTAAAGTAAAAAATACAAATCCCAAAATGATTTGAACAAAAATACAAAATACATACAACATTTTTTGTATCAATAAAATCCATTCAACATCTTCACTAAAATAGTTTAAACATAAACAATTCCAAAAACAAAATCCATCCAATATCTTCATCATCACTCTGTCTTCTTGAAAACAAGCATATATTTAAAATATATATATCTCGAGTTTATATCTAAATATATATATATATATATTGTCTTCTTGAGTTTAAACTCGAAATATATATATATATGTATATCACTATGTTTTTCTCAAATTGTTTTCTTTTCGACCGACATAGGTTTTCCTTCTTCTTTTTTTCCTTTTATATTTAAAAAATATATATATTTTTTAAAAATATATATATATATATTCCGGGTCAAAAGAGACCGCCTCATACCAGACCCAGTAACCCTGTCGGGTCAAGAAATGTGCCCCAAACCTATCCCGTTACCCGTTTTTACTGCCCCAAACACACCCCAAACGGACCGGGGCCCCACGGGTTTGGGGCGGATCGGGGATTTTTGCCGTCCCTACTCTCAACTCCTCCATAGCTGATCTCATCTCTTCTTCTTCTTCTCTTTTAAATTTTTCAAAAAAAAATTTCTTTCTTATACTAAAATTAGTGTGCAAATCTTCTTCTTTTATTTTTTTTTCATCTTCTTCTTCTATTTTTAATTTTTCACTTTTTTTTTTCTTTCTTAAACCGAAATTGGTTTGCAAATCATTTTCTTTTCTTCTTCTTCTTCTATTTTTATTTATTTAATTTTTTTTTCTTTCTTAAACCAAAATTAGTGGGTGGATCTTCTTCTTTCATTTTAAAATTTTCAATTTGTTTCTTTCTTAAACCAAAACTAGTGTAGATCTACTTGGATCTATGTAAATCTAAGGGGTCGTTTGTTTTTTTATCTGAAGACTGAATAGTCCTGAATTTTACTAAAGACTGAATAGTGACTGAAACCTGAATCTGAATGACATGTTTTTTTTTTTCCTCACATCTGAATGTACTATCAACATGTTTTTTTTTTTTTTTTTAAAAAAAAAAAAATTGTCTGAAAAGAAGTAAGTTTACATCTATACCCATACTAATTAAAAGAAGTATTTTAACATGCAACATTCTTTATAAGATTTTACATGTTCTTCCGCAAACAAAGTCTATTTTAACAAAACAAAAAATTCATCCAGAAATATAATTTTGCATGTTATTCTGCAAACAAAGTTCAAGTTCAATTTATTGTAAATAAAAAAAAAAAAAAAAAAAGGTTCAAGTTCAATTTTACATATTGTCCAAATATCCAGTATATAATTCTAGAAACCATTTTTTTTTTCTTTTGTTTCCTGTTTCCTGGATTATATGCAACTAGAAACCAAATTATTAATTTTTTTTTAAAAGGTTCCTAGATACCTTTTTTTTTTTAAAAAATAGGTCCCTAAATTATATACACCGGTATATATATATATATAAACAATTATTCTATAACTTCTTCAAGCTACGAAATCTACTCAATATCGAAAGCAACCAGAAAATGAATATTTGATAAATTATATAACTGCAACTATGAAAATCATAAAGAGTTGCCACTACACGTAGATAAATATATATATATATATAAAGAGTTCTTACCATGATTCGGTATGAGAGAAATTCAATTGTTTAATACCAGGAAGATTTTAGGGTTTTTTTTTTCTTTCTTTTTAAAAGCCTTTTAAAATAAGAAATACGTTAAAAGAAAGAATTCTACATCATATCAAATTAGGATAAATTTAGAAATATAACTTTTGTTGGATGATAGACTTGGAAAAAAATATTTTAATTATAATTCAGTGATTTAAAATTAAGTTAAAAGTCAGGATTTCTACTCTCTTTTTTAAGTTGTTTTTTGATATTTTTAAGTTGTTTGACCACTTAAAAAAACAAACAAAACAACTTAATGAGTTCAATTCAAACCCATTAAATCTTAAGTGGAAAAAACAAACGACACCTAAGTATATGTACACTGATTTTTGCTAATTTTATTATATGTAATCCTTAAAAATAAAAATAAAATAATGATAATAATTGTAGTGTTGATCTAAGGAAGCTTTGAGCAATATCCGGACAAAATTATGGTTTACTATTACTATTAGTTGTTCAAGTTAACTTTATTCGTATTTTAATTATTTTAATTAATCCATGCGTTTTTCTTGGTGTTTTTTATTCATATTCATGCCTGATTTTGCAATTGAAGGTTTTGATTTTGGGATTGTGGGTTACTATTTTTTTTTTTTTGAAATGGAAATGATTTCTACTCAACAAAAACCAAATGAAGTAGTCGATCTGAAGAAGGTTTTGCTTTTGTGATTGTGTGATTTTGATTTTGATTTTGTGATCGTGAATAAATTTTTCGTTCTCTGGTTTGGTTGTCAAAGAAGATGATAAATGAGAGAAGAAGAGATGAGATTCATTTGAATCTCATCGTTTTGGACTGGACTAATTTATCACATCCCACTACCGAGTCAAACACGGGAAAGGGACTATAAAATAGTCCAATCCCATCCTGTCAAACAAACAGAAGAAGAGATGAGATTCATTTGAATCTCATCGTTTTGGACTGGACTAATTTATCACATCCCACTACCGAGTCAAACACGGGAAAGGGACTATAAAATAGTCCAATCCCATCCTGTCAAACAAACACACCCGTATAGTTGTTAAATCCTTAACTTTGAGCTGATCACCATTATCACTAGCAAGGAAGAAAAAAGTACATTTTTACTCTTAAAGAAATAATAATTAAGTTTATTTCTTAAATAAAATTCAGTAAAAACCTCTACTGGGCGATAGCCTAGTACGAATTTGAACTTTCAATTTTCAAAGATTACTAAAAATAAAATTTCTAAAAGCAAACTGAAGTCTATTTCAAGATTGAAAGATATTGGTCATCCCATACATATAACCCCATTACTTTAAAATCAAAGTCTTGATATAAAAACCTTGAAAACAAGAGAATCTCAACAACAAAAAAAGACTCATAACATTGTAATTCACCAGCTAAGTAAACAACAGCCACAACCCTAGACAACAAAAACTTAGTCCGAAGAATGTATGAAGGGGGTTGGACCAATCAGCGCAGCCTCCTGGCTTCTCTCTCAGACTCAAGCAGGGTGAGGATATCACCTTCTCTCACCGGTCCCTTCACGTTCCTCATGATGAATCGGTTCTGATCATCCAAGAACTTGACTCTCACCTGAGTCACCTGTCCTCTTGAACCTGTACGGCCCATGACTTTCACAACCACAGCGTGCTTAATCGCAGAATCCATTCTGCATTAACATAGAACAAGAGACATAAGCAAACCGTACATGTAAAAGCAACCTAAATGAAATCTTAAAGAAAGCAATGTGAATGATATGTAGAGAAGAGTAACAATTATTTACTTATCAAAAATACAAACTACACCTGCAAAATATATATATATATATACATAATCTATAATTTTCATTACAAATTATAAGTTTCTAAATAAAAATTTGTTGTTCTCTGAACCAAATTTTTAGAGAAAAACAAATTTCGATAAATTGTTGATCCCCCAGATTTTCAGATTTTGATTTCTCATTGATTAATTTCCTGGCCTAGTGTGATATAGACATACACCTCTCTGATCTAATGATATTAACAAGAAGTGAATTCAATGAATGAAAGTGAAAGAAATGAAGTTTAACCTTCTTCTATGCCCATGATGACACCAAACACATAATCTTACAAATAAAATAATACCTCCTTCAAATAAGCGACTTTAAAAACAAGAAATTACTTGATATTGTAGACATTTATTTAACCCATTAAACTGTATATTATGCAAATACAGTATCCAATCTAACAATTCAGTATAATACAGTATTCAATCTAACAACCCTGTACCCAATATAATTCAGTATTCAACTTAACAACACTGTATCATTCAGGGTTCAATCTAACAAACAGAATACAGAGAAATTTATTGTTATTGCAATAGAATTTTTTCTGTAAACTACAGAATAATCTCTCAAAACTCCAGTCTTACCAACATAGACTAAACAAAGCATCTATGATCTATGTTTCAAAAAAAAAAAAACCGATGGGTTTGACTAAGTCTGGCTTCAGTTCTTATTTAGTAACAACTGAAGTGAGAGTTTGACTGGGTTTTAAACGAAATATCCTTTAAAATCTAGAAATAAGCCCGTCTAAATATCATCGACTATATATATATATATTTAAAAGAAAAAATAAAGAAAGAAAACTTCACAGTAATTTGTTTACCTGTATCAAAGAGACGGCAAAGAGAGCAGATGCTGCGGTTGCTTCTCAGATCTCTTACAACTTCTTCAAGCAGATGCTGCGAATTTGGGTTTTCTGCTTTTAAAGCAGATTCTAGGGTTTGTGGGGGGTTTGATTCAATGTGCGCCCGACCACGCTAGCAATACATTGGTTTGATAATGATTTGACACGTGTACACGTGTCTTAATAGACATTTGATTTTTTTAATTTTTTTAATTTTTTTTAATTTTTTTTTTCTATTAAGGAAACTTGATATTAGGTGTAATTTCTCTAACCAGCTGAACATCATTAAATTACACAAAAATACCTCTATAAACCAGTAACTATCCTCCTTCAAAAAAAAAAAAAAAAAAAAACCAGTAACTATCAGTTGATCACTATTAGTCAATAATGGTTGAATGAAAAGTACATTTTTTCGGATATGGATATCTTTAGATTCATAATTTATTTTTAAAAAAAAAAAAAAAATGGGACCGGGTTCAAATCATCTGATTCAATTTACGAGGGGTGTATTGGTTCAAGATTTTAATAGACAATTTGGGGAAGTAAAAGTTTAGTGGTATTAGATTAAGATTTTTTAACAAGTTAGATAAGTCTAGTGGTATTTGATCAAAACTTTTAAGATTTTTTTAAAAAGTTCATATTGTTTTGTGGTATTGGATATAAACTTTTAAGATTTTTTAAAAAGAGTAAATATATGTGCAACCGGGGTCGCGGCACCCCGTAGTGCAAAAAAGAAAAAAAAACATACGGGCCCCATTTATTTATTACGCGGGTCCCACATGTTTTTTCATTTTTTGCACTACGGGGGCCGTGCCGATACCGCGACCCCGGTTGTATGTAGCATAGCCCTTTTAAAAAAGTCCATATTGTCTTGTGGTATTGGATCTAGAATTTCAAGAGGCAGCAAATTGTCTGCTAGTATTGGAGTGAGATTAAGATTTTTAGAATTTCATGACAAAATGGATTTTCCAGAGTTTTTAGTAATATGTATAAATAGCTTGAATCCAAAATTATCTTGCCCTCTCCCTCAATACTTTCTAGACTTTTTTTATTTGATTTCAGATATTTGGTGGATATATTGGTATATAATAAATGCGGTGGCTAAACATGCAAAAAACAGTATAAAACTACACTTGAAAGTTGAGTACCAAATGATTGATAAAATGCCTCTGTGAGTTAAAAATAGTTTTATGCTAGATTTCCATGATCCCACCACCACTACTGGTATCTAAAATCTTTAGGACCACTAGTAAAAATTGATCAAATGTTTTATCTATTACATCTATAAAAAGATGGATTTAGCAAAAAGTAAAGATAAAAGAGGAAGTTAATATATATATATATATATATACATTTGTAGACTATAGCATATATATTCAAGGCTAATTGACACGAATATCTCCTGAACTATACCCGAATTTGAACCTTACCCCCTAAACTTTTTTTTTCGGCATTAAACCCCCTGAACTCTCCTAAATTTGCAATTGATAACGGAAACCTAACGGAACCCTAATTTCGTCTAGGAAAATTACACTAAGTTCCCCTGATTATATATATAATTACATTAAACCGAAAAAAATATAATAATATTACCCGAATACCCCTCTGATCAAATTTTAAAAATAAAAATTTAAAATTTAAAATTGAAATAATGGTTAAATAATAATAAAATTCTGAATTTTATTATAAAGACAATAAAAATAAATATATAAATGAAAAAATTAAATTGATTTAACAATTATTAAATTATCTTTTTTTATTTAAATATCCCTAAATATAAAACCCATATAAATATTTAAATTATTTAAGAAAAATTAAAATAAGGTTAAATAATAAAACAATCCCCTTTCAATAATAATAATAATAATAATACATTTTTTTATATAAAGAAAATAAAATCTTTAAAAAAATTAAAACATCTTTAAAATCTCTACTATCTATCTCTTAGATGGATGGTGGAGAAATATTTATTAAAACAAATTCAAATTTTTTTATTTTTATTTTTTAAGAAAAGCATTTTTTAAATAGATTGATTGATCTCAATTATAAAAAAAATAAAATAATAAGTTTCTCCATTAATGAAGATATGAAGATCCATCAATGTTTTATTTTTATTTTTTTTATTTTTTTATATTTTATATATATATATATTTTTGTTATATATCTATATATATATAATTGGATTTCGTTTATTGGTTTGTGAAATGTGTTTTTTAAATTAATTTTTTAACTTAATGAACATAGAGAAGAGAAATCCTTAAAATAAAAAATTTCAAATAAATATTTTTAAATGAACATCTGTTTCTCCATTCAATCCTTAAAAATTTTCCTTCTCTAAAGAAAATAAAAAATTTAATTTTTAATTCTTCTATATGTGCTTTTAATTGGATTGATGTTCAATTTTTTAAATTTTGTATTTGTATTATTATTATTATTTTGTAATTGAGATAAATCAATCTATTTCAAAAAAATGTTTTTTTTTTTTTAATTTTAATTTGTTTTAATAAATATTTCTCCACCGTCCATCTATGAGATGGATGATAGAGATTTTAAAGATGTTTTAATTTTTACAAATTTTATTTTCTTTATTAAAAAAATCAGAATTGTATTATTATTTTTTTTGAAAGGGAATTATATTATTATTTAACCATTATTTTTATTTTTCTTAAATAATTTATATATTTATATGGGTTTTTATATTTAGGGATATTTAAATAAAAAGATAATTTAAAAAACTGTTAAATCAATTTATTTTTTTCATTTCTCTATTTATTTAATTTCCTTTATAATAAAATTCAGAATTTTATTATTATTTAACCATTATTTAAAATTTAAATATTAAATTATTATTATTGTTATTGTTATTATTATTATTATTATTGAAAGGGGATTGTACTATTATTTAACCATTATTTTTATTTTTCTTAAATAATTTAAATATTTATATGGGTTTTATATTTAGGGATATTTAAATAAAAAAGATAATTTAATAATTGTTAAATCAATTTAATTTTTTCATTTATATATTTATTTTATTGTCTTTATAATAAAATTCAGAATTTTATTATTATTTAACCATTATTTAAATTTTAAATTTTAAATTTTTATTTTTAAAATTTGGTCAGAGGGGTATTCGGGTAATATTATTATATTTTTTTCGGTTTAATGCAATTATATATATAATCAGGGGAACTTAGTGTAATTTTCCTAGACGGAATTAGGGTTCCGTCAGGTTTCCGTTACCCATTACAAATTTAGGAGAGTTCAGGGGGTTTAATGTCGAAAAAAAAAGTTCAGGGGGTAAGGTGCAAATTCAGGTATAGTTCATGGGGTATCCGTGCCAATTAGTCTATATTCAAAAAGAGGTCAGTTTTTGGTCTCTCGAGTCGAATTGGAAAAGGGCTTATTTTAAAATGGCTCTTTAACATTTTGATTTTGAGTCATTAAGGTTGTGGGGCTGTCCTAATTATTGAAGGACACTTTTTGTTTTTTATTATCGTGAAGCAGCTAGTTAATGGAAGAGGTGTGGAATTTCACTACCTGCCACTAGAGTCTTTTCTATCTTTTGCTTTTGGGATTTATGTAGAAGCACTTTTGGCTTGTTAGATGATTGTAACGATGATCAACAGCTCTCATTTACTGATTGTCAAGTTTGAATTTGTATTTGAGACTAAGGTGTAGAGTTTCAATCGATTGTTAGCCAATTATTGGAAGTTTTAAATTGCTACCTTATTATTTGCTAGTCTGTTTTTTATTTTTCATTTTTGAACCAGAAATATGCCAAACATCTCAACATGACTTATTTGTTTAAAGTGATGCAAATATTCATGGAATTGATCAAAAAAAATTTTTCTTATATTTTGTCAATTGAGAGTAGGGATGGCAATGGGGCGGGTCGGGGCGGGTCAAGGCCGCCCCAAACCCGAAACCCGGTTTTCAACGGTTGCCCTAAACCCGACCCGTGACCCAAACGGGTTTTTAATTTTCGCCCCAAACCCGATCCGTTTGGGTCAAGGGTGCCCCAAACCCGACCCGAATGACCCGATTCATTTACATAAATTTAAATTTAATATAGCACGATAACTAAGTTTAATGAATATTAAATTCATCCGTAAAGTACAAAATACAAATCCCAAAACGACTTGAACAAAAATACAAAACACATATAACATTTTCGGTATCAATAAAATCCATTCAACATCTTCACCAAAATAATTTAAACTTAAAAAAATTTCAATAACAAAATCCATCAAATATCTTCACCATCACTTTGTCTTCTTGAAAACAAACATATATTTAAATTATATATATCTCAAGTTTATATCTAAATATATATATATATTGTCTTCTTGGGTTTAAACTCAAAAAAAAAAAAAAATATATATATATATATCACTTTGTTTCTTTCAAATTGTTTTCTTTTCGGCCAACATAGGGTTTCCTTCTTTCTTTTCCTTTTATATTTAAAAAATATATATTTTAAATATATATATATTCCGGGTCAAACGGGGCGGGTCGGATCAAAAGGGACTGCCCCATACCCGACCCAATAACCCGGCCGGGTCAAGAAATGTGCCCCAAACCCGCCCCGTTACCCGTTTTTATTGCCCCAAACCCGCCCCAAACGGACCGGGGCCCCGCGGGTTTGGGGCGGGTCGGGGATTTTTGCCGTCCCTAATTGAGAGAGACAATGAAGAAAGAAAAAAAGAACTGGCATGATCAGTTTTTGTCAATTTTCTGTACCATATGAACCGGCTGAAGGTTTATGAAGTTGCTCTTTCAATTTCGGAGATAATTTCATTGTCGGACCATTCGGACCTTCAGAAATCAGATGTCTTTTGTATCAATTTTGAGTTTCTCTTTGTTAGTTCCAAATCTAGACCAGGAGCTAGGCATCAACATGCTTATAAGCTTGGATTTAAAACTTCTCACAGCTTCTTTCCTCACTTGAACATCATGATCTGCACCGGCTCTCTTAGCAGAAAAACAAGCTTCGGTTCCCCTTACTAGAGTCAATATTCATCTCACAATTAGGTTTGTGTTGAGCTTAAAACACAAAGGCCTCACTCGAAGTCTCCATACTCACAAAGAACATAGTGAGAAGAAGTAGAACAGCAGAAAAAAAAATCAAAAGATTGTGAAAAAGCGGCAACGTGTAGATATGGCAATATTCCCCGTGGGGCTCCGCCCCGAACGGGGTGGGGATGGAGGACAATATTCGGGGATGGGGACGGGGACGGGGACGGGGACGGGGATGGGGATGGTAAAGCATTCCCCGACCTCGACCCGCCCCGTTGCCATCCCTAGCAACGTGTGAGACCTCTCAAGAGAAAAATAAACTTCACCAAACACACTCTAAACACGGACAAATATACTCATCCCCACGCGCCCATTTTTATGTCAAACGATGCCTAAGTTTTCATTTTTATAGTAATTGTACTTGGAATTTTTTATTTATTTATTTATTTTTATAAATATAATATTAGCTTAGGTTTTTTTTTAAAAAGTATCTTATTTGAAAATTATTAAAGAGAAAAAGATTTTCTTTTAACAGTTACATATAATTCAAAGTTTGGAAAGAAAAAAAATAAGTGTTATGTGTATATCACTGAATCAATTATTTAATAATATAACCGTGCCGCCAAACAAATATGTAAAAATAAAATAAAATAAATAAATAAAAATAAAATAAAATAAAATAAAATTCAGTAATAGCTTTTTCAGTAAAAGAATTAATCATATAATTATCAATGGGTGCTTACAAATTTTAAATTTTTTATTACAACCCAATAATTCTATCTTAAAATGAGATCTGAATTCGAACTTTCAAGTTTCAACGATTTTATAAATAAAATTTCTAAACGCAAACTCGAGTCTATTTCAAGATTGAAAGATATATGATCATCCCATACATATAACCCTATTACTTCAAAATCAAAGTCTTGATATAAAAAAACCTTGAAAACAAGAGAATCTCAACAACAAAAAAACTCATAACATTGTCATTCACCAGCTAAGTAAACAGCCACAACCCTAGACACCAAAAACTTTTGCCGAAGAATGTATGAAGGGGGTTGGACCAATCAGCGCAGCCTCCTGGCTTCTCTCTCGGACTCAAGAAGGGTGAGTATATCACCTTCTCTCACCGGTCCCTTCACATTCCTCATGATGAATCGGTTCTGATCATCCAAGAACTTGACTCTCACCTGAGTCACCTGCCCTCTTGAACCTGTACGGCCCATAACTTTCACAACCACAGCGTGCTTAATCGCAGAATCCATTCTGCATGAACATAGAAGTATAGAACAAGAGACATAAGCAAACCATACATGTAAAAGCAACCTAAATGAAATCTGAAAGAAAGCAATGTGAATGATATGTAGAGAAGAGTAACAATTATTTACTTATCAAAAATACAAACTACACCTGCAATATATACACCTGCAATATACATAATCTACAATTTTCATTACAAATTAGAAGTTTCTAAATAAAAATTTGTTGTTCTCTGAACCAAATTTTTAGAGAAAAAACAAATTTCGATAACTTGTTGATCCCCTAGATTTTCAGATATCGATTTCTCATTGATTAATTTCCTGGCCTAGTGTGATATAGACATACACCTCTCTAATCTAATGATATTAACAAGATTTGAATTCAATGAATGAAAGTGAAAGAAATGAAGTTTAACCTTCTTTTATGCCCATGATGACACCAAACACATAATCTTACAAATAAAATAATACCTCCTTCAAATAAGCGACTTTAAAAACAAGAAATTACTTGATATTGTAGACATTTATTTAACCCATTAAGCTGTATATTAGACAAATACAGTATCCAATCTAACAATTCAGTATAATACAGTATTCAATCTAACAACCCTGTACGTACCCAGTATAATTCAGTGTTCAACTTAACAACCCAGTATGATTCAGGGTTCAATCTAACAACCAGAATACAGAGAAATTTATTGTTATTGCAATAGAATTATTTCTGTAAACTACAGAATAATCTCTCAAAACTCCAGTCTTACCAACATAGACTAAACAAAGCATTCAATGATCTATGTTTCAAAAAAAAAAAAAAAAAAAATCTAGAAATAAGCCCGTCTAATCATCGACTATATATATGTATATATATATATATATTTAAAAGAAAAAAATAAAGAAAGAAAACTGCATAGCAATTTGTTTACCTGAATCAAAGAGACGGCAAAGAGGGTTTTCGCAGATGCTGCTGCCGCTTCTAAGAGCTCTTACAACTTCTTCAAGCAGATGCTGCGAATTTGGGTTTTCTGCTTTTAAAGCAGATTCTAGGGTTTGTGGGGGGTTTGATTCAATGTGAGCCTGACCACACTAGCAATACAGTGGTTTGTTAATGATTTGACACGTGTCATAGTAGACATTTTTTTTTTTTTTTTTTTTTTTTTTCTATTAAGGAAACTTGATATTAGGTGTAATTTCTGTTACCAGCTGAACATCATTAAATTACACAAAAATACCCCTATAAACCGTTAACTCTTGGTTGATCACTATTAGTCAATAACGGTTAAATGAAAAGTACATTTTTCGAATATGGATATCTTTGGATTCATAATTTAAAAAAAAATAAAAAAAATCAGACCAGATTCAAATCATCCGATTCAATTTACATCTCTATTATAGTCTAAGGAAATCTTTTTTAGAGAAATAAATTTTAATATTTAAAATTTAGTCCAATTTTATGTAAAGTATCTTGCTAACAAATACTTCTATTTTTTATTTTTTTTAACATTCTTGAAATAAGAAAAAAGTACAAAAACATTTTTTCACGACATATGTAAAATAAATTTCATACAATCAACAATCATTCTTCTAATCAAAGATAAAACATAAATGTGATCTCTAGGCAGCTAGGCTGTCTATACATCCCAATATTTATTAGGTTATAAAAAAGGAGAAGAGAGTATCCATGACTATGACAAATATTTGAAAGCCTAAAAATAACTCAACACATAAAATTAGAATGGGCTAATAATACAAATGTTGAAGATTATAGGGGCAGATTTGCAAGAACCTGAAAATATAAAATGTCAAAATTCTGAATCCAAAAAGTGTCGAAAAATATTGACCTCATTCTTTATTCTCCGTAGCTCTCTTCATGGAGCTCACACTCTCCCACTCCTCTTCTATTAGAATCTCAGCTATAGCTTCGCATTGCAAGTCCACTTCTCATAAAACAAAGATACCCATCAAGCCAACTTGCAAGTCCTCTGATTTATTATTTAAATGGTCCAAGAATTTGCCTTCATTTGGGCTACACAGTCAAAGAATTTGCTCTGAGCATGCTTCGAAGAGGCGTTACTGGCGTAACTCCATCTGGGTATGTTTTGATGTTTTGCGTATTTAGATTAAGTTGGTTGAGAAGTTTCTAAGCATCTGTACTTGGGTTTGATAGAAAGTTCACTAGTTCTTTGAATCTCTATATGTGTTAGTCCAAGTTACAAACATGTATTGAAATTACAGTTTTGGAAACAAAAACCCGAACTGGTTGAATTTTTGAACTTCAACTAACTGAAAGAAAATGGTTATTTCTATTGGGAAGCAGCTAATTTACCAGCTAGCTTAGATGGAAATTTTTGTATGCTGCTCCATTTGTGTCCGGGTGATTTATGTAATTATGTTCTCTTTACATGTTATTCAAAGTAATGTTATTATGGAAATCGGAGATACATGTTTAATTAATTGGTAATGTAATGCGAGTAACGTGATTTGTTTTTTTTTTTAAGAAAATATGTTTGTGGGGTTGAAAGCTGATAAATTTATATGATATCTTTAAGTTCTACCTATGATGACAAAAATTGTTGTTAAAATATGGAGAAGAACAAATAATAATTGGTATTCTATATTATATCTTTGTCAGAAGAAAAGCTACATAACGGTCACCAGAGTTTGAAATGGCTATGCTGGACCTTATCAATTCATTAACAGGTTGAGAATTTGATAATCAAGTAAAGTGAATTTTAATCAACTCAATTATTCTGTGGTTAAATTGAAATGGTTGGAATTGGATTCATATTTTTTATTCACCGTCATCTATGAGACTTATTAGTCTGTCTGTGGCATTAATGTTGAAGTGGATGCTGCTAGGCCTCTTCCCAAAGTGGAGCTGCTGGATCTGATTCAGTATTAAACAAGGTTTCAACTTTCAGAGATGCGTGCTGGAGATTCTTGAGGCCCCATACCATACGTGGAACTACTCTAGGATCTGTGTAAGTTCTCAGAACACAAAATGCACTGGCTAGAATTTAGAATAGCTAAATTAATTTTTATTTATACTCAGTTACAGGTATACTTGATTATTTTGTTTACAGTGCTCTGGTGGCAAGAGCGTTGATTGAGAACTCAAACCTAATAAAGTTGTCTCTGGTGTTGAAGGCATTTTCTGGTCTTTTGGCTCTACTTTGTGGGAATGGTTATATAGTTGGCATCAATCAAATCTATGATATTGGAATTGACAAGTATGTGGTGAAATTATTTTACATTCTTTTGTTCCCATATAAAATATGTAAAAAATAAAATAAAATGAATTGAATAAAGTCTTCAAGTCAAAATGTGGATTTCGAAGCTCCAAAACTTTTTACTTGTTACACATATTCTGTTGTTTAAAACTCAGCACAATTTGGATACAGACAATTGGTTTTTATTCAAAGAAGATTCTTCAAAAGAGTTCCATGAATATGGTCTTGGCCCACCTTCTGAATTTCATTTTTTAAATCTTTAATCTTTTCAAAATTTGGATTTATGGGTTGCAGTTCATCTCATTTAGTATGTTAAGGCATGAATTTAAACTGCAAAGTTGCTTAATTGCTTATAGAAGTTTTGAAAACTTGCTTTGAATATTTTGCTATTATGTATTTTCATTATTTATGATAAACATGAGCAAGTAAAATTCCTTTTTTTCTCATTTGCAGAGTAAACAAACCTTACTTACCCATAGCTGCTGGAGATCTTTCAGTTCAATCTGCATGGTTATTGGTCATATTTTTTGCAGTGACTGGTCTTGTGATTGTTGGACTCAACTTTGGTCCATTCATCACATCTCTTTACTCCCTTGGTCTTTTTCTGGGAACCATCTATTCAGTTCCTCCATTTAGAATGAAGAGATTCCCTGTTGCTGCATTTCTTATAATTGCCACGGTATGGTTTATTTTCATCTTCTTCACCACCCATATCCATCATTCAACTTTGTTGGTTTGTTATGTTCACCACAGGTGATTGAAATGTCATGACACACCTAGTGAATGTTTCAATATTTAATTGCACTGTATTTGGAAGCACGAGTTTGCTTCAAAATTGAAGTTATAAAAAAAAAATAGGATTTTTAGTTCACATCATAAACTGACCAATGACCATATGTTAAGTGTGAGCCTGTAAAAGTATTTGCTTAGGTTGACAGGTTGTATAAGGATGAGACAAACTTATTTTAGAAGCCGTGGTAAATGAGAAGATGACATTAATGTCAACTTCATGTTTTCCATCCCTAGCTGCAGCTGCCTGAATTTTATTCATTTTGGTTAAAAGATTGTTTGATGCAACTCTTGGATAAAACTTATGAGTTTTAAGGGTTGTTTTATCTGTATAGTAATTATTATCTTTATAATGTTGATGATCTCTTGCATTAAACAAAGGTTTAGTTGCCTCTGGAAAGTTTGGTGGTTAGACAAAAAGATGACAGAAAATAACTTCTGCAGGTGAGGGGCTTTCTACTCAATTTTGGTGTGTATTACGCCACAAGAGCTGCTCTTGGACTCTCGTTTGAATGGAAGTAAGTGACTGTTAGTTACTCATTGCATCCTCATATAGTTGAGTGAGATACAGCCATATAAATTTTGCATGTATAACCAATGGTTTACATTGACAGGCTTGCTATACTGTTTGCCTTGACCTTTGTAATTGGTGGATCAATCCTTGAATATGGGCTAGCCTAACAAACCACATCTAATTGTAACATTTAATTCTCCATCCTAGTTGTTTCCGAGAGGGAAACAACGAACTCAATTTTTAGACCAGATTACTGCATCTTGCATTTTTACTAACAGAGTTTTCACTGGGTACTGTCCATCTTTTTTTACTCTGCCAGTCCCAGATTTAGAGTCAGTGATCATGATTGGCATGAATTTGATTTTGCATAATTCTGGGGTTTGTTTCAATAAGGGTGGGATCATGTAGATAACACTAGGGTTGATTTTTAGTGAATCTGAAAAAAAATAAAGTTGGAAATTCATTCGCTTTCTTCTACTCTTCTATTACATTTCTAAAGGATTTTAGTTGTGCTTCTCGAGGAACTGGTTGGTCAATAACTGGCCAACTGGGGTTCAAACTTAGTGATATGAACCCGCATTCTTCCATTCTCTATCCCTTTAAGCTGCAACAAGCGCCTAGCTTTGGGTATGCATTAGATTTTTCATTTTTAGTATGTTAACTGTGGAACCTTCCACGGGCCCTCTAATAGATATGTCACATACATGAGCTGCAATATTACCCACTTTTGTACTTAAGCTGTATGTAAACTTTTCATACTGTTGAGAATAATTGTCATGTCTGTTCAATTTTTACCTGCAGTGCACCTGTGGCTTTCATCACAGCCTTTGTGACTTTGTTTGCTCTAGTAATTGCTGTTACAAAAGATCTTCCAGATGTAGAGGGGGATCGTAAGTAAGTTGCTAATATACTTACATAAATTTATTTGTTTTTCTTTTCATTTTTCCCCTTTTCATTTAAGCTCACTGGTATCTATATGCACTTTACTCCTTCTTAGGGATACACAATTGATTTCCTCTTTAAGTATGTTGTGCATTATTCTGAATTTATTTGTTTTTCTCTTCATTTTTCCCCTTTTCATTTAAGCTCACTGGTATCTATATGCACTTTACTCCTTCTTAGGGATACACAATTGATTTCCTCTTTAAGTATTTTGTGCATTATTCTGTGTTTCTGAGCTCCCCTCCTCCCAAGAAAAAATAATAAGAAGAAAAGAAAATATTCTTGATATCCCTTTTTACAGCTATTTATCCTGATCTTTCTCTTCACAATACTAACTTTTTAATTTTGTTACCCACGATCTACCCTAGTTTGGATTGCAATCTAACTCGAGTACCCTGCTAATTCTGTTAGATGCCCCCACTTTTCTAATTTAATTTTTTGTTTATAGATTTCAGATATCAACATTTGCTACCAAGCTTGGAGTCAGAAATATTGCTTTCCTTGGTTCTGGGCTTTTGTTGGTGAATTATATTGCTGCTGTATGGGCAGCAATTTACATGCCTCAGGTGAAGGATTTTTATATGAAGTTGGTCTTATTGATTGATGCGTGGTCTATTCCAATTTATGTCTGATTTTTTTTTTTTTTTTTTTTTCTATCGGCATATATCATAGAATAAATTGAGTGTTTGAGTGTATTTCTTGACTTGTAGCCTTGTTGATTTTATACATGGTTCTAAACAATTTATGATGATCTTATGCTTCTTCGTAATCTCATCGAACTAGTCGAGTATAGGGAAGGGTGGGCCAACAATAGTATTTAAGCTTAAGCTAATAGAGTAATAGGGAAGGGCCAAAAATAGTATTTAAGCACTCTAACACACCCCCTCATATGCCACAGCCAGACTGATGAGCTTGACATGTGGACCAAGCCCTATTGTCAGTAACCACTAGATCCAAAAGTTTAAACTAATAGGTAAAGACTCAACAGTAGTATTTAGCTAATAGCAAAGGGTCCAACAATAGTATTTAAACACTCTAACACACCTTCTCATGTGCCAAACCGATGGCATTGGTACATGGACCACGCCTAAATACAGATACAAATTACAGAATAAATACATAAACACATGCATGTGGAGGGATTCGAAACTGGGTCTCCTGGTCAAACGAATTTTTGATACCATGTTAGTAGCCAATAGACTCAAAAGCTTAAGCTAATAGGAAATGACTCAACAATAGTATGTAAGCACTCTAATATTTATTTTGTGATATTTTTCTTCTTTAGATATTACATTAGCTTGGAAACTAAGGCTACTTGCGTTCTTTTCAGGCGTTTAGGCGTAACTTAATGATACCTACACATATCATTTTGGCATCGTGCTTGATTTTTCAGGTGAGTTTCTAATTGACACTATGATCACAATTTTATTTTTCATTATTTTAACTAAACAGGAAGTGATGTCTTCTAAAAATCTTGCATCCGTTAAATTTCAATTAATTTGTCAAATCTATTTTTCTAATATGCTTCTTGTTTTTCGTTCTTCAGCTGGAATTTCCATAAATAAATTTCTGCAGTGCATTTTATTACTACACTGGTTATTAACTTTATGGTCTTCTCTTTCAATTTTTGTTTTCTGAAATACGTTGTTTTAATATGGTTTCAGGCGTGGGTGTTAGAACAGGCGAAATATTCCAAGGTAATCCTGGCTTTATGTTGCTTGAAATGTTTGTAGTTGATATACTTGATCAAATTGGTGATATACTTCTTTTCATTTATTGATTTATGAATGTCAGAAATTTATTTGACCCAAAATCTTAGACGAGTTCAGTCTTCATCTTCATGTTTAGCAATTTACCTTGAATACAAAGGCTAAAGAGTCCAACTTTACATTTCTGTTGGAGTTCGGAATGGTATTTCATTTAGGACATTGCAGAAAGTGACACATCTATTTTATTTTCGTAACTTTTCTTTTGGTTTTTGATATAATAATATGGCTTGGCAGACCAAAGTAAAGTAGTATAACTTTCTACTTGGTTGTAGGCGTGATGAAAATATCACTTATATTCACCTTTTTGCTTACAAGATGATTGATCATATACCCATTTGATGTTTTTTCTTACTTTTTTCCTTCCATTTAGTCAGAACAATTTTTCTATGTGATGTTTTAGACACCCTATTAGGTCACATTTTTCCTTGGTTATGCTCTTCAGTAATTTTTTTTTACAGTGGTTAAAAACTAAACATGTTTAGGGACTGCAATGGGTGACAGTTTCAAAGTACTTGAAATATGTTGGTTTTGTAATCTTTGATTTAATTTTAATGTGATAATTAATCATGGCATTTTTAATGAGTTTGTTAGATATCAAGAGAAAGAGAGATTTTTTAGTTTTTTTTTTTTTTGGGTAATTGATGTCTGATTAATGTTTAATCTCCTTATGCAGGAAGCAATCTCTGAATTCTATCGCTTCATATGGAATCTCTTCTATGCTGAGTATGTGATATTTCCTTTCATTTAGCACAACTATTTTCCCATCTTCGGTGTACCCTTTCCTTTTTCTTTTCTCCACTCACATGTACACACATTTAGATATAGAGAGAAATTGTAGTTTGATAGGCAAATTGCTGCATACTTTTTAATTAATGTTGTATCTATATCTTGTAAGAAATATTTTGTATCCATGATCAGGCAAAGAAACAATAAATGTATTTTAACTGATGTAAAGAAAATGACAATTCTCTGTTAACTATGAATGTTACTGGTTTGCTGGTTGGCAGCGTGTCACGAAACTTGAATTGTAGTCTTTTTGATGAATAGCCCCGCTTGTTAGCATGTTCGGGAGTGCTTCAGCTTTTGTAGAATGCATTTGCCAGTAAAAATTGCTTTTCTGGGAAAACACTTGAAAATGTTTTGATCCATAAACAGTTTGAAGAAGGCACTGGAAGTGCTTTTGTTGATTTGAATCAAACTTTATAAAATTATATTCAGAACTGCTTTTGTCTATTTTAAATGACACATAAAGCACACCAAAACACAAGGATGATATTCGAGTCCCTCTTTAGGTATTCCTTTATTATTATTATTATTTTCTTCCTTTTAAGTTGAATTCAGGATTACAGAGAAGTGAAGAATTGAAAGGGGAGAGTCATCATCATCTTCTTCCTCCTTTAGAACAAAATAAAACTTTTGATTCTTATTCCATTTTCACCATGGAATCTACAAAAAAATGTGTAAAAGAATGGTATGGAAATGAACATAAAATCATCCTCTCTAACCCAAGAATGAAATCATATTTTTATCTAAATAATGTCTACGTGTGTTGCTGTTTCGGACACTGCTACATTGTCCGTAGCAAGGGGACTTTTGCGTGCAAGTCCACCTGCTTCTCTACGAAGTGAAGTTGGTGTCGGGCTGCTGAACATTGATCTACTCCAAGGAGAATCACTTCTTGCTCTCGGAGACAAGTTTGCATGCTCTAGAACTCGGAACCTGAGCTCCGAAGGGTAATCCCTCATGCAACCAATTCGCGGTCCAGCTCCAGTACTCCATTTGGAGGATAGCTGCTGAGCCAACTGATATGATTTCATTCCCTTGTGAGAATCTATTCTTTCCATGATTTTATCTTTCGATATTGGTGATTCTTCTTCTTCAAAATCATCTTCATCGAACAAGTTCTTTTTAGTAACCATGAAATCCGTCTCTGTCAAGAATGATTCTTCGGCTGTTTCATAACCATCATCTCTAGGAGATTCTGCCTGTTTAGTATCCCAACTTTCTGTAAGTGCTTCTGCAGTGTCGAAAACTTCACTTCTTGCCGGTACTTTGAGTTTGGTTATTTTCGAGCTTATTCGTGGAGACAATCTTGACATGGGTAGATATAGATTTTCTGCAGCATCAGAGTCTTGTGTTCTTGAATCAATGTTCTCTTCAGCCAACACCTCAATATCTATCTGTTCAGTGTCTTGTTTGCGGAGACTGTTGCTTCTTTTGGCCATGCCTTCTTCTGTAGCCTCTGCTGGGTTTCGCTGATCACACCAAATTAGGAAAAATATTAGCTTATATTTATCTAATATACGTTATATAAACAGATAAAAATCCGGTATGAACTCTGAGAAACAAGGTTTTGGTTATCAGTCCTCTCTACCTCCACATTACTGAGATCCACATTGTGTTCCCTAAGAAACGACATGAACTCCTGGAAATTTTCTTCGGTAGGGAGATAGTGTCCACTGTGAGGCCAAACCGTCTATCAAGTCGAAAAAAAATTTATCAATTTGTCAATAACCCAGTTGAAGAATATGATATCTTAAAAGAACCAAGAATGGTGATTTCTTGTCTACCTTTAGAATACCATCAACGACGACTAATCTTCCAGCCGATAATGTGGCACCTCCGGCCAAAAAACTTGAATGTTGAAATGTGCCCTTGCTTTTTTGCCCTACATACAATGTCTTGGATGTGCTAAGAACAAAGATCCATTTAGCATCTGGTGGTCCTCCAGTAGTATCAAGAAGTTTCTCACTCTGCTTGTAGATGAATTTCCCATCCTCCACTGCCACTTCATATACCATCCTTTCTGCCTGCAAATTTAACCAAAAAAATGAGTGTTTATTGGTAAGAGTAGATCTCAATTTCCAAATGATCTTACAAATTATTGTCATTTTAAGTACATTTTAAGTAGGAAAGCAAAAAAGGGAGAGATTAGACTCACCGGACCGAGATACTTGATGCATTGCTGTAGAAGCTTGGACCGTGAGCACCTCTCGTGATGAATTTCTCGTCCTTCTCCAACATCGAGCCTGTATATACATTCGAAATTTACGTATATCAGTTTCGTAAGTCATTTTTCGCTGTTGTTGTTGTTGTTGTTGTTGTTTCAAGGATCCTTACCAATAGAAGAAGGGCTGATAACTCTCACAGTGGAGCCATGTGACATAATAAAATTGAAGATTATGACCATAGCGATGCCTAGGATCAATCTGTGACAACCAAAAACAACAATGATCAGTTCAGGGGATAAAGAAAACTAGTAGTTTCATATATGGATTCACTCGAAGAAACGGGACTCACAGCTTCGAGCCAATGCTGTAAGGCAAGCTTTCGAGCCTTTTCGTCCTTAGATAAACCTTTCCCTACCTGAAGAAAAAGAAGCAGAACACGGTCAATTGAAATCGCGACACAGATATATGATAAGAGTTCTTGTAAGCATCGATCAAATTGCTATAAAAAAAGTTACCTTGGCAGCTCGAGTTCTCGCTCTAGACCAACGCGAAATGGCACTCTCAGGTTTCTCAATGTCAAAAAATGAGATTGAGCTCCGCTTTAGTTCTGCAAAATCTAACAGCTTCCACCTGTGTAACAAATAATTCAGCACAAAGAGTGTTAATAACATGAACAAATAGATGATTTTGGAGACAATGCACATACAAAGATGGAGACATATATACCATCTTTGTTCAACAACAACCGCGCAATCAGCCAGTTGCCTCCTGGTTCGAAAACTCTTGTACACTTTCTGTAACTTCAATGCAGCTTGGTCTCTTCGATCCCCCAATTTCGATAAGCAATCTTCTGATTTGCGCGTCTCGCGCATTGGTGATTGGTTATTACTACCGAAATCAAGATTTTCCATACTCGAAGGAGGAGTTTTGAATGAGAGATTGGTCTCCAATTCTCTCCCTTTAAAGCTTGGAAGTGGTTGGATTATCATCTTCTTTTTCTCAGAAACGTGTGAGGCTGGTTCGTGATCGTGGCCAGTACTGAAGCTAAGTGATTGCAACGCAGTCATAACAACATCTTCATCGGTAAAGCTGATGGATTTGCGAAGAAGAACGGCTTCAAAACCAGTGTCCAAATCATCAAAATCAGAAAGAGGGCATGAAAATGATAACCCCATTTCTATTTTCTTAATAAACAGATACCTTGTTTCTCGAAAAACCAGATCTCAATCAACAAGACCTGAGAGGGCTTTGTGCCTGACAAAAAAAAAAAAAAAACAATTAAAACAAACCCATTTCAAGAATTACTATTTAGAATCATAATGTTCAAAATTCATTTTAAAGCAAAAATCTATTCTCTGTTGGAGAGCTGCTGATTTGAAGATGCCATTTTGCAGCATTTCCCTTCTCTGTCTTGCACTCTTTTTTTATTTGCAGAGTATCAAATCAATGTTCTTCATAGAATCCACTCAAAGCCATTTTTGAAAAAAATATTCAAAAACACATACAAAAAAACCAACCTTAAACCAGAAAACCCTTTTTTCTAACGCTATTTTTTATTTATTTATAAAACCCAGTTCATGCAAACGATAAAGGAAAAAAAAAAAACATTTTTTTAAAATAATAACAATAATAATGATTACCGACATGAAAGAAAGAGAGAATGAAATGGAGGGAAAATGAAGAAATTTACCTTAAAAAACCAGAGAAAGAGAAAGGGTTATGGAGAAAATTAAAAAGGTTAGGTAGAAATGTGAGAGAGAGCGTTGAATGTGGATGGTTGCAGAGATGTTTGTTTGTGGTTTTCAGAGGTTTCAATTAAGGAGTGTGCGTTTTTTTTTTTACTATATTTTGATATTTCCCTTTTCAGATTTCTCTCTCAATCTCTGTGTTTGTGTTTGTGAAGATTGTAACAACACGTATTGTCTCTCTAATGCTATTCTTGCTTTGATTATTTATAGACAAGAGAAGATGGAGAGACACACAGATAGAGGGTGGTGGTGCAGCTGCACCAATCATCAATTCACCATGGCGTATCACAGAGAAAGAAAGTTTCCAGCCATGTGCTTTGACTATTTTCAAACATTAAAAAAGATTATAATACAAAAATAAATAGAATTTTTTTTTTTTTTTTAATATATTGACTTCTGTCTTTTTACTCTTTTATATTAATCATATTAAGATACTTAAATATTCGGAAGATACACGTAGTTAGAACTTAGAAAATGTAAAATCTTGTCATTGTCTCAACTAATGTGGGGAGAATCATTTGGTTAAATTTGTGCAGTGTTTGTTGGGGTCAAAGGATGTTTAAAGAAAATTACTAATGTTTGATTAATTGGGGATTAGTTGAACTAATGATGTTTTGGCTGTTTACGCTAGACTTGTGACATGCAGGGTCCAACTTTGAATCATCCTTATCTACTCTTCAAACTTTTGATAGAGATAGGTTGAAGCATGCTTCATTTACTTCATTGACTTATATATATAGAAATTTCTCATGAAATTACTTGTATACAAGTATAGAAATTTCTCATGAAAGAGTAATTACAAAGTATTTTCCACCATCTATCTCAATTTTTATTTTTATTTTTTATTTTTAAAATCCGACACCAAATGAGTTAGGGTATTTAAGAGAGATTTATTCTCACAAAACTTCCCACAATACCGAGTAAATTAAGAGATATCTACTCTCATATAAAACTCTTTGTAATATAAGGAATTCAATAAATACAACACTGAGAATTTTAACTTCCATACATGCCGGTAAATTTTTTGATATGGGATTCGATCCTTCATCTTTAACATGAAGATAGAGGAGCATACCACATATACTAAGAGATGATGTAAAATAATTTCAAAATTTTGTTCTCAAATATTAGTTTTATTAATATTTTGGTGATAATAAACAGAATAGACTTTTATATAATCAAAAGAAATTTCCTCTAAAAAGAAAAAGAAAAAGAAAAAGAAATTCTAACTTTAATGTCATAAGTGAGATGTGCTATTTTGTTATTTAGTGATACAAATACACATTTTAAAATATGAAAGCTATTTACCCAATAATTGTATGTTAAATGTTAATAAACTATAGATATATATAGAATTATATTAATTTAAAATTTTAACTTTAAAAAAAAAAAAAAAAAAAAAAAACGATAAAATTCCTAATCATATATATAGGTTACAATTTACATATGAGCTGGATTGGAAAACAAAATTTTTGCAAGACGGTGTCAATTTTTATTTATTTTTTATTTTTATTTATTATTTTTTATCATGCCTTTCTCAAAAAGTGAACAAAAAAAAATCATATTTTTAAGGAAAAAAAGAAAAGAAAAGAAAAAGTAGATGAAATTAATTAAAAAAAAAAAAAAAAATAGAAAGTCGGAAAGATAGGGGAGAAGCAGTCAAGTCAACGACCACCGCCACAGTCTTGTAGTTGTACACAAAAGTACAACTCCCCTATAGCTACTACAAAACAAAATCACTGCTGTCAAGAGAAAATGATAATCCCCAATTGTTTTGTACCGAGTGAAAACCACGCAGTGTGTTCATTAGCCAAAAATCGCTGGTTCACGACACGTGCTGAAATGTGGAATAAGATAAACAACAGTGTATCTACTTTTAGCTGTCTTTATCGTGTCCCTGTGCAGACAATCGTACGGACTTCTTTTTTACTGATGAAGTAACGTGGCAGACAATGGTTTGATTTTGGTTTTCCATATCCAGATATGACAGATATGTACTCTTGAAATAAATTCCATTCGGTTTTCTCCTTGATTATTTTATTTTTATTTATTTTCTCTGAAATTCTACTTAATATTCATTATTTTAAGAAAAAGCATTTGATTCTACAAACATAAATAGGCTTTTTTTTAAAAAAAAAAAAAAAAAACATAAATTGGGAATACACTAATTTAAAAAACCCTTATTTTTTTTTCAATTTTTTTTAAAAATATTTCATAAAATTATTGTCAAGATTTTCGATATAAAATATTTTAAAAATTACTATAAAACACTAATTCAAAGAAAAAAAAAAAAACCCTTCAAGTTTTCCTTTTTTCAATAAAAAAAAAATTTTAAAAAATTAAAAATTAAAAAATAATTATAATTTATAAACATACTTATTGGTTAATATGTTTTTTTAGTTCCACAATTACGTTCTTTGTCGGTTTATAATCAAATAGAGCATCATATTTCTAAAATAATAATAATAATAATAATAATAATAATAATAAGTGATAAAGATGAAATGTTAAATAGTGCCCATGTATTAGCTAAAAACAACCTCTCTTATGTTGAGGATTTGTTTTGGGTGGAGGAGTTTCCTTCCTGTATCAATTCTTTCATTTCTGCTGAGTGCCGTGTTTCTTTGTAATCCGTTTGTTTATCTAAAAAAAAAAAAAAAAGAAGTCCATTTTTGCTTATTTCTCCTCCTAACACATGACATATGTTCAGGGAGAAGGTATTTTTATCTAAACACATGATAGTTTTTAGATAAAAATACCCCTCCCTTGACACATGTCAAGTGTTCGGGAGGGGATAATGCTCATGAGAAAAAAAGGAGGAAAAGAGGAACTGGCGATCTGGAACTCAATGGAAGGGAATCGGGAAAAATCAGCTGGTGAGCAATTCCGGTGACCGTACTTTGAACGTCAGCAACCATAGGGGTCAAGTGGGGGTGTTGCAGGGTCATGAGAACGTCACTAAGCAGGTGGGTCAAGTGGGAGAGCTGCAGAGCCTTGAGCCCACCAAGACCTTAATGGGAATAGACGCGGTAATAAATGCCTCTGGGGGATGCAGGTCTGAGGCAGTCAACTTCACAGCAAGAAAGGAAGATCAAGCTCAGACAGAGAAGATGTCAGTTCTGACTAAGAAGAAAGTTAAACAGAAAAGCCTATTAAAGAATAAATCGAAAATGGATCAGGACATTGTCTTGGGCCTGGATCAGGCCATTGTCTTGGGCCCAATGGGGGAGTCAAGCCAAATGAGAGCCACGAATTGTGTTGGGCCCAGTCTGGAACAGGCTTCTGGGGTCGATCAAGTGGATCTTAGGGGTGGGGAGAGGTCTCTTAGTGCAGGCCTGCTTCAAAACAGTCATAATTTTCTCACTAATCCACATAAAGCAGTCCACTCGGCTTTATCTGGGAAGAAATGGAAGCGAGCTGCTAGAAACAAGAGGGGTATTTCAGATTTGGGGGAAATTTCTTCTTCTTTAGGTAAAAGAGGGTCCTCAGAGCTTCAGGAGGAGAGTCAATTAGAGCCTAAAAAAGTCAAGGGAGGGTTAATTGAGTGTGATTCGGGGAGATGTCAGGCAGCGGTGAACGTTCAGGATGCTGATGTTAGTCAGGCAGCCAGAATTGCGCAAGATTCAGCAATCAGGGGGTTCGATCTTGGTCTTGGGGAAGATGGTGTGGGGGGTTCAGGAAAATTCCCAGCTCAAATTCACGAGGTTTCTCAACAAAGGGTTCTACAATCCGAGGCAGTTACCACCACCGAGGTTTTGTCTCTGGTTTCTGATGTTTTATCGGCCGACCGATTTCAATCGGTCCGCCGGGTCCAATGAGGATCTTCGTTTGGAACGCCCGGGGGCTAGGTAGTGCTCGGGCGTTCAATATCCTGTTAACTCACAAGCAGGATTGGAAACCAGATATTATTTTTCTTATTGAGACTAGATGTCAACACGAGAAGCTGGAATTGTGGAAAATCAAGTTAGGGTACCATTCCAAATTAGTTGTTAATAGCGTAGGGAAATCAGGTGGTCTTTGTTTGTTCTGGGCTGATGGTACTTCTGTTGATTTGTTAACTTACTCTCAGGAGCACATTGATATCAGTATTCGGCACAGTGCTAATCATTGTTGGAGGTTCACGGGTTTTTACGGTCACCCAATTCCGGCACAAAGGAAGCATTCTTGGACCCTCTTGAAGCGGCTTTCAGGCATGAGTTCCCTGCCTTGGTTGTGTGCAGGGGATTTTAATGAAGTTTTTTGGGACACTGAGAAGGCCGGTGGTACTAGCAAGAAGTGGAGGGATATGGCTGAGTTCAGAGAGGCTATCAATGACTGTAATTTAGAGGATATGGGGTTCAGGGGGCCCAATTTTACTTGGAGCAATAAGCGTGAAGGTGGTGCTCACATCCTTGAGAGGCTTGACAGGGGGTTTTGCGATTCGGGCTGGAAGAACCTTTTTCCGATTCACTCTATGAAGCATCTTGAATTTTGGGGTTCGGATCACCGGCCGTTGTTGATAGAGTTCACAAACAGTAATACTCATTCCATCCCTTCTACTAAGAGACGGTTTTTCTTTGAGGATTGCTGGGCCAAAGATGTTGAGTGTAAGAGGATAATTTCCTCTGTTTGGGGAGGTGGAGATTGTAGTGGTAACTTGCAGGAGGTTATTGGCAGAATTGCCACAAGTGGTACGATGCTTGATGCCTGGAATGGCCATAAACGTAAGCAGCAGCGCCTTATCATTTGTAGAAATAGGAAAGCTCTCAAAGATGCCTTTGCTGGGAACGGTAACTACAATTGGAGTAACATCAGGAGAATTGAATCTAACTTGGATGAAGCTTTGTCTGTTGATGAGAATTACTGGCGTCAAAGGGCCAAAGCGGATTGGATGGCGAAAGGAGATCGGAATTCTCGCTTCTTTCACGCCAAGGCCTCTGGTAGAAAAGCTCGCAATAGAATTACGGGTTTAATGGATGATACGGGTGTTTGGCATGACTCCACTGATGATTTGGTTAGAATTACTTCGGATTACTTCTCAGGCATTTTCTCTTCTAGCCTTCCTAGTTTACAGGACTTGGAGAAAGTTACCAAGAAAGTAAAAGTTAGACTTTCCGAGCCTATGGTCAGGTATTTAGAAACTAAGTTCACAGCTGCAGATGTCCGCAAGGCAGTGTTTGATATGGGGCCTCTCAAGGCTCCGGGGCCTGATGGGCTTTCAGCGGGGTTCTATCAACGTTTCTGGCCGGAGATTGGGAGCAGTATTACGAATTGTTGTTTAAAGATTTTGAATGAGGGGGGCCCTGTCGAAGATATCAACACTACCATCATCTCTTTGATTCCGAAGATTCAGTCCCCGGTCTCGATTACAGATTTTCGGCCCATCAGCCTTTGCAATGTAATTTATAAAATCATTGCAAAGGCTATTAGTAACAGGTTCAGAAATGTGCTTAGTGGGGTGATCTCGGAGGAGCAGTGTGCCTTCATCCCAGGGCGGCTCATCTCCGACAATACCATAGTTGGTTTTGAATGTCTGCACAGTATCAAGAGACGGAAGCGGAAGTTTGGTTCGATGGCCCTTAAGCTTGACATGTCAAAGGCTTTTGACAGGGTTGAATGGGAGTTTGTGGGCAGTATGCTGTTGAGTCTCGGATTCCCGATCGGCTGGGTTAATTTGATCAAGCGCTGTATTTCCTCTGTCAGCTACTCTATTATGATTAATGGGGAAACTCACGGAAGCATCAATCCTTCGAGAGGGCTTCGACAGGGAGACCCGATGTCCCCCTATCTCTTCATTGTGTGTGCTGAAGGTCTCTCCTGCTTGCTGAAATCTGCGCAGGAGAAAGGTAACATCGAGGGGTTTAAGTGTAGCATGAAGGGGCCAGCCATTACGCACTTGTTTTTCGCCGACGATAGCTTGGTTTTCTCGAAAGCTGATAGTACGAATTGTTTGGCTATCAGGAAAACTCTAGGTCAGTATGGGAAAGCTTCGGGGCAAGTGATCAATTTTGCTAAGTCTTCTCTGTGCGTAAGCCCTTCTATCTCCAATTCGGAAGGTCATCGGCTGGCGCATCTTGTTGGTGTCAATTTTGTTGAGTGCCATGAAAGGTATCTGGGCCTGCCTTGCTTTACGGGCAGAAGCAAGAGGCTGGTGTTTGCTGACATCGTGGACAGAGTCTGGAACAGGGTTAAAGGCTGGGGTGAGCGTTTTCTTTCTTCAGGAGGGAAAGACATTCTTATCAAGTCTGTTATTCAATCTCTTCCTGCTTATGCTATGGGTATCTTTCGGCTTCCCAAAGGGCTAACTAAAGAAATTCAAAGGCTTTGTGCGAGGTTTTGGTGGGGGAGCACCTCGGCCAAGCGCAAAATGCACTGGTGTGCCTGGAGTAAGCTTTGTAAGGATAAGGATGTTGGTGGAATGGGTTTTCGTAATTTGGAGAATTTTAACAGGGCTCTCTTAGCCAAGCAAGGTTGGAGAATCTTGAAGAAGCCTGACTCGCTTGCTGCCAGAACCTTGAAAGGTTGCTACTTCAGAAATTCCTCCTTCATGCAAGCCTCCGTTCCTGCAGCTAGCTCTTTCGTCTGGAAGAGCATCGTCTGGGGTAGGCAGATTCTTCAGCACGGCATGAGGTGGAGAATTGGAGATGGTTCCTCCGTTTCCATCTACAAAGATAACTGGCTGCCCCGTCCTAATGGCTTTCAAATCATCTCCCAACCGGTTCTTGGCATTGATGCTAAGGTGGACAGCATTATCACCCCTTCAGGTACTTGGGACTCCCATAAGATTCGGCACTCTTTTGTCAAGCAAGATGCTGAAGCTATTTTGAGTATTCCTGTTGGTCCTGGAAACTACTCTGATGCGCTGATTTGGCACTATGATCTGGCTGGTAATTACTCGGTTAATAGTGGTTACAGGTCTGCTCTGAAATTGGCTGCCATCCCGGGCCCTTCGAATTCTGGAGGTATCTCTTGCTGGTGGAAGTCCCTCTGGAAGACTCGCATTCCGCTGAAAATCAAGATCTTCATCTGGAAGGCTTGGCATGATTGGATTCCTACTAATTCTAACCTGGCCAGAAGGGGGATCAATTCTGTGGGGAGCTGTCCGCGCTGTAAACAGGAGGAAGAGACCACTTTGCATGCCCTTTGGACCTGCAGAAAGTTGAGGTATAATCGCAGGGATTGGGAGGATTTGCGTTTGGGCTTTCAAGGTATTTTCACTAACTTCTCGGATTTTATTTATGAGAATTACAGAAAATTAAGTTCTGAGGACCTTGGGCTGTTATGCACTTTTGTTTGGCGTATTTGGTTTGGTAGAAACTCCTTGCTTTTCAACTCCAAGAGGCCGGATTTTCTTTGTTCTATTAGCTGGTGTAAGGATTTTTTGGCTGATTACAACAGGAGAACTATCTTGCCTCCCTGCCCCATTGTTCCTTCGGCTGTCTGTTGGACCCCCCCTGTGCCGAATTCCTTCAAGATCAACTGCAGAGCTGTTACTAATTCTGTGTCTAACTGTGTGGGGTTGGGTATTATTCTTAGGAATCACACTGGTTTTATCTTGACTTCGTGCAGCCTCTTTCAAGACTCTGGTATGGATTTTCAGTGTGCGAATGCGGTTGCTATCCTCAAAGGGTTTCAATTGGCTAAGTCTTGGGGCCTTTTCCCCGTTTGTGTTGAGTCAGATGCTACTAGGGTGGTGAATTTGATTATTCAGCAGAATCACGCAAATTCTAGTTGTGGGAATATTATCAGTGATATTATCTGTATTATGCAGGAGTTGGGCTCTTCCTCTGTTAGTGCTGGTGTTATGGGGTCGAACAAGGATGCTGTTGCTCTGGCTAGGCAAGCTCTTCTGCGTAAGTCCGATTTTCTTTGGAATCGGCCGGGCTGATTTCCCAGCTGTTTCTTGTTCCCCTTTCTGCTCTTTCCCCGTTTTGGGGTGTTGTTGTTGTTTCTGCTCTATGGAGCTGTCAAAAAAAAAAAAAAAAAAAAAATATTGTAAAGATTTATGTGTTAAATGTATCATTAATGGATGAAAAATAGTTAATGTATATTCTAGAATCTAGACCACTGACCAGTGATCACTGAACGTCTGAACACCCATGAATATTAGGTTTGACGAATGGGAATTTACTAGGAAGGAGAAGATATTACAGCTGGAAAGCACAAACGGAAATATAATATATATATATATATATACACGAGACTCAAAGAGTGAGAGTAATGACTTTGGACTTTGGACAGTGTAGAGTACACAGCTGTACGTTTACGTACGAAATATAAATACAAATACAAATGGATTTAATGACAGAATCAGAATCAGACCAATTTAAGATCAAACCTTTTTGGTACAACGCGCTTTCTTCTCCTCTCCATTCTCCAAACCACCGGCACTCATCATCATCATCATCATCTGACATGCATATATACAAATGAATGACACTCATCATCATCATCATCTGACATGCACATATATATATATACACACTTCATTTGTATGTATATATGTATTTGTATCATCAAGAAATACAAAAACAAATACAAATAGCAAGAATGTATTTGTATTTCCACCGACACTCATCGTCTTCATTCTTGTTGATCAACACTTTTAATTTCAAACATGTATTCCTCCCATTCAAAGTACTCCTTTGAATGCATGCACGTTATATTGTAATATTTATGTACCATTAGTTGTTTATAATTTGAGAATATTGGACACGTACACTATCAAATTAAAGGAAATTAAACTAAAAGTTTAATATTCACAGAATAGCTATATATATATATATATACTACATCTCAAATTCTCAATTCATGTTTTACAACTTTTAATATGATAAAAATAATTCTTAATTATGATGGGCGCCGTATGGTGAGTAAGAAAATATACATCAACCATCAATCTGTCAAATAGTAACACATAATTAGTGTTCGGTTATTGAATTTTAAAAACGGTGGTGTTATATTGTCATCCATAAAATTCGTGATTCACCGTGAAGACCTCTGGGATAGCACTTTGTACATAGCGAGAGACAATTGTTGATTCAATCTTATAAAGAGTGGAGACCTAGCTACCTAGCTTCAAAACAACTTATATTCTACTTAAAATTAATAAGTTTTTACTTTTTACTAGTTAACATATGTATGTATATTAATAATCTAAATAACTTTTCAAAGTCAATAGTAGTTGTACGTAATTAAGTCGCTTTAAGAGGAAACATTCGATCATTTTTAACACAAATCCACCTAACCATCTATTTCAAAGACATGCATTAACGTTCAAAGACGTGTTTTCTGTTGCTGCTAGAAGTATCTCTCTCTAGCCTTTACTATGATGATTGTGAGTTAGGGAGTCAATTGTTGAAACAAATTTGGTGTAATACAACGATAATGCTATATTGTCCAAATTTGGTGTCCAAATCTGGTGTCCAAATGACGTGGCAATACCCTAATCCATGCATTTAAATCATGTAAATCTAATACAATTTAAATGAATGGATTACAGTATTGTCACGTCATTTGGATATCAGATTTGGACACTAAATTTGGGTAATGTAGCATTAGTCTTAATGCAATTTTAGTTTTGATAATCGGGTTGACTTAGTAAACATGAGATAAAGAAGCAATCAAGCAAAGGATTGAAAAAATATTTAACATAAGATTTGTTCAAAGTAATTAAGCATCATCATCATATATTTTCCACATATAAATTGAAATTTGTAGAATTTAAGTCCAAGAATCGTTCAACGTTCAAACCCTAGCTATTAAAATATATTCTAGTAGTCAAAAGTTCATTCTGTTTTTCTACTTAAAAAACGATGATATATATAGAATTATAGAAAGACAAGTCTTCTCCTAATCTCCTCCATCTATTTAACTATATTATTCTAAAAAAATTTAATTATTTTCCACAAAGACTCGGTCCTTAATTTCCACATGAATCAGCTAGACGTGGATATGCGATTTTGCATGGGATGGATTGTGACATGTAACATATAGTGGTCCAGGTCGTCTTAAGCTTAATATTGTTGCTGCAATTCATAATATTGGCATGACTATCGGGGCGGGAGCTACTATCAGAGATGACAAGGGATTGGTTTTAGCTGCTCACTCCAACCAGCTGCCAGCAGGGACAGAGCCAGAAATATTTTCCAGCAGGGGTGCTATAAAATAATGAGTTATATCAATATATATATCTTAGAGATTATGTAAAAAAAAAAATAATTAATTAAAATGTTGTTTATTTCCTTGAAACATTAATTTTTTTTTAATATATATATATTTGAAATATTACAATAATTCAGATTTTGGGAGGGAGACAGACTCGAATCCACAACCTCATGGTGTATGTATGAAAGACAAATTATTGGACCAACCCCATCTTGCTAGTTAAATATATATATATATATATATATGTTTGGTTGTCATGATTTAATTATATAATTGAACACATATTGACTATTTGAAAATTTATAACATATCAAAAGGCACGGTAGAATTTGAAGATTGGGGGAGGGAGAGAGAGAAAAAAAAATTGAACAAGAGAACATTAATACTAGTTAAGATAGAATTTAGTAATTTTAATAAAAGAAGAAGGAGAATAAATTACAAATGATTTAATAAACCATATATATTATGATTCAATTTTTATTTATATTTAAGATACAAACCAAAAAAATAATATATATTAACCAAAATATATGTAAAATAGAAGCTGAAATAGTACAACTATATTAATATATCCATTAGATGAAAATTAATTTAAAAGAGTTTTGGTTTACAAATCTCTGCATCAAAATTGAAAAACATCAGTACCAGAGCTCTGATTGGAACAAACATATGTATATATATATACAAATTAATGACCTAATTAACAATCATGATGTAAATATGTAATGACAATTGAAAAATATGTTATTAATAAAATCCACGTCAACCCCACTAAGAACAAAAGCACTTTATGGGTCTGATCACAGGGTTTTGCATGAACACACGACTATATATTATTAACATTGTATGTCAAATATTTTCTCTCTACTCCTCTTTTCTATTATTTGTCAATTAGAGGTTTATATTTTCAGTTTCCTATTTGACAGTTGCCCTAAGAAGAGGTATATTTTGAATTCGACTTCGATCGGGCTCGAGTGCTTGACTACATACTCCAGTCAAGTACTAATTTATTTTTCAACCCATGAAATATTGGGTTCAAAAATTAAATAGCACTTTTTGGGAGAGGGTTTGTGCAAATAGCACCACATTAATAAGTCATGTTTTAATAGCACCAAAATAGGTGATGAGACCAAAATACCCCCACTTACTCTTTTCCTTTTTATTATTTTTCTCGAAAATTCGAGACTTATTCATGCGTTTTTTGAGACTTATTCCTGCGTTTCGAGACTTATTCTGTCGACCTCCATTAATGGCGACAGTGACGATCCGACGATGGCGCTAATTGACTCCGGAGATAGTTGGATCTGGAAGATTGAACGATGCCGAGTTCGTTGGCGCTATCGGTTTCATCAGATTCATGACGGATTGTCATAAATCGGACGATGAAGATTCGCGATGGTTTGGGTTTTGCTTCGTTTCTCTCTCTACACAACTCGAAAATGAAAACGAACACTTTGGTTACAATGATTGGCACTCGACAAACGTTTTCTCGGTGGTTTTACCGGTCAACTCGTCGGTCGGCGATGGCACCTCCATTGAAGCTCCATCAATGGAGGTTTGGGAAAAAGGAAGAAGAAGGTGAAGGACACCCAAGAGAAAAGAAAAGAAGCTGGGGGGTATTTTTGTCCAAATTCCATTTTTGGTGCTAATAAAACATGAGTTAGTAATGTGGTGATAGTTGCACAACTTCAAATTTCAAAAGTGCTATTTTGCCCCATTTCCTCTGAAATATTTATGGCTCGAGCTAAATTTTATATATAAATAGTTTTTTTTTTTTTTTTCTCGGTACACATTAGCATTAAAATCAATTCCTTAACTATCAATCGTTGGATTTATCTACTTTTATTTAGTTAATATATTCTAATACTAACTTACAAACCCTCACATTGAATTGTCTAGTCAATATATATCATGTTTATAAATGTATTCTACGTATTATGAAAAATTACTATTAATGACTAGTCTGTATAAACGTATTATGAAAAATTACTATTAAATCTAAATTGTGTAATCAAACAATCGAAATAAAATCAAGTGAAAATTATTTGTAAAACAAATATAAAATAATACTATTGTCACTTGTGATTGATTGTTTATAATTTTTATTATTGTCTTTTGATTTTAAGTTAGAATAAATAAACTTGGTGCGTACTCGATTAAAAGCGGCTATAAACTTGGCTGCGACCTTCAGCTTAGTGCTGGCTCTTCGAGCCTTAGTTCTATGGAATCTTGGTGGAAATTCCTATGACGCATTTGTATCCCTACGAAAATTAAAATATTCATTTGGAGGGCTTGTTCAAATTGGGTTTCGACTAGATGTAATCTAGTCAAGCGAGGGAAGCATATGGAGGCTTTGCGTCCGATTTGTGGGAAGTATCTGGAGACAACTATGCTTGCTATTTGGACATGTTCTACGCTTAAAGATATTTGTGCTATGTGCAGTTTTTTGAAAGGGTTTTGCATTAAAGATAATTTGCAATTTCTGGACTTGATGGTTTTATGCAAGGCCAACTTATTGAAAGAGGAATTTGAGTAGCTTTGCTTGGTTTTTTTGGAGAATATGGCTTCATCGCAATAGAATGATTTATGATAACTAGCTTCTTGCTAATAGTGATGTGGTTCCTTGGGCAATCTCCATTTCTGCTGAATTCAGGAGTGCTAATGAGGTTCATAAAGGGTTTGTGATCGAGTCGTTGAGGTTGCCGCTGAAATGGCATCCGTCGGAGGAAGGGACAGTGAAGATGAAAACTTATGCTGTCATTAAGTCGGCTGATGGTATTGTTGGTGTTGTTGGAATTAATGAAGACCTCATGTCAAATTTGGAGTTTTGTGAAGATGAAAATAAAGCAAGTAAATTCAACTTTTTGTTTTCTGTGCAATTGAAAAGCAAATTAGCTTTATTGGAGTTTGGTGAATTAATGTGCAGACCAAAGTCAACAAGGAAGCAAATTGAATTGCTCACGCTGTGTCTTTCACAGCTAAGTGTGAAGGTGGTCCGCCTATTGTGGTGAGCGCTGTGCATTGCGCTGTGTATTTCGAGAGCGGTTCAGACAGCTATCAAACATCAATGCTTCACGCTGTGTGTTGTGCTATGAATTTCGAGAGCGGCTTTAACAACGGTGTTTGTCACAGAGGTGTACACTTTGAGGAGCGTTGTGGCACCTAAAGCAGTCACGCACAAATCCGAATAGACTCCAAATAGGATTTGGCCAACCCTAGTGCTCCCATATAAATACTACCATTATATGTACTCTGATGTGAGTGTTAAAATCACCATGTGTGAGAAAAAGTTACTAGAGTGATAGAGAGTAAATTGTAGATGTTGGGATTATGCTCAATAGCAAGAGTGTAATGTTGTACTTGACAATCTTTTCATATTAATAAAGTGATTTATGTTTGTTAACAAAATCTTATATAACATTTATTATTATAATTGTCAAAGTAAATAATCATAAGGTCTAAAGACTATGAGAAAAGAAGAATTGTTCGTACATCTGGATATGTATGTGGTAGACACAATTCTTTAGTTAGTCTTGAATATTGTTCACAACTTAAGTTAAAGGTTGGGCACCTTTATCTTGTTAAAGTTGTAGAATTCTTTTGCTAGCATTTGAGTGGGATCAAATGAGATATGATGAGTCTAAAATCATCGGAGTGTCTTCGAGCAAAAGAATCTAGTGCACTGGGTGCATTGAACTAGATCACAATGAAATATTTTATCTATAACCGTCAGTAGATAAAAGTCTTTTCATTATCAGGACAATCGGAGAGTCTATCTTAATCCTGAGATAAATGATGGACTTATGGTTGCAAGTGATATCATTTGAGTTATCAATGAGTACGATTATATCGCATAATATATCCTCAATAGTTTGGTGATATTCATTTGTTAATCGATAGAGGACTTCATTTATAGATATGGACATCGTGGCTCCATTTATTAAATGAGAGTATAATATCATCATATGGATGTTTTGAGGTAATTGGATATTAAATCTCAACGTTGAGTTTTCGATAGTGTCTATTTAAAACATGGTTTCTGGACAAGTCAAAATATCCAAGTTCAAAACGTGGTCATATGAGTAAATATGGTAACTTGGAGAGTTATAGGCTGTCTATGAACTCTTGGCGATTACTGATATTAATCACGAGGATACACTATCTCCAACATGATTGTCTAGGGTATGAATGAGGAACATCTTCCTTTTCTGTCTTTATTTAAGAGTTCAATTTTAGCTCTTTAGTGTAATGAGTTAAAATTAATGGATCGGACCTAAGTGAATCATTTGTTGATTGTGATTAGGTTATGTCTATTGAAGCTTAAATTTGGATAGCCCGCCAAGATCCCCAATCCGCACGGACTTGCATGAATCACTTGATGTATTCTACCGGACTATTTGTGGGTCCATTTAGAATTGTATTTAATATATTAAGAATATAATTTGCACATTATTTATTTAATGGGCTGTTTAATTATATTAATATATTAATGAAAGACATGTGGGCTTGTTTCTTTTAGTAAGAATGAGTCTAGTTCACATGTGGGCATTTTATTTATTAAAGTCCAAATGGATTAAATAAAATAAGAAAACAATATGTAGGCCCAAGTTCTAGTCATGGGTGGCAATGGCTAATTTTTTAGCCCATTATATTGTTTTATTTTATTATTTAATTAAATGGAAATTAATTAATATTTTAATTAATTATTTAATTAAAAATCAAATCTTTTTCTGATTATGAAATATGTTTCCTAGTAGTATATTACTATTAGTATTATACTAAATATAAAAGACTTTATTTGTTTAGTCAAATTAGGAAGTCTTTTATATAGTCACAAATATACTAAAGAGTTGGATTAGAGTTTGATATATATTATATTTTTTAAATGCATGCAGTGTTTGAATACAATACAAATATATATAATATAGGTGTGCAGAAATTTTTTGGGTGGCTTTGTATATGGTCGGCCAATTGTAGTATATATTTTTTATATATTATTTATATGACACTTTGTCATAAATATAGAAAAGATATTTAAAAAAGAATATATATATTAAAAACTGCGGGCTGTATGAGTGATATATATATATATATATATTTTGGCATTTTGATTGCCGGCCAATAGAAATATAAATATATTCTTTATTTATTTCAAAAAAAACCATAGTTTTTGCAATTGAGAGCTCTTTTTTTTGCTAGAGAAAAATAAGATCCAACTCTAAGACTAGTGAGTGATTCGGCCTAGAGGTTTGTGAGAGAAGAATTGTTCTTGTTTCGATAGTGTACTAGAAATCTTAACATCAAGAGATCTTATACACACTTTCGAATTAGGTTCACGCGAATTTCAATCTTACGATTGTGAATTCAAAAGTGACCGGAATGTTCTTAGCAACCTATTGGAATTTTTGTGACTAACAGAAACCAGAAAAGTTTTGTTTGTCCATTCTCAGGTTTGCAATTCAAAGAAAAAGGGAGACCACGCTCCTAGGTGATTCACGTTCGTGCTAGGATTGAAGATCTTGCGGATTACCATCGACGTAAGTCAATCGGATCACGCGACAAAATGTATTCTTCTTTTGTTAGATAATATATATGTTTAATTGATTAAAAGGGTTAAGGTTCATAAAAGGAAATTTTTTTAAAAGCTACTAAATCTTTTTATTTTTAGTTTCGCTTCCGCTGCGTGTACTACGGTATTTTTACCTACAGTAGAGAGGCTAAGAGAGAGACAGAGATTGTAATCAACTCTGAAAGTAGTGGATTGAGTGTGGTGCGCTATGTGGACGTAGGCAAATTGCTGAACCACGTAAAATCTTTGGTGTCATCTTTTTCTTCTTATTGCTTTTATATTATCTGTGTGTTTAGATTTGTGTGTGCGATTTTTCTTACAACAATTGGTATCAGAGCCCTAGGTTGGGGTGGGTTATTTTTCATACAAATCTAGGTTTTCTTGAGGTCAACGATTTTATTGTAGAGATGGGATCGGAGAAGGATACACACAGAATTGAGAAATTCAATGAGACGAATTTTAGTTTCTGGAAGATACAGATGGAGGATTATCTGTACCAAAAGGACTTGCATTGGCCGATAAAAGAGACGCCAGCAACTATGATCGATGTAGATTGGTCAAAGAAGCGGATGCCAAAGAACATGGATGAAGAGGATCTCGAACTTTTGGACAGGAAAGCATTGGGAGCAATTAGTCTCAATTTGACGAAGCAGGTCGCTTTTAACGTAAAGGATCGGCTAACTGCCAGAGATCTGATGAAGACTTTATCAAACTTGTATGAACATCCTTCTGCGATAAGGAATGTCCATCTTGTCAAAAAACTATTAAATTTAAAGATGACGGAAGGTTAGTGATGCAGCGGAATATTCACCAAACAACAATTGATAAAAGAAAAGATAAACGATTCGGATCCGTTGATTCACGCACGAATACCGGAAGCGAACCCTACTATTAATCTGTTGATCTGCGCACAGATACCAGAATAATAGGCCTCAAATACCAACTGAGGTAGCAGAAAATTCAACACAAACAACAATCGATAAAAGAAAAGATAAATGATTCGGATCCGTTGATTCGCGCACGAATACCGGAAGCGAACCCTACTATTAATCTGTTGATCTGCGCACAGATACCAGAATAATAGGCTTCAAATTCGTTGATCCATTCAGGATACCGAAATTGGATAAAAGGAGATGCTCTCTCTCAAATTTTATTAATCATCAAAAAACTCCATAACAAATTGGATTCAAACAACTTAAATAGGAAAAGCAATAAGTCGACTTCCACAAGGAATCAACTTCTAAATTAACTTAAACTAAAACTGAAAAGAAATCCTATCTAGGAAAAGAGAACAAATCCTAATCAAACAAAGATTACGAAAAAGAAAAAGAGAACAAATCCTAATCAGACTCAGACTCAATGTCATCTAATTCAAACTTCCAGCTCAAGTCTTCGCGCAACAAAATAGATGGCCAAATTTGGGCCTTTTGTGATCTGTTACAGAGACGGAGTCTTCATAACATTTATAGGGCTCGTCTTGGGCTTTCCGGAAACATATTATAATAGACAATCCGACTCCATATGGCCTCTGTAGAGGTCCACGAAATTCAGCTGCCCCAGCTCGTCCAGCTCTCATCCAGCTCATGTCTTCGCGCAATAAGATAGATGGCCGAATTTGGGCCTTTTGTGATCTGTTATTGAGGACGGAGTCTTCATAACATCTGTAGGGCTTGTCTTGGGCTTTCCGAAAACATATTATAATAGACGATCCGACCTTATATGCCCTCTGTAGGGGTCCACGAAGTTCAGCCCGGATTTGGTTAGTCCACGCGACCCAAATACGAATTCGCCACCCGCTCCATGTGTTCCATTGCCTTAGCTGCTGCTGCATCAGTTAGGGTTTTAGAGAGTATCTAAACCAGTTCAATGAAGTGAAGGATGGGTTAACTTCTATGTCTATGGGTTTCGATGAAGAATTTTTGGCGGTGTTTATACTCACCCAATTGGCAGAAAGTTAGAAGATGACATGTCAGTCAATTGCCAACTCGTTCGGGAAAGAGAAATTGGATTTCTCACCTCACAAGTTGTGAACATGATCATGACCGAAGAGATTAGGATGCGTGAAGAGGGATTTAGAGCGTCTACATCTTTAGCATTGAATATGGAAGGTAAAGAAAGCAGAAACAGAAATCGAACCACGAATCAACGGGGAAGATCAAAGTCAAGAGGTAAGTCTAAATTCAGGTATCAGGTCAATTATTCAGAAAATCAGCAACGAAACAAGAAAGATGTAGAGTGCTGGAACTGTGGTAAGAAAGACCACTTCTCGTATGAGTGTAGATATGAGAAGAAAGATAAGGACAAGGGCAGTGCGAACTGTGTATTGGAGGAGTCAGATGACTGCCTCATCTGCTCGTTGAAAAGTAAGACGGAGTCCTGGGTTATGAATTTAGGAGCGTTATTCCATGCCACACCTCACAGGGAGTTGTTTGAAAATTACGTCTCCAGAAATTTAGGTAAAGTGTATCTTGATGACAATCAAGCATGCAACATTATCGGGAAGGGAGATGTGATGATTCAGCTGAAAAGGTCAATTTGGAAACTCAACAACGTGAGGCATATACCGAATTTGAGGAAGAATTTGATCTCCATTGGGCAACTGGCGTCAGAGGGTTACTTGACGACTTTCACAGATGATAAGTGGAAGATTTCGAAGGGTATTATAACAATCGCCCGAGGAAATAAGAATGGGTCGCTTTACACAACCACAGATGGTTGTGGTTCAATCGCTATGGTGGAAGGTAAAGATGATCCGAACTTATGGCACCAAAGGTTTGAGCACATAAGTAGTCAGAGGCTGAAGTGTCTATATTCGAAAGGTAAGTTGCCAAATTTAAAGAGTGTTGATGTTGATTTCTGTGAGAGCTGCGTGTTGGGAAAACAGAAGTGAGTGAGCTTCAAGAAGACCAGAAGGGTACCGACAAAGGAGAAGTTGGAACTAGTGCACACCAATGTTTGGGGTCCAGCTTCAGTCTCTTCAACCAGAGGTAAACAGTATTTCATCACATTTATTGACTACTACTCCAGGAAGGTATGGGTTTATTTTCTGAAACACAAGTCTGAGGTGTTTGATGCTTTCAAGAGATGGAAAGCTAGGATTGAGAACGAGACATGGTTAAAGATCAAAAAGTTGCATTCAGACAATGGTGGAGAATATGAAGACAGTGAGTTCAAGAGGTTTTGTTATTTGAGCGGGATAAAGTTCAGTAGAACGGTTCTTAGAACCCCACAGCAAAATGGGATAGCAGAATGGATGAACAGGTCATTGACTAAGAGAGCCAGAAGCATGAGGTTACATTCTCGGTTGCCAAAACAATTCTGGGTAGAGGTAGTCAATACAACAATATATTTGATCAATAGAGGACCATTAAAGCCTTTGGACCTCGTTATACCAGAAGAGATCTGGACTAAAAATAGGTAAAACTTTCTCATCTTAAAGTGTTTGGACGTGTTTCTTATATATATATATAGGTGATCATGTGAGGAGTAAGCTAGACGCCAAGTCAGCGAAGTGTACTTTGGTGGGCTATGGAGAAGATGAATTTGGTTACAAGCTGTGGGATGACTAAAACCGTAAGATTATCAGAAGTAGAGATGTTGTCTTCAATGAAATGGTTATATACAAAGACAAAAACACACAGGTGTCTGAGCTGGAAGAGCCAGAGCACTTTGGACCAAATGATGTGTTAGATAACAAGATCGTGGAACCAGTTAATCAGAATGATAAAGAATAAGGTGTGCCGCTCCAGGTTATAGACTCTATCCCACATAGAGACGTTGCAGTGACACAGGCTCAGAGTGTAATGAGAAAATCAACTCGAACTCCTATACCAAATAGGAAATACTTGCAATACATGTTTTTGACAGATACAAGGGAACTTGAGTGCTATGATGAGGCATATCAAGGAAAAGATACGAGCAAGTGGGAGCTTGCAATGAATGATGAGATGAAGTCGTTGTTTTCTAATCAAACTTGGGAGTTATCCAAGTTGCCTGAAGGAAAGAAAGGCCTACAGAATAAGTGAGTGTTTCGGATCAAAGAGGAACATGATGGTTCTAAAAGATATAAGGCACGACTAGTGGTCAAAGGCTTCCAACAAATAGAAGGTATTGACTACTTTGAAATATTTCCTCCTGTTGTTAAACTAACTATGATCCGGTTAGTATTAAGCATTGTTGTAACGAAAGGGTTATATTTGGAGCAGTTAGATGTGGAGACTACCTTTCTTCATAGTGATTTGGAGGAAGAAATATATATGAAGCAACCGGAGGGGTTTGCGGAAGAGGGCAAGGATGAGTTGGTGTGTAGGTTGACAAAGAGCTTGTATGGTTTAAAACAAGCTCCCTGACAGTGGTACAAGAAGTTTGATGAATTTATGCAAGGTAATGGATATTTCAGATGCAATGCTGACCGTTGCTGCTATTTCAAAAAGGTTAAGTCAAGTTTTATTATCTTGCTACTTTATGTTGATGACATGTTAGTAGCTAGTGCAGATTTAGAAGAAATTAACAATTTGAAAAAACAACTCTTAAGTGAGTTCGAGATGAAGGATTTAGGTGCAGCAAAGCAGATTTTTAGAATGAGAATTAGCAGAGACGAACATGAAGGTACATTGAAACTTTCTCAAGTAGAGTATGTTCGGAAGGTGTTGTAGAGATTCAGTATGGATGATGTGAAATCGGTGAGAACACCTTTGGCTAGTCATTTTAGGTTGTCCAAGGATCAAAGTCCAAAGATGGAAGAGGAGAAGAACTTCATGGCTAAGGTTCCTTATGCTTCAGCCATTGGAAGTTTAATGTATGCCATGACTTGTACAAGACCAGATACTTCCCATGTAGTGGGAGTTGGGAGCCATTATATGTCCAATCCAGATAAGCCTTACTGGGAGGCCATGAAATGGATCCTAAGATACCTGCGGGGTACGATAGAGAGATGTCTAACCTTCTAGTTTGAATAGATGAGCTCAAACTAGAAGGTTATATGGATTCAGATTTTACTGGGGAGGTGGATCACAGAAGAAGTACCACTAGATATATTTTCACAATGACTAGTACTGCGATTAGTTGGATGTCCCAGTTGCAGAAGATAGTGACAATCTCTACATCTGAAGCACAGTATGTGGCTATGACAGAACCAAGCAAGGAGCTGATATGGTTATAAAGTTTGTTAACAGAGTTGGGATTCGATCAAGTAAAGAATGTGTTGCACAGTGATAGTCAGAGTGCAATACACTTGGCCAAGAATTCGATGTTCCATTCTAGGACCAAGCATATAGATCTTCGCTACCACTTTATTTGGTTGTTAATCGAAAAAGGTGTGTTAAAGTTTATGAAGATAGCAGGTAGCAAGAATCCAGCTGACATGTTAACCAAGCCAGTCACTACTGAGAAACTGAAGCTGTGCGCAGCTTCAATGAGTCTTCAAGAGTGAAGACGTGGGGGATGAGCGTACCATTATTTATCCACTAAGTCATCGAGGAAGGATGAACAATGTCTATGAGTTTCAGTCTTCAAGTGGGAGATTGTTGGAATTAATGAAGACCTCAAGTCAAATTTGGAGTTTTGTGAAGATGAAAACAAGTAAATTCAACTTTTTGTCTTTTGTGCACTTGAAAAGCAAATTAGCTTTATTGGAGTTTGGTGAATTAATGTGTAGACCAAAGTCAACAAGGAAGCAAATTGAATTGCTTACGTTGTGTTTTTTACAGCGGAGTGTGAGGGCGGTCCATTTATTGTGGTGAGCGCTACGCATTACACTATGTATTTCGAGAGCGGTTCAGATAGCGGTCAGGCATTAGTGCTTCACGCTGTGTGTTGCGCTGTGAATTTCGAGAGTATCTTTGATAGCGGTGTTTGTCACAAAGATGTACGCTTTAAGGAGTGCTATGGCACCTAGAGCGGTCACGCACAAATCCGTGTGTGATGAGATTTGCACAGTGAAGAAAGAGGAAAAAGTAATAGACTCCAAATATGATTTGACCAACCCTAGTGCTCCCATATAAATACCACCATTATATGTACTCTGATGTGAGTGTTAAAATCACCGTGGGTGAGAAAAAGTTGCTAGAAAGATAGAGAGCAAATTGTAGAGAGACTGAGAGAGAGACAGAGAAATTGTAATCAACTCTGAAAGTAGTGGATTGAGTGCGATGCGCTCCGTGAATGTAGGCAAATTGCTGAACCACGTAAAATCTTTGGTGTCGTTTTTTTCTTCTTATTGCTTTCATATTATTTGTGTGTTTAGATTTGTGTGTGTGCGATTTTTCTTACAACATGTGTTAGGATTATTTTTAGGGACAGCTCTGGTAATGTGTTGGCTTCCAATTCTCAGAAGATTTTAGCTGATTACTCGCCCCAAATTGCTGAAGCAGTGGCATTACTTAGAGGTTTGAGAATGGCTAAAGATGTTGCTCTGTGGCCCTGCAAAGTGGAGATTGATGCGCAAATGATTGTAAATCTGCTTAATTCCCCTATCAACCCATGCTCTGAAGTGGGTCTGGTCTTATTTGACATTAGGGAAATCATTGATGAGTATCTTGGTTATAAGGTTGTTTTTGTGCCAAGGATGGCTAATATGGTTGCCCATGGGCTTGCTAAGCTTGGGTTGCTAATTAATAGGGATAGATTTTGGATGGAGGATAGTCCTCCTGGTGTGACCCACCTTGTTTTGGGTGATAGCCTGAATTTGATGTATTCTCTTTTGTGTTAATGAATTCTCTTTTCAAAAAAAAAAAAAAAAAGGTTAGAATAAATAAATAAAATAAGTTAATACTATTTGAAAACATTTTTCAGATTCTTACAAGAATTATCTATAACACAAAACAGTCAAACAGTGACCCAATATGGTTTAATCTTGGAAGACTTGCAAAATTGTGTCGAATTACGGACTTACAGTATCTGGGTTTGGGCAACAATTTTTTCACGGGTTCATTTCCAAGCATATAGTATCTCAGTGAATTGCAGTTCTTGTACCTGAACAAAAGTGGAGTTTCTAATGTTTTTTCCATGAAAATCGCTAGAGAACATGACTAATCTGGTTTCCCTGAGTCTCGGCAACAATAATTTCCAACTCCGTTTCCAAAAGAAGTCGTGAAGCTCAACAAGTTGAATTGGCTTTATCTAACAAATTGCTCCCTAAAAGGTCAGATTCCACTAGAAATTTAACAAAGCTCATGAAAATGGAGATCTCTCATTACAATTTATCTGGTGAGATACCATCACAAATTGGGAGCCTTAAAAAGCTATGACAGCTCGAGATTTACAACAACCTATTGATAAGAAAACTCCCTGTTGGATTGCGAAACCTATATATCTGGTTTTCAAAATTTTAATGCCTTAGCGAACAAGCTTGAAGGCGACTTGTCTAAGGTTGGATTCTTTGTGGAATCTGATGTCTCTATAGCTATTTGAGAACCAGTTTTCTAGTGAAATACTAGAGTCTTTAACTTCATGTTGTTCTCTTAGTGAAATAGTGTTTTCTAGTAAAATAGTGTTTTGTCGGGCCATGGCACAACACGACACGAAATAGTGTTTTATCAGGCCATGTCATGCCACAGCACGACAATTAAGGACATAGTCCAGCACAACCCGCGTGCTAACACAACCTAATACGGTTTAATCTTGGAAGACTTGTAAAATTGTGCCAAATTACAGTACCTGGATTTGGGAAAAAAAATTTTCATGGATTCATTTCCAAGCGTATCGTTTCTCAGCGAATTGCAGTTCTTGTATCTGAACAAAAACAAAGTTTTTGATTTTTTTTTCCATGGAAATCATTAGATAACATGACTAATCTGGTTTCCTTGAGTCTCAATAACAATTATTTCAATCCAACTTCGTTTTCAAAAGAGGCTATTTAACTTAACATGTTGAATTTGCTTTATCTAACAAATTGCTCTCTAGAAGGTCGAATTCCACTAGAAATTGGAAATTTAACAAATCTCATGAATATGGAGCTCTCCCATAATAATTTATTCGGCACGATACCATCACAAATTGGGTGTCTTAAAAAGGTTGTGAAAGCTCGAGATTTACAACAACCTATTAATAAAAAAACTTCATATTGGATTGCGAAGCCTATCCAATCTTCAAAAATTTGATGCCTTAGCTAACAAGCTTGAAGGTGACTTGTCTGAGGTCAAATTCTTTGTGGAATCTTGTGTCTCTATCGCTGTTTGAGAACCAGTCTTCTAGTGAAGTACCAAAGTCTTTAGGTTCATGCTATTCTCTTAGAGACCTAAACATGCATGGCTGGAATTCACTTTCTAGCCCAATTCCATCAACTTTGGGATCTTTACCAACATGATACAAAACATTGTTTTGTCAAGTCATGACACGGCACGACACAAAATAATGTTTTATTAGGTCATGGCACAACATGGAATGACAAGTCGACAATTAAGGACGTAGTCCAACATGACCAGAGTGCTGACATGACCCAAACTATCCAATACGTTTTAATCTTGGAAGACTTGCAAATCTGTGCCAAATTATAGTACCTAGATTCGGGAAAAAAATTTCCACAAGTTCATTTCCAAACATATCGTATCTCAGCGAATTGTAGTTCCTGTATCAGAACAAATGCAGAGTTTCTAGTGTTTTTCCTTGGAAATTGCTAGAGAGCATGACTAATCCGGTTTCCTTGAGTCTTGACAACGATTATTTCTATCCAACTATATTTCCAAAAGAGGTTGTGAAGCTCAACAAGTTGAATTGACTTTATCTTACAAGTTGCTCCTTAAAAGGTCGGATTCTACCAGAAATTGGAAATTTAATAGAGCTCGTGAACATTGAGCTCTTTTATAACAATTTATCTGGTTAGGTACCATAAAAAATTAGGAGCCTTAAAAAAGCCATGGCAACTCGAGAGTTACAACAACCTATTGATAAGAAAACTTTTGTTGGATTGTGAAACCTATCCAGTCTTCAAATTTTTGATGCCTCAGCGAACAAGCTTGAAGGCCACTAGTTTGAGGAGAGATTCTTTGTGCAATATGGTGTCTTTGCAACTGTTTGAGAGCAGGTTTTCTGGTGAAGTGCTAGAGTCTTTATGTTCATGTCGTTCTCTTAGTGACCTAAACATAGCTGGAAATTCAATTTCTGGCCGAATTCCATCAACTCTGAGATCTCTACCTACATGGGAAAGACATGACACAAAACTAGGGACGACAAAAATCCCCGACCCACCCCAAACCCGTGGGGCCCCGGTCCGTTTGGGTCGGGTTTGGGGCAATAAAAACGGGTAACGGGGCGGGTTTGGGGCATATTTCTTGACCCGGTCGGGTTACCGGGTCGGGTATGGGGTGGTCCATTTTGACCCGACCCGCCCCGTTTGACCTGGAATATATATATATATTTAAAAATATATATTTTTTAAATATAAAAGGAAAAGAAAGAAGGAAACCCTATGTTAGCCGAAAAGAAAACAATTTGAAAGAAATAAAGTGATATATATATATATATATATATATTTCGAGTTTAAACCCAAGAAGATAATATATATATATATATATATTTAGATATAAACTCGAGATATATATATATATATATTTTAAATATATGCTTGTTTTCAAGAAGACAAAGTGATGGTGAAGATATTGGATGGATTTTGTTATTGAAATTTTTTAAGTTTAAACTATTTTGGTGAAGATGTTGAATGGATTTTATTGATACCAAAAATGTTGTACGTATTTTGTATTTTTATTCAAGTCATTTTGGGATTTGTATTTTGTACTTTACAGATGAATTTAATATTCATTAAACTTAGTTATTGTGCTATATTAAATTTAAATTTACGTAAATGAATCGGGTCATTCGGGTCGGGTTTGGGGCGAAAATTGAAAACCCGTTCAGGTCACGGGTCAGGTTTGGGACAACCGTTGAAAACCGGGTTTCGGGTTTGGGGCGGCCTTGACCCGCCCCGACCCGCCCCATTGCCATCCCTACACAAAACTGTGTTTTGTCATGCTATGGCACGACACGACACGAAATAGTGTTTAACGAGCCATGGGCATGGGACGACACGACAATTAAGGACATAGTCCAGCATAACCCACATGCTTACACGACCTAGCTAATACGGTTTAATCTTAGAAGACTTGTAAAACTGTACCAAATTACAGTACCTGGATTTGTGAAACAATTTTTTCACGAGTTCTTTTCTAAGCATATCGTATCTCAACGAATTGCATTTCTTGTATCTGAACAAAAAGCAGAGTTTCTAGTGTTTTTCTATGGAGACTTGTAGTGTAATTTCCTAGTTATATATGGACATGCTAAATAAACAATAACAAGATCATTGTTGTTGACTTGTAGCAGCAAATAAATATGTAGTTATACACTTATACTTATAGCTTTTATCGGTTAAAGATTGCCATGTGTGATTTGATCTGATTTTTTATTTTATTTTTTTATCTAAACATTACTCATGTTTGATTTCACATATATAATTATATATTGTTGTAATAGTAACATGAAGCTCAAAATGAAATATGTTTATTCCGTACTCTCAAATAAAAGAGAGTAACACATCTTTCTATTAATATTCCGAAAGTCATTAAAAAAGTGTTTAATGAAAATAAATAAGAATTTCTAGTGAAAGATTAAGGTTTAATGAGTTAGTATTAGACGATTAGTTGCTCCTCTTTTTATGAATTTTTTTTAACATTTGATCAAATGCTTTTTATAATTTTATACCTAACTATGTACGTTACAGTTTGTTAAAAAACTGGAATTGTTGAATTTGTCCCATTTATAATATGTTGGAAGTGTTTATGGTAAATGCTTTTTCAATTTTCTAATTATAAGTTTTTACTTTGTAGTGTTTTGGGATGACTGAAAATAAAAATAACAATAATAAAAAGCATTTACGATCAAAATAGTTGTATTTTTTTTTTAATTTTTTTTTCAACACTCAAGGCTCAATAGGTTTATGGACCATAACTAATCAAAGATACTTTGGATTTTTGGATTTCCGGATTTGCAGATTTATGTACTTTTGGAATTGTTTCGGTGTTTAGTGTTTACATAAACTTATTTAGATTTTTCAATTTTAATTTGGCTAATTATTTAATTTTAGTATTTTATGTTTCATAATTAAGAAATTTGATTTTAAAATATATAGATATGTTTATTTTTACGATAAATTTATTAAACAAGTCAAATGGGTACGTGTTGATTAAATGAGTCATTTTACATGATACGTTTTGACCCGTATAACAAGAGTGCATTTTTGCTCACTAAAGATCCACATTTGGGGAATGAGGATGGATATAGATCCCCCCATCCCCATCCTAACTTCCCAGACCCTTCCCCCATACCCCCCATTTCCCCATTTGGAGAAAATGGAGACGGAGAATTTTTGGGGAACCTATATCCATCCCCATCCCCATTCCCAATTCCTCATTTTCACCATTTTTTCCTATTTCCCCGTTTCCCTCGTTTCCCCCGTTTCCCCATTTGATTAAAAACTACGAATTAATAAAAAAACAAACATTCCATTACAAATACAAAATAAAATTCATTAGTGCATTTTATATAAAAATGTGTATATATACTTAGGAAGTTAGAGTTTATAATTATATTTATATATGTTTGGGGGAAATGGGGATGGGGGACCTCTATCCCCAGTTCAATATAATTGTGGGGAAAATGGGGAGATGGGGATGGCGGGGTCCCACCATCCCCATCCCCATCCCCATCCCCATTTCAATTTGAGGATGATTTTCATTCTCATCCCTCCCCATTTCTCCATTTTCCCCCAGAAAAGAATCCCCAAATGGGGATGGGGACGCGGGGAATTGGGGCCCCGGGGAAAAAATGTGCATCTCTATTGCTCACCCACACTAATTAGGGTGAACCATTACCATCCACTCCAGGTGTCCACTTATGTCCCAAACTTTGAGTTACTTTATGTTAAGTTTGGGATACGTGTCGACACCTAGAGTGGGTGGTATTTGTTTACCCTAATTAGTGTAAGTGAGCAAAAATACACTCGTATAACAATCAGGTTAACCATGTCATGTTGGTGTTGAACTATATTTAATAGTGTCGTGTTCATATTTAGAGCCTCTGATCCGTTTAATTATCATGTCGTGCCGTTGTGGTTGGGTTGGACTGATACGACCCGCCAACCCGTTTTTTCTGTCGAGCCCATTCAAATGCCCAAGCTAAAAAAACAAAAAACAAAAAACAAAACCCGATCTAAACTGTAAACAAGAAGCTCTATCTTCAATTCTTCATATTTCGGGTGACCACCTTGACGTTCCTCTACTCCGGCCAAGGTATCTGTTTAAATAGTTTTTAAGTTATTTTACGGGTCATAGAATTTTGTTGTTGTTTTATTTCACATTTGATTGTTAAGATTAGTTGTAAGATGCGATTAGGAAATCAACCAATCAGTTCTAGGTATGACCCTGATTTTTGACAAAGAATTTAAAAAAAAATTGTATTTTGATTTGAAAAGAAAAGTGTTTTGAGCTATGTTTTAACTTATTAGTTTATGATATGAATTGAATTTCGAAGGTTGAAGATGGGTTTTTATCCGTAGTTGTAGTTTCCATGCTGCTGCTTCAATGGGTTAGGTTAGGGTTTCATTTGTTTGTTCAATTTGGAGATGTAAAGTGATACTGACCAAAATTTTGATTCAATTATCCAGTTTGTATTGCAAATCAAGTGGGAAGTGATGGACAGCATTGTAGATGCTTTAAACAATGCATATAAGGACTTTGTTGCGGCAGCAGCTACTGTACTTGAAGCCAAGGAAAGTTCGGGTGGGCAGAAAACTGCAAATACGGATGCTGCCTTAGAGAACTTTAAGCAGAAGTGGGAATTGTTCAGAGTGGCCTGTGATCAAGCCGAGGAGTTTGTGGAGTCTGTCAAGCAAAGAATAGGATCTGAGTGTCTTGTGGATGAGGCAACTGGCTCTGTTGCCGGGAAGTCAGGTGCTGCTACAACTGCTCTTCCCCCAATAAGTGCAGTTCGGTTGGAGCAGATGAGTAAAGCTGTTCGGTGGCTCGTGATTGAGTTGCAGCACGGTGGGACTGCTGGTAGTTCAGCGCACGCCCATCCTTCTGTTCCTTTTGATGCTAGGTTCTCTGAAGATACTGCTCAATAGGTATGTTTTTTTCTGAAACAAGTCAGTATTTTGTACTAGGTAGTGTTTGAAAATATGTCTGTGGTACTACATTATCGAGGATAGTTAACCTGAAGACGGAAATTATGAATAAAAATGTCTTGCTTGATTACAATTGCTGTTTCTTTAAAAGGGATTAATGGCTGAAAACAGTCTCTTCAATAAGTATGTTAGTAGAGTTTATTCTTTTCTTTTAATGAACTGGAGTTTCAAATGTCTGAATTTCTTATCCGAGTATGTGAGTATAGGGTTTCCGTGGCATGAATAAAATAGGTTTTCCGTGACAATGCTGCACATCTGTTAGGTGTCTGATTACTAGGTGGTCAACTCAACTGGACAGGGCATTGTTAGTATGATGTTTTCTGATATGCGGTAAAATTTGCCTAATCATGGTCCTAGATGGTTTTTCAAATCAATTTTACTTTCACATTCATTTTCTATGATCCATTTGTACAGGATGAGGTTTTGGTTACCCATACATGGATTTTATTTTTATATATCTCAGTGTATCCAAGGTTTCAAATATAATGGCCCATGAAGATTTTGTATTCAAAGTCCATTTGCTTGATTGTGTTTTCTTTATCCTCTTTTTGACAGAGGTTCTTTCTTTGATCCTTTTATTTTTATCAACATGAATTCCCATAGCAATATTGATGGAATAACCATCCTTCAATAACTTCAGTTTAATCCCTCATTACTTTTCCAATCAAATTTTCACTTTTTGTCGGCCAGTGGACTTTTTTTTTTCCATTCCTTAACGTTTCCAAACAAAAGTTTTTGGTGAAAATGGTCAGAATCTATCCCATATGAAGATTAACACATAACAAATGTAGTAGCTGAACCGTAACGTAGAATATTTGCGGGTTATCTATGCTTTATTATTCACCTGATCCTAAATTCCGTGGTAAAAAAGTTCTACCACATGGAATACACAGAGACATACTTCTTACCACTCATACTTGTGTCTATCTGTCTTTTCATTTGGCAACTCGTGTCCTTTGTATTGGTGGTCGTTTTATTTATCTTTTGTTCAATCATCAATTAGTTTTCATTTTGAATTCAGATTTGTGTAGCGGAAATTACTGAATGAAAAGCTGAGGAAAGCATGCAATCTGAAATTTATTTGTGAGTGGTGTCTGACATGAAGATGTTGAGCAATGAGCCAATGACCATGCAAGGCCATAGCTCCCATTTTACTTGCTTTCCATTACAGTTGATGATTCTTTCTATGAAGGACGTGCTGCTTCTTCTGATATATTGTTTGGTTTAAACATTTTTCTCTGTAAATACCGGAGAACTTCAAATCCTGATATGTAAATGAATATTATTGTAATGTCATTTTGTAGTATGAGTAATAATCAAGACCATTTTTGCTCGTTTAGCATGTTTTTGTTCCTTTCTTGATAATTTTCCTAAATTATTAAATGTTGTTTTTTTTCTTTCTATTATAAGGTTGGAGTGGACATTTGTCTGCTTATTGATCCATTTATCAGACCATGCTTGCACGCAATTTACTCGGTAGATGGAGATAAATGTTGTATATTGATGAAATGAGCTGAATTCATAAAGAGCCAAAAAAGACATTATAGATTTATTGTTTTTCATCATATGAAAATATTTTGAGTGGTGCTATTGGCACACCCCCTATTGATCTATTTATACCCCACTTTTTTAAATTTTGATTTAATTAAATAAAGTTAAATGGTTTTATTAATTTATTTTATTTATTTCCAAAACTACCCTTTTACTTATTTTTCAAACTTAATATACCATATCTCTAATTTCTCTATTTACTGGTTTAGTCTTTCTCTCACCTCCCATGAACAAATTTATTTTTTCTCTACTGCTATATATATCTCTCTCGTTATAACACACGCAACACCAACAATTTTTTTTTTTTTTTTTTCAAAACAGCAAACTTAATTGTCAAAGAAGAAAGGCACAACCAATGAAAAAACAAAGCAAAAGAAATAGACAACAAAAACACTGTGTTTTATTTTTATTTTTATTTTTTAAAAAAAATTGAATATAAAAGTATAATTTATATTTTTTAATTGTTCATAGAATTTTTAATGTTGATTAAAAGAACGTTTGAGTTTTTTTTTTTTTTAAAAAAAATGAATGTGAGGTTTTATTAGATTTACTTTATAGAATATTTTTTTTTCTTAAATTGTATGTCTCTTTCAGTAATTTTGATAAAGGAAAAAAAATAATACTAAATAATTAAAGAAGTGGGGCATAAATAGATCAATAAGGGGTGTGCCAATAGCACCACTCAAATATTTTATTGTTTTTGTCGCTTTTGATCTATTTTGGACAAGTTTGCCCCTAACTGGCTTGTAACTATAATATCAACTTATAAGTAACTTGAAAATCAATTAGTATGTAACTTGAAACTAACACAAATGTAACTTCAAATTGAACTATATCATTTCGCCCCAAATCGACTCCACTCTCTCACTTCAAACTCCATGGTTCTTGTTCAAAAATGAAAGGGAAAGGGTTATATTGTAATGACCCCGCACATCTCAAGTGGGCTCCACGACCCACTGTCTTGATGAGACCCGGATACGTCATTAATAGTACCAATTATTTAACGTTTGGCCTCCCTCACTTTGGCTCGAACCTGGTACTTATACCAACCTTTGCCAAAGTGAGTACCATTGAGCTGATCAGCTCAATGGTACTCACTTTGGCAAAGGTTGGTATAAGTACCAGGTTCGAGCCAAAGTGAGGGAGGCCAAACGTTAAATAATTGGTACTATTAATGACGTATCCGGGTCTCATCAAGACAGTGGGTCGTGGAGCCCACTTGAGATGTGCGGGGTCATTACATATATATCTTTAAAAATGTATAGAGTTACTCATTTGCGGGAAAGAATCATTTTACCCCCTATATTATGCCATATTGGTAAATCTACCCCTTGAAACTAGTCTCTCAAGTTTCATATTAGATAAATTAGTCTCTCTAGTTTCAATAATAGTCAGTCAACCCCTTGAAACTCTAAATATTAGTAATTTTGCCCCTTCTATCAAATTAACAAATAAAAATGCATCTATCAAGAACTGAACCTTTGACCTAGTGCTTCAATTGAACTACTCCAACTCACTGTTGAAAAATTGTTGATTTAAATGTGTGTATATATATATATGTATATTTATATAATATAATTATTTTAAATGTATTATATATCAATGAACTGTTCGATTCTTATTCGAGTAATTAGTTCTATAATAACAAGAGTGCAATTCCAGTTTTTTAGTTCTATACCCATTTGTAATCATTAGGGTATTTAAGTCTTTTTCAAGTCAACCATTAAATCTAATGTTTGACCACTAACAGCAGGGGTTGTTTGTATAATTAATGTAATTTGTTAAATTTTTTACTACAAAGGCTAAACAGAGGATAAGTTTATGCAATTAACCCACATCTCATTCAACTCATAATTTCGCTAAAACATAAATCTAATGCCTAGATAGGCTTCATCAAGTGCGCTGCTACTAATCAATAAACACTAGTAATAAAAAATTCATTTTACAGCATACATAGAATGTAAAAAATGTAACTTGAGAAAGGGGATGTGGGTTACTCTATAACACTAGATTTCAAGATTTTGTCTTGAGCAGTTGAGCCCAATGAATTTAGTTAAGACTTTGTATATAAAGAGGTCAAATAAAATAGTAGTGTAAGATTTATTTTGTTGTTGTTGTTGTTGTTGATCAAAGAGTTGTGTAAGAAATTGAGGGATGTGTTGAAAAGGCCAAGCCAATATCAGGGATGTCTTTAGATCAATTAGTTTTTCTTCATTGCCTTTATTATTTGGAATCCAAATATCTGTTAGTAAGCTTACAATCATATGCAACACTTGTGTAAGTTTTTATTATCAGTAATGCTACACATCCCATCTAAAATCCCATATTTTTCATCCCAACACATATGATATGTAAGGTGTCAAATGGTGAGTGGATACATAGGGTAGGTGAAATAAATCATCATTAATGTATATCCACTCATAAAAACAGTTCTTGATCCAAATTAAAACCCCAAACCTGTCTGATTTTGACAGAATTCATCGGAAGCAGAAAGAAAACTTTAGACAGAGAGAGGGAGCAGAGTGAGATACAGTTGCAGTTGTAGCAAAAAAACGAAAGCAAAAAGAAGAGTCTTAGAGAGAGAGCAGAGTCAGATACAGAGAGGAGATATTTCTTGTTCAAACAAGTAGTGAGACGATATCTCTCCCGCTCCAGCTGATTTATATAACGTAATAACGGTACTTTTTTTCAAAAAAATTAAACAGCTAATATAATTTTCATGTTACTTTCTCTATTTTTTTTATTTTTTATTTTGGATTTTTTGTAACTTGTTTTATGACGGTCAATAAACTAATAAAATAAAAGTAATACTACCGTAATGTTTAGTACCATTTAAAATTTAATTGATATTTTTTAAAAATAAAATATAATTGATGTTACCTTTCAAAAAAAAAAATGGTTATTATTATTTTTTTTTTTAAAAAACTTTTTTTAAAACTATTTTTTTTTTTTAAAAACTTTATATTCCTTAATTATATGATTGCGATATTATTAGACCTTTTAATTCTTATTGTGATTAATTGTTCCTTTTTTTTAAACAATGATTAATTGTTCACAACCCTCATTTGGGTATATTAATATAATTTTTTTATGTCTTAGAAAGATGATTTTGTTATTTTTAATTTTTAATTTTTCATTAGTTGTTAAGAAATAGATATTATAAATTTAAAATAATTAAATGAAAATTATATATTATAATTATAATTGATTTCTAGATCAAGCTTAAATTTTATTATTATTATTATTATTATTTTAATAAACCACCCACGGGTATGACGACTCGAACCTAAAGGGTATGGCGACTCGAACTTAAAATATTGTCAAACTAAATTAGCACTCCTTACCATGATATCATTGAGCCACATTGGGTGGCAGTATCATGCTTAAACTAGGATTTCAAATTGGTACCTACCATTATTTTAACAGTAATGCTAGTTAACTCAAAAACTTAGCCCAAAAATCAACTCAAATAATGTGGTAACTGATTTGCTATTACCATATCATTCACCATATTATTCCATGATTTGTGTGGTGATAACAAGTATTAACAACTCATATAACATATCATTTGGGTTATTTTTAATGGGGTTTATACAATTTGGTCCCTATCTAATCGAGAAACATAACACATTTACTAGTTAATTGATTTTTCATCAAATTGGTTCATATATAATTCAAAATAGCTCATTTTAGTCCTATTGTTGGTCAAGCATTACAAAATCAGTTAAATGTCTTTTTTACCCCTATTAGAAGATGAATGAGTGGAAAAACGAGTTTGCTCTGTAATTAAATAGATTTTTCCATAATTGATAATTAAAAAAAAAAAAAAGAATAATGAAAAAAAATTAGATAGATGGATCTCCACCTTCCATCTTAGAGATGGATGGTGGAGATCGAATAAAAAAAGAAATAAAAATTATAGAATTTAAAAAAAATATACATTGCAAAAATAAAAGATAAAAAAGAAAAAGTGAAGAGAAAATAAAAATAAAAATCTGATTTTTACTTTTAAAAAAAAATTGATTAGAAAGCTTTTTTTCCTAAAAAAAATCAAATTAAAAAGCTTAAAACAATTTTACAAAAAGAAGATTTTTTTTTAAAAAAAAAAAAAAATTGAAACAAGAGGTGGATATCCAACCTAGGTTAGATCTCCATCCCCTATTTCAATAATAATAATAATAATAATAATAATAATTCTTTTTTCATTTTTTTTAAAAATTCTTCTTTTTATAAAATTATTTTAATTATTTTAATTTGATTTCTTTTTTAAAAAAATTCTTATCAGTTTTTTAGTAATAATAATTTTTTTAAAAAATTTCTATTCGGTTTATATTTTTTATCTTTTTTTTTTTTTTTTTTTTTTTCCAATTCTATAGTTTTTATTTGTTTTTTTTTATTTGATCTCCTCCCTCCATCTCTGAGATGGAAGGTGGAGATCCATCTATCTAATTTTTTTTTTCCATTATTCTTTTTAATATTCTTTTTATCAATTATGGAAAAAAAAAAAAAAACTAATTATAGGGCAAAATCGTCTTTCCACTCATTCAACATCTAATAGGGGTAAGAAAGACTTTTAACTGATTTTTTAACGGTTGACTGTTAGTTTGATTTATAGTAGGACTAAAATGTGCTATTTTGAATTATATATGGACCGATTTGATGAAAAATCAATTAATAAGTAAAAAGTGATGTTTCTTAATTACACATGGACCAAATTGTATAAACCCCATTTTTAATTAATAATTTCTCATTAGTTGTTAAGAAATATATATTATAAATTTTAAATAATTAAATGAAAATTATATATTGTAATTATAATTGATATCTAGATTGCGATTTTTTTATTTTATTTTATTTTTTATTTTTTTTTATATATATATAAACCACCGAATAGGTAGGCGACTTGAACCTAAAAGGCATGACGACTCGAACTTAAAATATTGTCAAACCAAATTAGCACTCCTTACCATCGAACCACATTGGGTGGCAGTATCATGCTTAAACTAGGATTTCGAATTGGCACCTACCATAATTTCAACACTAATATGCTAGTTAACCCAAAAACTTAGCCTAAAAATTAACCCAAATGATATGTCAAGTGATTTGTCTTTGCCATATCATTCATAATATCACCCTATGATTTATGTGGTGATAACAAGTATAATAACTCATTTACCACATCATTTTGGGTTAATTTTACAATAAACACTAGAAACAAACTTCATTTTACATACATAAAATGTAAAAAATGTAACTATTGAATTCAATGAAAAAAGTTACGAACTTGAGACGGGGGATGTGGGTTACTCCATAAGCAATCAAATTTAGTGCCATCAACACTAGATTACATGATTTTGTCCTGAGCCCAATGACTTTAGTTAAGACTTTGTATCTCAAGAGGTCAAATAAAATAGTAGTGTGTAAGATTTATTTATTTATTTGATGTTTTTAGCTCAATGAGTTGTGTAAGAAATTTAGGGGTGTGTTGAAAAAGGCAAGCAAATATCAGGGATGTTTTTAGATCAATGAGTTTTTCTTCATTGTCTTTACAAATGTCATTCCTGCTTATGATATTTCAATATCAATCCATCATAGTGGAGACCGGAGACTATATATACTTTTTTTTTTTTTTTTTACCTTCTTACCAAATGAGTAGTTAGTTCTAGAGTTTATGTTGGTTCCAAAGGGTGAGATTGTCGGCTCTGTTGGCTTATTTCTGTGAAACAAAACACCATTTGATGTAATCCTTTAGTTGCTTGGAATGGTATGTCATTGAAGACTTGAGTATCAAGTCAAGCAACGAAGATTCTTCAAAGTGTTCGAACATCTATCCATCCCTAATCCCGACCTTCTTTCATCACATTCTAAACTGAAAACTACCAACAAACCCTACAACCACTATATTTACTAAGTTGTAAACCGGTAATTGCTCAGTCCTCACAACTCATGACATATAAGTATATAACATTAACGTTCCAAAACCCACCCCTTTGTGTTCTAACCCAGAAAACACTAGCATGTTTTAATGTTTATAGTCTCTAAATTTCCTCACTTGTAAAACACTAGCAATCTGCACTGAAACATAAATCTAATTCAATAAGACAATACTCTCACCCACCAAGGGAACTCTTTCTTTCCTAACAAGGAAGTCATGCCTACACCAAATCCTAGTACCCAAATGAGCTCAAGTTTTCTATATATAAAAAAAAAAGAAGACAAAATAATCCTTTAATTCTCTTAAGGAAAAATATATATACCGGAGAACAGTTTCAAATATTTCATCAGTATAATATGGGATGCGCTAATCCCACGCACCGGTCACACCTGCTGGACCATATCCCCCACTATAACCACAATGAACCCCATATCCACTGCTACTATTTACTCCATTTGTGCTTGGACCATTACTAAATGAGTCATCTCTTCTATAGTCATGGCCACCAGAACGTCCTCCTCCCCCAGCCTGCTGATTTTTACCACCACTAACAGGAGCCCGTGATGCATAACGCGTAAGCCAAGCAGGAACTTCCTGATTTTCTTCCTGCATTAGCTCAGCTAGCAGCCTTGCCATTGACAAATTGTTCTCATTAAAGAAGGCTGTTGCCAATCCTGTTTTTCTAGCTCGCCCAGTCCTTTCAATCCGATGAACGTAATCATCAATGTCATTGAGGAGATCAAAGTTGACAACATGAGCTACATGTGGTATATCAAGACCACGTGCTGCCACATCTGTTGCTACTAAAATCAGCGTCTTTCCACTATTAAATGTTCTCAATGTCATTTCTCCTTCCTGCATCCAAACCCGCACCATTATCAGTCAAAGCATACAATGGAATTTTCTATTTTCACACACACATGAAAAAGAAAAAAAAAAAAACAAACCAAAAACCAATAAACATAGACCTCATCTTCTCAATTTAAATAATATAAGTCAAGCAAGACCATCTTGCTTATATACATCAAGGCTCGTGTTAAAATGTGCAACATCAGTGAACCATTGGAGATCAATAAACATGTGGATGATCTTACATCTTTGGAATACTAACACTAGCAAGGTAAAACCTCAAGCTAGGACAACTGAATTTAACATGTAGCATGGGCAGATATAGCACTTAAGCTTATCAACATTAGACAAATATCATGTCCACATACATGTTGACAAAACAATAATGAATCCGAGAAATATTCTCAAGATTCAAATTCCAACCAACTTTTTTTCCTCTTTTTTTTTTGACCCTAAAATTAATAGTCTGACCAACTCACCTGTTGTGTTTTGTCAGCGTGAATGGTAGTTGCCGGAAACCCATCCATACACAACCAGTGTTCCAATGCATCAGCTCCTTTCTTTTTCTTTGTCTCCACAAAAACCAACGTCAAAACATGCTGCAAATTCAAAGACAGGTAACTTAACTTCATTACAGTGGCAATGTACATGAACCTACCAAATTAAAAGCCCATGAAGCCATGAATACACATTGAATTAGCAATTTAAATAATAGCTCCCAGTATGATTGCCCCAACAAAGAGTAAATGGGGCAAAAAAAATTATAATACACAGCTTCAAAATGTAAAATGCGAGCATGTCTAATATACCTTGGCCCAAGTTTCAGTTTCCCTCTGTGCATGAAGGTCCATCAGATGGTTTCTCTTGTCAGACTCATAAACAAATTCCACTCTTTGAACAATTAAATCAGTGCTTGAATCAACCCTTCCAACAGCTAGAAAAAGGTAATTTGAAAGGAAATCAGAAGCCAGTCTTTGCAATCTAATCAAATTGGCCAAAAAAAAAAGGTTGTTAGATGAAATTCAGACACATTCTCATTAGAACTTCTACTATAAACTTTCACTTCAAGTGGAAAAATGCTTCTTACATACTATATATGTACCCAAGCAACAGCAATTTTGTTTTCCCACTGAAGTAGTTAAAAGTAGCTGGCATGGGTCCAATCCATACGGAAGTAAAATCTTAAAAGGACAGCAGAACTAGAGTTTTGAGATTTGACCACTAAGATACAAAAGATATTAAAAAGTGCAATATCTCATGTGCAAGGATTGCACACCTTTGCTGTTTTTAATAAATCTAATTATTAAAAACGATAATAATAATGGCAATCTTCAAGATACTTCAGGAGACAAAATTATGAACGTGGGGAAATAGAAACCACCAACGATCAAAGAAGATGAAAGCAAACAAGAAAACAAAAGAAAGCAGAAGCAACAATTAAATCAAACCTGTATCTCTTTTGGAAATGTGGCACTAAAAAGCAGTGCCTGTCTCACACAGGAGGAGGAATATCCATGTTCCACTGTTTTCCTGATTTGAGGCTCAAAACCCATATCCAGCATTCAATCTGCCTCATCAAGAGCCAAGTATAATCATCTGCAATGAGACTCTAGCCCTCTCAAGCAGATCAACCAAACGCCCTGGTATTGCCACAAGAATATCAAGTTATCAACCCCTCTCTCAAGATCTCACAACTAACCACAGAAGATACCACAGGTACAGAATGAAATTAGGCAGTAATGATTCATAAATCAGTTACTAGAAGAGACGTAAAAAGATAAGGAAAGATAAAACCCTATACCATTGCACCCATAATACCAGTTACCTATATCAGTTACCTTGTAAATGTGAAGGAGACTATAACAAACACCATAATACCAGTGCACCCACCCCCACTTCCACCTCCACCTCCTCCTCCCCCGAAAAAGGAAATGCAAAATAATAGCAGGAAAGTAAAGGAGAAGAAAAAAATTAGTTATGAACAACAATACCACGGGATCCACCCTATGATTTCGAACACATAAATCCTTGATCGTTGCTCATACAAAAAAAGAATGCCAGCAAAGGGAAGTATCCCACTAATTTATAAATTGGAAGAATACTTATCCATCTTTAACACAGCAGAAGGATGGAAATGCGGATCAAACTAGAATTGTTAGAAAGATTTTACCCCTACAGTGGCAACCAAGAACCAGTCATGGCTCTAAAATCCTGGATACTCAAACTAGAAATGCAAACTATGTCTAAATCTCCCCAGCATATCACCAAGCAAAATACAAATCAACAATTACTTTGGCACGAATTTCAGTGCTCTTACAAATACACATCAAATTACAGCCAAAGCATTCTAATTTTTACTAAACAGCCCAAACACCTTTTGCACCGAATTCCACCAAAAGTAACAAAACTTATATATTATAAAAGGTCAAATCAGTGCAAATATAGACATATTATAAAATAAAAAATTTACCACTGCTTCATTCAAATTTGAGTTTAAAAGCAATGGTGCCTACCTTGATGAAACTTGATGGGAAGCAGCTGTAGAGAGACTCCATTTTGCAGCGAAATGTGCTTATCAAAGTCTTTACAGTAGAGTTGAATGCTGCCACACCAAAAACAAATTCCATTTTTCCAACTAATTCTCTCATGGCAATTACCATTATTTCAAACATCTTATCCAACTCCTAATTCCACTCAAACATAAATCTAATACCAAATAGGCTTCAAAAAAGTGCTATGCTAACAAGAAGAAAAGAATCATTCAAATTCAATCATATTGATGCACATCTAACAATTAACAAACACTAGTAATAAGAACTTCATTTACTTACGGAAGACTTACAAAAAATGAGACTATTGAATCCATTGAATCCATTGAAACAAGTCAAGAACTTGACAAAGGATGTGGGTTACAATTAAACTAATGAAGCTTTAACTACAAGACACACGGGAACATGGTTGACTGCATGACATAAGTTGGTCGCACCTGAAAATGGTATCGAGGATGAGCCGGTCTACTGTAACACACCATCATTTGGGGAAACGGTGGTCGACAAGGTATTAGTGGCTGACAATAGTGTGGCACAACTATTTTAGGACGCATGCTCTGAATTTTTGGACTAATGCTATACAGAAACCCATCAAAATTGCTTTCTTCTATTCTATAGACATTCTTCAGTTTAGCAAATACACAAGCAGTCAACAAACTATCAGAACCAGCATTATGAGCCTCACCGCATCTATCAACAATCAAAATACACGCAAGTCGATTCAATCCAAGTTCACCACCCATGAGCCCTTTACAAAATCTAGCGATAAATTTGATATCAAAAACAGCAGTGAAATACACAGAAGCCTCTTTAACAAAACCAAAGACGGTGAGTGGCAGTGAATTGTTACTCAACAGCTTAAGTACATAAGCTAAATCATACAAACCATGAAATGTAACCCACTTCAAATTAGAATGCACAGACAGAATTTCTAAGAATTTGCGCCTAAACACAGACATGAAAATACCATCTTTTCTAATCCTCTCAAAATCCAACCCACTTTTCTTCAAGAAATCGATTGAAGTTTCATTACATGCATCGTTATCAATATCGAAATCGCAAAAATTAAATTCCCAAGTAGAAGAAATATTACCGTAATCATCGGAGAGAGTGATACCCAGTTGGATCAACTTGGTTTTATCGATATTAAATTTCAAGTCGGAGTAGCGGAGAGTCTCAGGAGCATCTCTGGGTGTATTACGAAGAAACCCAGGAAATTCGGTGTCGATGGAGAGCAAATTGTGACGGCTTAGGGTTTGATCGAACAAAAACAGCTCATGATCCAGATTACAACCCCAAACCTGTCTGATTTTGACAGAATTCATCGAAAGCCGAAAGAAAACTTTAGAGAGAAAGAGGGAGCAGAGTGAGATACAGTTGCAGCTGTAGCACAAAAACGAAAGCTAAAAGAAGAGTCTGACAGAGAGAGCAGAGTCGGATACAGAGATCAGCACAAAAACGAAAGCTAAAGAAGAATCTGAGAGAGAGAGCAGAGTCGGATATTTTTCTTGTTCAACAAGTAGTGAGACGATATCTCTCCCGCTCCAGCTGATTTATATAACGCTATAACGGTACTTTTTTTCAAAAAAATTAAACAGCTAATATAATTTTCTTGTGACTTTCTCTATTTCTTTTTTTTTGGGATATTTTTTTAACTTGTTTTATGACGGTCAATAAACTAATAAAATAATGTTTATACCATTTAAAATTTAATTGATATTTTTTTTTGAAATAAAATTTAATTGATATTACCTTTCAAAAAAATGGTAATTATTTTTTTTTTTAAAAAAAAACTTTATGTTCCTTAATTATATGGTTGTGATATTATTAGACCTTTTAATTCTCATTGTGATTAATTGTTCCTTTTTAAAGAAAAAAAACTATGATTAATTGTTCTAAACCCTCATTTGAGTATATTAATATATAATATATATAATATATATATATATCTCACTCTCTCTCTTTGAAAGATGATTTTGTTATTTTTAATTTATAATTTCTCATTAGTTTTTATTTTATTTTAAATATTACACTATTATATAAATTTGGGGGTTTTTTTTAGGGAGGGGGATGACTCAAACTTACAATCTCATGATGCAGGTATGAAAGGTTTTACCACTAGATCAACCTTATCTCATCATTTTCATTAGTTGTTAAGAAATAGATATCATAATTTTCAAATAATTAAAGAAAATTATATGTTATAATTATAATTGATATATAGATCGAGCTTAATTTTTTTTAGTTTTTTTTTTTTTTTTTTTTGATAAACCACCCGTGGGTATGGCCACTCGAACCTAAAATATTGTTATCAATATCTAGCTTAAGTTTGGTGATTAATTGTTCCTTTTTATTTATTTATTTATTTTATTTTTTATGAAACAATGATTAATTGTTCTCAACTCTCATTTAAGTGTATATATATAATCTTAGAAGGTTGATTTTGTTATTTTTAATTTTTAATTTCTTATTAGTTTTTTTTTTTTTTTTTTTTTTTTTTTTTTTTTTTTGGAAATATTACACTATTACATAAATTCGGGGTTTTTTGGAGAGGGGGAGGACTCGAACTTGCAACCTCATAGTGTAGGTGTGAAAGGTTTTACCATCGGACCTAGACATGGCGCCGGTTTGGTTCGAACCGGAACCGATTTTTTTCGGTTTCAGTTCCAACTTTTGAGGAATTGCCTGATTTGAACCGGATTGGAGCTGGCGGTTCCAACATATATATTTTTTTAAAAATGGGTTGAACGATTTCATATACCAGTTTTTTTTTTTTTTTTTTTTTTAAATTGAAAAACTAAAACTGAGATCTGTGGAGTGTGGATCTATGGTACTCCACCACCATCCAACCAATCAACCATCACCTAAACTCAAAATCCACCACCACCACACCACCACAAACCAGTCAAACACACACACACACACACACACACACACACACACACACACACACACCACACCAGTCAAACTAGTCAAACACGCACCATCACAAACCCAAGACGAGATCGAGAGATGAGAGAGAGGGAGTCTGGTTAAGATGAAGGTGAGAGAGAGAATGGTGAATCGTGATGAACTGATGATGGCTAATTTGGGGTTGGGTAACTTGGGTGAAGCCATGAAGGTGAAGGTGAAGGTAAAGCTGTGAAGGTGATTGAATCTCAGAGATGAAGTCTGATTTTTATTTTTATTTTTTTGAAGACAGAGATGAAGTTTGATTTGAAGGTGAAGATGAAGGTGATTTGAATTGGGTGGGGTTGGCGTTGGGTGAGTTAATGGTGTAGGTATAGGTGAGTTAGTGCTTATTTAGTTGAAAATGATATGTCTCCATGGATAGTTGATTCAGGTGTGACTAACCATGTTTGTTGTTCTATACAGATGCTTGATTCGCAACAGAGTTGGCCGATGGGAACTACATCATGAGAGTGGGCAATGAGGCTATGGTGTCGGCAAAAGCAGTGGGAGAAGTGCGACTTCTCTTTAATAATAAATTTCTTGTTTTGAACAATATTTATTATATTCCTAGTTTTAGAAGAAACTTGATTTCTATTTTGAGACTATATGAACAATTATTTAATGTTTCTTTTGATAATAAAGTTGTTATTATGTGTGAGTGCGTGATTGGTGGGATTTAAAAAAAAAAAAAAAAAAAAAAAAAAAAGGAACCGGAACTGCTAGAACCGAAACCAAAACTAGACCGGAACCGACGTCAAGTCTAAGTCCGGACCAACTTTATCTCGTTGAAGAAAATTATATGTTATAATTATAATTGATATATAGATCGAGCTTAATTTTTTTTATTTTTTATTTATTAACCACCTACGGGTATGGCTAGTCAAACCTAAAATATTATTATCTATATCTAGAAATTGGTGATTAATTATTCCTTTTTTTTTTCTTTTTTTTTGGAAACAATGTCAAGAGACTTAAAATTTGTTTGGTTGAGCTTTTGAAAAACCTCTATTTGTAAACGGCCAACTTATAATATATCTATTAGAAATAGAGCTTTTGAAAAGAAAAAAAAAAATTATAGTTATTTGGTTGATAGATTTTTTTTTTTAAAAAAATGTTTATTTGGAGAAGCTCCTCCCCATGAGCTTTTGCCTAGTAGAGGTTTAAACTCTACTAGCCTCTACTGAATTTAAAATAAACAAACTCAAAAGTTCAATCAAACAACTTAAAAAAACTCAAATAGAGGTGTGTAGAGTTTTTGAGGCAGTAGAAAACCCAACCAAACAAGCAGTTACTTCCTATGTGGCACAACGATAGCCTTGATAGACAATTTGGTCTACAATGCTTTTATTTAAAACACTTTTTTATTTTTTTTTATTTTAATGATGTATCCATTTTTTTCCCTTTTTATTTTTTTATTTTATTTACATACCAAAAATAGATGAAAATTATTGTCAATTTTAAATACCTATTGAGTCAACCGAAAAAATAGTTGTGCAACAGATCGTCTGAAAATAGACGATCATGTTGACTATGTCTATTATATTTTTTTTGCCACATCAACCTAAAGTTGAATATGCACAGCTACACAATAGATGCATTTTTTTAATAGACTATATATCTATTTATTTTATATGACATCTTTTTTTTTTTTTTTTTCACAAGTTACTCTTACATTAGAGATGCTAGATATTATAAATTTTAAATAGTTAAATGAAAGTTATATGTTATAATTGTAATTTTTTTTTTTTTGGTTATAATTGTAATTGATAACTAGATCGAGCTTAAATTTTATTATTACTATTTATTTTTTGATAAACCACCAGCAAGTATGGCAACTCGAACGTAAAATATTGTCGGACTAAATTTGTACTCCTTACCACCGAGCCACATTGGGTGGTGGTATCAAGCTTAAACTAGGATTTCGAATTAGCAGTTACCATTATTTCAAACATCTCATGATTGAACTCATAATTTCGCTCAAACATAAATCTAATGTCTAGATAGGCTTCAACAAGTGCGCTGCTACTAATCAATAAACACTAGTAATAAAAACTTCATTTTACTGCATACATAGAATGTAAAAAATGTTACTTGAGAAAGGGGATGTGGGTTTAGGGCAGTCTCCGGATATTTTGGGGTCCCATCCATTTAATAATATTAACAAAAATCGGAACCCCATATAAAAATTATTATCATTAATATAATAAAAAATTAGATAAATAATTCTTCATTTATCAAATACAATGTAATCCACATAAATTAAAACAAAAAAGATTTATCGTTTCGAATAACATAAAAACAAAATATTGTTTAAATTTATATTCTTTTTGCTTTCTGAAGTACAGATTTACTAATTATATTACTACCATCAAAAGTTTCTATTCGTTTAGAACTTTAGGCTTTAGGATATTGTTGTTGTTTTTAATTAATTTGCTGTTTGTTTTTGTTTTGAATAATGTAGTCTCAAAAATCAAAATCACAATTACATTAGGACTTTGAACTTTATTTTTGATTAATTGAATTAGTTCATTATGCCTTGATTTGATAAGAAAAAAAATGAATAAATAAAAGTAGTAAAAGGTTTGGAATTGGACCCTTTTTAAACTTAAATAGATTGGACCTTGAGGTCCCTGATTTTATAAAAGAAGAAGAAGTAAAATGGGCTAATTGGGGGCCCTAATAAATGGTTAGGTTTACTGTCCCCATGGGCCGGCCCTGTGTGGGTTACTATATAACACTAGATTACAAGATTTTGTCCTGAGCCCAATGAATTTAGTTAAGACTTTGTATCTAAAGAGGTCAAATAAAATAGTAGTGTAAGATTTGTTGTTGTTGTTGTTGATGTTTTTAGATCAAAAGTTGTGTGAGAAATTGAGGGATGTGTTGAAAAGGCCAAGCCAATATCAGGGATGTCTTTAGATCAATGAGTTTTTATTCATTATCTTTATTATTTGGAATCCAAATATCTGTTAGTAAGCTTACGGATCATATGCAACATGTGTGTAAGTTTTTATTATTCACCAATCGCCACACAGAATAGAATGGTTTAATTCTGGCATCAACATATTCCAATTTGTGAACCCATTACTTACAAGATCTTTACATGCATATTATAAGGTGATAGCAGCAACGTTCTTGACTCTTGAATTGCTAAGAAACTTACAAGACTAGAAAAACACTACTCATATGGGAAAGCTGCAGACAGGAACTCCTCATCCTCCATGAAAATCTGCAAATTCTTGGACTTCATAAGAAACCCGACAGCTTCTTCATTGAATTCCAGCAGGAAGGCCAACCTAATCAGCTCAGCTAGTGCATTTATATGATCTTCCATTTCCCATAAGACTCCCTTGGATACGACTTCAGAAAAGTGTGTTGCATATTCAAGGAGGTTTTTGTGTCCATTAGACCTGTCCAACCTCTGTGTGAAAAGAATTGAACTCTATCTATCCCAACGAATCATTTGGCTTATTCTCACATTCACAGTTTTCCCTGAGGCCAGTGAAAAACTATACCTTTCTTCAATTGGTTCTTCGGTCTCCTGTACTGAGAGATTCTGGAGGCACTTGACAGCTTCATATATCTTCGCTGCTTCCAGCTTAAGAGCAGGATTGCCTAGAAAGCCAAGAATGAGCTTAGCCAACGCTTTGTCAATATATATATCCCATGGTTTCACCTGCTTGAATTCCACACCTTCTTCTAAGGACAATTCTTGCTTCTCTACAGACTCACCCCAATTTTGCTAAATATTTCAAGCAACTTAATCCGAGTCAAAGCAGGCAAGCTAGGCCGAGGATACCAAACAAATATTGATCCACAAGAAGACTGTTCAAAAGCATCCTTCAGTTGCTGGTCATCAGCAATGAACACATCACGCCTGTCAAACAACAAAATCCCCTCCGAGCCTGAATCAACGGGCAGCTTCAATTCACCAAGCAATCAGCAACAAGTGCTTGGGTCTTCAAACTCCAGTGCATTTTAGAAAATTGTAAAAAATGTAATAAAAGGAAGTATTCTTATTCTTGGATTTGGTGAATTAAATATGGTGACAATTTTTGGTTTGTACAATAAAAATAGTTGAAATACAAAATTAATCTCATTTTAAACGGACTACACAAAAATCCTTATATGGAAGAATAATAAAATTGTCTTTTATTATTTCCATAATAGTCTATTGTGTGAGAATATACATGACTATTCAAAGATGTTATTGCCTCACTATACGTATATTGTTATTCTCTCATCAACTTCACACAACCCCCCGCTATGCAACACTAATCTCTCTCTCTTTCTCTCTAGATCTCTGCAGATCCGAGATCTCTTTTTTATATTTTTACAAAGATTTCAATCTTGTTTGAAAAGAAATTTCTACAGTTCTCAAATGGATGTCAATCATAATTCTCCAAAACCAGCAACATGGAAATTTCCAGAAGATATTGATTCTAGTACTTAATACGTAAATGAGGTATTTAAAAAATCTAAAATTCTACTAATCTTGCTTGATGCCATTCATGTGGGAATGATGTGTACAATGAATTATAAATTTTAAATACTAGCTAATTTAACCAGCATCTTAAATAATTTTGTAATCTCCTTAATTTGCTCTGCAGGAAAAACGATAAAGAAAACCTCATTTGAAATTCCCGAAGAGTATGCTTCATATGCATGGTATAGAACTGGACATTGGACAAGGTAATTGTCAATATAAATCATGTACTTCATCAATCCTTAATTTTAATTTATTGAAGATTTGTTCATTAATTAAACATTTATCTTAAAATTGTTAATATTGGTCTATCTAACATTGCGAATTGTAATGATAGCAAATCCACATCTGTAAGAACAAATAAATCCATATGTTGAACATGGTGTTCAACTTAAATTCCTTGAGAGACTCGAGGATTGGAAGCTTCAGCGCAGACAACGGGCAGATGGAAGATTCGATACGGTATTTTGATTTGGCCAATTGTTTGAATTCCATTTAACTTTAATCATCATTAGGACTTGCTATTATGCACTTATATTTAGGGTTTACTATTGAGACCAACATTTGATTTATCGTTGACTCATTTTTTTCTCTTATGTATTATAGTTATCATTGATAGATGAAAGCTAGTTTAAGAAATAATAATGAAATGTTATTGTTGCATTATTTTCACCACAAAAAATCAAATGAGTCTTTCCGCCTTGCTCAATTCGCTAAAGCTACTTATGCTCACTGTTGGCAGTCTCTCGAAGCATCAAGAACCTAAATCCTCGAGTGTCTATGGGAAGTTGAGGCATAACAAGGCGTCGTTGTGGATGTACTGGGCCATGACACTTTTATATCTCCTTACATGCTCTTTTGGGTCCGTGTCTTTCTTTAATTTCTCTACATGTGGCATTCTAAACCTTTTCGGGAAGGGCATTCGGAGGACGCCATTGGTGAATAGGCTGCCTGATTCATTGTCTGACAGCTCATTGCATCTGTAACGCATAACTAGGGAATCCATCTGCCACCATTTATTCTCCACTTCTCAGGTCAAACTTCGTATGAGTATGTCTCTGTCGCCTTTTGGCTCTCCGCTAGGATCAAAGCTTTGATTGATGGTTAATCCCGATCTTTGTTCCTTGAAATCCAGTTTCTGGATTTCACAGTCTAGACCATGCAGTCGGATTGTTCCCCTTTGACGTTTACGATGATGATACCGGTCACTTTCTCCGAATGACGATGACCGATCTCTCCCGTGGGTACGCCAACTGGGTCGGTTTTGATCTCGTTCTGCTTGATTGAAATCATATTCCCTACGGGGGCGCTCATATCCCTTGGGCTCTCTACTGGCCTGGGCCTATCTTTCCAACAGGGTTTTCGACCGGTCTGAAAGGTTTCGACCCATCTTTAGTGGTGCATCCGGTGTCGGGCCAACTGCTACGGAATGTAACCTGCCTTGCTGCTGGTCTGGTGAAGTTAAGCCTTCCGTAGTGGAGAGGATAACCCCATGTTTAGCCGCATCAAACATAAGTTGTTATAGAGACTCCTGGAATCGTTGGGCGATTTCCTCACTGGTGGGAGGGAATCGTTGAATGCCAGCCACGACTGTTGATTGATTCTCGACCATCAAGGAAGCCTCCGTGGCGTTGAGAGTGGTGTCTCCCAACGTGCCGTCTAGTAATTCTTGACTATATCTGGAATCGCTGTCATCTCCTTCACCGGCCATTGTTTCACAAGGGATCTCAAGAGTTAAGTCCAGTCGCCCCTCCTTTTAGCGCCAATTGTTGACGGTGATTTCTCGACGGTCAACCAGTCAACGATTTAGGTTAGTAAAAAGCTACAAATATAATATGCAATAAAGAACGTAACGAGAGTAAATAATAATGAGGACAAGATACGTGGTAAAACTTCGATGATCGGAGAAACGTGCACGGGTTGTTGCCTTAGCAACCAAGTCAAATCCACTATTTTGTTAAATAATACACACTCTGGTCTCTCTCTTCCTTGCTAAGAATTCCACACCACCTTATTGTGTTTTTTGCAGGTGTATTTATACGTGGTGTCACTAGGGTTTTTAATTGCGTCCACGGGTTGTTGCCTTAGCAACCGAGTCAAATCCACTATTTTTGTTAAATAATACACACTCTGGTCTCTCTCTTCTTTGATAAGAATTCCACACCACCTTATTGTGTTTTTTGCAGGTGTATTTATATGTGGTGTCACTAGGGTTTTGAATTGCGTCCACGGGTTGTTGCCTTAGCAACCGAGTCAAATCCACTATTTTGTTAAATAATACACACTCTGGTCTCTCTCTTCCTTGCTAAGAATTCCACACCACCTTATTGTGTTTTTTGCAGTTGTATTTATACGTGGTGTCACTAGGGTTTTTAATTGCGTCCACAGGTTGTTGCCTTAGCAACCGAGTTAAATCCACTATTTTTGTTAAATAATACACACTCTGGTCTCTCTCTTCCTTGCTAAGAATTTCACATCACCTTATTATGTTTTTTGCAGGTGTATTTATAAGTGGTGCCACTAGGGTTTTTAACTACTAGGGTTTTGAGCTGTGGCGAACAAGTAAAAGATTACAGAGTTGGTTTTATGACTCTTTTCCTATTTGATATTATCACGTATTTAAAGCTATTGATTCTGAATCAGCCTCGGACTCTAATTGCCTGTTATTTAGGAGAAAAGATATGTTTGTTTCCTTGTTGTACTCCTGGAGTCCTGGTGGTCATGCAACAATTGAATTGTAATTGATTGTTGTATAACTTGTATGTGGCAGAGAGACCTTTAATGTGATTGTTCATGTTCATGCCGAGTGGAGCCGAACAAATATGGTCTTCGGCTCGGCTTACTCGGTTTTACTTGGCATTGCTAGCCTTGTCTGTTTCTTCATTAATGCCATGCCGGTGACAGATGGCCTATCCTCGTGGGATGCTTACGTGTCATTTGACTGATACTTTGACTCTCAACTTATGTGGTGAGATTGGTCCACGTTGTCTGGTGATGCGTCCTCTCATCAACTATTATGTACAATAGAGATTAATAACTAATAGTGAGGAGTTAACATCAGGGTAACTTTGTGTCGAATTTATGAAAACTGCAGACATTTTGCTCAAAGGAATAAACTTGGGGTACTTTAGTGCAATTAACCCTATTCGATAAATTTTTTTATTTTTATTTTTTAGCTATTGCAATTTCAAAATGAATAATGCTAGGATGTCTACATTGTTCGAAATCATGTCAAAATGATGTGATAAGTGAATTGTAACTACTATTTAAATTTTGAAATGATATGGTATATGATTTGTTAATAACAATTTATTTGCCACATTATTTGACCATGATTTTGACAAATAATTTGGACAGTCTAGAATTACTTTTTTTACAAAACTGAGGGAAATAAACATGATTGAAATCCACTATCACATTGAAGTTATCATTGGACTAGTATTATCTTGTTAATGAGTTTTAATTTAGAATAATGCTACTTTGTCCAAATTTGAGGTCTAAATGATGTCGTATGCAAAGTTGTATTATTGTTTAATTTAATGTAACCCCGCCAAATATTAATTAGGGTCAATACCGATATTATTATCTGTTAGTATCTATGGAATTAACATCCAATAGTTTTGAGAGGAAATTTTTTTATAAAAAAAAAAAATAGAAAAAAATGATGAACACGCTATTTTTTTTTTCTTTCTTTTGATATAATACCTGCAGTGATGGTGATTCAAACTTGAAATATTGACAGATAATGAACTCACTATTACTACTTACAATTATGCATTTTCTATATGATAACAGAGCATTCCTTGTGCCTAGGCACCAAAGGCGATCTCTTTGGGCCCATAAAAAAGGGCTCACATGTTTTGAAAATACACAAGCGTGTGTCTAATACAATCTAGGGGATGAATGGGTTGTTAATCGATTATTACCAACTTTTTCAATTAGTCAATATTAACAATATAACCCAATTCAAACATATAACAAAAAAAATCAAGTAAAGTGCGGAAATATGGAATGAAGCTTGAAGCTTTCTCTCTCTAGAACCACTCTTTCTATCTCTCTAGGGTTTTAATTTCGTGGTCTAAAGTGAAGAAGATGAAAAAAAGATGGTTATATAGAAGCCCTAAATGAAACTACGCCATTTTAGAAAAATGGGTTGAAACTGGACATTGCGCGGGTAAGGACCTGCGCACTACCCGTGTACTGGGAGCTAGAAATCACACTTGATCACTTCGCCGGTGAGATTAGCGCAATCACCAATGCACCGGGACCTAGAAAAGCAACCCCGAGACCACTGCGCGGGTGAACCAACGCAGTCACCAACACACCGGGACCTTCTCCAGTGGTCACTCATAACACTAAAAATAAGCACACCATCATGCGGCACAGACATTTCCGACCAAGCATCGGGAAATGAATTATATCACTCAAAAACTACACTTAGATCTAACAATGACGTGCACGTGTGATGGGTGTAATGGATGCACACATATAAACAATTAGAACACAAATGCAAGATGAACAAAGCATGCATAAAATGTGTGTGTGTGCACCTAAACTCTTCAAGAGGTAAAATCAAGTGAATATATCTTTCACTCTAAAAGTCATGGAGATGTTTGTAAACTTGTCATCAAGGACCTAAATTATCCTCAATGTGGTTTGTTATGAAATAAGTCAATCATAAATAGAGGTCCTTACATGTTTATTATTATTATTATTATTTATGCTCACCTCCTAATAAATAAAGGCCCCAAATTTGGTTTCAAACTCATTAAATTATATCAAATTTGGGACCCAAATAAAAAAAAAAAAAAAAAAAAGTGGAAATCAATTTCTTATATGAAGATTGAGCCCAATATGAACTTCCATCATAATTGCTAAAAGCAAAATACATCAAAAAAGTATAATCAAACCATAAGGTTGTGGCTCCATGTCCCTCTCTTATGCAATAAAAATAAACATCTCATAAGTATCAGATATTCAACACTAGTTGCAATATTGAGTAATGATATGGAGCACAAATCCAAATATGGTTCAATTATAGGTTTATTTCTTTTGATAAACAAATTAATCTAAATATTAAGAATTCGTTGAAAACAATAAATTTATAGTTTACAAAATCAAAACATATGAACTTGATCAAATTCAATTTAATACATCACAAATATGGAGATTCTTGAATCTAATTGAAGTTGCAAAGTGGGCTTTAAGGAGGATGAACGAACGAACGAACGAACAAGCATGGTTGATGTAATGAGAAAGAACAAGGTCAACCATTTGAAATATACTAGTTTAATGAGTATAATGAATTTTATGTTTTGGTGGTATCAAACTCAATTTAAAACCATGTTTAAGTCCGTTATCAAAAATTCAAAATACCAAAGCAAAAGCAGTTTTCGATGTCAATACTACATCAACTATATAATATGAAAAAAACATGTTTATAAGTTATCAAGCGTGAGGCTTTTTTCATGCAGAATTGAACAAAGAAGCTTATTTTAGATATTTCACCTTGGGTCTCTAAAAACTCAGGACCGACACCATATAATAACAAATTAAATCTTAATATACTATTTTGCTATACTTTCAAATCATTCTAATGTTCAGAAATTTAAAATTTGATTGTTAATAAACTTCAATGAATTAATTTTTTGCTTTTTAAAAAAAGGTACAAATATTGCTATCCAGAAATATGATTTACACACCCAATTTACAAGTTCACCCATTAGTAAAATTTAAAAAGCAGTTCTATTGGAAACCCCTCTACAAGAGAAAAACTTGGGTGCATCCGATGCAACACAGTGGAATCTGATAGTGGTGCATTGGATGCCTTCAGTGAGTGACACGTGTCTCAACTTAAATTTAAAAAAAAATCATTTTTTCTTTTCACTTTTTGGCTCCTCTTCCAGCGACAAAAGCCATTTTCCCTCCAATTTCACTTTGGCTCTTCTTTTCCAATGCCTTGAGATACCGGAACATCGCTGTCATCGCCGTCTTCAGTCCTTACCGTTGCCGGTCCTCGCCGTCTCCGGTGACTACTCTGCTGACCACTGTTTTAGAATTTTAGGTGATTAGTTTTTCTCTATTTATTTTAGTAATTAAAGTTTTAATCTTTGCTTAGTTATATATATTTTGCTTCTAAAATCATTCTTGTTTGTTTTCTAATGATCAATAATTTTGTTTTCTAAGTAAACATTTCAAGAGATATTTGAAATGTTTGAAATGTTTTACATATAAAATCGTTCTTGTCAGGTTGCATTCGGTTATATCCAACTTTTAGCCACTTTTATTTTTACTTGTTTAATTTTTACTTTTCAAGGCTAGGTGTGTTGCTTCCCTGTGGCCTCGTTGGTTTTTGCTCCGAATTGAAGTAGAGTTGGGTCTTTCGTGGGGTTTCTTCTTGTTGTGTTGTAATTGTCAGTGTAGCTTCTGCTCCTAGGTGTTTTGAGTTTTTTTAGCAGCTTCTGATGAATTGCTGATGATCTGTTTTTGTTGTGGTCTTGCTCTGTTTGTGGGTGCTTTTGTTTTGGGTAAGGCTTTTCTTGTTGCCTCTTGTCAGTTTCCTGTTTCGGCTTGCTTGGTTGGGTTGTTGACTTGCTGCCTTACCCGTGATAATTTTTTTTATGTTGCAAGTTGAGCATTTAAAAGACATTGATGATTTTTAAAAAAAACTAAAACAGGGATATGGATGAAATACTTGAGAAAGAAGATAATGGAGAACTCAGGGTGGGAATGGAGGTACATTCTGATGATGAAGCCTATGATTTGTACAATAATTATGCTTTGAAAAAAGGTTTTAGTGTTTGGAAACATGTCATTAGAAGAGATTCATCAAATAATATTCGACAACAAGAATATGTATGTTCAAAGCAAGGATTTCAGATGGATGAAGATTTGTGTGAGGTGAAGAAAGTAAATAAGTTAGAGACAATAACCGGTTGTAAAGCTCTAATTCGATTTACTGTGACTAGTGGGGTATGGACAATTTCTCATATAAATCATAACCATAATCATAAATTTGCTAAAGAGGAAGAAAGATAATTTCTAAAATCCGGTCGAAAAATACCAAAAACTCATGGGATTGTCATTAGTTCTTGGGTTGATGCTGGTGTAAGACTAACACAAGCATACTTCTATTTAGCAAATGACGTTGGTGGCGCTGAGAACATCGGGTTCACAAAAAAAGACGCAAGAAATTATTTGAAAAAGAAGAAGGAGGAAATGATAGAAGCGGGAGATGTTCAAAGTTTGTTTGATTATTTGAAATGTAAACAAGGTGAGGATTCTACATTTTTCTACTCAATACAAGTGGATCAATATAATTGAATGGCCAATTTTTTTTTTTTTTTTTGGAGAGATGGTATAACAAAGTTAGATTATGATTGTTTTGGTGATGTTGTTTGCTTTGACACTACTTTTCGAACTAATAAGTACAATTTGATATGTGCTCCATTTGTGGGGGTTAATCATCATTGGAAGAATGTTTTATTTGGTTGTGCTTCTCTAATAGATGAGAGCAAAGAGTCATTTGTTTGGTTGTTTCAATCATTTTTGGAGGTGACGGGAAATAAACAACCAAAATCTATATTTACCGATGAGGACAAAGCAATGTCAAAGGCAATTGAAATAGTTTTTCTAGAGACAAGTCATCAATTATGCACTTGGCACATTTCTAAGAACGCTACACAACATCTTAGTAGTTATTATAATAATCTTGAGTTCAAGAAACAATTCAACAAGTGTTTTTATGGGTGTTATAATGAGTTGGAATTTTAAGCCTCATGGAATGAGATGATTACAAGTTTCAATCTTGAGAGTCATTCATGGCTTAAGAAATTGTATGATCTTTGAAGAAAATGGTGTCCGGCTTTTAGTTTGGATACTTTTTCGGTAAATTTCAAGTCCACCCAAAGGAGTGAGAGTACAAATAATGTTTTCCATCAAATTTCAACCAAAACGATGGATCTCATTAAATTTGGTCATCATTATGAAAAAAAGACGAATGAGATGCGCTTGGCGGAATTGGAAGAGGATTATCGTTGTAAACAATGTTGTCCCCGTATCCAAGTAAGGAGTGGAATTTTGAGTCAAGCAGCCCGGGTTTACATTAACAAAATGTTTAGCTTCTTTGAAAAAGAGTACATGAATTTTATGGTTGTGAGATTGAAAGAAGTTTGTAATGTAGTTTGTATTGCTCAAAAACAATCTGGTTCGAATCTGCAAGAGACAGAAAACAATGAATAAAGAGCAACACGTTAGGGAAATCGAGGCCCGTGTTTCACACGGTGTCCTTAAGACAATTTCGCCGGCTAACACCGTATGTGTTTGGATGGCGATTGTCTCCCAGGATACAACGATTTCAACAGTGGATGCGTTGAACACAAACCACTCTCAGCGAACTCAAATCAAGTCCGAACTTACCAAGCACAGAAAAGAAGAAGGAGAAGAGAGAATTCGGCCCTCTACTTATTTCGTGATTCAGGAATGTTTTTTTTGGTGTAGAATGGACTAGGGTTTTTAAATAGAAAACCTAATCGTAGGGTTTTATGGATTGATATGGAAATTACTTTGTTGCTACGTTTTTAAATGGGAAAGGAAATTAATTAGAGAATAATCTCCAACGAGATCTATTCCTAATTAAACACCGATTCTGTTTTCTTAGTGATCAAGTAAGAAATTAGAATCCAAACAATTAATACTTTCCTTAAATAAAAACGCCTAACTTAGGGAAGTAGCAAAAAGTCGGTTGTACTCTCACGGTCCAATCGGAGCGGCATTCGTGTACGCAGGACGTGCCTACACACGAGTCGTCCAACCAAAGGTTCGAGGTCCATAATTTGCACCCCTCCTGCGTGCGCGAGAGAGAGCCTCTATGCCACACATGTTGATAGTTCATATCACCCATTCACTTATATACTACATATAAATGATTTCCCTAAGCAATGTGGGATTCACTTTATTCCCTACACAATGGGTTCACTTTGAGACTCAATTTCTCATTCACCCATTAATCATTTTGTGATTTTGAGTATACCATTTCGAAACTCTCACGGAGGAGAATTCGAATATGCGTTTATCTCCCATTTTCATGGAATTAATCATACCCAAATAAAGCTCTCAAAATATGAGTTTATCACAAAATTCACAAAATTTTCCAACAATCCCCCACATGAATGAAATTGACCTAGGAGACGAGAGATGAAGTTTGGTAAGTTCAAACGGTCGAAACCTGCATAGGATAGGTAGGTGTTACCCTTTGAACCTTCCCTTGTAAAGGTATGCTTACTTTACTGGCTGATCAGTAGATGTGATATCCTTGAACTGCTCTGCCGTTTATGTAAACGATAACATACCTCACACAGGCATTTTCCAGACCCGATTTGGTTCTCATTGTTATGTTCGTTTTGGCCATGAACATGCGCCTGGTTCTGTGAGAGTCACTGGAGAATATAGCCCTTCACTATTCTCTTTTAGAAGCGGCCCCACTTCTCTCTCACATAGGTGATTTCTTAATTAAGAGTAACCCGCATTACTCTGCTCGGATTTCCATAGCTTGGAATTTCGACGCATAAGAATCATTAAAAACATGGTTTAACCTTTTCCCTACGGGCATCACTGTTTCATCATAGGAATGGACTCGAGGGTAACCCCCACAGTGATCCAACTAAGTCTTACAATTTGGTTGTCCCATTGAACCTAGATCTTGGGATCTCCAGTCAACTAGGTTGGGTGTCCATTGTATCGACTTTTTATCTCATGGGCTTTAGTCCCATTCCTCTCGATGATGTTTCAACTAATTCTCTGTTTAACCCTTTGGTTAGCGGATCCGCAATGTTATCTTTTGACCTTACATAGTCAATAGTGATAACCCCAGTTGAGATTAGTTGTCTAATGGTATTATGTCTTCGACGTATATGTCTAGACTTCCCATTATACATGTTGCTCTGTGCTCTTCCAATTGCTGATTGACTATCACAGTAGATGCAAATCGCTGGCACAGGCTTCGACCATCTTGGAATATCCTCTAAGAATTGGCGTAGCCATTCAGCCTCCTCACCACATTTATCTAATGCTATAAACTCAGATTCCATGGTGGATCTGGCTATACATGTTTGTTTGGAGGATTTCCAGGATACTCCCGCACCTCCCAGTGTGAACACATACCCACTGGTGGATTTTGAATCTTTCATATCAGATATCCAGTTAGCATCCGTGTATCCTTCTAGGATAGCAGGATATCTGGTATAATGCAGTCCATGATTACGAGTGAATCGTAAGTACTTCAGTACTCTTACTATTCCTTTCCAGTGATCAGTTCCTGGATTACTCGTGTATCTACTTAATTTACTGACTGCATTAGCTATGTCTGGTCTTGTACAACTTGTTAAGTACGTCAGACTTCCTATCACTCGAGAATATTCTAGTTGAGAGACACTCTCACCCTTATTCTTGGATAGGTGTAGATTTGTATCTACTGGTGTTCTGGAAATTCCAGAATCATTTTTGTTGAATTTCTCAAGAATCATGTCATATAGTGTGATTGACTTAGTATGAGTCCGTTAGATGTCCTTGAAATTTTCATTCCCAACATTACATCAGCTGGTCCTATATTTTTCATATCAAATCTTGATTTCAACATATCCTTGGTAGATTTGATCATTTTATCATCACTACCTACAATGAGCATGTCATCAACCTAAAGGCACACAATGACATAGCCATTTTCTGTGTCCTTGACATAAATACATTTGTCACATTCGTTGATTTTAAATCCATTTGACATCATAGCATTGTCAAATTTCTCATGCCATTGTTTTGGTGTTTGCTTTAAACCATATAAAGACTTCACCAATTTACAGACTTTCTTTCCTTGTCCTGGAGCAGAAAAACCCTCAGGTTGTTCCATGTAAATTTCTTCATCTAAATCTCCATTTAAGAAAGCCGTTTTCACATCCATTTGATGTACTTCAAGGTTTCGCAAAGCTACGATTGCAAGTATCACCCTAATGGAGGTTATTCTCATCACAGGAGAATATATATCAAAGTAATCTAGGCTTTCTCGTTGATTGTAACCTTTAATTACAAGTCTGGCCTTATACTTATCAATTGTTCCATTTGCTTTCATCTTTCTTTTGAAAATCCATTTGGATCCTAGCGGTTTACATCCCGGAGGAAGATCCACTAATTCCCAAGTATGATTTTGAAGAATGGAATCAATTTCGCTCTTAATAGTCTCTTTCCATAAGAGTCCTTCTGAAGAGCTTACTGCTTCTTTGAAAGTTCGAGGTTCACCTTCTAGCAAATAGGTCATAAAATCTGGACCAAAAGACGTTTCCGTCCTTGCTCTTTTGTTACGTCTAGGTTCATCCTCTACTTTTTTTTTCTTGTTCTTGGTCCTCACAACTATCAGCATGTGTTCGTTTTGACGAACTTGCTTCATCATAGGATTTACATGGAAATACATGGAAATACATGTTCAAAGAACGTTGTATTTCTAGATTCCATTATCGTATTTTTGTGTATATCTGGTATGTCAGATTTATAGACCAAGAATCGATGAGCACTACTGTTTTGTGCATATCCAATGAAAATGCAATCAACAGTTTTTGGACCTATTTTCACCTTTTTAGGTATAGGTACGGCTACTTTGGCAAGACACCACCACATTCGTAAGAATTTATAGGAAAGCTTTCTTCCTTTCCATAGTTCATATGGGGTCTTGTCTTCTTTCTTTTGGGGTATCTTGTTTAAAAGGTAATTGCTAGACAATATAGCATCACCCCACATGTTCTGAGGCAATCCAGAACTTATCAGCATTGCATTCATCATTTCTTCAAGGAATGATTTTATTCGTTTTGCAAAACCATTTTGCTGAGGGGAATATGACACAGTGGTTTGACGTGTAATTCCGTGTTGTGCAAAGAATTCACCAAACATTGCTTCATACCCACCACCTCGGTTGCTCCTCAATGATATCATCTATCTAGAAGGTTTCTCTTGAGGTTATCCCTTTCGGTATGAATCTCATGCAGCATCACTTGAAGCTCATGGACTTGACTCATAACTGTCTTAGAGTCCACCATCTTGTTATCAAGAAATCAGCCCACAACAAACCTTTTGGATACAACATCCTCAGTCTTGTATTTCTAGTTTAACGACTCCCACAGTTCTTTGGCTGTTTTCGCTATACAACGAGTCTGATAACCCGTTCAGTATGTTTTTCCAGCATAGAAATCCGAATGGTTCCATGCATCAAAACATTTCATACCTGAACATCTCTCTCTTCACCAACATTTGGTTTAAGAGCATCTTCAGTAAAGAACCTAGCTAGATTCAGTGTGGTCAAATAGAACAGCACATTTTGCTGCCAACAGTAAAAGTTCCCGTGACTCACATACTAGCTCATCACCGATTCTGCCATGTTTCTCATGAATGAGTTGATGGCCAGAGTAGATGTTGCCACACTTGGCCCTAAAATAGGCACATCTCCCACAATCACTGAATTAACAGCTGAAGTGTCTAGTCCGACAGCAGGATTAGCATTAGCAGTCTCAAGTGGAATACTTGTGTGTTCACGTTTGATTTATCCGCCATAATATCAGGAGGAGTTCAACTGAATTAATTTAAAATTAATTCTCATTAAAATAGGCAATATTAAAGTCAAATCAGTTTTATTTTGAATTCAAAATTTAATATTTCTATTAATCCGGAATTAATAGAGATAAATCATCATTAAATTGATAATTACAATTTTGAAGTTCAAAAGAATTGATTTTGACAATAATCACCATTTTAAACTTACACATCCAACTCGTTATCACGTTTGGCCTTAGGACCCTTATCAGTTAAGAATCTTACAAGATTCAATGTGGTCAAGTAGAGCAACATCTTTTGTTGCCATCTCTTGAAATTCAGAACACTGAATTTTCTCTGGTTTCTCCATATGGTTCATAAGAACTGAAATCGGAGACACAAACGAATTCACCGCCATGATATTCATTTGACCCACAAAAGGGTTTACCATCAAGTCGATCAACTGACCCACAATTGGGATGACGGCCAGAGTCTCTTGAGCTACGCTCAGGTTCACAGTTTATTAGGCAGTCATCTTATATAGAAGAACCAAACCGAATATTTTAGAACCACAAATACACAATGATATAAACCACTGATATTTCACAATTATCATTGTTTCTCTATTTTATCAAGTACTGATATATCAATCGATATATGTACCAATAACACAACAATATATATCACATATAATCCATTTACTAGATTACACCAGATATGGACCAAACTTCTCTATCAGTGTAATACGACATGTATGTAAACTGAAACATAGTATCTACACCGATATAATATAGCAACCATAGTGATATGATATGTTTCACACGCTGATATGAAACTATAAATCAGTGTGTATATATAGTGATGTTCATGAATACCATATATGTATATATTATATACCAAGTATATAAATCTGTTGACCAGATGTATAGGAACAGCGTGCTTTTTGTTATCATAACGGATATACATAACAGTATTTAATTGTGTAATCATCTATAACCACAATATTTACGAAGTGTGTAAATAATATATATGAATATTATAAACGCATATACACAATACATATATAAACTATTTAATCTGTTTCTAGATGCAAGCACAACGACTTGTGTGTGTAAGATCACAAAATGTTCATATATATATATATAATATTTACCAAGAATCCACTATAATCTCTGAAACAAAACACAATTGTTTTAGAATCACGAAATAAAATAGTGCCGATATCAATAATTTGATATCAAATCGGTGAATCAATAATTGATTCCAGATTTCACAATTGAAATCACAATCAGTGTCTGGTATTACAAACCCGATAACCAAGTCGAAATCACAATTGATTTCCAAATCAGTGTCTATTAATAGACCCAATTTGCCAATTACCAATTAGATAATGAATTTGAATTAGTGTCTCGAAACAGACCCAATTTCCACATATTAATATCATATTAACCCAAACCAGTGTTGTCTAAGAACCAATTCTGTCGCAAAGCAAAATAGAAACCGAACCAGAAGGTTTATAGAAGAAATTAAAACGATTAGAAGTAAAACAGAAGAAGAAGAAATTGTCTTAAGATTGTAGTTTGTATTGCTCAAAAGCAATCTGGTTCGAATCTGCAAGAGACAGAAAACAATGAATAAAGAGCAACACGTTAGGGAAATCGAGGCCCGTGTTTCACACGGTGTCCTTAAGACAATTTCGCCGGCTAACACCGTATGTGTTTGGATGGCGATTGTCTCCCAGGATACAACGATTTCAACAGTGGATGCGTTGAACACAAACCACTCTCAGCGAACTCAAATCAAGTCCGAACTTACCAAGCACAGAAAAGAAGAAGGAGAAGAGAGAATTCGGCCCTCTACTTATTTCGTGATTCAGGAATGTTTTTTTTGGTGTAGAATGGACTAGGGTTTTTAAATAGAAAACCTAATCATAGGGTTTTATGGATTGATATGGAAATTACTTTGTTGCTACGTTTTTAAATGGGAAAGGAAATTAATTAGAGAATAATCTCCAAAGAGATCTATTCCTAATTAAACACCGATTCTGTTTTCTTAGTGATCAAGTAAGAAATTAGAATCCAAACAATTAATACTTTCCTTAAATAAAAACGCCTAACTTAGGGAAGTAGCAAAAAGTCGGTTGTACTCTCACGGTCCAATCGGAGCGGCATTCGTGTACGCAGGACGTGCCTACACACGAGTCGTCCAACCAAAGGTTCGAGGTCCATAATTTGCACCCCTCCTGCATGCGCGAGAGAGAGCCTCTATGCCACACATGTTGATAGTTCATATCACCCATTCACTTATATACTACATATAAATGATTTCCCTAAGCAATGTGGGATTCACTTTATTCCCTACACAATGGGTTCACTTTGAGACTCAATTTCTCATTCACCCATTAATCATTTTGTGATTTTGAGTATACCATTTCGAAACTCTCACGGAGGAGAATTCGAATATGCGTTTATCTCCCATTTTCATGGAATTAATCATACCCAAATAAAGCTCTCAAAATATGAGTTTATCACAAAATTCACAAAATTTTCCAACATGTAATGATGGTGGGGTTTGTGTGTACGAAGCAAATGGAGAATGCCAACAAAGAGTGCATATAATTCAATACAACTCAATGACCATGAATATTTCATGTTCTTATAAGTTATTTGAGTCCATGGGGATGTTATGTCCTCATGCTTTGAAGGTGTTTAATTTGAATAATCTTACTAGTCTACCTTTTCATTGCATATCAAAAAGATGGACTAAAGAGGCGAAGAAATGAATTATAGTAACTTATGATAGATTATCAAGTAACAATATCAAGTCTTTCCAAACCTTGTGCCTTAGTGAGTTGATGCACGCGGGAATGAATGTGTATAACATTGCCTCGATGATTGATTCTGGAGTTGCAATTGTTAAAGAGAAGTTAGTGGAAGTCATGAAGCCACTTGAAAAAGATGTAGACACTATCAATGTGTTGGAAAGCAATTTGGAAAAGGAAAAGAGGAAAGCAAGTGATCATTCAAACCATGACACTATTGTCCATGAGAGTTCGGTTTTAAATCCATCAATTGTAAGGACTAAAGGAATTGCAAAATGCTAGATTGAAGAGTAATTTGGAGAAGCGGAAGAGGAAAGTGACTAAAGGTATAAAATTATCTCATATGTATTCACACATAAGTGTTTAGCACTAATAATTATAATTAATATAATGCTACTTTTTTCTATATACAAGGCAGCACAAACATGTGCCTATTAGTGATTCACATCATCCTATTGCTTTCAACACAACACCTTATTATCACTTTAATATGTCTAATACTTTAAACTTTTATGATAAGGTAAGTCTAGTATGCATTTCATTTGTGTTCATAGTGTATCTTGGTAGCCTTTATTTTTATTCATATTCACTTTTACTTATTTTTGTTTTAAAATTTTAGGATAATTTGCAATTACCTCTTAGACATCATAACTTAAGTTTTTCAAGCATGTTTCAGAGCATGGAACAAATGCCTCATTTGAGCCAGGTTTGACTTGAAGCTTCAAAGTAAATTTATATAGATTCATGCATTTTTCTAACAGAAAATGAATTTGTGATGTAGGGTTCAAACAATTATGATGCTGATCACTGCCACTATCAAGAAAATCAAAGTTGATGTATATTTATTATGACTAGTATTCTTTTTGTAGCACATGTTCAAGGTTCAAATTTTTTGGGTTGTAACAATTCTAAGATTAATTGGGTGGTTTGTGAATTGCTGTTTTGGATTTTTGGTCTCTTTTTTTTTTTTTGGTGCTAATTGTAATGAGAGAAACTAATACAGGAGATAATGGTTGAATGTGCCAAAAAAGACATTTGCATTGAAAAAAAATATTCAACTTTATTTATATTGAGAAAATAAATATACATCAGTCTAATGGTTTTATTACAAGTAGTTTTGTACAGATTTTTCGTGATTTATATATATCTGCTTGTTTTTCTGTCTCTTCCCCCGTTTGTGTGTATTTGACATTGTTTTCAGTCGTCCCTTTACTTTTTGCCATTAATGTACATGATGTCCTCTTTTCCTATATACATCCACCCTTTATCTCTCCTTGTATCATATGATTGTGTCTGGTCTGGTTGGCCGTGCTGCAAACAATAACTTGATATGTTTGCTGGGAGACTTTTATGATCCTGAGAACACAAATATCATGTTGACTAATAGCAGTGGTAATAAGCTTATATTTGTTTGCTGGGAGACTTTTATGATCCTGAGAACACAAATATCATGTTGACTAATAGCAGTGGTAATAAGCTTATATTTGTTGTTAAACACAGGAGGACTGATTGATGCTAATAACCTTCCTGAGGACAACAACCAAGTACAAATGAGCCACTTCCCAATCATTTGGTGATAGTGTGCCTAGACATCACAAAGCAAAAACAAAGAACAATATTTAGACTTGTGAAAGGAACCGGGTTTGTTGGAAAACTTATTGTGGTCTTGGTTACCATCACCTAATGCACAAAGCCTTCGCATAAGTTCCACATATTCAGGGTATTTCATGTATTCGTGCACAAATTCGGGTGAGTTCTTCACATAAACCAGCTCTAGATTATACCGAAAAACATGAATATTTCGTGTAATTAAGACATGAGAGAAGGAATAAAACATAATAGTCAATAAAAAAGTTACATCTCTTCGGCCAATGATTTAAACACTTGGAAGGGAACAATTCATTTTGAGCAGTCGACAGCGTCCTGCCACAAAATAAAACTATACACTATGAAATAAAATCCATAATTTTTTATTTATTTTTTGAATAAGCAACATTATTTATCTACCCCGAAGGCCAGAAAGAAAACTAAAAAACATCAAGAGCACCACAAGAAACACACAGCCCAGGCGTAGCAACAGAAAAATAGAGGAAAAACAATAGAAAACACAAACAAGACAGCAGGAGACCAAAAAAGAAAAGGTACGCCTAGGAGACAACAAGACCAAAAAAATAAAAACAAAAAATTACATCCAATGAAGAAAATCACCACAAGAATTAGACCCCATCCTAGACAAATTATCCGCAAAAAAAGTATATATACGCGAAGCATGATGTGGTTGTGACAAGGAGAGGGTAAGAAAATTCTTATCGGAGACACTATTTCCAAACAACATAATTGTAAATATTACCGATAAACAAAATCTATTGAAACTAAGAGTAGAAATTATATAGAGATGTGAAAAAGCATAAATGCAAACCTGAAATGAATGGAAGACCAATATAGGAGGCAAAACCAGTGACGTTTTTGGCTAGGTGGATGGCAATCTTGGAACTGATTTATTCATCGGGCAACATAGGGCAAATCTCAGCGGCAGTAATTTCGACGTGGCCAAGGATCTTAATCGACAACTAGGAGAAAAGGGTTTCGGCGATCTTCGACGGTATGAGATCCCAAAATTCCCAATTGGGTCTCTTGACTCTTCTATCTCTAGAAAAAAAAAAAATTAAAAGCAAATTTCAAATATAAATGCACACTACTTCAATCACAAAGTAAATATTAAAACTTCAACAATAAATTAATAAAATAAACAGCTAACAGAAATAGTGGTCACCGGAGACAGCAAGGACAGGACGGCGATGATCACTATGTCGAGATCTGGGCGGAGACCAAGAAAGAGCCACTGAAAAAATGGGAGAAAAAATGGCTTTTGTCGCTAGAAGAGGAGCCAAAAAATGAAAAGAGATTTTTTTTTTTTTTTTTAATTTAAGTTGAGACACGTGTCACTCACTGAAGGCATCCGATGCACCACCATCAGATTCCACTGTGGTGCATCGGATGCACCCAAGTTTTTCTCCCCTCTACAAATAGCCCCACTTTTTAAACTTTTGATTTAACTATATAAAATTAAATGTTTCTATATATATATATTATTTCTGGAACTACCATTTTACTTATTTTTCAAAGAGTGGCTCTACTGAACTATGCATACTCCACTTTTTAAAATTTTGATTTAATTATATAAAATTAATTTTTTTTTATTAATTTTTTGATTTATTTTCGAAACTACCATTTTACTTATTTTTCAAACTTAATACACCCCATCTCTTTTTTAAAATAAAAAATGAAAATAAAAATACACCACATCTCTAACCTCTATGTATTCTCACCTCCATCCTAGGACTTGCTCTTTATTCTTCATTCATGGTGAAATCCTTCTTCTTTGATACGATTTTTGTTTTCTGTAATCGATTGGATTGTTGGTGGTAGATCGGGAGTGTAGTATTGATTGTCTTTGATGGTTTTTTTGAGCAATTGAGTTAGGGTTTTTGTGTGATTTTGTTTCGTTAGAGATTAGGTTTTATTAATTGCGATTCTAGTGCGATTTCGTTGTTTTGGTTGTTTTTGGTGTGTGTGATGTCGTTTCGTCCAGTTGTAGTAGATACTTGATATCATTCTCAAGCAATTTTTCCAGATACTTGATATCTTTCTCATACAATTCTTTCAAATTTCTTATATCATTTTCAAACTCTTTCATAATATTTTATATAGGGAATTACAGTTTAGTCATTATATTTTAAGGAAGCATTGTTTTTTTACCTGACTTATGTATATTAGAGTTTTTAGTTCTTATCTTTTTGGAAATACATCAAAAAGTCAGTCAACATCTAATCAAAGTTAAATAGTACATAGGTATAACGGTATTTTTAGTAATGATATAATGTTTGGTGATATGTGGCATAAAGAAAATAGTTTGACCAATCACATATCGCCACATCAGCTCTAAAACTTTAAATCAACTAAATATAAAAAACAAATTAAAAAATATATTTAAATATTAATTAAAAAACAAAAGTAAATTACCATCTCCATCTTTGCTGAATATCCACGCCCAAACATCCAAGTTAAAACAATTAATTTCTTTTTAACAAAGTTAAAAAAAATAAAAAAAAATCTACCCATCGGTGGGGGAGCAAACCGATCCTCTAGATTTGCTCCTCGCGGAGGAGCGCTCTGTTCCTTGCAAAGGAGCAGATCAGATGGAGTGGAGTCTTTTTTTTCTTCTTCTTTTTTTCTTCATTAGTGTCTTAGTGATGTTTTTTTTTGAAGTGTGTGTTTTGGTGATGTTGAATTATTGTTTTTGAACCGTTTTTATCAGTGTTGTGTCTAAATTTAAGCAAGCATGTTGGTTTGTGTGAGTTGTAGGGAGACTTGTGTTATGAGATTTTTTGTGTGCCTATGATGTGTTTGACGATTTGGGTGAGAGAAGTGAAGGGGAAGAAAAGTAAAGTGGATGGTCGTTCGATGAAGAATAAGTGAGTAGCCTCATGTCGATTTCATTAGGTGTTTAATTTGTTTAGATGTTGATTTTAATCTGTATGACTGTATGTTAGAAATCAGAGGGTGAGTTTTGATTGAATTTGTGAGGAGGGTATTGATTGTTTGCCTTCGTTTATTGTTTCTTGCTTTAGGGAACTTTTTGAAATCTTCTTGTAAGGAAATTGCATCTGATTTTGTGTGTGTGTGTGTGTTTTTTTTTTCCTTTCAAACATCAAGGAAAAATTCAGATTCTTGTTCCAAATCTCCAAGAGGAGAGATGAATATGGTGGTGAAGATGAACAATGCAATTTTTTCTAAAATTAAAATTATATTTATTTAATAAACTTTCAGGATTGATGTGGCAATTTAATTGGTCAACTGATGACAAAGTGATCCAAATTACAATAGCAACTTACAAGCTCCAAAAAAAAAAAAATTACAAAAAAAAATTACAACATCAAATTTTTTTTTTTTTTTTCTAATTTCAAGTGTAAAATTGGAATAATTAAAGTATTAAAGGGATTTAAAAGTAATAGTCTAGAGGGCCAATTCAGTCTTTTCGTCATGTTTATTCAGAATTTTTTGACAAAGCGCCGACAACAATAGTCAATAGTTAGCCCATACTGACATGTAAGGGCAAAATCGTCTTTTTCACACTTATATCCGTCAACATTGAGAACACTTTTGCTCATCCCCCTTCAAGGAAGGTAACCATTACCCTCCTCTTAAATGGATGACATGTGTCATAGATAAGTAATTTTTTAGACAATTTTACCCCTCCATAAACACATGTCATGTGTATGAGAAGGGGGTAATACTTACCCCCCTTGAAAGGAGGGTGAGCAAAAATGCACTCGTCAACATTTTAGTCGGAGGGACCATTTTGATGTATTTCTAAGAAGATAAGGACAAAATACCCTAGTATACACAAGTTGAGTAAAAAAGTAATGTTTTATTAAAATATGGAGACCAAATTGTAATTCCCCCTATTTTAAGTGTTAAGAAATTTTCTTTCAAGAAAACAAATTACTGGTGAACGGTGAACGTGGGTTTATTATTATTATTATTATTTTATAAAAAATAAAAAATAAAAAGATAAATGAGGTTTTATTATATTTACTTTATAGAGAAAAAAAAAAAAAAAAAAAAAAAAAAAAAAAAAAAAAACTGTATGTAGTGATCGTGGGGTTTATTATTAATTTTTTAAAATAAATAAAAAAAAGGAAAATGATGTTTTATTAGATTTACTTTGTGGAAGATTAAAATAAATAAATAAATAAATAAACCTTTATGCCTTTTTAAGAAATTTTGATAAAGAAAAAAAAAATACTGAATGATTTAAAAAAAATGAGGCATAAACATATCAGTGGAGGGTGTCAATAGCACCACTCCTTTTTAAACTTAATACACCCAATCTCTTTTCCAATAAATATATAAAAAATACACTACATTTCTCTCTCTCTCTCTCTATGGCTTTATTAGATTGTTGGTAGTAGATTGAAGGTGTGGTCTCTGATGGCTTTTTTTTTAAGTGATTGAGTTAGGGTTTTGGTATGGTTTCGTTTCGTTAGAGATTAGATTTTCTTGATTGTGATTCTTGGTGCGATTTCATTATTTTGATTGTTGGTGTGTGTGGTACAGTTTTTGTCTGGTGTAAATGCACAATTCTTCTAGATACTTGATATCTTTTTCACACAATTTTCTATATTTTGTATATGTATAAGAAGCAAATTTTAGGGTTTAAAAATTAAGAGAAAAAATATTCAATAAAAATTACATAAAGAGATATACATTTATTTTAATTTTTTTGAAAGGAAAGTTGGGTTTTATTATATTTACTTTGTAGAAGATTTTTATTTAAAATAAATATATGTCTCTTTATGTAATTTTGATAAAGGAAAAAATAGAATAATAAACAATTTAAACAGTGAGACATAAATAGGTCAGTAGAAAATTTTAAAATATGAGCATTACCATAATTATCCATTCAAATTCCAAAAATAACCTTATTAAAATGAATTTTTTTTTTATTTTTATATATTGTACTTGTAATCACAAACAAATTATTAAAACACCCAATTTGAATACACCAAGTTGCTTCTTCACTTCATTCTCCGGATTGCAACCAAGTATTTAGCAATCTTTGATGCAACAGAAATAGAAATTCCAATATTACGAACAACTAGTCTCTGCACTTCTCTTTCACTTGTTCATTTTAATTTTTTTTGGTTAATTGCATAAAATTACCCTTACTTTATTGGATCTAGTAAAATTTCAAAAAGATGACATAAATTAACACAAACATCCTTTGTCATCAAGTCAATCCGTTAACTTTAACAGTTGACTAACTTTGACCTATGAAAAACAAATATATCCCTGCCACATCATCACAAACATAAATATTTTTTAATCAAAAATTGATAATTAATCTATTTTAAAAAAAGATAATATATCGGTTTCTACAAAAACATTCTTAATTCGTGGAGGAGCCTCCTCTATGAAATGCAGGAGGTTGATCTCCAAGATCGATGAAGATCTCTTCCGGTAAGTAGGAGATCATCAAATATATATTATTTCCTTTGACGGTGGAGATCTACCGTTGGTAGATTATCTTTAAAAAAAAATGATTTTTCAATTTTAATTAAAAAAACATTTTATATTTAAGATGATGTAGTAATGGTATATTTGACTTTCCAATGGTCAAAGTCCCATTAAAATTAACAGATTGACTTGATGGTAGGGGGTGTTTATATTAATTTAGGGTATCTTTTTAAAATCTTACTAGGTTTAATAAATTAAGGGTAAATTAGTGCTATTAACCTTCTTTTTTCTTTTTTTTCTTTTTTTTCTTTAAGGATTTTTAAAAGTAGAGATTAAAATCTAAGCAAAACAAAGAACACAAGAAATCTGAGTAAAATAGAAAAAACAAAAAGGCAGAGAACACAAGGACGCAAGAAGAATGGATGAAAGGCTGAAATCAAATGTCTAAGATCAATCAAGTGAACTGATCATCGCAAAACAGAGAAAGAAGAACACAAGATAGCAAAGCAAAACAAAACAGAGAGGACAACAGGGCAAAGCAAATAGAGAGAAAATTTGAATTGGAAATCTGGCATTTCCAATATAGTTTTTGCACTTCAATGTGATGGAGAATTGTAGGTTAATTGCTGTAGAGTGCATATATTATTATTATTTTGAGCTTTGACCCATTTTTAATTATTTTAATTTCTCTTATTGGTCTTCTTGTTCAGGATATTTGTGTATTAAAAAGTTTTAATAAAATATGAGTGTATAAATCATATTTCTGGATGATAATATCAACACCCTTTTAAAAAATAATACTAATAAACTTTAACGAATCTAACGATTTATTTTATGTTGCAAGTTGAAATAGTACTAATAACTTAAAAAAGAGTCAATCTTCTGAAACTAGAAAAATAAAATAAAATGGCAAAATAAGATCTACTCTTTACTTAATACTAAGTAATTAATCTGTGACTTTTACAAAAGTCATCAAATTGGTTTTTAACTTTTCAAAATTGTACCATTTTCATCCTCCAACCAAATTTCAATTTGTCTTATTGATCTTCTTGTTCTAGGATATTTTTGTATAAAAAGTTTTAATAAAATATGAGTGTGTAAATATATTTGAGTGATAAAATCGGCACCCTTTAAAAAAATTTAATAAACTTCAATGAATTTAACAGTTTATTTTATGTTGCAAGTTGTAATACCAATAATACCAAAAAAAAAAAAAAAAAGGGTCAATCCTGTGAAAATAGAAAAATAAAATAAAATGACAATGACCAAATAAGTTCCGGACTTATTACTTAATGTTAAGTAATTTATAACTTTTATAAAAGTGATCAAATTGATCAAACTCTAACTTTTCAAAATTGTATCATTGTCATCCTCCAACCAAATTTCAAATGGTCAACTCTAACAATCAAATGTTTTTTGTGTGAAAGTACAAAAATACCCTTTGAAATTAAATAATAGCTTAAATGATGTAATAACTAAATAAATAGATAAAAAGGAATAAAAAGGCAATCACCAATATAATTAAAAAATAAAAAGTAATTAAACAAAATTTAAACAAATATTAATTAAAAATAAATTAAAATTAGTAAGAAAAATGAATATTGATTAATAAAATATAAATATAAGTAAAAAAATTATGGGAGCTATTTAATTGGTGGCCTTTGGTAGAGAAGGCCAGTCGCCTCCACATTTAGGTTGTGGAGGAGGCCGACCTTCTCCACTTCAAGTCATAGAGACTGTATCCTCCACTATCAGATTCATAGAGGAGGCTCTTCCACGATCTCGTTGTGGAGTAGGCAACCTCCTAAGGAGGTCAGAACCTCCTCCACCAGGAGTTTTTTTTTTTTTTTTTTTTTCTGATAGGCATATAACTGTGAGCATATTTATAGTACACTTATCCACATAATCACTTTTTGCTAGAAAAAGCAATACAATTGGGTCAAATAATGCTTACATAGCAAAACGTGATGAGGTGAATAAGTGTACTATAAGTATGCTCACAGTTATATGCCTACCAGAAAAAAATTGCCTCCACTAGAGGATTGTTATTTATTTTTTTATTTTTTTACAATTTTTTTAAAATAAAGTTTTGTATAAATAATGGTTTTTTTTTTTATAAAAAAAATATATATATTGTAGATGTGTAATATATATATATATATATATGTGAGACATTTGTCAAATACACTCGTCAAACAATTAAATTTTATATTAAAAGTAAAATTTAACCTTAAAATATGTTAAATTCGACTAACATCTATTAGGTAAAAGGACTAATTTAGGGTGCCGATATTGACACGCATAGAACTTATTAGTACACCCATAAAACTTATTAGTACACCCATATTTTATTAAAAAATTTAATTATAAAAATATCTCAATAGAAATTTACCAATAATGACTAATTACTTTAATTAAAAATAAATCAAATACTATATACATTCATTAATTACACATATATCTTCAACAATATTTCTTTATTAAAAAAACTTACCTTTCAAAAAAAAAAAAATCTGGTAAACCCTAAGTTTTATGATAAACCCTAATTAAACTCTAATTATATTTCAAGTATCAAATTTTTTCATCATCACATGATTATCATATTGTTTTTTGTCTTTCTTTTACGCATATTTATGAACACTATCAAGAAATAAAATATATGTTTTTTTTAACTATAGTTGTAGATGTCAACAAGTTTAAGATAAATGTATAAATAAGTTTATAATTCCAGATTGAAAATCTCTTGACCCCATATACGGTTCCACATATTCCCTTTTATAGGGCTCCGCTCCTACATTTGAGATATTTCCAAAAGTAAATTAGATTATCATTAAAAAAGGATTTGATTCCAAAAATAATATGATTTAAAAAAAAAAAAAAAAATTGGGTGTGATAATAATTGAAGAGTGTTTATAAATAATATGTATTAAAATGAATATATTTATTTCAATGAGGGTACTATTGGCATAAGAATGAGTGTTTATAGTAATATTTATTTTTAAATTTTAGACATGAGTGTACTAATAACTTTTATGGGTGTGAATATTTGTACCCACTAATTTAGTATTGGTGAGAAATATAGGTACTAGATAGGTCAAAAACGAAAGAGTCACAAAATATAGGTACTAGATAGGAACTCACTTTTTGGTTCCCGTTGAAGAGAGAGAGAGAGAGAGAGAGAGAGAGAGAAGAGTGAAAAGGGAAGAAATGTTGGCTGGGGGGAAAGAATGAGCATAGAAAATCGGGTGGACAAGTAAAAACTAAATGGAGGGTAATTTTGTTAGTTCAACCTTAAATTTGATAAGAAAAAAAAATATTTGGAAGTGGCTAAAAATAGTAAAGCCATAAATTTTTTTGATCATTTCTTGCAATTTCACCTTGATGGAAATTGTTGACCAAATCACAAATGAATCCAAAATTCTGATAGAACTTAGAGCATCTCCAATGTAAAAGTGGCTTGCATACCAATAATTGTTGACCTGACAACATTGTTATTTTATAGAAGGGAATATGTGGAGATATTTGTATAAGAGACTTACTGCCTATGTAGCATAAAAATAGACTTGATAGACAATCAACTCAAAAATTGGTCTCCAATGCTTCCATCTAAAACACAATTTTTTTTTAATGACATGTCCATCTTTTTTTCCTGTTTTATTTTTTATTTTACTTCCTTACCAAAAATATATGAAAATTTAATTTCAGCTTTAAATGTTTACTGAGTCAACCTAAAAAATAGATGTTCAACAAACCGTCTGAAAGTGGACGGTCATGTTGACAATGTCTAATATCTTTTTTGCCATGTCAGCTTCACGTTGAATATACACGGCTGTATTGGAGACACAATTATTAACATAAAGTCTATTTATCCTATGTGGCATCTCTTTTTTTCACAAGTCATGCTTGCATTGGAGATGCTCTTAGAAGTGTTCTTGATGGCTTTAGAAATATTTGTATAGTTTTCATTGTTACAAGAGGAAACAATGCTTATGAAGATCATCAAGCATTAGAGTTTTCAACTTGTCTCGATTTTTCAAGGTATACTGTGACATTTCACCTCGATAGTTCAATGACAGCTTGCACATATTGATGCTCCACTGTGGTGTTACTCTTTTAGAAGAACAGACAAAATAGAACACATGAACCCAGAAAAATGCAGGAGGATCTTGTTCAAATCAATCGGAAAATTACTATTATATCAGGCTCAGATCTCAAACAATAACAACTATAGGCCATGGTAAAACCTGTTATTGTATACTACTTTCCCACACTTTCTCAAGTTACAACACTTGTTGTAGCTCAATCTTTAAATTTGATTCTTGTGAAATTTGCAGAGGGAGTGGCGTGAAAGCTCCATGAAAATTGGGTTTGATATATAAGAACTTAAACTTGCTATTGTAATTACAAAGATTTAAATTGGGTTCGATATGTAAGAATTTAAGCTTGCTATTGTCATTACAAAGATTAAAATTTTGCCAACTATATGAAAATTCATGGTAAAAAAAAATATAAATTCAAATGTGCGTCTATAATCTTCATTAACATGCAATATTGCCTTTTCATTGCCTCCTACGATTTATATATATTATGATCTAATCGACTGATACTAACAACTTATTAGATGATCAGATAATACAAAAGAAGCAAGCCCCAAGAAAACGACAACAGGAAATACCGCCAAGAAACCAACAACTTATTAGAAAACAACAGAAGCAACAACAGTGGAAGCAAGCCCCAAGAAACCCAGTACAAAAGCAACGGCGCCAAACCAACAGCACAGCCACAAGAAACAGAGGACAACGAAACAACAAAAAAAGGAAGAGATCGAGAAGGCAAACCTAGGAAGAGGGTCGGCGGTTGAAGATGGAAGAGGGTTGACGGTCGACGACGGTGGAAGAGGTTCGGCGACCGTGGAGATTTGGCAGAGCGTAGGGAATCGGTGGTGGAGAGAATATGTTTGTTAAGTTAGGGTTAAATTTGTTTGTGTTAAAAAAAATTAAAATTAAAAACCGGGTTCAAAACCGGGTACCCGGTTGAGTATCCGGGTATACCAGGACCCGGGCCGAAACACAACCGGCCCGGGTACCCAGACAACCCTTACCCGATGCCAGGTAAGGCATTTTCGGGTTTTACTCAGGTAAAGCCGGGTACCCGGCCCGGCCGAGTAAATTTGCCATCCCTACCTCTGTGTAACCCCCATTTCATGGAAAAGGGTGCACCTATTGAGTTTGAGATCCATTTTGTGAAGCAATTGATTTCCATCAGCTAAAAATATGAAAATAAATCAATATGGAAAAATGAGAATGTTGTATGCCTTGCATTGCAAGATACTTTTTCGAATCTGTTCATGAAATGAATAGCTACATACCGAAAATGATTCCCACTTCAACGAAAGGTTCAGTTGCATGCACCCCCATTATGACAAGCTCTCATGTACCTGGAGCAATCTGTTACATTGATTGAACAAAAATGAATGAACTTAGAAAAAGATCATATGAATTACACTAAAACAAAATGTGTGACAACTTGTGTGTATATATACGAAGAAGAATGACCTTGGGATGGCTTGTAAAAGGTCGATTCCAGGTTGTGTCGACATCCCAATTGCCTAATGTTTCAAGTGTAGAGCCGTTGATCTCTTAAGGATTGTGATATTCTATAATTGAGTAGAATTTCCCCGAATGCTCGAAAACATTGTCATTGCTTACATGTTTATTCTCTTTGCCAAATCTCAACTGAGAACAAAAATCATATACACAAGTACACAACAAACATTAGATAACTAGTATTGTATTTGTAAGAAACATTATCTAGCTAGAATGCACACCAAATTCAGCAGAGCTGCTGACAAAACAGCCGGTGAATCGCCTTCTACTGCTGGAAGAAAAGACGACTTGTCTCTTCATTTCTCTAGTAGGAATGTTTCTGTCTCAACATGTTTGTTGTTATAAACAACAGTGCATGTCCCCTCCTCAGTGCCTCTATCGAAATATAAAGCATGAAGCATCCCTTCTCCTTCTACCCACATGTGACTTGACCTCCCAAACATAGATTTTGTCGACTTTAGTCCTCCGAAAAGATGGTTTGATCCTGCATTTATAGTAACATCCACCAGTTAATTAAGTACCCGAATAATATAACGTGAGCCGCGAAAAAAAAGGTAGAATAAAACTTGTAAACAAATGTAGGAAACATTATCAAGTACTGACCATTTCTTATATAAACACCTTTTGGAAAATCATTTGGAATTTCGCCTTCAATGCTGGTGATCAAGACAGCTTCTACCAACTCATCAACTAGAGCAAAGTTACTCTGCAGGTAATTGAAATGCTACAATTAGTATGTATTTATATCATCAAACACAATGTATGATGTATAGTAATAGCATACTGCACACATTTCATGTACCTGTGATGGGGCAAGGGCTGATCAATGATTTCGAACACACGATCCACAAATGCATCCAGTAACTTGACAGAAGTGTTGGACTATGTGAAACTTATCCAAAGACTCCCTAGCTAATGGTTAGTTCGGTTATTGGTATGTTTAGTTTAGTTTATGTTTAGTTTAGTTTGTTTAAAATCTTATAAGTTAAGCTTTAGTTTTATATTATTGTTTTTGATGGATGTGCCATTACTTGGAGTAGTGGTTAATGTCTTGGTAGTGGCAATTTCTTGAAGAGCACTCAGCCGTTAGATGCCAATGATAATGAGCAATCCAATGGTAGAACACTGCCTTGTATTTTCTTTGTAAACCTTTGTAATTGTGTAATGGTTTTTTAATTTAATGAATTGAAGTAATTTTTAGCTAAATATTGAGTGAACTCTTTGGTTATCTCCTCAAAATCAAGAGTATTGTATTTTCAAAGTTATGTATGGTTATTGATGTTTATGATCTGATCCTCCATCACAAGAATCAGAGTATACTATTTCCAACAAATTGGTATCATAGCACATTGTTCTTGAGGGATTGTGAGATTTCATTTTCGGTTTATTGAGTGCTTGTGAGGTTCAAACATTAGAGAGTGAGTAACACCCATGAGTGCAGATATGGCGACTGGAAGCAATACAGGCCTTCATGTTCCTCAATTTTCTGGGATAAACTACCAGATTTGGGTAGTAAAAATGAGATCATATTTGAAGTCTTTTGGCTTATGGGAGTATGTAGCAGAGGACAAGCAAGTTCCTGCATTGAGAGCTAATCCAACCATAGCTCAAATAAAACAACATGAGGAGGAGAAGATGAAGAAAGACAAGGCTGTCACCTATTTACACTCAGCACTAACAGACTCGGTCTTCACTAGCATCATGCACCTGGAAACAGCAAAAGAAATATGGGATGATCTGAAGGAAAGGTATGAAGGTAGTGAAAGAGTCAAAAATGTCAAAATGTTAACTCTCAAAAGAGAGTTTGAAATATTGAAGATGAAGGAGAGTGAATCTGTCAAAGATTACTCTTCTAAGCTGTCAGAGTTGGTGAATCAGATGAGACTATATGGTGAGACAGTGGAGGACTACAAGGTTGTGGAAAAGATGTTAATAAGCTTGCCAAAAAAATTTGAAGCTAAAGTTGTAGCAATTGAGGAGTCTTGCGATTTAAAGAAGCTAACCATCTCAGAAATGATCTGTAAACTGCAAGCTCATGAGCAAAGAATGTCCATGAGAAAAGATGATGTAACTGAAGGTGCTTTTCAAGCAAGACTTCAAGAGAAACGGAACCTTGACAAAGGAAAAGGCAAGATGGATGGAGGCTCATCAGAATCTGTAGGAAAGAGCAAGTTTCCGCCTTGTTCAACCTGCAAAAGAACCAACCACTTGTCAAAGGATTGCTGGCACAAAGGCAAGCCACAATTTCAGTGCAATTATTGCAAGAGATGGGGTCACAAAGAAAATGTCTGCAGATTAAAAGCCAAACCAAATGCAACCACAACCTGCACAGCAAGCAAACTTCACTGATGAACAACCCGAAGCTGAAGATCACTTATTTACAATGTCTCAATCATGTTGCTCAGATTCAAAAGATGTATGGTTTGTCGATAGTGGTTGCGCAAGCCACATGGTATGGGATTCAAGTCTCTTCACTTCTCTAGACAGAAATGACAGAACCAAGATAAAGCTTGGAAATGGAGAAATGGTCCAGGCTACAGGAAAAGGTACTATCTCTGTACACACTAGCAAAGGTCCAAAATTAATTTCTGATGTGTTGTTAATTCCTGAATTGGATCAAAATTTGCTAAGTGTTGCACAATTATTGAAGAAAGGATATGCATGCTTATTTAAAGATAATTGCTGCATTATATCCAATTCATGTGGTGTAGAAATTGTTAAGGTTGAAATGGTTGATAAGAGTTTTCCATTCAAAATGGATCAAGTGAATTTCTCAACACTTGTTTCCAAACATAATGATCCTGCACAATGGAACAAAAATTATGGTCATTGTAATATGGATGCATTGAAGAAATTGAAGAAGAATGTTATGGTTAAGAACGTGCAAGCAACATATAGCACATATGGCTTACGTGATACATGTCAGAATGGAAAGTCACTCATGGAGCCTAATATTGATGAAGTTTTTGATGGAGTTTCAAGCAGTAAATTTGCTTTCAAGGATGGTGCAGTGGCCGATGGAAAAACAAAGTCACTTGCTGATGATTATGAAAAATGCAACTTGATGATGAATGAGCCTGCTTGCTATAAAAAAGCTACTCAAATTGATGAAAAGAAGCTTGCTATGGAGGAGGAGCTGATGATGAAAAAGAACCAAGCTCGATCCTCAGCAAAAGCTGAGTACATTGCTGCAACTGCTCCAAATCAAGCTAAAAGGATGGGAAAGGTTATAACAAACATGAATTATGTGCAAAAGAAACCTACAAGGTTATGGTGTAACAATTCAGTAATTTCAATGACTAAAAATCCAGTCCAGCATGGAAGAAGAAACTTGGAGTCTTCAAGAAAAGTTTCAAGGAGGAGTGTTGGACTATGTGAAACTTATCCAAAGACTCCCTAGCTAATGGTTAGTTCGGTTATTGGTATGTTTAGTTTAGTTTATGTTTAGTTTAGTTTGTTTAAAATCTTATAAGTTAAGCTTTAGTTTTATATTATTGTTTTTGATGGATGTGCTATTACTTGGAGTAGTGGTTAATGTCTTGGTAGTGGCAATTTCTTGAAGAGCACTCAGCCGTTAGATGCCAATGATAATGAGCAATCCAATGGTAGAACACTGCCTTGTATTTTCTTTATAAACCTTTGTAATTGTGTAATGGTTTTTTAATTTAATGAATTGAAGTAACTTTTAGCTAAATATTGAGTGAACTCTTTGGTTATCTCCTCAAAATCAAGAGTATTGTATTTTCAAAGTTATGTATGGTTATTGATGTTTATGATCTGATCCTCCATCACAAGAATCAGAGTATACTATTTCCAACAAGAAGCATCCTTGATGGTCTTGGAGACATTGCTGATGCTTCTGATCGTGGAAAGTTGATGATGCAACTCTCCCTGGAATGGCTGAAAAATGTTGAACAAGTTATGAAAAGTAGCTGAAATGTTTCGAATTTTACGGAGAGAATAGAGATCAAAAGGTTACCTTGAAAGCAGAGGAGAAAGTCTAGAAGTGATCAAAGTTGTGTGAGAATGATGATTTTTGCAGACAACACTTCACTTGTAATGTCAAATATTGTGAAGATGCCATTGTCCCTCTCTTTCACAACGTTCACAAGTTTTCATTACGATGCAATATATATATTGTTACGATCCTATTTTTATGTTTAAATTAATTAATCTAGTTAGTGGTTAATTAGATTATTATTTATTTATTTTTATTTATATAGTCATTAACCACCATTAACTGTTAGTAGTTAATGGATGGTGAGTTATTATATGATTAGTGACTCCCTAGTTTTAAGTTAGTGGATAAATTGTTAGATTCAAATCACCTATCAAAATTGAGTCATGTGTACATAGTCATTTACATTTAATTATTTTTTGAGTGGTACTATTGACACACCCCCTATCGGACTATTCATGCAATCATGCCCCACTTTTTTAATTACGTAGTCTTCTTTTTTTTCTTTTATCAAAATTACTTTAAGGGACATACAATTTAAGGAAAAAAAATCTTCTACAAAGTAAATCTAATAACCCTACATTCATTTTCAATAAAAAAAAATTAATAAAAAAATTTAAAAAAAAAACAACGTCCTTTTAATCCATTTTTTGAATTTTTTTTCTAACTCTTAAACCCTGAAATTTGCTTCTTACACATTAATAGGGATGGCAATGGATCAGATCGGGAATGAATACCTCAATATCCATCCTCGTATCCGTTTGAGATATATATCCTCATCCCCATTTCTAAATGAACGGGGTGGATTCGGATAATCCCCAAATCGAGGTAGAGATATCAATCCCCGCTTCATCTATATCCGTATCCGATGAAAAAATATATTAATTTTTATAGTTTACAAGAGAAAAATGTAACTGACATATGTAATGGTACATTTTATCCAATTTAAAGGAGAAACAAATACATCCAATAAAATTCAAATAAAAAACTTAATAATAACTTATATAATTAGAATTAACAATTATATAATAAATTTTTTATATTTTGAAAATATTAAAATCTATAATGGATTCGGATGGGGATGGATATCCATAGACGATATCCATCCTCATCCTCGAAAATAAAAAGAATATTAGAATGGCATTCATCCCTGCTCCGTCCCCGAAATAATAGTATCCATCCCCTTTTTAAAGTGAGCGGATTCTTACAAATATCCGTATCCTTGGATAATTTTGTCATCTCTATACACACATACAAAATATTATGAAAAAGTTTTAAAATGATATCAATCATATGGAAGAATTGTCTAAAAACAATATCAAACATCAGAAATAATTGTTTGAGAATGATATCAAGCATCTGGAAACAATTCATTCCCTAGAAGTAAGTTTAAAGTTTATTTTTTCTTTAGAATGATATCAAGTTGTCGTTGTGTTGAAGCAACCCTATTATTTTATTATTTTTATTTTTGTTTTCCACCATGAAATAAGGAGAAAGGGAAAAGAAAAGAAAAAACTCAAAAAATAAATCGAGAGACGGATCAGAGATAGGGTTCATTAAGTTTGAAAAATAAGTAAAAATGATAGTTTCAGAAATAAATCAAAAAAATTAATAAAAATATTTAATTTTATATAATTAAATCAAAATTTTAAAAGTAGGGCATAGACCGGCAGGGGATGTGCCAATAGCACCTCTCTTATTTTTTTATTTTTTATTTTAACGTGTACACATGACCCAATTTGGATGGTTAGACACAAATTTGAACACTATTTTTTGACAGGTGATTTAAATCCTAAATTGTTCTTAATTTTTAGTTGACTCTTCTATTTATTTGTTAGTCATTAACCACCATTAGGAGTTAGCAATTAGTGAATGGTGAGTTACTGAGTTAGTATGTGAGTAGTGACTCCCTAATTTTAAGTTGGTAGATAAATGGTTCCTAATTTTTAGTTGAAAATTAACCATAACACTTCTATTTATTTTTTAGCTGTACATTGCACCATCTTTCTTTTCTGTTTATCATAAATTCTACTTCTTAGAATTTTTGTGATTGTAACATACATATATACACACATAACTGATCAGGTGCAGGATCCCGCATATTTTTTATTTATAATCTCAATTGACACTAGTGTAACATCCCATATGAAAAAATGTGTGGAATTCCGGCTCCTGATAATTTTCAGATAAATACATACAATGCAATTTGAGTCTTCTACTGCTAAAAACCATATAATAAATTTGGACGTCTTAAAGAAAATTATTAAGCCATGGAAATAAATGCTTGTTTTGAAAGCTTTAAAATTCCATATTGGCAACCTCTGAAAGTGAGATTGAGACTGAGGGGATGTTTGGTACAGGATAATGTTTGTATGAGAATGAGAATTTCTCATGTTTATTACTAGGCTTGCGTTTTTTTATGGGATAATTACCCCGGTGGCCATCGACTTTTGCCACCACTATCAAAATGGCCATCGGATGGGAAGTTGGTTTAGAAATTACTCATTGACATTTTGATGCCAATAACTGGATTGAATCAATTTGCTCATAATAAGTCTCGTAATAATAAATACATCAACATTATTAAATAACATTGATAATTCAAACGGAAATAAGTTTTGTAATTAATACATCAACATTATCAAATACAATACATCCCATCTAAAATCTCACATTTTTCATCTCACTATATGTGGCATATGAGGTGTCTAATTGTGAGTATCCTACCCCGTGTATCCACTCATCATTTGACACCTCACATGCCACATGTAGTGAGATAAAAAATGTGGGATTTTAGGTGGGATGTGTAGCATTACTGTATCAAATAACATTAATAATTCAAACTGGAAATAAGAGTAACCCCAAAAGACTCTTCAGATAAGATATTTTTAAAGTCAAACGAGCTACGTTAGCATATTTGGCTCCAAAAGACTCTTCAAATGAGATTCTTCAAATAAGATTTTGCTTCTCTCTCTTCAATATTGAAGAACAACTTCTTTTTTTTCAATTATTATTATATTAATTTTATATTAATATTTAACATTTATAACCCCCCCCCCCCCCCCCCCCCCCCCCCCCCCTTCCTTTTTTTTTTTTAATCTTTTTAATTAAATTCAATTAATATATAATAAATTTTAATTTATAAATTTTATCATCATAAAAAATTGAAAAATTATACCATTGGAAATGTCTCATCTAGATATTTAAAATAAGACTAATATTGAATATTTAATAACAACATATTAATAATTTGGAAGGTCATTCAAATGATTTTTCGTATCTATCTAAAAATAATACTAGTTTCACATGTATGAAATTAGTGTATTTGAAAAGTTGAATGTTTTCATTAAAATAATATAAACCCATTTTAATTGAAGAGTCTTTTGGAATGACTCTTCTTTTTTCACTTATCAAATTGCCACGTAAGTAAGCAAATAGACATCCGAAGAGTAAAAATAGAAGAGTCTTTTGGTGATGCTCTAAGTTTTGTAATAATTTCATCAACATTATTAAATAACAACAATAATAATAATTCAACTATAATAATTTCCCACAAGTCAACCACTATTCTAGTATTCTGCAGTTTCATGGATTCATTAAACACTCTCAGGGCCGTTTGGTTTGAGGTAATCAAAATAATATGATTCCTAAGAAAGTTAAACACAATAATTTGATTCCTAGGAAACCTGTATATATGTGTTTGGTTGTGCATAAGAATATTATGTCAGATTACTGGGAATGTTAGATAATTGTGTTTGGTTACACATGGAAATCTTATTTATATATATATAGTCTTTCTATTATTAGTTCGTCCTGATATAAAATATATCAGGACGAAAAATGTGAACCATAGATTATGGAGAAGTTTTGACAAATGCATACATTTTGAGTCAAAATATGTAAATCTAATGGTCTACATTCCTCATTCTGATATATTTTATATCAGGACGAACTGACAATAAAAAAATTGTATATATATATATTATTAGTATGTATATAATATTAATATATATTAATATATATTATATTATATATATTATTATATACGATATATATTATTTAATTTATATTAATTACTTTTTTTTTTATTTAAGGTGGGTCCCATGACGGGAATCATATGGAGGGTAATGTATAACCCACTTGTTAGGGTGGGTTTCACATTAGCCCCTTGGAGGGTAATCACTTTCCTGAGAATAAAAAAAGGGGTAATTACCCCGGTGGCCATCGACTTTTGCCACCACTATCAAAATGGCCACCGGATGGGAAGTTGGTTTAGAAATGGCCATTTTTGACAAACAATGTTACACTAATGGCCATTCCGTTATAACACCGTTAACTTTGTGTAAGAATGTTACACTAATGGCCATCAATTTGTTCACTTGGTATCAAAATGGCCATTATAATCATTTTTCTCCAAAATTACTCTAGTGGCCATCCATTTGGTCAATTGGTATCAAAATGGCCATTACAATTGTCCAACTTTTTTTTGACCATCCATTTGGTTAATTGGTATCAAAGCAATCATTATATGTACAACTATATTCTGTTAGAAAAATAGAGTAAGCAATAATTAAAAAAAAAAAATCATTCAATAGAGAAAATGAAGAATTCATTTGATTTTATATAATTTAAGTCTCATACACATCAAATACTATTTGTCAAACTGCACAAGTATACCAAAATCCCCTACACAAGTATACCAACTTGTTCCTTTTAATCTTCAGCTTAAAAAGAAAAAAAAAACAAGGAAAAAAAAAAAAACAATAATGTCTTTTGTTAAGGTTGGTAGTTATTTTAGATACCATGAAAATTGGTTGTCAAACTTTTATGTGGTTTTGAATATGGTGCAATCATGTATGGTTTTTAAATAGTTTTCATATTAAAAGGAACAAGTTGGTATACTTGTGTAGGGGATTTTGGTATACTTGTACAGTTTGACAAGTAATATTTGATGTGTATGAGACTTAAATTATATTAAATCAAATGAATTCTTCATTTTCTCTATTGATTTTTTTTTTTAATGATTGCTTACTTTATTTTTCTAACAGAATATAGTTGTACATATAATGATTGCTTTGATACCAATTAACCAAATGGATGGTCAAAAAAAGTTAGACAATTATAATGGCCATTTTGATACCAATTGACCAAATGGATGGCCACTAGAGTAATTTTGGAGAAAAATGATTATAATGGCCATTTTGATACCAAGTGAACAAATTGATGGCCATTAGTGTAACATTCTTAGACAAAGTTAACGGTGTTATAACGGAATGGCCATTAGTGTAACATTGTTTGCCAAAAATGGTCATTTCTAAACCAACTTCCCATCCGATGGCCATTTTGATAGTGGTGGCAAAAGTCGATGGCCACCGGGGTAATTATCCCTTTAAAGTATACGGTCTAGAAAGAATGAAAACTTCTTTTATGAAAGAGTTCATTTTTACTCATCCCCTTGAAGGAGGTAAGCATTACCCTCCTTTCCAAACACATGATATATGTTCATGGAGGGGTAAAATTGTCTAAAAATATAACAGGGTTTGAACAAATTTACTACCTCCATAGACACATGTCATGTTGTTGGGAGGAGGTGAGCAAAAGTAAACTATTTATAAAATATCTTTAAGCCAAATATATATATATATATATATGATAATGGAACTTGCAAATCACTGCATCACCCATATGTTTTGTGTAATGTTGTGTTAGGAACTTTTCAAGCAGGGACCTGGAGTATATCTTTTACTATTAGGATACTATCAAAAACCCTCCTCTAGTTTCCTTTTTGACTAAAAACCACCTTATAGTTTTTTAATGGTTAAAAACCACCCTATTTTTTAATTTATTAGTCAAAAACCACCTTAGCATTAACATTTCTAACCAAATATAACATTTTACCCCTATATTAAAATTTACACAAAAAAATAAATCAAAACAAATAATATTCAATTAAAAAAATATTAATAACAAAAATATATAAAAATATTCTTTTTCTTTCTCCTCTCTCTCTCTCTCTCTCTCTCTCTCTCACGTTTCTTGCAGGTGGGATGGTGGTTGGATGTTTTGTTGTGGTCTGGGGTGGTGTGGCTGTTGATTGGAATTTCAGAGGAGAGAGAGGCGTAAGGATTTGGTGGTGTGGTTATTGATGGCGTTGGATTGGCTGGGTAGTGACTAGTGACAGATCTAGCAAAGCACCACAAAAATCCAGCCACCATCAATCTTTATTTGGAAAGAAACGGTGTTGAGGGAGATAGAGAGCGAGCGATCCATAGATTGAGAGAGAGAGAGAGAGAGAGAGAGAGAGAGATTGGGGATTGAGAGAGAATGGAGAAATAGAAGAAATTATTTTATTTTTTTTAATTAATATATTGTGGAAAAATAATGTATTTGATTTTTTTTTATTTAATATTAGTTTCTTATCAAATAATTATTTTATTTAAATTAATATTATTTAATATTGTTTGAATATAGGGTAAAATGGTATTTTTGGTTAGAAATGTTAATGGTAAGTTGGTTTTTGACTAAAAAATAATAATAATAATAATAATAAATAAATAAAAAACATTGTGGTTTTTGGCCATTAAAAATTAGAGGGTGTTTTTTTGGCCAAAACGAAACTAGAATGTGATTTTTGACCAAAAACCCAAACTAGATGGGGGGTTTTTGATAGTATCCCTTTACTAATAGAATTTTTATTGAGTAGAGTTTTAATAAAAAAATTGTACGGTAAAACATCATCGGTAACAATGGTGGATCTTGATTCTCTTCTAACTTATTTTTTTTTCCTCTTTATTTTTTCAAGTTTTTAACAGCTCAATGGTCTACTATTCAAAAGTGTTTTTTTTTTAAAAAAAAAAAAAAAAAAATTGTAGTCGTTTGATTATCAAGCTAGTAGAACTTGTAATCTGTCAGGAAATAAAGATTAGGGCTACAGTAGCCGTTAGTTGCATTTTAATTCCCTAAAGATGAAAACGCACCGTTTCATCCCTTCTAGAAGTAATTGTCAAAACTCAACCATCTAGGTCGTTTTGATTAGTTGGTTGTAGAACATGTTGGTGAGAGTGTGAAGCAGCAGATTACTACTCTCATTTATTTAGACCATCAGTATGTTGTAGTGAGTGTGTAACAGGGGATTATTTCCTCAGTTAGTTAGCCTGCTGGCTTTCCATCGATTATATTCTGTATTGAGTAGTGGAATGAGAGGAGGATTTACAACAAACTTCTCTCTCTTGATTTCTCTCCCTCTTCTCTCTAACAATCTGTTCTATCTCTCTCTTTCCTCTGTATTCATCTGAAACAAGGAAACAATTGGATTAAACTCACAAAACTGGATCAATCTTTCATAAAAATATTATAACAAAAAGGTTGGGCATAACATAATCCTTTTGACAATTAATTGAAAAAAGTTGTTTTTTGCATGCCTTAAATTTTAAGATTTTGCAAGAAGTTCTTTTCGAGTTTTTTAATTTTATTTTATATTAGGCTTTGTTAAACTTATTGTATTAGGCTTTGTTAAAAATAACCAAACGATTTAAATGATCAAAAGAGCACCGTAAAGACTATACTTGGAGAAACTCTTTCAAACAAAGCCTGATACATATTTATTTCTCCCAAAATTTATTTAAAAAAAAGCTGGGTTATGCACTTGCTCTGCATTTAACAAAATTCTATGAATTAATTAATGTGTATTACCATTAAAAAAAAAGGCTTAGTGATCTAAAACCCAAGTGTATAGTATCAAAACTATGGAGAAGGCTACACATAAAATATGTCTATCACTGTGGTGTGGTGTCTGTTTAGTTCCCTCTAAATCAAAAGCAAAAGACTTATTTTTCTGTTAATTTTGTGAATATAATTTTTTTTTTTTGGGTCTCAATCTTCATCTGAGCTTGATCCTTCTGAGTTTGAACCCTTTTCATGCACGTTGCCATTGGCAGCAGGGCCCTTCTTTTTGGTATCTTTCTCATCTTCCTCGTCTTCGCTGTACTCACTCTCGTAATCATCATCATACTCCTCTTCTTCGTTCTCCTCTTCCTCCTCTGCTCCATCCTCCACGATGGGTCCTTCTTCTGACACAAGACTGCCCCGAGTGCCAGCCCGAGTTCGTTTCTGAATCTTAACCTTCAAGTTTGTTCTTCGGTCACAACCTATCCAGGAATCGCACAAGCAGTGACATGTCAAATTGTAATTGCCCTCTGACGGGGCCTGGATTTTGCCCATCACCAGTCTGGATCCACTTCGCACCTTCTTAACTGCTTCTCGAACTGCCACACTTGTGTCCTTCACATTAGCGCCTGACCCTTCCTTCGTCTCCTGAATTGCCTTTGAAGCTGCAGCTATAGCTGCAGCTTCATCCATGAAACTCACCTTTTGGGAAAACCATGAGTTATTTGAGACCGAGTCTGCAAGCAGAAACCAGAAATTTTCTTCCTTGTGGAATGGGAAGTTAGGGGCATGAGGGAGGGCACCAATCAGGCCATTACCACGTTTGAGAGTTACCCAAGCTTGAATTGTGACAACATCACCCTCCTGTACACCCTCTTCACCCTCAGTCTCACATGTAACTTCAACTGTTACAGAAGGCATCATTTCCAACACCGTTTCAACATCTTGTACTTCTGCATCAGAAAATCCAGCTACTCGAGTAAGCAGCTCAACACGGTCTTGCAGGGCCATGTCCCGGAACTCCTGGAAAGTTCTTACCTTCTGCAATGGAAGATTCATAAACTCTAATTAGTGGGAATTTAAAAAAGAAAATGGTTCACACAAACTGAATTTAATCCAAATGAGCTATATATCAAATTCAGTTTGTTCGATACATTCAGTTTCAATCAGGTGGTCCGAAGTGTATTTGCAGGTTTACAAGAAAAGAAAATAAACTCCATAAATATATTTGCATCACTCAAAACCAATTATTAGTCTGGGTTTAAACCGGATGCATTACATATCATCCTTCAAAGAAAAATACTTGTGAAAACCATCATGAGCATCAATGTAACCTGATAATGTAGAGTTCACATTGACAGCTAGTGGGAACACTATACTAAACAACTGCATCTAACATATTATCCACTGACCTTGCGGGCTATTTTTTTAATAGCAGTTTCACTAAAATGGGGAAGCTGCATGAAGGGTGCAGTGCCTTCAGGGAATCCTCCGCCCGCCTTCCTGGAACTGAGAGGAACAGCCTGCATCACAGACCATTAAAACAAACAGAAATCTTAGTGTTGATATGACCAATTGAATAAAACTTTAACAGGAATGAGTAAATATTAAATGATAAAAGCAGTATGCATGCAGCAATGGTAGATGCTATGGAAGCAGAGTTTCAAGCACAAATTAAGTTTCAACTGCAAAGGCACGCTGGAATAGTGGCCTGAGGTGACTAGCAGATTAATATCTGACAAACCAGCATATTGACAAGATATGCAAACAAGGGTTGTTTTCAAAGAAGTTGGAAAGTAATCTTTGTGAGTTGTGACCAAGCATACTGGAAATTTTGAAGGAACCACTAAATTGAGCAAAGTGAAATTAAGAAGATCTACAAGGGGGTGAAAAGGCATGTTGAAAAAGAAAGAGAAAGAAGGAGATGCTGTCATGCATCTATTGGTTGAACTTGAAAAATTATTTAATAGTCACATTCCAGGATATTCACTTTAATGTAGTTACTAATTTCATAAAATTAAAACAATGCAATCAAAATGGATAGATAATAAATAATCAATTTCTTCTTTAGTATGTTGCTATTTTTTAGAAAAATAATAATAATAATAATAATAAAACCATTTTATGATGATAATAATTCATAGATACCTGAATGATACATTGAGAAAGCTCAACAACCCCAATTGCTGGCCTAAGCCATCCATGCCCCTGCGCTGTGCGTGGAATAAGTGCCATCTGCACGAAGAGACTGAACCGTTAATAATGCTAAAGAAAACAAACTCTAAGCCCAAACAAATAGATGTCACCAAATACAGTAAAACAATAGTCCCTAAGAGATGACATATATTAGAAATCAAGACAAAAGAATGGGACACCTCACATACAAAAGGAGCAATTTGCTGAAGACTTGATAAACAAAGGAGAAAAGGAGGGGGAGGAAAAAAAAAAGAAAAAAAGAGAATTGATAAACAAGAAACTCATGCACAACCAGTATAGTAGATGTGCAGATTACATTCTAGCATGTACCCTTGTTTAAATCTCCAATTAGAAACTGAATGTTGGTAATCTATATGTTCGTCAAAGATATAAAGCACGGACAACAAATTGTTATTTCCAACAACCAGGCCAAGTGCTGTCAAAAGTTTTGGTTTTGGGGGATTTTCACCTAAAATACAGAAATCCAGAATATAAAAAAGAACTCTATCTCCAGTCCTCAGTTATCTTTCCATGATACTTCCATAACCCAGGTCCTAGGTACATGGTTCCCAAAGAAAAAACTGCTTCATTGTGTTGACACAAATACTTAAAGAAATGATGAAGAATAATGTATGAAATAAGTGCCCAATGAAGACTTTATGGCATGCTCAAAATGAATATCAAAGAGTTTCTGTACACAATCCAATATTCGATCAAAATAACTGCCAATATAACAATTTGACTCAACTAAGCCTTAACCCCAACAAAATGGGATCACCTTTATGAATTATTTTTGCCATTGTACTCTCTCTTAAGTTATACCCTCCATGATGTCCCGTAAAATTGTCACATGAAATTTGATTCAACTAAGCCTCAATACAACTAAATAGATCAACTTTGTGAATTATTTTCACTATTCTACTCCATCAAAAGTAATACCCCATATAGTGTTCCACAAAAATGTCACAAGTTAATGACAAGGACAGTTCCAGTTTAAAACTCCAATAATTCACTCATAAATGCACTAGGAAAACAAATTTTAGAGTGGATACAAAAGAACTGCTGCTTGTGCGCTAATAATTTTCAAAAATGAAAGAATTTAAAAAAGATAAAATCGATTATGTTTCCCTTTCATCAACTAAGTTAACCACAGCAGGCTCCTTATATGACTCATCTCACCATTGTTAAAGATGCCTTATTGAAAGCTCAATAGTGCAGGCTCACAGGAGATGATACACTGTTAAATGCCATTATCACCAATCCTAGAAGTCTAATAGAGGAATATAAGCCACAAGACATAACAATTACCTTCATCAATTCTTCAAGGAGGCGAGGTGAAAGTTCTAGCACACGTCTGAAATCACCAAGCAGAGCTGGAGACAAGGCAGCTGATTCACGAGTTAATTGAGCCTGAATCAATAATTCTGTCTGAACAGAAAAATGGCACAGAAGTAAGCATATGATAATTCATTAAAGGTTATAAAAACATATGTAACTTGTCAGTTAGGATAAATATTGGTCCATAAAATTACCTTAACTATGGCTGGATGCTGCTTCAAAAACTTTGCTTGCTCTTGCTTAATATTTTTAAGGTCCAGATTCAATTCACTCCTGACTGACATAAACAGCTTTTGGAGAGGCTCATCTTGAGTCCTAAGGACTGGAATTTCCATATATTCAGCAGCCTTGATGAAAACTTCCATAACTTTGCTGTATAATCAATGTGTCACATTACAGAACCAAAATAACATAAAGACATCACCTGTTTACATTAAATGGATGATGCAAAACTGTAAACATTAATTTCAGTGATTTCTCAATGACAGACATAACTAGTGCTTCCAAATCAACAAGTGGTACACTATGACAATCATCAACTGCTCCAAAAACTTTTGCATCTTTAGGTGATTTTACAACGGAATAGCTAAATCAACATATCATTGTGTACTAATAATCAAAATAACATAACTACACACATGTTAATATCAATACAGTTAGAACAGTCTTGACGGAAGTAACCATGGAGGTCATGCCTTTCCTACTTATGTCATGTAAAGGTCCACAAGGAACACATGCATGCTATCACCGTAGAAAGTTACCTCACACGGTGCATACATAAATCTGATACTGATGTACGGTGGATGTGATACATTGAGAACAATTGAACAAGATTAAACACAAAAAAAATAGTGAGAAGAAACAAGTACCTAGGGGCCAAAGAAGGTTTCATTAAGTGATAGTACGTGTACAGTGTTTGATGCATTACGTAATTTCCAGTATATTTTGATGACCTTGAGAGATAAATAACAGCTATCATCAATGGCAGGAGAATACAAACACCAACTATCCAAAGTAAGAGTATTCCACCAGATGCCCCATCAATGTCTAGCAAGAATTGCGGGAGTGCTATGCCCATTTGAAATCCCTGCATCAGCAAATTAGGATATTAGTTTCAACTTTCAAGAAGGTTACTGGTAGATGACTTGCTAAATTTTTAAGGAAATAAGATACTAATTGCCATCGGTGTTTCTAGAAGAGAATGGAACATTACCTGTCTCCCATCAGGATGGCCATATTTTTCAAAATTTTCACGGGATATTGGATCTGTCAGAGCTTGATAAGCCTTGGATATGAACCCCACAAAATAATCGTGGGCCTCTGTGAAATTAAAATACAACAGTTGCTGAGCACATGTTAATATTCAAATGCCAGATGTTTCTTGTTAATTAAATATCAAATGAACAAACTCCCGACCAACCAAAAAACAAACACAACTAAAACAACTTCAACCTGGATCTGGGTTTTTGTCAGGATGGTATTGTATGGAGAGTCTCCTATATGCCTTCTTTATTTCTGAATCTGAAGCTCCAGGTTCCAATCCAAGTATGCTGAATGGTTCAAAAACTTGAATCTGCATTAAATAAGTAAAAACATCAAACATCAAACATATAAAGATGAAATGATCATACAGGTAATCAATTAAAACTTTACCGAACATCTTACCTCCCCACTCATACTTTTGATATAATAAATAAGGACTATCATGACAACCCAAAGCAGTACTAGTGTCAAGTTACTACAAGTTGAGAAGTTTGAGATCTGCAAAATAAATCCAATACATCGCAGATACAAATGACAACATTTAATCAAACAATTGAACTCATTCCATATTTAAGATTTTAAGAAACATTAAAATGTCAATAAGGAACTCACCCGCTTAAATATAGATTTCCGGTACTTCCCTGAACGAGTACACTCAGAGCACTGGCAGTGGATGCTCTTTGCTTTCCTTGAGAAAGCATGGCACAGCTGATTTATAGTATAAGGCACTACAAAGAGGGCCATTATTGTCAAAATGAAAATTGGGAACAATGCACTAGTCTCTTCGGATGCAGCCATTATGACCTTCAATCCAAAAAAAAACTCCTAGATTGTAACTGTTCCTGCAGAAACTACCTTGATTAGAGCTGTTATTTCAACCAACCTAAGTATGTAAGAGCAAGACTACACAATAAGTCCAATCAAGTAAATATTCGTTTCGGTGAAAATATCAGGGGTCCAAATTTTTGAAAATTTCAGTCAAATTATCACCAATATCCTCAAAATGTTGGGGATATTTAAGGATATTTTTTATATCGGTCACCCCAAAATATGGAAAAAGTTTCTTGTATTAGAATGTGATTTTTATATTTAGATTTAAGAAGGTACAGAATTGCTGCAATTTGTTCCATCTCCGCTGTACTAGAATCCTATAACATCTTCAGGTCTCAGAAAACTTTCAGGTCTTCAGATTAAACAAAAGTTCAATTTTCAGGTTTCCACAGGACATTACGGAATTATAACAAGTTAATGTAATTCTATATAAAAGTATAAAACCTGAATATATTAGCTAGTTAGCAGGTTTTGTACATCTTTAAGGGAAATACTTTGTTGGTTGGAAAACTCATGGGTAATTAAGTGTATTTCTTTTCTGAAGGGGGTTCCAATTAGCCCGTTGGTAGGTTCAGGTTGGTAGGTCGATAGGTCGGTAAGTCTGGTCCTCTTACAACCATGCATGGGGGTTGGTTTCAATTCCACGTACATCTTGTAAAAAAAAATATTCGTAGACAATTTATTTTTTTGTTTATTTACGTCTGCAATTATGATATATATGTATATATATAGGAATTATCAAGTGAGGGATCCCACACTCACCAAAAATTCCTGCAGAATCCTGCACCTGATAGCCTCTCTCTCTCTCTCTATATATAATATATATATATATATATTCAAATAATCCCCTTATACCGGGATGTAGGTTGGATGGACATTAGTACTCCTTATATGATGATTATATGAGTGTCTAATAGTAGAGTAGGCTAGTTGGAACCTGAGTCTGAAACCAAAAAAAAAAAAAAAAAAAGGGAAAAAATCTGTATTTGGAATGTACTTATTTACCCATGAGTACCAACCAATGGCTTGCATTTCTATTAGAGATGCATGTTATATAAACCATAGTGTTTTGCTAAATACAAGACATTACTTGTGAAAGCCTGTTTGCCTATAGAAATCCAACTCAAAATCTTCAGTTATGAAGAAAAATTAAGCAGCGGTTATTAGTTGATTGACATAATTTCCTGTACTTATTTTCTTAACCCATTAGAGCTTGCAGGTTGGGCAGATTGGGCAGGCTGGAGCTTCATTTTTCTTTTTTGAGCCATACCTATGAGTACTGCCCAAACAGACTTGCCCCTTGATCTTGGGCAGTTGGGCGTACCAATCAATTTAACTTATTTCGGTTTTTCTTAATAAAAAGCCAACCAAATTAAGTCTACATAATCAACCAAAATCTAAAATCCTCACAACTTCTATTAGAGTCAATCTCCATCCTTTAACATCAAAATAAATAATAAAATTATATCATTCCAAATAAACAAAAAGGCAAGAAAGTTACAAACAACATAATTAAAAAAATAAAAATAAAAATAAAAAAATAAAACCTAAGGAGTGAAATGTGTACTATTCTTATGAACATCACATGAATCTAAATTACTGGCCAATGTCCATGATATGCATGAATCTAAATCACCAGCCCTAAGTAAAAATCTTTAAATATTTTCCCAAGTAAATGTATTCAAGTCACCAAGAAATTAAACAATACTCAAAAATAAACAAATAATTTATCGATAGAGATCTAAACAGCAGGACATCAAATCAGTTTTGGCTTACATATGTATAGATTTTATCCTAGCAACTAAAAATGTCATTTTATTAGAAAGGGAAAGGGTAAAGGATTATATAAAAATGGAAGAAGCCTACAAAATGAGTCAAAGCAACCGAAAAGATACAATTTTTTTTTTCTCATTTTGACCTTGTTAAAGGCCACTAGAGCCAAGCAGGTTGTTTCTAAGTGAGTTGAGTCAGGACTACTGCTATTGGTTTTGGGACCATATGAATCATAAACTGTAAAAATTATAAGAAATTAAGAATACATGTATGTTTCAAACTACAAAATGGTAGTTTTCTAATCATGCTCAAAGGATATAATTTCATATGTTTCATTTCAATCCAAAATGAAATTTGACACTGTAAACGGGATTTTCGTCGACATATCTCAGAACAATAATAACATAAGCTACAAGAAATGCTTCACATGAGTTTTGTAGAATTTAAAATTTTGCTCGGTCAATCTTCGAAAAATAAATTTTAAAAAATAAAATAAATAAATAAAAAGGCATTATGCAAACATGATGGTATACGATATTGCAGCAGCAACAGTTTCGAAATCTAACACAAAACTAACTTTTCAAATCTTTAACAAGCAAATCAATCCAGACCCATAAATTAAAAATTAATTATTCAGCTCTAGAATATCATAAAATAGTTAAAAAAAAATCGGGTCTTTCGAGTTCTAGATTCGAACATACCAGTGACGAGATGCGACGTAAGAGAGATTTCCAAGGGGCTGAAGATGCGGCGGAAGAGAATGAGAGACGGGTTGGAGATCCTGCGCACCAGAGCGAGGATATGAAAATGAGAATCGGAGACTCAGAAGAAATTAAGAAAATAGAAATAGGGACTAGGGTTTTTTTTGGGATATTATTATAAAATACCATCTATTGTTCATTATTTGTCAAATTCCACCCTATAGTTTCATTTTTAGCTAAATTCCCCTTTTGTTAACAGTTCTAACAAAAATACCATTTTGCCCTTCTATTCAAATATGAACAAAGAGAAAAAAAAAAAAAAAAAATGTACAAATCAAGGAACACCCAAAATTACATATTATCCTTCAAAAAAAATAAAAAAAATAAAAGGGATTACAGATTATCATAAAACATTAATAATGATTAATGTTAATTTATAAAAGCACTCACTTTGATTACCTCAACCTTTGTCAAAGACACAAAGATTGCCCTTCGTCAAATTGCAATGAAAGAAAAATAAATCCAAACTTAAAAAAAGAAAAAAAAAATCACAAAATTAGGCAAATAGCAAAACAATTGAATTGAATTGAATTGAATTGAATGAAGGCAAAGCTCATACAATCTCATCCGCATACAAACAACAGTCTACAGATCGGATCTTGAATTATAACAATTCCAACAGATCTAATCCATCGTGATCCCTTACCTATTTCACAATTATAGTGGGGGTTTGAGTTATGTTATGCGCACTTTACAAATATATTCTTCCTAATGTTATAAGATTAGATATCTCTCGGACTCTCAGTTGTGGTAGTGAACATGCGAATGCAATGTTTGATCTCTAACGGATTTCATAATTGTTTGGTGGCAAAATTAAAATACAGTGTTGAATTTCAAAATCACCCAAAAACGGGATAAATGTGGCGGTGACTAGATTTGCTTTATTATATTTAATTAAGTACTGCCCAACTGGTGTGTAGAAAATAGGTGGGTCTGATTTCAATTGAATGTCAGTTGATTTTATATAGCATTAAAATAAGATGTTAGACGAAAACCCACATGTTTGAGTGAAAAAAAAAAACTCAAAAGCCTACGAGTTAGGAGTTAGGAGTTAGGAATTAGGATTAGTTGTCCTCTTTTTGTGGCAAGTTTTTAACCATTTGATCAAATACTTTTGACAGTTGGGAATTGTTATCACTGTGTATTAAGTATTAACTATGTATGTTACATTCATTTTTTTTCTTAATTTTTTTTATGGGAAATGCTTTTGAATGATCTAATTGTAAGGATTAAGGGCCATTTATTACTTTGTCCATTTTATTGATAAGAGTAAGCTGGGCTATTTTTTATTTTTTTTCTTTTGAAAGGAGCTGGGCTACGTTGGACAAAACTTGTTGGGCCAAAGTCAAGACCCATTTTTTAAATTTATATGTCCATACTCTATAGAACTAAGGGCCCATTTACTAATTAGGAAGGAGTAGAATTGGAATCTACAATATTACAATGTCTATAAATAATATAATAGAAGAGATGAGGTTAAGCTATGTTTGGGTTTGCTTTACTTAAGAAAAAAATCTACTTATAGCTTCACTTAAGAAATAATCAATTTAAGAAAAAGTTGGTAAGTGTTTGGTAAACTAAATTTTAAAATTGCCTAACTTTTGAAAGGATGGAAAATGTATTGAACAAAATTACTAAAATAGACATCATTAATAATATAAATATAAAACATATAAAAAGAAAAAATAAGAAATTTAAACAGAAGAAAATATATATATATATAACTGAGTCAACTCGCTCATCTTAACACTAAGTTGCTGAGTCAACTCACTCACTCAAGCTTTGTTAATGGAATCTCCAACTCAACCTCCAAATCTGACACCGTCTCTCGCTCGTCGCCGACATCAATAGATCGTCATCCTTCATCCCTCGTCGTTGAGAGCATCGCCATCACTGGCGCGAAAAAATCGAGAGGGAACAGCAACGGAATCGGGATGGAAAATCAACGTGGGAGGAAGAGGACATAGCGGTGAGGTAGATTTGGAGAGAGACTCAACAGCGAGGAAGAGAGACGCACGGAGGTGGCGGCTGCGAGGGAGGCGAGGTGGCGTCAACATCAGTGGTGGACACGGAGGGATCTCCTCCGGCCTCCTACTCTGGTGGTGGCCACCACCATTGTTCAATTTCTGTTTTTTATATATTAGTTTTTTATTACATTATTATTAAATCTAAGGGTAATACTGTCTTTTAATAAAATAGCGAGGGTATTTTGGACATTGCGTAAACAATAAGCTAGCTTTTGTTTCAAAAAGCAACCCCCAGCCAATTTCTCAAAAGTTACTTGTTGGAGAAGCAAATTGTAAAATAAGTGCTTTTGGGAAGTTTAACAAACATCCATTTGCTCAAAATTTGAGAAATAAGTGATTATTTCTCAAGAAAAAACAATCTCAAACATAGCCTTAGTCTGTTGGTAAACCCCTCACGTTTGTGTGTGATACTTAAAAAAAAATAAAAATAAAAAAAAAATAAAAAAAAATAAAAAAAATTTGATATACAATATAATAATGCTTTTTTTTTTCCTGCTTGAAAGAGAAACACTATTATTTATAAGCTATGCTATTGTATAAGTTTTTTTTTTTTTTTTTTTTTTTTTTAGTGATGCTATACATCTCACCTATAATCTCATCATTTTCATCCCAATACATGTGGCAGCTGAGTTGTCATTTAATAAGTGGATACACATTAATTGTTGTGTGGATACATGGGTAAATGGGATAAATTACAATTAATGTGTATCTACTCATCAAATGACACATCAACCACCACATGTTTTGGGATGTAAATGGTAGGATTGTAGGTGAGATGTTTAGTATTACTCTTTTTTTTATAGGTTACGAGAGTGATTACTAACTATGGAATTATAATGCTTTTGGTGGTATCATCGTATATAAGATCACGGCTGCATTGAATGAACTCCAGCTCTCGACATCAAGACCGACAAAGAGCCTATTGGACCTAGCAAGGAAAGAAAGTCGCAGAAGGGGAGTAGCGGGCAGATATAAAAGATTTTGTAGAACAACTAAATCCATATACATTGTCCCTCACGAGGGATCCCTTATTTTAATTTCGAAAAGGACCTTGATGAAATCACAATAGTTTTTATGAATTTTGATCCTTTTTTTTTTTTTTTTGTATGATAAGTTTATTGAAATCTACCTATAAATAAAATTTGAAAATTTTTCAACCACTAGAACAATTTTTCTTGAATCTCATTTTTCCGATGACTTCATATTTAACAAAATCGAGATAAATAGTTCTGCTTCAAAAAAATTCAAATTTTATTCATAGATACATTTTATTAAACTTATCATTTAACTTATCATTCATAAAAAAATCAAATCAAAATTCATAAAAATCGATGTGATTTCATCAAGGTCCTTACCGAAATTAAAATAAGGGATCTCTTATTGACTCAAGGATTTAGTTTTTTATTATTTTATTTTATTATTATTTTAATTTTAAGACTCAACATTTAATTAAAAACAAATTAAGGGAAAATTGCATTGAAGTCCATGAGTTTTGCCTAAACTAGAGCAATAGCTGACTTATCCTAAGATTACATGAAGATACCTTTGACCCAGACATTGACTGTTAGACTTAACGCCCATGTTAACTTATGAGGGATACTTATGTCATTTTACTCAATTATAATAAATTTTAAAAAAAATAGATAGATCAGGCAATAACAAACCAAACTAGTTATGGAGATTCATCAAAACCAAACCAATTATATAGAGTTTACATCAAACCCAACACAAATTCACATCAACACCAAACACAAAATTCAAACAAAAACACAAATCTCCATTAGAGATCTCCTCTATCAACCAAACCCCTCGTCGTCATCTCCATTCACGATCCTCCATTAAAAGCGTCGTTCTCTCCCCCCGCTCCTTCCACTCCCGTAACTATTCTCTCCCCATGCTCCCTTCATATGAGGAATTTGATGATCTTCTCCAAGGTGGAGAAGATTTGTAATTTTCTTTTCTCAAAAAATAGAAAAATTCTTAATTTTGTGGTTATAGTCTCTTTTTAATCTTTATATATAGAGAGTGGTTTTGTCCTAAGGGACCTCTTATTTTAATTCGGTATGGAATCACATCGATTTTTATGAATTTTAATATGAATTTTTTTTGTTGATGATAAGTTCAGTAAAATCTACCTATGAATAAAATTTGAAATTTTTTTAAGTACTGTAACTATTTTTCTTGAATTTTTCTATATTTCTCCCATTTTCAATGACTCTATATTTTACAAAATTGAGATAAATAGTTCTAGTGCTTAAAAATTCTCAAATTTTATTCATAGGTAGTTTTCATTAAACTTATCATTTGTAAAAAATTCAGATCTAAATTCATAAAAATCGATGTGATTTCATCGAGGTCATCACCAAAATTAAAATAATGGATCTCTCACTTGAAAGTTCCTACATATATAATGGTTCTCTCATAAGAGATCTCTTGTTTTAACATAAAGTAATGACCTCCATGAAATCCATCGATTTTAATCTAAGTTTTTTTTTGTGGATGATAAATTTAATGAAATCTATTTGTAAACCAAATTTGAAATTTTTTCAAGTACTATAACTATTGTTTCCCAATTTTGTTAAATATGAAGCATCAGAAAAAGGGTGAAAAATAGGCAAAATGAAACGTGTATATATATATATCCCATGAATGAAAGAAAATACTATATGAACAATAGCCCAAATATAAATAATACAATGTAAATAGAAGGGTTCAACTACTTTACATGTACCGAATAGTTACAAGGTTAGCTTTTAGTTATTGAATTTCAATCTGTTGACATTGATTTCTAGGAGATCTAGTCAACAATGACACGTATGCAAATCAACGCATGAGTAGATCGCAAAGTACAAGCATGTCGCCTACCTAATGTGTGTAATTGAAATGAACAAAAAGGTAGAGACAAAAGAATGCAGAAATGTAAATAATGCGAGTATTTTTACGTGGAAACCCTTGATGAAGGGAAAAACCACGGTCATTATGAACGATGGAGAAAAAGATTCTTCGCTATGAAAATAAGATTACATTTATAAGAGATGAATAACTTAGCCCCTTTTCTTGTTTCGATACATGTGCTTATATATGAGTTAGGATGTTGCCCTAACCATTGATGCGGAAGCATGAAACATTATTGGTTGAGATCCTAGGAAGGATCATATCTTGGCGAGTTCTCTAACTAATCGAGTGATTTGTGGCAAATCAAATCCTTGAATACTTATTACGCTGTGATCTTTATTCCCTGTGAAATCTTCCTTCAAATCTTTATATTAACTGCGGGATTTGTCAACCACCGGATTGTAAGTGATTGGTCTTCCCAATATGAGGTCGGATTTTATGGAGAATATTTTCAAATCTTGTCTCATTTATGATGCTTCGTTGTTCATTGTGGGTGAGTACGGGTTAACTCCCCTTTTCGATTACTACGCGGCGAGTAGCTATTTCTAATGGGCAAGCTGCTTCCATCTCTCTTGGCTATTTACGATCCATCGAGTTGACATGAGCATTTAGTTCCTAAAAATCCCAGTCTCGTGATGAGGTGTGGATTTTAATAAAATTAATCCAAATGTAATCCAAGGGTCGAAACAAAATCAAAAATTAAAAAAATAATAATAAACTAAAAGAAACTAAATGGTTTTTTTTTTTTTTTTTTTTTTTCGTCTAAAGTCTTTAGGCATATGAACAAATATTTTGATAGTTTTTCTTTTTCTTTTTCTTTTCCAAATCTTAAGTCTGAAATAGTATAAAAAACGTGTGAAATCCAATAAGTTGGAAATCCTAACTTAAGTATGAAATATGAAAATCCTAACTAATAATAACTCTTTTTTTTTTTTGTTCCAAAACACCCTCAAAATCTTCACAATATTACAAAATAAAAATAAATAAATTGAAAAAAAAGGGAGGAGGTTCTTTCATGTTGGAGGAGGTTGGCAACCTCTTCCTTGATGATAGAGGAGGGTGTCAACCTCATATTTGAAGTTATTATTTTGTTGAAGGATACAACTAGAGACCAATTTTCGTTACCAAATTTTTTTTAATCTAAAAAATAATAATTTTTTTATTATTATAAGTCTTGCTCCAAATATTCTTTTTTCTTACTTTATTTTGTTTTTGTTTTTTTATAATAATTTCATTAACTTCATTTTAAATACAAATATATCAAATCAATAATTTGTTAAGGGTATAACTATCTTTTTATTAGTTTTCAGATATTGACATTCAAGCCTCATAAAAAAAAAATTATAAAAAAAAAAAAAAACATGTTACCCCATATATATATTTTAGACCACTAAAGTCACAACTGTTTAGATTTCATACGAAAAAACAAATACTACATTACTCTCACACACATAACTACCCAACAATTATATAGTTCAAGCATAAGTATAATAGCTACATCCTAAATAGAAATAGGCCAGCATATTTCACGTAAGTGATCCTTTTGTTTGGGTCTATGCACAACAATTTTTTGGAAGACAAAATATTGATTTTATAATTTAAAGTCTTAAAACTTACAGGCTCAAGATTTGGGACAACAATTGCTAGATCTTGTAAGTAGTAAAAGTTGCACCACCACATAGAATTTTCAATAATTTATCCATCATGATTAGTAACAAAATATATAGATACATCAAATAAAAACTCATTTTACCAAATGATACCGATTAGGAAAAATAGGTTAAAACCTAGGAAAACAAGTAACTTCAAGACAATTGTACTCATTTATAGTTCTTGTGAAACATGTCCGTACCTAGTACATGAAGAGACACAACAAGAGTCAACATTCACTTGAAAGCTCCATTTATTTATTTGGTATGTACCTCAAAATTATGATAAAACTACATTTGGTTATATTTAAACCTTAATTTCTGAATGTCCAAAATCAACATAAGGGTACTTTTTGGAAAGATGATATATTTTAGACTAATTGACACTGATGCCCCTTAAACTCTTCCAAATTATGTACTATGCCCTATATACTTTTTTTTCACCACTAAACCCCCTGAACTCTCAAAAATTGGCAAAAGCCAACAATATATGCCCCCTCACAGGGGGCAATAAATCCAAGTGTTTGCCAAAAAATGAGAGTTCATGGGGTTTAATAGCGAAAAAAAAAAGTATAGGGGACATAGTGCATATTTTGGAAGAGTTTAGGGGGCATCAGTGCCTATTAGCCTATATTTTATATCATCTTTCCAAAAAATACCCTTATGTCAATTTTGAAAATTTTAAAATTGAGGTTGAAATATAACCAGATATAGTTTTATCATAGTTTTTAAATACATACCAAATAAATAAATGGAGCTTTCAAGTGAATGTTGACTCTTGTTATGTCTTTTCATATACTAGGAACAAACATTGTCCTTTCTTTTTTGTGGCAACAATAAGCATGATTAGTTGAAGTCTTATATGATGTGTATAATTAATTAGCATCAAAATGAAAATTTCTATGTTTCTATTTCATGAATATGTATTTATTTTATATTTCTGAATATCTCTAGAGAGACATTAAATGAGCTTTGACTTTCTCTTTAAGTAAATTATTTTGGTACTGACATATTTTGTATTGTATTGAGTCAACCATTTTAGATTTTCATTTCAATTATCGATGCAATTTGTATTGTATTTCAACGAATATTGCGCTTAGATCCTAATAGAAAAATTACAGTACAAAGTGCTCTAAAGCATAGATACTTCATGAACCATAGATTTGAACCCTAACATAGACACCTTATACATACACAATATGTCATTCCCACGGAATTATCCATCGTGATTTGGAACCGAAAATTTTGTAGGTAGATTCTAATACCAATACTTTAAGGATTGTAGGATTTATATAGACCATATCGTTTCCTACTCTGATTGAACATATACACGTAAGGAATGCACTCAATGTCTCTAGTTTTTCAAAAGAGATACGAATAATCATTTTTTTCTGCATTTAAGAACAAGTAATTTGGAATGAGTAGAAATAGTGAGTAACTAATTAAGTTTCTTATTTATCTGTTCATAACCATTATCGGCTCTTTGCAAGTCAGTGCACTCTGGTACAAACCACTTGAAATCCTACTAGAATGTGGCAGGTATTTTACATCGGTTGATATCTAGTCGATTAGCTATATTTTTGCTGAGATGGTAAACTTAAGGCCGCTTTTTTCGTGGGGACGATAAGCATGATCAATTGAATACGATCTTCAGTCTTTTATAATGTGCTTAATTAATTAACATCAAGATGAAAATTTATATGTTTCTATTTTATGAATATGTATCTATTTTATATTTCTGAATCTCTCAAGAGAATCAATAAGTGAGCTTTGATTTTCTCTCTAACTAAATTATTTTGATACTAACATATAATTTGTATTGTACTAACATATAATTTGTATTGTATTGAGTCAACTATTTTAGATTTTCATTTTAATTACCGATGCGGTTTTATATTGTATTTCAACGAATGCTGCACTTGAATCCCAATAGAAAAATTATCTCTAAAGCATGAATACTTCAAACCATAGATTTGAACCCTAACAAAGACACCTTATACATATGCCATATGTCATTCCCACAGAATTCTCCATCGTGATTTGGAACCGTAAAATTTATTGGTAGATTCTCATACCAATACTTTAAGGATTGCAAGATTTAGATAGACCATATCATTTCCTAGTCTGATGGGATATGTACACTTAAGGTATGCACTCAGTGTCTCTATTATTTCATAAGATATGCGAATAATCATTTTCTACCACATTTGAGAACAATTAATTTGGAATGTGTAGAAATAGTGAGTAACTAATTAAGTTTATCATTTATCCATGTTGACAACCATTATCAGTTCTTTACAGGTCAGTACACTCCGGTACAAGCCACTTGAAATCCCGCTAGAAGGTAACAGGTATTTTACTTAAATTGACATCTAGTCGATTGGCTATATCTTTGTTGAGATGGTAAACTTGATGCCGCTTTTTCGTGGGGACGATAAGCATGATTAATTGAATACGATCGTTAGTCTTTTATAATATGCATAATTAATTAGCTTCAAAATGAAAATTTTTATGTTTCTATTTCATGAATATGTATCTATTTTATATTTCTGAATCTCTCCGGAGAGGCATTAAGTGAGCTTTGACTTTCTCTCTAACTAAATTATTTTGGTATTGATATATATTTTGTATTGTATTGAGTCAACCATTTTAGATTTTCATTTCAATTACCGATGCGGTTTTGTATTGTATTTCAATGAATGCTGCGCTTGGATCCCAATAGAAAAATTACAGTACAAAGTGCTCAAAAACATGGATACTTCATGAACCATAGATTTAAACCCTAACAAAGACACCTTATACATATACCATATATTATTCGGTCATTCTCATCCATCCTGATTTATAACCAAAAAAATTGTTGGTAGATTCTCATACCAATACTTTAAGAATTGTAAAATTTAGATAGACCATATCATTTATAGTCTGATAGGACATATACACCTAATAAATGCACTCAATGTCTCTAGTATTTCAAAAGATATGCGACTAATCATTTTATACTGCATTTAAGAACAATTAATTTGGAATGTGTAGAAATATTGAGTAACTAATTAAGTTTCTCATTTATTTATTGATAATCATTATCGGCTCTTTATAAGTCAGTACACTCTGGCATAAGCCACTTGAAATCCTATAAGAATGTAGCAGGTATTTTACCATGGTTGATATCTAGTCGATTAGTTTTATTTTTACTGAGATAGTTTTATACGAGAGGTTCAAATTTGAGAGGAGTACCTTAGGTAACTTTCGACATCTTCTAAATCTATCATATACATAACATAACAATGCTACGACTTCATTTAAATTTTTATTTTTTTTATAAAAAAAAAGCAGCAACAACAAAATCATTCTAGAGATACCTAGAATGGGTAGATTAGACACCAAGGTTCTGACTTCTTCTGATAATTGAATTGGTTGCAGGGTTTGCTGTTGTAGGGCTTGCCGAGTTGCTCCTCCACTAAAAGAACCATGATTAGAGATTTGTCCTATCAACTTCTCACGGCTCGCAACTAATCTGTTGGATAAATCTGACAGTGCCACTTCTAAAAGTTTCATCAATGGTTTTTGATTCTTGAAGAGCAAGGTATTGCTTTGCTGGAACCTGAGCAGTTTGATGTTCGGTTGATTCTTGAAGAACTGCAAGTAGATCGTCTTGTTTTTCAACTGCTTGATGCTTAGCTACAATTGATATAGAGCTAGTATATCATCAAATTTTTTATTGTAAAAATGCTATACTGTTTTCGTTCACCTCACATACACTTGTTCTTGGAAAATGTAATTTCTATGTTTTCGCATGAGGAAATTATTTCACCTCACATATATTTTGTATTGTATTGAGTCAACTATTTTAAATTTTCATTTCAATTACCGACGCAGTTTTGTATTATATTTCAGTGAATGCTACGCTTGGATCCCAATAGAAAAATTACCTCTAAAACATGTATACTTCATGAACCATAGATTTGAACCCTAACAAAGACACCATATACATATACCATATGTCATTCCCATAGAATTCTCCATCGTGATTTGGAACCGCAAAATTTGTTGGTAGATTCTCATACTAATACTTTAAGGATTTCAGGATTTAGATAGACCATATTGTTTCCTAGTTTGATGAGACATGTACATCTAAGGTATGTACCCAATGCCTCTAGTATTTCAAAAGATATGCAACTAACCATTTTATACTGCATTTGAGAACAATTAATTTGGAATGTGCAGAAATAGTGAGTAACTAATTAAGTTTCTTAGTTATCCATCTTGATAACCATTATCGACTATTTGCAGATTAGTACACTCCGGTGCAAGCTACTTAAAATCCTGCTAGAATGTAGCAAGTATTTTACCTTAGTTGATATCTAGTCTATTGGTTGTATCTTTGTTGAAATGGTAAACTTGAGACAGCTTTTTCTTGGGGACAATAAGCATGATCAATTGAATATGATTTTTAGTCTTTTATAATGTGCATAATTAATTAGAATCAAGATGAAAATTTATATGTTTCTATTTCATGAATATGTATCTATTTTATATTTATGAATATCTCCAAAGAGACATTAAGTGAGATTTGACTTTCTCTCTAAGTAAATTATTTTGGTAGTGACATATATTTTGTATTTTATTGAGTCAACCATTTTAGATTTTCATTTCAATTACCGATGCGGTTTTGTATTGTATTTCAACGAATGCTGCACTTTGATCCCAATAGAACAATTACAATTCAAAGTAATCTAAAGCATGGATACTCCATGAACCATAGATTTGAACCAACAAAGACACCTTATACATATACCATTTTTCACTCCCATAGAATTTTCCATCGTGATTTGGAACCGTAAAATTTGTTGGTAGATTCTCATACCAATACTTTAAGGATTGCTTGATTTAGATAGACCATGTTGTTTCTTAGTCTAATGGGACACATACACCTAAGGTATGCACTCAATGTCTCTGGTATTTCAAAATATATGCGACTAATCATTTTATACCGCATTTGAGAACAATTAATTTGGAATAGAAATTGTGAGTAACTAGTTAAGTTTCTCATTTATCTATATTGATAACCATTATCGGTTCTTTGTAGGTCTGTATACTCTGGTACAAGCTTCTTGAAATCCTGCTAGAATGTAGTAGGTACTTTACCTCAGTTTGCATCTAGTCGATTGGCTATATCTTTGCTGAGATGGTAAACTTGAGTCCACTTTTTCATAAGGACGATAAGCATGATCAATTGAATACGATCTTCAGTCTTTTATCATGTGCATAATTAATTAGCATCAAGATGAAAATTTCTATGTTTCTATTTCATGAATATGTATCTATTTTATATTTCTGAATCTCTCCAGAGAGGTATTAAGTGAGCTTTAACTTTCTCTCTGAGTAAATTATTTTGGTACTGACATATATTTTGTATTGTATTGAATCAACCTTTTTAGATTTTCATTTCAATTGCCTATACAGTTTTGTATTGTATTTCAACAAATGCTGTGCTTAGATCTCAATAGAAAATTTACAGTAAAAAATGCTCTAAAGCATGGATACTTCATGAACCATAGATTTGAACCCTAACAAATACACTTTATACATATACCCTATGTTGTAAGAATATGACAAGTAGTTATATATATATATATATATATTTTTTTTTAATCTTGAATAACTCTAGTGATAATTGATTGGACCTAAATCTATCTAAAAAATAATAATTACAATAAAGCTTAAAAACCATAACATTTTTCCATCAAAAAAAAAAAAAAAAAAAAAAAACCATAACATTTAAATGACAAGTTTACCGATCAAGTTTCATCATCAATTGTTTTTTATTCTATATATTTCTTTTCCCTCTTACAATTAGAAATGAGCAGCCCCACCCACGGCTTACCGAGCGTCATTTCCATATTACAATCGACTTTGTGATTTGTATTTATTAGATTTGCAGAATTTGTGAATTGAATTTCTTTTCTTGCAATATCCATATCATATCATTCTAATTTTTTAGACTTGCATTTGATTTAACATTCTTGTAAAAAATTCTCTATTTTTTTTCTGAGTTATATTTTTTATTTAGTTCAAATTAACAATTTTAACCCTAAATTTACTTTATTGAATTTCATTATAATACGTAATTAGTGAATGATGATCGTGAATTACTGTACATATATAATACTTATGGTAAACTATAATATATATATATATATATATGAGAATTCATAAATGCAAACCATTTTACGTCCAAACAACACCATGATGCAATGTAATGAATTTTGATGAGATTTTTGCATGCGATTTAAGAAAAATGAAATATACATATAGAAAAAATTTCAAAATTTTCAAAGTTTGGGAACTAGTTTTTTCTAAATTTTTTAAGTCAAAATATTTATATATAAAAAAAATGGGCAAACATAAGAAAACTGGAAATAAAAATAGTTATTGGATCCGAAAAAATTTCAAAAATTTTCCCCAACCATATCTGATTGATCTTAACATTCATACAAAAAAATCTCATCAAAATTTATAAATTTCATCATGGAGTTGATGGGTTTGGACATAAGGTGGTTTGCACTAAAGAAATCCTTTATTATATATATATATATTATAAACTTTCAAGTGATGGATCTTTTACTTTAATTTCGGTAATGATCTTGATGAAATCAAATTGATTTTTATGAATTTTGATTTGAATTTTTGTGTGGATGATAAGTTCATTGAAATCTACCTATGAATAAAATTTGAGAATTTTTTAAGTAATAGAACTAATTTTTTTTTTTAATTTTCCTATATTTCTCCCATTTCAATTCCTAATGCCTTTGTATTTAACAAAATCAGGATAAATAGTTATAGTGCTTGAAAAATTCTCAAATTTTAATCATAAGTAGATTTTATTAAACTTATCATCCATAAAAAATTCAGATTAATATTCATAAAAACCGATGTGATTTAATCAGGATTCTTACCGAAATTAAATTAAGAGATCTCTCACTTGAAAATTAATATATATAGCTCTCAAGTACATGATCCAATCCAACCACTGTTCTTTTTCAAGTATAGCTTTTTCTCTTTGCGCTTTCTTTTTGGCCATTAGATCTAATCCAACCGCCAATATGGATCCCTGAAATTTCTTAAAATTTGGGTTCTTATACTTAAAAGCTAACCCAAATGTATAAAGCTCTATTAGATGCCACATTTTACTCTTCTTCTTTTTTTTCTTTTTTTCTTTTTTCTTTTTTTTTTTAAACTTAAATTTGTCAATTTTAAGTAGGGACATCAAAGTAATTTCATAACTTCAGTTAAAATCAATCGTCTAAATTAACAATCAACATGAACCAATTTGGTATTTCTAAAATGTCGAGTACTAATTTGTCACACAGGAAAAATATGATGACTAATTTGGTCACTTACGTATATATCACAAACTACTTGGTATTTTTTTTTTTTTTTGAGTTAATTGCATTAATTTACCTTTACTTTATTGGATCTAGTAAGATTTCAAAAAGATACCATAAATTAACACAAACACACCTTACCATCAATTCAATCTGTTAACTTTAACGGTTGACTAACTTTTACTCTAAGAAAGACAAATATACCATTACCACATCATCTCAAACATAAAATATATTTTTAATTAAAATTGAAAAATCAAAAAAAAATTTATAAAAAAAAAAAAACAAAATAATCTACCGACGGTGGAGCGGGAAAGAATAGATCTTTGACGATCTCCTACTTACCGGAAAAGATCTTCGCCAATCTTGGAGATCAACCTCCTGCAGTTCATAGAGAAAATTCCTCCGCGAATTGAGAATGTTTTTGCAAGCGGCCAATATATTATCTTTTTTTAAAAAAAATTATTTATCAATTTTTAATTAAAAATATTTTATGTCTGGGATGACGTGACATACATTTGGTTTTCCATAAATTAAGGTTAATCAACCGTTAAAGTTAACGGGTTAACTTAATGGTAAGGAGTGTTTATGTTAATTTATAGTATCTTTTTAAAATCTTGTTAAATCCAATAAAGTAAGAGTAAGGTCCCGTTTGATTTTTTGTCTGAAGACTGAACAATGCTGAATGCTATTGAAGACTGAATAGTGACTGAAAACTGAAAATTGAAAAACATGTTTGTTTTTTTTTCACTGAAAACTGAATATAAGTGATAAGTTGTTTGTTTTTTTAAGTTACAAATATCTGGAAATTAATACTTTTACATCTATACCCTTAGAACTATTATTTGTTATATATTTACATTTTAATATATTAAGGATAACTATAACAAGTAATTTAATAATTGTAAAACAAAATTATTTAGTTATTAATAATATTTTAAATTTATATAAATAATTAAAAAATTTATATGAATTTTTATTTTTGTTAATCCCATTTTCACACTTTAAGTATTGTAATCTTTATATATATATATATGAAAGAGTCAATGCCACCTTATTTACTATATGAAAATTACCTGACATTTGTAACACTAATTTTCAAAATAAGTAAAACAGATGTATAGCAATTTGAACATCAATTATTTCCCCTCTCCCTTTTGTTTTTATATTTTCTTGAGTGACGCTAAAATCTAAATGTACTAAAAAATTTGATCTAATATCCCTAACATAATCGTAATTTAGTTATATTGAAGAATTGATTACAATGGAACTATGGAAGTATAAGAACAAACCGGTATAAATAACAAGTGTAATAAAAAAATAATGTTACACTTTAAGCCCAGTTCACATATACAGTATATACACATGTACAAATAAATTGGAATTCTCTTGCTTTAAGGCCAATTCAAATATATAGTAATAAATCGTCTACTATATACATAACTTTTTTTTTTTTTTTTTTTGCTTATTAATTAAAATTAACATCTCAAAACCCACCCAAAAAAATTTATAACAAAATCACCATGAAAACCATTATCCGGTTATTAATTTGCTTGGGTCTAAAATAAACCCGTATAATTTTCAAAACAAGTAAAAGAGATGCAATCAAACACTAAAATAATTATTGAAACTAACTATCAAATTATGCAAAAAAAAAAAAAAAAAAAAAAAAAAAGTCCTTTCTAGAATCCGGAATACGCTAGGAAAATCATTATCTAGTTGTTTGAGTTTTGAAGCAATTAGGTTTTGTGATGCTATAATTGTTTATGGTGAGAAGAAAAAAATATATTAATATGAATAGCGTTTTAACAGAAGATAAAATTGAAAATAAGTTCGATTGGTGAGGATATATAGTTTTGGAAGTAAAAAAATTGCATTAAATTCCAGTGGATTTCTATTAAGTGAAAAGTGAAAAATTTTCACTTTTCTAAACAAGTGGTTTTAGGGGTTCTTTAAGTGATAAAATCACTTAAAAAAAACAAACAAAATAACTTAATAGAGCACATTAAGTGTCATTAAGTATTAAGTGGAAAAATTAAACGGTACCTAAGTTAATACAATTAACCCTATTTTTTTTTAAATAAAATAAAATAAAATCTGGACCTATTTGATAATTGTCCGGGAACTATATATATAGTATTTAGTTAAAGATTAAAAAAAATAAAAATTTGATCATAACGGTAAGATTAGTTTCAGTTATTCCCGGAACTACCCACATAGATCGGCTTTGAATTTATCCCAAAAAAAAAAGGGGCGTGGGTGTGGTTGGAGAGTCAGTGGAGTGAATTGAGCAAATTCTTATCAGAGTTTGTAATTGGTAGTCCAACAAACTTTCCGCGCGCGGCAGTTACACTTGTACATTCGATATAATCCGATATAATAAAGGAAACTGAATATTCCAATCTGACAATCCTTAACGTTCAAGGAAAAAGAAAACCAGATATTCAAGTTTCGAGTTTGACAATTGAGAATTGCTTGGGCCATCCAATTTTGGTGATTTTTTTTTTTTTTATTACTTATGTTTCTGAATCTTTCTTTTCCCTCTTTTGATGATTTATTCTTAATTAGATGCTTAGTTTAACCAATTGCTTATTTTTTTTTAGAGAGATTTATTGTTTTATGTTGATTTGGATCTAGTGATTTGTACTTACACATTCTCTCCCTCGCTTTTTTATGTGTTTGAATTCAGATTCTTCAGTTTTTTGATTTCTGTGTTTGAAGTTTTACAACAAGATGTCATCACGTTTCTTCAAGGTTTGTGAGATTTAATTTAATTATTTTAGTATCTAAATTTTGTATTTTATAGTATCAGAAACTATCAATGTTACAATTATTTGTTTGTTTTCTGTGTGTTGTTAATAGCATGGCAGTGACTCTGAGGAGGAGAGTGATTATGAAGACGAGGTTGAGAATGAGGGAGTCGAGGCCACCGCCCAAACTTCTGGAAGTAGATACCTTCAAGTGAACGCTAGTGATAGCGATGATTCTGATGGTCAAAAGCGGGTGGTTAGATCAGCCAAAGACAAACGTTTTGAGGAGATGACAGCCACTGTTGATCAGATGAAGAATGCTATGAAGATTAATGATTGGGTTAGCTTGATAGAGAGTTTCGACAAGATAAATAAGCAACTCGAGAAGGTCATGAGGATTACGGAGTCTGAGAAGGTCCCAACTGCATACATCAAAGCTATTGTGATGTTAGAGGACTTTTTGAACCAAGCCTTGGGAAACAAGGAAGCTAAAAAGAAGATGAGTAGCAGCAATGCTAAGGCCCTTAATTCAATGAAGCAAAAACTGAAGAAAAACAATAAGCAATACGAGGCTTTGATTGAAAAGTATAGGGCGAATCCTGAGAGTGATGAGGAAAAGGACACCGAGGAGGAATCAGCAGAGGAAGAGGATGATGAAGAGTCGGAGTTTGATGAGGACCCTGACAACATTAGAATCGGAGCACGATCTGATAATGATGAGGATGATGAAGATGATGTTAACGACAAGGGTTGGGAGAAGATGACGAGTAAGAAAGATAAGCTGATTGACAAGCAATTTAAGAATCCTAGTGAGATCACTTGGGATACTGTTAACAAAAAGTTCAAGGAGGTTATATCTGCGCGGGGTAGGAAGGGAACCGGAAAGTTTGAGCTGGTTGAACAGCTTACCTTCTTGACAAAGGTTGCTAAGACTCCTGCTCAGAAGCTGGAGATTCTTTTTGGTGTTCTTTCTGCTCAGTTTGACGTTAATCCGGGTCTTAGTGGACACATGCCTATAAATGTGTGGAAGAAGTGTGTCCAGAATATGCTTGTTGTACTTGATATTCTTACTCAGTATTCTAATATTGTGGTGAGTGACACGGTTGAGCCTGATGAGAATGAATCACAGAAGGAAATAGACTATGATGGGACAATTCGGGTTTGGGGAAATCTGGTGGCCTTTGTGGAGAAGATAGACACTGAGTTCTTCAAGAGCTTGCAAAGCATTGATCCGCACACTCGTGAGTATGTTGAAAGGCTCAGGGATGAACCAATGTTCTTGGTCCTTGCCCAAAATGTTCAGGATTATTTAGAGCGTAGTGGAGAATATAAAGCTACTGCGAAGGTTGCACTAAGGCGTGTTGAACTCATCTATTATAAGCCTCAAAGAGTTTATGATGCTATGAGGAAATTGGCAGAGCAAACGGAAGTTGAAGATAATGTAGAAAAAGCAAGTGAGGAGGAAAGCAAGGGTGGTCCTTCTTCATTTATCGTTGTTCCTGAGCTTGTGTCTCGAAAGCCAACCTTTCTTGAAAATAGCAGAGCAATGATGGATATTCTAGTTTCCCTCATATACAAGTATGGAGATGAAAGAACAAAGGCTCGTGCAATGCTTTGTGATATATACCACCATGCTATCCAGGATGAATTTTCGTCTTCCCGCGACTTGCTGTTAATGAGTCATCTACAAGATAATGTTCAGCAGATGGATGTGTTATCCCAAATACTTTTTAACAGGGCTATGGCACAGCTCGGTCTTTGTGCATTTCGGGTTGGACTATTTGCTGAAGCACACAGCTGCCTTACCGAGCTATATTCGGGTGGTAGGGTGAAGGAGTTGCTGGCCCAAGGTGTTTCTCAAAGTAGATATCATGAGAAGACTCCAGAGCAGGTACTTGTTTTTATGTATGGTTTTGGTATATAGCTACAGTGAGACTATTGTAGTAAAATATATTGTTTTAGGGACTCAACTGATGTAAATAGTTTCTTTTTATCAGGAAAGGCTTGAAAGAAGACGCCAGATGCCATACCATATGCACATAAATCTTGAACTCCTGGAGGCTGTCCATCTGACTTGTGCCATGCTGCTTGAGGTTCCTAGCATGGCAGCCTACTCACATGATGCTAAGCGCAGGGTCATAAGCAAGCAGTTTCGGCGTCTGCTTGAAGTGAGTGAGAGGCAACCTTTCACGGGTCCCCCTGAAAATGTGAGGGACCATGTTATGGCTGCCACTAGGGCTCTTAGGAAAGGAGACTTCCAAAAGGCCTTTGATGTTATCAACTCTCTTGATGTATGGAAGCTCCTGAGGAATCGCGAGAGTGTCCTTGAGATGGTTAAGGCCAAAATTAAGGAAGAGGCTCTGAGGACGTACCTTTTCACTTACGCTTCATCGTATGATTCAATGAGTTTGGACCAACTCACCAAAATGTTTGACCTTTCAGAAGCTGAGACTCACAGCATTGTTAGTAAGATGATGATTAACGAGGAGCTTAATGCCAGTTGGGACCAGCCAACCCGGTGCATTGTCTTCCGTGATGTTGAGCACACAAGGTTGCAGACTCTGGCATTCCAGTTAACAGAGAAGCTGTCAACTCTTGCTGAAAGCAATGAAAGAGCAATAGAGGCAAGGATTGGTGGCGGCGGATTAGATTTGCCTCCAAAGCGGAGAGATAATCACGACTATGCTGCTGGAACAGCTGCTGTGGGCAATAAGTGGCAAGAAAACTTGTCATTCACTCATGGAAGGCAAGGAGGTGGGCGATCAGGATATACAGGTGGTGGTGGTGGGAGGCTAGTGACATTAGGCCAAGCTGGGAGGGGTGGGGGTGGGGGTGGATATTCGAGGGATCGAGCCAGAGGAGGTGGATATTCACGAGGTTACGGTGGGTCTGGAAGGACTGCATCTGCTAGGGTTTCCCAAATGGATACTTCAAACCGTATGGTCAATCTCAACAAAGGGGTTCGCGGTTAGCAGTGATACTAGAGGAGGAAGTAGAGGTCGGTCTCTTCTGTTGAACCTATTGGTTCTGAAATTTTGCTTTTAGTAAACTAGAATTTAGTTTGATTGATTTATTATTTATTTGAATTCATCATTATAAATTTGGAAAGAAGTCAAATTTTGGAAGCCTATCGAGTGTACACCATTTTTGCGTAAGTTTACTTTTCTAAGACTTGTTGAAACTCTAAGTGAAAACTTTTCTAAGATTACTTAATTTTCTGTTAATGCTGTCTTGATTATTTGATTGTAGAAAAAAATAATGCATATTTCTCTGTTGCTTAACAAATTGCGAAAAAAATAGTCAGGTTCTAACTTCTAATCAAAGTTGACAAGATCTGAAAAGTTTAGATAATTCATAATTGAGTCGGTTATCGTGACTCTGTAACATTACATAACTAGTAATAACGTTGTTATATAGTGCAATGAACAAAATTGCACAAATCCTGAGAAAAAAAAAAAAAAAACAGCTTGTCCGTTTCATTTTTTCTCAAATTACAGTAACCAACAAAAACCTTCCCTCAGGCCTCACCATCACTTCTAAAAAAAAAAAATGAATATCAATGAAAAATGTTACAACAACAGGAAAAAAAAAAAGTGCATAATATACGCAAGGTGAAAATAAATAAAAAAATAAATAAATAAAAAAATAAAAAAATAAAAACATGTCTAATGGGTGAATGGCTTCTGCTAAAAACACCACCATGGCTTACTTTGCTCCATCAGTTTCGTATTCACCGTCTCTGTTTCTTTTTAGTCACTGGGTTTTTCCATTTCATTAACTTGAGCTCCTTCATTAATTTTTCCTTCTTAAATAAGATTTACTTCTCCACTAAGTTTAGCCTCTTCACTAATGTTTCCTCCTTCATCAACTGTTCCTTCTTCCCCAACTCTTCCTGCTTCACCAAGTTTCCCTCCTTCACTAACTTTTACTTCCTTACCAATTTTTTGTCCTTCATTAACACTACTTTGTTCACTAATTTTTCCTCCATCTGCGATAACTTTTCCTTCTTCAGTAACTTTTTCTTCTTCACCAGTTTTTCCTCCTTCAGTAACTTTTTCTTCTTCGCCAACTTCTCTTTCTACCATAAATTTTCTTTCTTCACTAACTTGCCCTCCTTCATTAAAGTTTCCCTCTTCACTAACTTTGCCTTCTTCAGTGACTTTTCCACCACTAATTTTTTCCCCTTCAATAACTTGTCCTTCTTCACTAGTTTTTTCTTCATTTACTTTTACTTCTTCACTAGTTTTCTCTCCTTCGATACCATTTCCTTTTTCACTAATTTTCTCTCCATCAATAATTTTACCTTCTTCACTAGTTTTTTCTTCATTCACTTTTCCTTCTTCAGTAACTTTTTCTTCTTCCTCAACTTTTCTTCTTCCTCCACTAACATTCTCTTCTTCGCTAACTTCTCTTTCTACCATAAATTTTCTTTCTTCACTAACTTGCCGTCCTTCATTAACGCTTCCTTCTTCACTAACTTTGCCTCCTTCAGTGACTTTTCCACCTTCACTAATTTTTTCCCCTTCAATAACTTTTCCTTCTTCACTGGTATTTTCTTCATTAACTTTTACTTCTTCACTAGTTTTCTCTCCTTCAATAACGTTTCCTTCTTCACTAATTTCCTCTCCTTCAATAATTTTACCTTCCTCACTAGTTTTTTCTTCGTTCACTTTTACTTCTTCAGTAACTTTTTCTTCTTCTCCAGTTTTTCCTCCTTCAGTAACTTTTTCTTCTTCCTCAGCTTTTCCTCCTCCACTAACATTTTCTTCTTCGCTAACTTCTCTTTCTACCATAAATTTTCTTTCACTAACTTGCCCTCCTTCATTAACGTTTCCATCTTCACTAACTTTGCCTTCTTCAGTGACTTTTCCACCTTCACTAATTTTTTCCCCTTCAATAACTTTTCCTTCTTCACTAGTTTTCTCTCCTTCAATAACATTTCCTTCTTCACTAATTTTACCTTCTTCACTAGTTTTTTCTTCATTAACTTTTCCTTCTTCACTAGTTTTCTCTCCTTTATCCACTTTTTCTTCTTCACTGACCTTGCTCACAGCAGTAACTTCTAATGGCCCAAGTGTTGCCTCGAGATCCTTGACTGCAAAGGTTAGGGATCTCACATTTCGAGCTTCCGCCAAATTACCAGAAGATGACTGTCAAAAAAGATTAAAAGTTTAGCACTTAGCTGGACATTATCAAATCATGAAATATCAGTATCGATAAACAGGATCAAAACCATGTAACAAAACATGACAAATGGAAGAAGGTCCATATCGTAAATAACTATGTAGTTACCATAGAATTTAATGGTATTGGGTGTAGAAATGTTTTTGGGCAATAAAGAACGATCTTAAAGATTTTACAAAATCCTAAGCAATTTGTCGAAATAGTATGGAAAATACAGGTAAGGTTGTAACGTCTTTCAAAGAATTTCGTTACCACCAAAATGGCTATTATACTGTTCAGGCATCCAATCCTTAACTTCCTACATTGGCAATCAAAGACCAGTTTCATAAACACAAAAACACGGTTTTACGTCTTTATGAATAGTTATCTAAGATGCCAATAGTGTATTTTCTCTGAACCTTCTAGCATTTAGAGCATTGAAAATATAACATACAACTTTTGAAGCTAAAGTGCTTGTAAGATAGTACCAAACATCAGAAACCTCTAGGTAAACTATATTGCAAAGTACCAAATAGTTCAAAGAGAAAAGCAATTGTGTAGTTTCTCTATTTTTTCATGCCAGATTAAGATGCCATCAACAAATGATACTTGCTACTATATTTTTTCATGAGCAGTTCTGCATAAAATATGGATAAGCACAGTTCGAGAATTATAAAAATTGGGAAGGTACCGATATTGTAACATAAAAGATGTGAAGGCTAATGTCTCCATTTGGACAAAGTTGCATTGGAAAATTAAGTCTATGATATGGTCAAAAGGTGAACCTCAATTTTCCTACTAAATGTTTTCATATTTCTCACGTAAACTCTAACAGCTGTGGAGATATCCTAAAGCATGTGAACATCTTTTATGATTCCAGTTGATGCTGTTCTACATTCCCTCAGGTTGTATTACTGAGGTGAGATACAAAATAAAAAATAAAATAAAAAATAAAAAATAACTTATATGACAGAATATGTAAGCATATAGCTAATTAGTAAAGGATTGCTTAATTACATGTCTGTTTTATTGAGAAATTGCAACTAGTAATGGCGTTGACTAATAACAGCAATGTTCTCTACCATGCCATCTTTTGAATAATAAAATTGGAACACTGGAACCTATATAAGTTAAAGAAGTTAATTTTAGAATTCCAACCATACAAGCAATAATATGCAGTTCTTAAGGACGCCACAATCACAAAATCACTTATCTTTCTCATAAAATATCCGCAGCAACATGCTTTCAGAAGTTAGATGAAAGAAAATGCACCCAATCACATTTTGACTCACCTTTTCTAGTTGTTCTACTCGTCTTTTCAGATCCTCCACAGATGCTTCCTTATGAATATTTTGAAGGATATATAGCAAGTGAGAATGGAGGTCATCTGAACGATGTTGTTCAATCATACACTGAGGTACAGGGGATTGACAACCCACTCCATAGAAAGGACATTTGGCAAGCTTCATTGGACAGACAGTTATGCAGTGCCTGTCCATCTCTTGTCTCATGAGGCTGTCTGAGCAATTCTGTTCACATCGAATTATCTTGAAAGGGCAAACTGTATCATGCTCCTCCATTTGGTTAGCTGAAAATATTTGACTACAGCCCTCATTTGGGCAATTCAGAGACCTAAAACCACAAGTGCGAACATGCTCAGCGAGTTCTTCTGCAGAGTTGAATTTCATGCTGCAGTGAAATTCGTTCTTGAAGTCAACATTCCTCAGCAAAGTCTGGGAAATCGCCTCCCTCCTATCCATGAACCAAAAATTGCTTGTTTCCATCTCTTGTACGAAATCATCTATCTTGTCTTCTCTCTTTTCACTCAATAGCCATCCTGAAAACCGGCTAAATAAATTCCTCTTTGAAGCGGCAAAGTCATCAACAAGATCAGTAATAATATCAAAGGGATGGTCAGATACTGCCGCCTCAGGACCACCTTCTAGTATAACAGATTCGGCAACAAAACTCTCACTTCTCTGTGTGAGATAGGCCACCATTTCAGTTCTAATATCAACAGCCACTGAACCAGGGGTCTTGAAGATATCACCCGAAGTGTTGTCCACACAAGCGGTAGCTATTCCTGGGAGAAATGCTTGAGCTATCTTGTGAACTATTTCTGTATCACAAAGGTCACAATTAAATGAAGGGCCTTTCTTTTCCTCCTCTTCAACTTCAATCTTTTCTGGTATATTTTCCACATCAGTTGGAGGAACATCCATGCTTGAAATCACCTGCAGAACAAAATCCTAACCCTATTATAATCTTCCTAGTATCAGAAGATTGCCCGTCAACGACAACAAAACATACAATTCAACATTATAAAAAATAAAAATTCAAACCCTTAAATTCAATAATTCAACAGAATATAATTTATAAAACATATACTTCAATCAGATAAAAAAAATTCCTCATGAATTATCACAAATAATTCCACACATCAGATTGTAAATAAATTTAACAACCCAAAATTCAAAGTTCAACAACATTTCATAAAATGCTAATACTACCATTTCAATAGGCAAATTAATCAAAACAAGAAAAATTTAATCAATGAAGTACATATGTGAGAATCACCTTAGATTTATATTTCCAAATTGAACGGCTTGTAGATCGAATCAAGATTGCTTCAACATGCCATTGCACGATCAAATCACGAAACCGGAAATCCAAACAGAATCACATTCATTCACAATGTGAATCGAAGAACGAGATTGTATGGTTTTTTTTATCGATCAAGAAAAACAAAAGTCAGATAAAAATAAATCTAAAATTAATAAAAATATTTTAATTTAACTTTGCCCGTAATTGAGAATTTGGCGTTGTTTTTGATGTCTCTCTCAGCCTCCGAAGTCTAAGAAGCTAGAGGCTCCACCGAAATTTTAGCGGTGCCTTTTTTTTGTTTTGTTTTCTATCCAACTGTTGCAACGGTCTTTGCTTTTGACCAAATTTGATTCTTATTACAATTATGCCCCCCTAAAATATTTAGGATCTCCATTCTCTCTCTCTCGTTATTTTAGTGAAGAGTAATGCTACACAACCCAAAAATTTAGCCCAAATTTCAATATAAATGATGTGACAAGTGAGTTGTCATCACCACACATAACATGTGATGATCTAGTTAATGAAAAAATCACTTACCACATCATTTGGATTGAAATTTAGGTTAAATTATTGGATTATCTAACATTAGTGTTTATTAAAAGCTGAATGAAATACTTGGTATTAACATATTCACTCTCTTTTACTTTTGCTAAAGCTTGCTTTTGACCTATAATTTACGGGGGACCCATAAAGTGGTGTACGATGACGTGGACGGCCCAAATGCACTTAGCTACATCCTCACGAGTTGCGTCTAAGGGTGTGCAAGATCTAGGATCCAATCCAATCTGATAGGATCCTGGATTGGATCAGATTTGAGGATATAAATGGATCGGATTGGATCTTAAAATCTAAAATCTATAGGATCAGATCAAATCTTGTATTTCCATATGAAAATATGTCAATCCGTTGGAGCTGAAAAAATATAAAGTTTAATTTATATTGAGCCAATTTATTTTGTTTTATATAGATGAACATTGAGCAAATTTTGAGTCCTATTGTATTTTGTTATTATAAATGATTATATTTTTATTTCAAACTTTTGAATGGTTTATTTATGTTTGTGTTTGGAACTTATGTTCAATGTTTCTAATTTGTTAGACCTTTTGAACTTGAAAGTATACAACTATATATTGCTTTTATGTTAATTATTAGTTTGTTAATTTTATTTGAAGTACTGCATGAATTAATAATTTAATTTTGTTAATTTTAGGAAATTTTATAAATTTTATATATTAATAATTGCTTCATATGAATTCAATCCATTTGATTGGATCAGATCGGATTTAAGTACATTTTGCAATTGGATCGGATCGGATCAAATCTAATTGTAATTGGATCAAATCATATTAGATTTTGCTCTAAGATTGGATTTGATCGCATCATAATTTTTTCGATCCAATTGGATCGAATCCAATCTTAGATCATGGCAAATCCAATGGATCTAATCTACCGCATCCTTAGTTGCATCTCTTATTTTTAATTTTTTATCTGCTCCACTGTTAGGATGTCAATAGGACGGGTAAAGGACGAGGTTTTATTCTCATCCCTCATCCCAATTTGTATGAAGGATCCCATCCCCGATGAATACCTTCCTTAAATTTAACAGAGCAGGTATGTGGATTCCCCGGACCAGTAGATAATTTTGACATTCTTAACTTTTAGGTTGGTTAGTGAATGCAAGAAATGCATGGAAAGAAAAAAAAAAAAACATTTTTTGTTAGATCATTGTTGTCTACGGTGGCAATTTGGGTCACAACAAAATGGGTCGACATGACACTAACACAATTATTATGATTTATGGATGACACAAATATGATTATTATGGTTTATGGTTTAGACTAAACGGATCGTATCAATAATCGTGTTAACCCCTTTAATAAATGTGTCGTATTCATTTTTATGGTTCCAACCAATGATGAAAATGTCCATATGAATGGATATATCAGTACAATGATTTGATGGAAATATAAATAAATATATCGATATCAATGAATATTAATGTAAAATTTATAGAAAGTACAAAAATTTGGCTAAAAACATTAATTTTTTTTTTTATTGAAACTTTCAAAAACATTAAAATAATTAATAATCTAAAAAAAAAAAACGCATTATTGAAACTTTAAAAAATGTTAAAATAATCAATAATCTAACATTTTTTTTTTCAAATACATATAATATCTAACAACTAGTATATGGTATAAATACGAATATAATGCATGAGCGATATGAAATTGAAAATCTTTCGATAAAACTTTATTCTCTAATAGTTTTCTAAATAATAAAAGAAAGATCTAGGTAGTCATATTATTTTGAAATTAAAAAAAAAAATAAAAAAAATGGATATATGTAGTCATAGAATTTGGTAGTTTCGATACATTCAGTTTGAAACCAAATCTGTCTAAATTGTTCTAATGGGTATTTCTATGATTGTATTTTATCATTTTATCGACTTATTTCTTAAATTTTACATTAAAATTGTGTTTTAAATAAATTTTATACTCATTTTTTCAAGCTTACCTTTGAGAACTTTGGGTTCTCGAAGGATTTGTTTCATACCAAGTTCACGAAATTTTGAAACCACTTTAGTCGACGAATACATTCGTCCGGAAAGATTTTGGAATTTTAAAAATTAATTCGCCATCCGGCCAACCCACTGTCGACCGCCGCCAGCCCTTCCTTGATAATATTGACAATAAATTATCGTTATGAGAAATCGAACTTGCAATCTCATATCAAAGTGGTAAACCTTTACTGCTGAACTACAACATTTCATCTGTTAACATTTGCATTATATTTATATATAACCTATATGAGTTGTTATAAATTAAGAAAAAAATGTTAGATAAATTTAAATTTATTTAACAAATCAAAAATCTAATTTGAATGGCAAACATATATTGAAAAATATTTATTGGATTGCAAAAAATTTTGGGTTTGGTGATAATGCATTATTTTTTTAAAAAAAAATTTATGTTATTTAATTAAATTATCAATACCTCAAGATGATGCCACACCCTAAACCTAGGAAGTGGAAATCTATTGGATAAGACTTTTTTTTTTTTTTTTTGAAGAAGTGTATTGTATATATTTTATTTAATCAAAGTTTTATGTACCGGGTGTCCACTACTGATTAGTTTGGTGGTGGTGGATTTATCCATTAACTTTTAATATTTTTAGCATATATATATATATATATATTTAATTTTAATTAACTTTTCCCTACGAATTTTGAGTTTTGTGGGGAAAAATTTTGTACCCTTAGCCAACGAATTATGAGATTTGTGGGGAAAGGTTGGAAAAAATTTTGTACCCTTAGCCGACGAATTATGAGATTTGTGGGGAAAGGTAACCTTTCCCGACGAAAGTCATTTGTGAGGAAAGGTTGGGAAAAATTTTGTACATTTAGCCGACGAATTATGAGATTTGTGGGGAAAGGTAACCTTTCCCGACGAAAATAGTTTTGTGGGTAAAGGTTAGGAAAATTTATGTACCCTTAGCCAATGAATCTTGAGATTTGTGGGGAAAGGTAACCTTTCCAGACGAATTTTGACTTTTGTGGGGAAAAGTAACATTTCCTGACGAAACTTGTTTTGTCTGGAAAAGTTATCTTTCCAAACAAATATTGCTTTGTCTCTTAAAGTTTTGTTTGGAAAGACTAAAATTCTTGTAGTGGTTTTGACAGATTCAGTTTGAAACCGAATCTTTCTAAATTGTCATAATGTGTACCTATATGGGAGTATTGTATCATTTGATCTACTTATTTCTTATATTTACAACGAAATATTGTTTTTAGTATATTTTATACTAATATTTTCAATCTTACATATGAGAACCCAAGTTTTCGACGGATATAGTTTGAAACCGAATCCGTCAAAACCTCCAAAATGGGAAAAATGCAAGTATTGTTGACATGTTTTCATTTGATGATTTTTGTTACTTATATTTACATTAAACTTGTTATCTTAGTCTAATTTATACTCATTTTTTGTACTTAAACTATAAGAACTAGAGTTTCAGCATTTCGACAGATTTGATTTGAAACTAAATCCGTCTAAACTGTCCTAATGGATACTTATATGAGAGTATTTTATTATTTGATCAACTTATTTCTTATATTTACATTAAAATTGTGTTTTTAATATATTTTATAATAATAATAATAATAATAATAATAATATATTATATACTCATTTTTTCAAGTTTACCTATGAGAACCTAAGTTTTTAATGGATTTAGTTTGAAACCGAATTCGTTGAAACCATAATACAGGCAAATGCAAGTACTATTGACATGTTTTCATTTGTTGGTTTTATTACTTATATTTAAATTTAACTTGTTTTCATAATCCAATTTATACTCATTTTTTTTTTAACTTAAACTATGAGAAATAAAGTTTCGGGATTTTGATGGATTCGGTTTGAAACCTAATCCGTCTAAACTGTCATAATGGGTACTTAGTATTGTATCGTTTGCACGATTTATTTCTTATATTTACATTAAAAGTGTGTTTTTAGTATATTTTATACTCATTTTTTCACACTTACCTATGAGAACCTAAGTTTTCGACGGATTCGTTTTAAAACTGAATCTGTCGAAGCTACCAAAACCGGCAAATGCATGTATTATTGATATGTTTTCATTTGATTGTTTTTGTTACTTATATTTACAACTTCCAACTTTTATACAAAAAATAATAATAATAATAATAATATCGTCGACAGTTCACAAGATTAATAAATATAGGCGAGATGAGGTTAATTCGATGGTAAACCCCTCACAGCTACACCAATGAGGTCGTGGGTTTAAGTCTTCCACCTAAAAAAAATAAAAATGAACTAATGTAATATTTGTTTATAAAAAAAAAAGATTAAGAAGGGTAAATATGTAATTTTAGTATTAAGGGTATTTGTGTAAATTTAACATAATGGTATTTGTGATAATTCTCTTAGGGGGGTGTATTGGTTCAATATTTTATTAGACAATTTGGGGAAGTAAAAGTCTAGTGGTATTGGATTGAGACTTTTTAACAAGTTAGATAAGTCCGGTGGTATTCGATCAAGACTTTTAAGATTTTTTTTTAAAAGTCCATATTGTGTTGTGGTATTGGATCTAGACTTTTAAGATTTTTTTTTAAATTTCATATTGTCTTGTGGTATTGGATCTAGACTTTCAAGAGGCAGCAAATTGTCTGCTGATTAAGATTTTTAGGATTTCATGACAAAATGGATTTTCTAGATTTTTTTAGTGATATTTATAAATTGCTTTAACCAAAAATTGTCTTGTCCTCTCTCTCAATACTTTCCAGACTTTTTATTTTATTTCAGATATTTGGTGGGTGTATTGATATATAATAAATGTGGCGGCCAAACATGCAAAAGACAACATAAAAATACACTTGAAAGTCGAATACCAAATGATTGATAAAATTTCTCTATGAATCAAAGATAGTTTTATGCTAGATTTCCATGATCCCAACACCACCACCGGTATGTAAAATTTTTAGGACTATTAGTAAAAATTGATCAAATGCTTTATCCACATCTATAAAGAGATGGATTTAGCAAAAAGTTAAGATAAAGAGGGAGTTGATTTATATAACTTGATAAAAAAATAAAACTAAAAACTGGTCCATTACTGATAATATCACCCTTTGTGTAGATTGAGTTCAAAGACAAAAAAAGATGATTACCATTTCTATTGATTTATAGCCTGAGTGAGTTAAAAATATATGAGTCTCGTATAAAACCATGCTTCTATAAAATTTAGATACATGTTTATTTTTTTATTTTTTTATTTCTTAAATCTGATAACGGAAGGGTGTGCCAAAACCTGTCAAGAGCAAGCACTAGTTGACCGTTTGGAGTTTTTTTTATTTAAAAATATATCAATTTTTTTGTTATTTACATGTATAACAAAAAAATTCTTGTCATGCCCCAACCCCCCAAATTTTACCAATGTATACATAGTCTGTATATCAACTCATCTCACCAGACTTGAATTATCTATCACTAACATGAAAGGTGGACGTATACTGTACACACCACTAGAGAAAATAAATAAATTAAAGAGCAGTGAATATTGAAGTTTGATAACATATGAATTAATGAAGTCCAACAAGCCAAACGGAAATACTTCAGTGTTCAAGCTATTTTATTTCCCTATTTCATGTCATTTCTGGTGAGGTAGTGGGGGATGGGTTGATTATTATATTTATTTCATATGGTGACATTTTCTACACCATATGAATCAGCCGAAGGTTATGTGTTGGTTGGTGGTATTTCAAAATTTTATTACTTCTCTTCATAGCTTATACGTGTTTCTCATTCAATTTTTGTTGTTCAATGAGTACCCTTAACAAGATTATAGAACACTGGAACTTGAAAAGAAAATTGAATATTACAATTAACTCTTGAAAGTCTATATTTTTAAGAGTCTAAAAAGTTTAGAAATAAAATTTAGATAATCCTAATAGTCTATAAATAAAGTCTAAAGACTCTTTCAGAATCGTAAAAGTCTAATCCATATAATCCTAATAATCCTAAAAGTATAATCCTAACGATCTTAATAATCTTAATAATCTTGTAAATCCATAAAATCCTTAAACCCAAAAATTGTCTATTAAAATCCTAATCCAATACAACCCCTTAGACTATTACACATATAAAGTCCGTTTTTTTTCCTTTCTATTTTCTATCCAGTGTTGTGTGTACATATGTTATTTTGGGGTCTCAGATTTGCGGGTTTTTGAAACAAACACAACTGCAAGACCCATCTCTGTAAGTGCTTTCTCAATCTCATTTTCGCTAGACAACTGAATTCAATATCTCTGTTTATTTTGTTTCAAGTAATTTAGGGTTTGATAGAAGAGAGTGGAAGTGATGGCAACAGCTACATATCCACCACCGCCACCCTATTACAGGCTATACAAAGATTACATAGAAAACCCAAATTCGTGTCCGCAGCCTCCGCCTCCTATTGAAGGCACTTATGTTTGTTTTGGTGCCCACTATACCGTAAGATTTTCTTTTATGCATCTTCCTATGATTTTTGTGTGCTGTTGATACTACCTTGATTTATGAATTTATTTGTTGTGTGCGCGTGTGTTATTAGACTGATGATGTGCTTCCGAGCTTGGAAGAGCAGGGAGTGCGTCAGCTCTACCCGAAAGGACCGAATGTTGGTATGTTTTTCTCTGCTTTCCAAGTTCTCGAGGTCTTCATTGAGTAATTAGAATTTGGAGTGCTCTTTTGTGTATCTTTTGATGCATACTGCCATACTGGTTGATTATAGTCTATTTGTGGTCAGTCAACAATGGCCGCTTTATCTAAAACATGCGTTCAAAAGCCTCCATTGGCATATCTTAGGATTGATTGTATCCTCCTTATTTGCACTGTCAATCTCTAATCAAGAGCGTCAAGATCAAATCTATAGGTGGAGGTCTTATGAACTCTTATATAATGCTGAATTGTTAACAATCATTGTCAACTGGAAGAAACAGAATGAATACTTAGTGATGTACCCTCTAGACAATAAGACTGCTGGACCACATAATTTTTTAGGATTGAATGCTGTCCTTGTACTGCCTAGTTTACTGACTTTAGTGCAATTGATGATTTTGAGAATTTGATTGAAGAAGAGAACTGGCAGTGTCTTTAAATTTAGATAGTAACATTATGAATGGCTATACATATCCTATTTGTACCCTGGTCATGAAAAAAGCTTATAAAATATCAGTGATCCTGTTTCTCTTTATGAAATTAAAATATCAGTGATCCTGATAACAACTTCTTAGCTGAACTAATGATTTCCCTTCCTGAAATTAAAATAATTCTTCCTTTTAGATAACTGATGTATGCATAAATCTTTTTTTTTTCTTTCAGAGTTCCATAAAGAGTTTGGAAATTAGTAATGAGTGATGATGGAACTGTTGTTCAGATTAACCATACTATTAATTTTCACAGGGAAGTCTCGCGAGACAATGGTTTTTCATTATCATTGTCCTACTGAGCATGTTATCTTGGTTGGGTTCATTAAGGGTTCTGTTGAGAGAGAAAGAGAAAGATTGTAGCTTTCAGATGGCTGGAGAATCATATCTTCTCTTGCCCCCTCACTTCTGTTGAAATATGATAAACTGATTGTTAGAGAACCTGAGTTGTTGGTAGGGCTGTCTAGTGTCTACTTGCATTATTATTTAACCAGTTTAATGATTTTAGTTATGAAATTCACTGTCTTTTGTAGATTTCAAGAAAGAATTGAGGTCTCTAAACAGAGAATTGCAGCTGCACATATTGGAGCTTGCTGATGTCCTTGTTGAGAGACCATCTCAATATGCCAGAAGAGTGGAAGACATATCCCTTATATTCAAGAACTTGCATCATCTCCTCAATTCATTACGCCCCCATCAGGTTGAATATTGTTATTTCGACACGAGTTTTCTTGATCCTTTTTTGGATAATTCACTGACATTATAGTGTCTTATGCCCTGTAGGCTAGAGCAACATTAATACACATTCTAGAACTTCAGATACAGCGCCGTAAACAAGCTGTGGAGGATATTAAGAGGTATGACTTCTTGATGCTTATTGAATTATTTTTTTGAAGCTGCTCAATATTGAAATTGTCTGAGCAGTGAGCACTGAAATGGAGTTTGATTCACTCTCACTATTTTTATACAATTTATCTTAGCTTCAGATCAGTCAAGGTTTGATTAGCAATATTATTGTTTGTGGCTATGATCCCCCCATTTCACATGCTGAATGATTAATTATTGTTGGAAAACTTAAAACTTCACTTCATCAGTTATCATCAGATCATGAACTGTAATGTTCTAGTCCTCTTAATCATTGTGTAAACACTATAATATCAGACAAGTACTTGAAAACATTATTTGAACTTAAACATTAGCCATGAGTTAATTTGTCTTGAACGTTCATAGTTGTTTACGACCGTTGTTTCATTTGCTTGTCCAGGCGAAGAGAAGAAGCACAGAAACTTCTCAAGGAGTCCCTTGGAACCTTAGATGGAAACTAGCGCATGAATATCACACACTTGCTATCCAAAAAGGGGAAGAATTCCAGAGACAAATGGCAGTTAAAATATGCAAGCTGAGAAGCTCGCCACAGCTCTTTCTCGTGGATGCTAGATTGATGTATTAGGAATTTTTCTTCGAAGACGTTATGCTAGAACTTTACAGTGGATTATTTACCTTTTTTTTCATTAGTTAGGGTCTCAGAGATTGGGTTGATAATTTGTTCAAACTAGCTTGAGATAGTATTTTCTTAAAGAGTTGTGAAAGTGACAGAAACTATGAAACTGAATCTTTTTTTAGGATTTAATGTTCTCTCATAATATGTTGGTGTGAGGAAGGAAAGTATGGAAAGTATGGAAAGATGAGATGAGACATGAGAGTATTAAATAGCCAATCCATCCACATGTTCACATGTAACGTATTTTTTTAATTTCTACTTTTAATCATCCTAATTACCATTATGATTAATACTTATGTCAAATTGACATATCATCTAACTATGATGACAAGAATGCTGCTTTTTTTTTTCTTTCAAATTAATATACCATATGTGGCGGGCGTGTGAAGCTACATTGGACGAAGAGGGTATTGAATGGTATTAAAACGGTTATGATTCGAACATGTAACCTTATAAATGCAATTATTACCACCTGCCCTCCTGTTGATAACACTTTCTTGATTCAACCGATTTTGGAATGATGTCTATTTTTCTTTTTCTAATTATAAGTTATTTTGAAATTAAAAATAAAAATAAAAATTGGCAATAGTTGTTGCGGAGTAGAATCATCATACGGTTTGAATGACAAATGACGATAAAAAGAACCTTTTCAATTTATTTATTTTTATTTAAAAAAATTTATTGGTATTTTTTTTTTTTGAAATATTAAATAAAATAATCTAATGTATACTTCCTCAAAAAAAAAAAAGAAAAAAAAAAAAAAAAAAAAAAAAGGCATGCCACGAGGCACTAATGACGAACTCTGTTGACACTAATAACTAATCATTCCTTACTGAGCAAGAAGAAGGAGCAGAAAAAAGCGAACAACTCATTCTCTCTAGCTCGTTCGCTCTCTCTCTGTTTGCGTGTCTGTGATGTTCATCGTTAAACCTCTGCCGTAAAAAAAAAAAAAAAAAACCCTAGCTTCCTCGGAGAAAAAAATAATAATAAATCAATGGCTGTTTCAGAGGAGGAGTGTTCGATTGCCAAGTCGCGATCATCACCGTCTTCGTCTTCAGCCCCGACCTCCTCTCACACCTCTCACTACCTTGCCAAGTGCGTTCTCCGTGGAAGCGTCGTCCTCCAGGTCGCCTACGGTCACCTCCGCTCTCCTTCCTCTTACGATGTCGTTTTTGCCAAGGTACTACTACTATTCTCTAAATCACTTCTTCTCTGTATGTTTTTTCCAAACTAGAATCAAATGGCACTTAGACCTTCATTGTTAAAAATAACAACTTCTTTGTTAATATGCCTCCATAAGTTTGGTAGGTTCTATTTTACACTTCACACTTCCTTCGTACCTCAACTAAATGATCGTCATCCATGATAAATAATACTGCTATTAGTATATATCTGAGGAAAAATAAAAATTAATAATTGCTTTGTTGTTAGCTTCAATTTATTTATCAATTTATCTACCTGTCTTTTATACATGAAAATTCTTAGGCCTGGTCGTCCAAAATCTGGACCTTTGAATTACAAAAATTTGTGATATTTAATGTGATCTCTGCCACTTCTGAAGTTTACACACCAACTATGAACACAGTTAGAATGCTAACTTGTGAACTGATTGCAAGGTCTATTTGGTTTAATACAAGTTTTGTGACATCCGGATTTTTGTTAAATTGGGACATCTGGACCACATGATCTGGTGGGATGGAAATGGAGAGGATTGGGGATGGATACCGCAATATCCATCCCCAATTCTAAGTAAGCGGGGCGGATTCAGGGAATCCCCGAATTGAGGTAGGGAAATCTATCTCCGCTCCATCTATCCCCGTATTCGATGAAAAAAATATATTACATTTTTATACTTTACATAGAAAAATGTAACTAACATCTAGAATGGTACATTTTATGCTATTAAGAGTGAAACAAATCTTGAAAGATATTTCAAAATTTTCCATTACATTAAATATTTTAGATCACTCCACAAAATATTATCCTGCACGCGAATTTTTTTATGTTTTTAAAATATTAAAATTGAAAATGGAGTCGGATGGGGATGGATGTCCATAGACGGAATCTATTCCCAATTTCCCATCCCAAAAAAAAAAAAAAAGGATATTAATTTTGTATCCACCCCCCGATCCGATATAATAATATTCATCCCCATTCTAAATGGAGTGGATCCTTACGGATATCCATATCCATAGATAATTTTGCCATCCCTACTCACCTGTGAAGGACTATACAAGGATGGGGCTATATCAACTTAAAATTGTAACTTGAATTCCGGACTTTAACTTCTAACTATCTATATACTCTTAATCCAAGGGTTGGGAAGACCAAATGGATGGAAACTCAGCAATTCTTGCAACCTGTTTTATGAATAAATAGATGTATAGATGTTAAAGTGATATTGAAGTTTTTACAGCCTTATCCTATGGACATATATATATATATATTATATTATAGTCATTGGCTTGCATGTTGTAAATAATGATGTATGTTTCTCAGTTTTCTTATGTTTGGTCACTTATTATGACATGTTTAATCTGACAATTATCTGGTGATGACATCTTATTTAGGAAACATCCATAGAGTTGGTAATGATCGGTGAAGATGGGATTGCACAATCTGTTTGCGAGCAGGCTGTCTTTGGCACAATTAAGGATCTTGTTGTCCTACCTTGGAATGACAAATTCAATGCACGAAATCCACAGGTCTTTTAGAAAATTTGCTTGGATTGAACACCTTATAGGATATTTTCCTTTCATATCATTTACTATATTAGAAGACTTTTTAGTGTTTTTCAATAGCTCATTCCTAAATGAAGAAAAGCCCTTCAATGGGAGGAATTCCTCTGGGTAGAAGTATCTATATGGTTATCCTGAATTTCTTTTGTGTATTTTTCTTCTGCAGATGCTGGAGAAAGACCTTTTGGTTGTTATTTCTGATTCAGGGAAGCTCTCATTTCTTTCATTTTGCAATGAAATGCACAGGTTTCTAGATTTTTGTTTCTTAGCTTGATATATTTGGATTCGTTGCATCATGAAATTTTGTTTTGTGATAAATTATTGATTGTTGACATAGGTTTTTTCCGGTGGCACATGTTCAGCTTTCCAGTCCAGGAAACTCAAGGCGTCAGCTTGGAAGAATGCTAGCTGTTGATTCCAGGCAAGTTGCTTTCTTGGTTAGGAGAATGGAAAACAGATCTTTTATTTGATTATCTGGCTGTTGTATTCAGGTCACGAGTGTGATATATGGACGGTTCTTGTTTATTTGGACAATATGGCCTTCTTTTTCACTTTTTTTCCCCTTGTCTTTAGCTCTTATTTAACCTCTTCTTCTGTCTTGGAGTTGATTGATAGTTTAGTAGTCTCTGAACTATTAGCGTGGCTAGTATTTTGTTACTATTGAAGGAGAAGGATTTTGAAAGCATGTAACGGGTTACACTTGTTTTGGCTATAAGAAAGGATGTGAATAATTGATTGTATATTCATATAATTTTATTGTGGTGACTTGTGGTGTTAACCATTTAGTTGGTGAGGTCCCTTATGGTTGTATCAAAAGTCTTGAGATCAACTTCTACATCATTAGGGTTTAGGGGTTTTGGTTTATATCTGGGGATAATATTGTTGGTACCTTGTTGAGCCATTTCCCTTTCTGTTCTAATTTTTCATCTGAATGCCAACTGATGATCCTAACTTGTATGTTTTTCTTTTTACAGCGGCTGTTTCATTGCTGTTAGTGCATATGAAGACCGATTGGCTCTGTTTTCCCTTTCAATGTCTTCTGGAAGTGATATTATTGATAAGGTCAATAGATATGTTTATTTGTTCATATGTTTTAGTGTAGGTTCCGCCCTTAAAGGGGCGTTCGGTATTGTTTTTAAAGTATTGTTTTTCGTTTTTTGAGTCACCAAAACATTGGGAACACTTTTAGCGTTGTTTTTTGCTCAAAAAAATTTAGAAACGCGGAGAACAAAGCACTCTAGTTAACTACTTGGAGTTGGGCGGCTGGAAAACATCAATTTGATGTTTCCAAAATTTTGCTTTCCATTTTGGTGGGGTCCACCTATTTAATGTTTTGCTTTTTATTTTTTGATTTTTTACATGATTTTGCTTTACCATAAAATAAACTTGTTTAATAATTAATAATTTATCTATTATAAATTGCAATATAAAAATGACTTTGCTTTTCCATAAATAGTTTTTGTTGATAATATATATAATTTAACTACAAATAATATTATTTTTACTCTTGCAATATATTAAAAAAAATTTTTTTTTTAAACAATTTCAGTAAATACATATTACAATATTAGATTTTTTTTTTCTTAAATTCTAATTTCAATCATTCCTACCAGAAGCGTTTTCAACATTTTCAGTTTCAAAAAACATGAAAATAAATTTTTGGTTTTTAAATGAAAATATATAAAGCAGAAAATATTTCCGAACATGCCCTAAATTGTTTAGGAAAGCAATATCAGCTGGTTTTTTGTGAGGACTTCTGTCATATAGCCCTTTTTGTTTTGGAGGTCCTAATGTTTTTTGTAAGCTGAGGACTGCTTTCACTCCCATCTGTGTATCTTTTCTATTTGCTTAATACGATTTCTGTTTTTGTTAACAAAAACAATAAAAAAAAGAGGCTGAACTCTTCATCTTAGGCGGAGTTATTGATATTCTTATCTGCCAAAATTTCAGAAGATATTTTATCCTCCTGAAAGTGAAGTGGATGAAACTATGTCAAGAAGCGTCCAGAGAACCAGTATAACTGGCACAATATGGAGCATGTGCTTTATTTCAAAAGATCCTAGTCAACCAAGTAAGGAGCATAATCCTGTACTAGCCATTATTCTGAATAGGTATGATATACTTATATATGTTTGTTTGCTATTTGGGGAATTTGTAGTCAATTTAAATGGTTTTAAGTTGAGTTTTTCTAGTTTAGATTTGTTTTTGTTCTACTGAGATATTAAAGTTTGAAATTGTTATTTCTGATACTGCAGGAGAGGATCGCTCCTGAATGAACTGCTGTTGTTGGGATGGAATATTAGGGATCATGCTATATGTGTTATTTCAAATTATGTTGAAGCTGGACCACTAGCACATAACATTGTTGAAGTTCCCAACTCTTATGGATTTGCCTTTCTGTTTAGGGTTGGTGATGCTCTATTAATGGATCTTAGAGATGCTCACAACCCTTGTTGTGTTTATAGAACAAGCCTAAATTTTTTACCCCCTGCATTGGAAGAACATAATTTTGTTGAGGAGACTTGTAGAGTACATGATGTGGATGATGAAGGTTTGTTTAATGTTGCTGCATGTGCTTTACTGGAGCTGAGGGATTATGATCCCATGTGTATAGATGGTGACAGTAGCAATGTAAAATCACCCTCCAAACATGTTTGCTCATGGAGTTGGGAACCAAAAAATGATAAGAGTTTAAAGCTGGTATTTTGTGTAGATACAGGAGAGTTTTTTATGATTGAAATTGCTTTTGATTCTGATGGCCTCAAAGTTAATTTATCGGAATGTCTCTACAAAGGTCAACCGTGCAAGGCGCTTTTATGGGTTGAAGGTGGATTTCTGGCTGCACTTGTAGAAATGGGGGATGGAATGGTCCTGAAAGTCGAAAATGGAAGGCTTTTATGCCTTAATCCCATACAAAACATTGCACCGATATTGGATATGTCAATTGTAGATTACCATGATGAGAAACGTGATCAAATGTTTGCCTGCTGTGGAGTGGCACCTGAGGGATCATTAAGGATTATTCGAAGTGGTATCAGTGTAGAAAAGCTATTGAGGACCGCTCCAATTTATCAAGGCATTACTGGTACTTGGACAATTCAGATGAAATTAACTGATCCTTATCATTCTTTTCTTGTACTATCTTTTGTAGAAGAGACGAGGGTACTATCTGTGGGCCTAAGCTTTAGTGATGTGACCGATTCAGTTGGTTTTCAGCCTGATGTCTGCACTTTAGCTTGTGGTCTTGTACATGATGGTTTGCTTGTGCAGATTCACCAAAATGCAGTCAGGCTTTGTTTGCCAACCACAGATGCCCATTCTGAAGGCATCCCTTTGTCATCTCCAGTTTGCACATCTTGGTTCCCAGAGAACATGAGTATCAGTTTGGGGGCAGTTGCACATAATATGATCGTTGTTTCGACTTCTAATCCATGCTTTCTATTTATTCTTGGAGTCAAGTTAATTTCAGCATGCCATTATGAAATATATGAATTGCAACATGTGAGATTGCAAAGTGAGTTATCGTGCATTTCCATAGCTCAAAAACTTTTAGAGGAAAGAAGATCGTGTTCTTCCATCAATAAAGTGAATAGCAGTGTGGTTACCCTTCCTGCTGGAGTTGACCTTGGTTATACCTTTGTTATTGGCACACATAGACCTTCAGTGGAAGTTCTGTCATTTGTACCTAATGAAGGCCTAAGAGTTCTTGCGTCTGGAACAATTTCATTGACGAATACTATGGGAACTGCTATCAGTGGCTGCATTCCTCAAGATGTGAGGCTTGTATCAGTTGACCAGTGTTATGTTCTCTCAGGATTGAGGAATGGTATGCTCCTTCGGTTTGAATGGCCTCCTGCCCATAATATATCTTCTCCTGAAGCATCCAGTCGGAGTCCTTTTAGTCCTGCTCTGGGAAATGTTGATACCATTCTTTCCAACATAAGAGCTGCAAACTCTTTTAGCTCACAACTGTCTGCTGTTAATTTATCTGAGAAGACTAAGGATGGACTTCCTATTAATCTTCAATTAATTGCTACCCGTCGCATCGGTATTACTCCTGTTTTCCTTGTTCCCCTAAGTGATTCACTTGATGCCGACATAATCGCACTTAGTGATAGGCCATGGTTAGTGCATACTGCGAGGCACAGCCTTGCTTACACTTCTATCTCATTTCAACCTTCAACGCATGCGACCCCTGTATGCTCTATTGAATGCCCTAAAGGAATATTATTTGTTGCAGAGAACAGTCTAAATTTGGTAAGAATCCTCATTTATGGTATTATGAACAGTTGTGGTTGTTTCACTGCTTGAAAATCATGGTCTCACTTTTAGGGATAATCAAAACCTGAACTTAAATGAGTTCAAAATGGGGGCATACTGATTTATGGACTTGAACATCAACTGTTGGATGCCTAGGATTGATATCAAGTGTGGTCTCGCCATTTAAATGATATTAAGACTTGTTGGGACCCTATTTTTAGGTTCCATTTAGCTCCTTTTGTCCTTGGCTTTAAGATGACCATGCAATATACTCGCAAAATATTGGTGCAAAACATTGTGATCTATGACATTCCTTTTGTGAGTCGGTGGGCATAATTTCATTGTTTCAATGTATTAATTTTCATGGTACAATGTGTAATCTACAAAAAAAATTCATGTGTTTATTTTTTTAACAGAATTTTGTAATCTACAATGTTTTACTAAATGCTGTGTGTTTGTGTTTTAGTAGTATCTCTGCATGGCATTTTGCTTTTTTTAGATCCATCTTTGTCACCATGTAGTATGTTTGAGAGTCTTGTTTCCGATGCATACAATGAGCTTTATGTTATGTGACGTTTAAGAGGACATACCTTGGCTGTAGTAACACAACAGAAGAGTCCAGTCTGTGACAGCTTCCTCATGTATGTTTGTGATATAGTTATCATTTCCGCATACATAAGGGCATCCTTTATTCTGAACCTAATTTATTGCTGTTATCTCTATTGCTTACCATGTTGTGATGTTAAAATTACATGAATTTGATTTACTATGAGAACATAAAACTATAATTAATTTTTATTTTATGATATATTTACATAGATTGGATGTATCAATACTAGTCTGCTTAAATGGGTTGACAGACATGATCTTCAATTTCTTTAGGTGGAGATGGTTCACAGTAAGCGACTTAATGTTCAGAAATTTCATCTTGGAGGCACTCCAAGGAAGGTCCTGTATCATAACGAAAGCAGGTTATTGGTTGTGATGAGGACTGAATTGAATAATGATTCATGTTCTTCCGATATATGTTGTGTGGATCCCCTCAGTGGGTCAGTGGTGTCATTTTTTAAACTAGAACCAGGAGAAACAGGGAAATGCATGGAGCTAGTGAGGGTTGGAAATGAACAGGTTCTGGTGGTTGGGACCAGTCTGTCTTCTGGTCCAGCTATAATGCCCAGTGGTGAAGCTGAAAGGTTTGTTTTTTGTGTTATTCCTTTTCTTTTGCTATTGTTTGTACGATTTATGGTTTCTATGATTTTGAAATGTCTGAAATTTTACACCATTGCTGGAAAGCATGGAGGATGAGAAAATTATGTTTCTATTTCCAAATCAAAGTTAGGAGTCCTGAAAGTCAATCTCAATTGCCTTTGTGTATGAAATGATAAATTACATAGGCATGTTATCTAATTGAACATTTTTCTCAACAGTACCAAGGGCCGTCTGATCGTCATCTGTATTGAACACGTGCAAAATTCAGATAGTGGCTCAATGACATTTGGTTCTAAGCCAGGCTCATCTTCTCAACGAACGTCACCATTCCGTGAAATTGTTGGATATGCCTCAGAACAGCTGTCTAGCAGTAGCCTCTGCAGTAGCCCAGATGATGCTAGCTGTGATGGAATCAAACTTGAAGATACTGAAGCATGGCAGCTGCGGTTGGCTTACTCAACCAAGTGGCCTGGAATGGTGCTTGCAATCTGTCCTTATCTCGATCATTACTTCTTGGCATCTGCTGGTAATGCTGTAAGTTGCACAATCTGATACGTATGCTTGCAAGTTACCTGGGTGAATTTTGTCTATCACATGGCCATTGCTTATAAAAGTATTCATACTCCTTGTTTCAGTTTTACGTATGTGGATTTCCTAATGATAATCCCCATAAAGTGAGAAGGTTCGCTGTAGGAAGGACACGTTTTATGATAATGTTGTTGACTGCTCATTTTACTAGAATCGCTGTCGGAGATTGCCGTGATGGCATCCTTTTTTACTCGTATCACGAGGTATGTGAAAATATTTGACCGTGTTTTATGCATATTAACTCTTTCTTTTCGGTTCCTTTCGGTAAAATTTCTGTGATTTTTTCTCATCATTGTACTGGAACCAACTTAACATATTTTTCCCCTATGGGAGCAACGTTTTGTGGTTGGCTGTTTATGATATTGATTCTGACTTCTCTGTGTTGTTTGTTTTCTTTTTGATGCTAGGATTCCAGGAAACTGGAGCAAATATATTGTGATCCATCACAGAGGTTAGTCGCTGATTGTATTCTTATGGACGTTGATACAGCTGTTGTTTCGGACCGTAAGGGCAGCATTGCTGTCCTGTCTTGTTCAGATCGTCTGGAAGGTAAATTCTAACTTTATCTTTATCTCAAGTACTGTGCCTGCCTGTAATTGTATATAACTGCTTATACTTTTGTACTTTGAAATATTAATTTCTTTGTAGAATAGCTTGATTTCTATTTTAAGTTCTTTAAGTAGCTATTTCCACTCTTGATTCAATGTGACACAGTTTCAGATTTTGAAATTTAACTGTGTTTGGGAATGAAGAAGATGAGAATCAACGTGCACTTGGTTAATAGTTCAAGTTCAGGAATACAACATCTGAGTTGTGTCCTGATATTAAAAATTATGAGGCAGGTGGTGCTTGCATGCATTGAAACTTTCAGATTTTAATCATAAAATAACTATAATGGTCTGATTATAACGATGCAGTAGTTGATCCTTTGGGAAATTTAATCAATTTGCTATCAAAAGGATTGACAAGACTTGTCATTCATATCCATGAGGAGCTTGCAATTATACCAGTGGTTTTAGTTTCATCTAGTTGCTTGACTTTTAATTTGGATAATTAGGAAATATTTGATGTAAGTATTGGTTACAATTGAGTTCCTCAAGAAACTTATTTACGGACAAAGCTAAGAAGTACATCTGGAAAAAAACAATTAGCTTGTGTTAACTTCAACAGTTGATCTGTATTCCATCTCACCTGTATTGCCATGCTATTATTTCTTATCTGCATTGGCTGGAAATTAACAGTGCTGATTTTCTTCAATTATATTGTTTTTCTGTCCCAGATAATGCAAGTCCAGAATGCAATTTAACAGTGAGTTGTGCTTATCATATGGGCGAGATAGCCATGAGCATCAGGAAGGTAATTCCTACATAAGCATTCAGTTATCAGAGTAGATAAATAACTCCTAATAGTAATGTTGAAGTTAGAGGGCATGATCCATTGATCTAGTTGAACTGGAAAGAATCTTTTCCTCTGTATGATATTTGATTATAAAGCATTCAATGGATGTCGTGTTTAATCTACAGAGCATTACATCAAAAAGCAAGGATGTGTACAGAACTAATCTACTTGTTATTCTTTTGTTACAAAAATATTTGTGAATATTCATTAGTCCTTGTGATCTAAAAATCACAAGCTAAAAAAGAATTGTAGTTGTTGAATACTCCATGAAACTCAAGATAAAGATTAGTGCTGTAGATACAGGAAAAACAGTAATGAAAGATTCATTCACACCACATACGACTCACACACAATACACATAGAGAAGAACAAATTTGATAATTCAATAGAGTAGTGGATCAAGAGAGTGTCTGATGACGGATAATCTAGTGGGTTACCTTCACAGTTTCGTGATTTAGAATTTTAGATAACGGCTCTTGATGAAGTTTGTGGGCAGGCTGATCTACTCCATGATCTGGCTTGTTGCTTTTCATTGGTCGTTGCGATTGTTAGATGTGTTTCTTTATTGTTCTCATGGTACAAATCTTTCTCAGATTTGATCCATATGGTCACTCATAATTCATAAAGAAGTGTTGCTGGTCTGGGTTTTAATTCTCCAGAGCTTTTATAGGGTTTAAGATTAAATTAACTAATGTGATCCAAGATAAGTTCTACTAGCTGAATTGGTATGTTCACCGAAATCAGTGGTAAACTATAAGCAACAACATAAAGCTGGAATTTTTGAATATTGGCTATCAGTGGTGTAAGCAAACTGATTAAACTGTTAAAAACCAAATTAAACCAATCTTGTCGATTTGTTTTAATTTGGTGCTTCTTTCTTTTTTCTTTCATGGGTTGGTTCTGTTTTTGTTTGAAGAATCAAAAAATGATAATTGTGTAAATATAGGAAACCAAATCAGACTGTCAAACCAGCATATTCCTACTCTAAATTAATAAATTTATAATTACATTAACAATAAATATGTAGGTCACTATTAATGAACCTACCTGAATCACATATACATGTGGGTCATGGTACAATCAAGGATCTTTGGTGGCAGAACAAACTATTCTTCAGAGTTGCATTTTTCTCTGGCAGTGCAGCTGCACTGCTTAGATCTCCAAATTGAGAACTTAAACCAATTGGTTGGTTCGTTGGGTGTTTGTGAAAAGTTCACTTTTTTTTTTTGGTTGTCTTTTTTTGAAAAAAAAAAAAAAAATTACTAAGGTTTTTGTTAGTCTTTTAAACCAATCAACTTCAGTTTCTTTTGATTTCCAGTTTGCTATGGAGTTCTTCAGAAATATATAGGGGCCATATTACTGATGAATACATCTGAAAATTGGAATGCATAATGTAATTCTAACTCATTTAGGATGTTTTTCTTTATCCTTCAAAAATTTCCTTTGTTTCACATGTAACTATTAATAAATCTCATCAGGGTAAACTATATCTTAAGATGGCTCTGAAGAAGACATGGAATATTTGTTGGTCATTTGTTTGAGACAAAGGTGAACATCATCTATATGAAGAATAATTTATGAGGCAAATGTCATTATTGTTCCAAATTCAGTGTGAGGTTGTCAATGTATCACATGATAATCGAAAAGGATATAACAGTACTTTGAAAAAAATATTGTTCTTGCAATAATTGTTTACTCATTTTCTTTTTCTTTTTTAACCCTAATTCTGTATGCTGCTTACTCTGCTGTGAGATACTAGAGTGCTTTAGAATTTGTGTTGCATCTTGTGCAGCTTTGGAAGCCCTATTTGTGTCATGATAATTTTGCATCTTACTTTGATGCCATTCTTATATTGTATTGATTTTTTTCATTTTTAGGGGTCATTTATATACAAACTTCCAGCTGATGATGTGTTGGGAGGCTGTGATAGTCTCAGTGCAAATGTTGACTCTTCACACAGTACTATCATAGCCAGCACACTCCTAGGAAGCATAGTAATATTCATTCCTATATCAAGGTATGTTTTAGCAAATACCTATCTATTAACACACACACACTCATACACTTGCCTATGTTTCTGTTTGTACTTGTATAGTTTTGAATCCAATAATGGTAAAGGCAAAGAAAGCATTGCATTTCTTTTTCTCCGAAATGATAACATATAAACAATGTAGATGTTGGTAAAAGAGTGGATCTATAAAGCAGACAGTCAAAAGAATCAGGACCTATTGTAGATACAGAGCTTTTAAAGAATTCTTGCATACTAAACAGAGAGCATCCATTCATATATTTTTAGTGGGGATGCATATTGTATCAGATTTTCTAGATGAGGTAGTAGACACATCTCAATTGCGTTTAATTGCTTTGAAAGAATTTCCAACATGCATTATCAACCAAAAACGATTTTTAATATAGTTGTGGAAATTTGAATATATGGTTCCTTTTATGAACCCCATGAATGAATCCTGAAATTTGAAATATTATTATCTCCTTTTGTGTTGCATTGTAAAGCTAGAGAATCAAGTGTTTATAAGCATTGCCATATAAGATCAAATTGAGCTTCTTGCTTTCATGAAATGCCACATTTCAGCACCATATGTAATTAATTTTCTGTTTCATATATAGCTATGTTAATAAAACATTTTTTAGGTGCATGGTAAACTGATACGCTGAAAGAATTGGCATTTTTAGAGGGTTTCATATCATTTTGCACAATGTCAAAAAAGAACTATTCTGATCCTAACTAGGTTAAGATTGGGATGGTATGAGTTTAATTGTAAAAGAAGCTACATTCACTAGGCGCCATGTCCATTCTTGCAGTGAAGTTCATGTTACGTATTAAAGAATGTGGGTACATTTTGGTGTTACATACTTTTTGAGTACCACTCCTGATGAACTTCATATTTTTGTAGGGAAGAGTATGAACTCTTAGAAGCGGTCCAAACTAGACTTGTGGTCCACCCATTAACTGCACCTATACTCGGGAATGACCATAATGAGTTCCGTAGCCGTGAAAACCCGGTAAGAAAAGTAAAAATCTACATATTATTTTTAGTGGCAAATTTTTGTGAAATTAAGTCGAGCATCAAGCATGAAAAAGTCCTATCAAAAAAAAAAAAAAAGCATGAAAAAGTAGTTATATCATATTGAGTGTGCAGTTTTGAACTTTTCTATGTAGATCTAACGAATGCATGAGTCACTTTATTAGGTCTTGTTCTGTTTATCTGACAGATCCAAGCATTAAGTTTGACTAGAAATGTTTTCTAAAGATCATGGTATGAAACATCTATTGTTGCATTCATGTTTTTATATTGATCAAAAAGACCAGGTTAACTATATTGCTCTTGCCTTTTTCCTTCTCAGCTGTGTGGGGTTCGGTGCGGACCATGCGGTGCACTCTTAAAGAGCATTGCATGCCAAATATGAAATCCTTGACATATATTCATAATCTGAACATGGCCAAGTGCCAACCTTTAAGGAGATATGATGGTTTTGAAACTGAAATTAAATGCTTAGGGAAGTGGCCGGAGAAAAAAAAAATCCATCTTCCATCTGCTAGTAAATGATTTGAACATTCTTCTGCATATGTAGTGATATTAATATGTTTTTACATCTAACTAATTTAGGCAGTAAATTTTCCATGTTTCTACATTGCTTTATTATTTCACCTACTTCTCAGCTTCACTAACAATTGACGCCATAAAAGTGCCGGAGAGCATGCTTCACTATATTATTATTTTATTTTATGTAAGTACATGTATCTACACTTGTGTTATTTTTTAATTTTACTTATTTGTTCTTTGTGGTTGCAAACTTGCAGGTTGGATCACCGAAAATGCTCGATGGAGACATGCTGGCACAATTCTTGGAGCTTACAAGCATGCAACAAGAGGATGTATTATCATTGCCTTCTGGACCTTCAGATACAGTTAAATCAAGTTCAAAACGGTTAGCTTCTTCGCCTATTGCGGCTAATAAGGTTGTGCAACTCCTAGAGCGGGTCCATCATGCCCTGAACTAATTCCATCTTGTTCCTCTCTCCAATTTGCGGTTCATGAGATCACATCAGAGGTTTGCAACTGAGGAAGCATACGCACACTGAGTGCTTTTAGTTGCTGCATTTTACCTGAGCAAGCATGAAATTGCAAGGTGAAGACCATCCATCCATCAATACAGCTTGTAGTCGACGTACATATTTGGTTGCAAGCTGACAACTAGTCATAATTCAGAGCTTACAATCATACCGGATAAAACAAACTTCACTGGTTTTGCTACCCGGAGAGCGGGGGCGACGAGTGCACAAGAAATTCATGTGTGATTTTCAAATAAAGTTGCATTTGCCATTTTATGTAATTAATACCTAGCTTGTTTTGTATAATAGGTGATACGGAAAATTGTATGTATTGTAACTGAGAAGGGCTTTTAGTGTTACTAGCTGGGCAGTGGTTAATTATGCTAATGTGACCATTAAGCCCCCAAAACAATAAGCAATTCGTTTATTTATTTATGAATACAGTCATTGATGTTCTTGGTTGGTTGATGTTCATCAATCATGTCTAGTAGCTGCACTATAAACAGGCGCAGGCTTGTACCAATTTTGCTCTATTGCAGTACACATAATTGAAATGGAATTTGCAAGAGAATGAGATTTAGGAAGAAAGTGCTAAATCTTTCTAACAAATGTCGTCGTATGGATTCACAAATATCCTGTGGACCACATACGTTTTTTTAAAACAAAAATATTAAGTAATTACTATCACAAAAATGTTGGACATCTATTAACGTCTTAGTATCACTTAAGAAATTAAATTATAGATGCATAACCTAATACATTTTAATTTGGACTCAAATCACCTATCCAAAAATGGTATCTCAATTTGTGCTTAACCAACCAAATTGAGACATGTTTACATTTATGGAAAGAGTTGAAAAAAAAAATTAGACGCATACCAATTTGATTGGCTAGACAAATTAGAACACCGTTTTTGGACAGATGATTTGAGTCCTTTTAATTTTCACTTACGATTACATAATAATTGAATGAAACCTTTATATCACAAATTAAGATTCAAATGGGAGGAGATTGGTTAATGGTAAACCCCTCACCTACATCAATGTAATTATAGATTTGAATCAAATTTCAGTCCTTCAAAACCCAAAATGTAGTTCCAAAAATATAAACTAAAAAAAAAAAAAACTGAGATCCGCAACATTACGATAGTATATTTTACGATGCCCCTATCTGGTTCTGTGAGAAAGCAAAGCACAAATCAAAGTTTGCAATCTAATCTTCAGACTAAATTGGCTCAAATGAAAACATCAATTGAATTATATAAATTTTGGTAGCCCACATTTCAAAAGAAATCTTACAATTCAATTCAGATGCATGAGAATGAAATAAATAACAGGAAGGCCGACAATTAGTATAGTAAACAATAAATCAATATGGACATAATTTTCTTTGTTTTCTACAATATCTACACTTCAAAAAACAAAACTCATAATAATGTAAAGTGAGTGGCCAGTCTATCCTTTCGAACAGCGGAACATCATAACATTACAGATTTGATCTCATAAGAATGATACACTTGGCATATATCCGTTGGTGTGAGCTTCATGAGCAAAATCCTGATCATATCTTGGATGGCATCTCTGTTAAATAAGTATGTTTTCTTCGACTGTGCTACCATGCTTGCGATACGTTGCAAACAACAAACTCCAGTATGATTGCAAGTCTGGAAAGGAGACCCCGGCAAAGAAATATAAGATCATTAACTATGAAGCTATTGTACTTTCGACATATTCCATTGCTTTCTGTTTCACGTACTCAATCCGAGCTTCTTCACCTTGAGATTTCTCATACTCGAGATACTTCTTAAATAAGAACTGACAAACAATGAAGCACACATATAAGGCATATCACAAGGCAAAGCCCGCATAGTAACTCTGCAAAGTAAATCGCATTCTACGCACCTTCATTCTTTTAGGTGGGAGACTCAAGCTAATAGCCCTCTCAAATAGTGAACGAATCAAATCCACATCTCCAAGTCGAATCTCCTAAAAAGTGTAGCATGGTCATGAAAGGTCTCACTAAAAAAAAAAGGCAATATAACAAAATACAAACAGTCGAAAGTAACTTACTTGATCAAGATAAATACTCCACAAGTCTGTTCTCTTTGGATACTCACGCAAAATTCCTTCAAACATGGATCGCGCTCTATCTGGAACCCCACTTTTGAACTCAAGTATAGCGGTCTGTGAGATGAATTTAATATGCTTATGGCGTGGAAGGCTTAATAAAGCACGCTGCACTGCAGACTGAACTCCATCTTGGTTTTGCTTCAAAAGCCCTTGGATACGCCTTAACCAAACCTAAATTTCAATGAAATATAAACGTCTAATTCCACACAAAAATAAATAGACAAATAAAAAAAGAAACCCATAAAATAAAGGTCAGAAATATAAAATATACAATGAATACCTTGCACGAATGCTTGAACTTCTTTATCATTTTGTCGACAAGTTCATTGGCCAACTTGTGTTGTTCAGTCCTCTCATACATCCCCAAGAGTGCTAGATGGACCTTTTTGGGGTCACAATACTGCAATGCTCTTTCAAATACTTTTACAACAGCTTCCTGAAAAGAAAATGACGTAATGAAACTCTAAATTCAAATCATGATGACAAAACAGATTTAAAATTGCTCTTGGTTTTAACTACCTCTGGAGGATTTCCATATTCATTTTCCAAATTGAAATAAGCAACCCAAATATTTAGCTTCTCGTTCTCTTCTCGAATGTTTATAGTTCTCAAAGCCCTTCAGAAGACAGAGAAACAATGAAGTTAAAGTTATTATCCAATTATACCAAGGGAAGCAACATCCCAATGTGCATTTTGCAGTAAACTGCTATTCTAAATCATTTTGATAATACCAAAAATAACAAGGCAAACACGGATAAATGAAATTGCCAGCAAACCACACATAAAGAAATTTAAAACTCGAAAAAATAACATGATGTGCCTCACATGTTCAGAAACAATTAGCCTTCATGAGCCCATATGGTACATTGGTACGTTTAATAATGTTCAGCAGAATATAAGCCATTTTAACCCCCAATAATAAATATCTTCTACAATGTGATTAGATTTTTCATCTACTTAAGTTTAAGTTAATAATTAATATTAAGATATCGATACAAGGAATCACAAAACATTGGTAAAACTTACATGCCATGTGCAGAACAGCTACCAAACAATGCCATCTTTTTATTTTTTTTCCAATTTTCAGTTCCGAATAAATTGTAGTTAAAATGTTACAGATGATGGTGTAATATTACACAAAATATATAATTAAATATAAAAGAGCATGTTAGTATACCAACCCAATGGCATTATGGGTAAATTAATATTTTGGCCAGACCAGTACCTTTCAGCAATCGAGCGAGCTTTCTCAACATCAGCTAAAGAGAGCATGAAGGCAATGTATTTTATCCAAACAAAACTGCTATTCGGAGAGCTTCTAACCAATCTCTCATATTCGTCAGCAGTTCTCGGTACATCCTTCTCCAATAGTCTTGTCTCAGCATCTCTTATTTCCCGCTCCCTGTCAAATACAGTATTCATATTAATTTCAAAATCCAAACAGCCACCACTTACATGACAAGAAAAATTGCACAAACAGTGAGAATTGAATATACCTCTCTTCCTTTGTTTTCTTATTAGAGTGTTGCTTCCTCTCAACTTCCACATCTGCCTCATCAATATGTTCTTGACTTTGACTAGCAACATTGTCTATGTCAGACTGCTCTATGTCATCAAGAGTAACCTCGAGCGGAGGAACAGAAGACCTAGATTTGGCTTGAGCAAGAAGAGATTCTCCATTTTCATACTCAACAACCATATTTTGGACAGCAAGTGAACTGCTGTCTGACAAAATTAACGACTTTTCACGGACATCAGTCTCTTCAATTGCTTCATCAGATTCTTCATCTGAATCTATTTGAAAGGCAGTATTATCGCTAAAATATGAACTCTTCATCCCAAGAGAAATACGCCGCCTTTCCTCATCTACCTAATATAATAGATAAATATTACTGAAAAATTCAGCAGTAAATTTTTTTACCTACCGGTGAACAAGAATTAATGTCATTACATGATCTGCTATAAACTTTTACTGCAAACATTAACCTAAGTCGCCTGATCTTATCGAGTAAAAGTACCAATCATAACAAAGTCTACATAAATTCTGATATGATGTGGGGCCTCTGAATTAAATGGCACTTGTACCAATTTGACCTTTCCATATTTCTCTACAGATAAATGTATTTACCTTCAATATCTTCACTGTAACTTTTTCTCCAGCTCTGTATTTAGTCTCTATGTTGTCAACACGATCATCTGAAAGCTCTGACATGTGGCACAATCCAACCTGTGCAGATAGCAGACACAAATATCTAAGTACTGAAAGTGACAATGCATAACAGCATTGAAGGTTAAAACTAATGACCTGTGAACAAAGCTAGTTAATATTAAACAACACCAAAACAAAACATGTTTTGAAAGTCAATAAAATAATGTTTTGTTTTGTTTTTTTTTACAGATTTGAAGGATATCTTGTTGACCTCTGCATCAACTTTTCTTGAACGAACTCTTTTTCTTTCTTATGAGGGAAGAAAAAAATAAACAAGCACTTTTGATATATAACAATATTAACAGGAAATTATCTCCACCAATCTGAACATACTAGCTGTTGTTTACTTTATTTTATTTTTAAGAAAAAAACATAAATTTTACTGATGGTGGTTGTTAATCGAAAACTGGAAAGATGGCTGGGTTGTGTGTGCAACATTAATAATAATTAAAAAAGAATCACGGCACTGCACAAATTTTTCTGGTTTCCTTTTTTTTCTTGATCAACATAATAAATTATGCATGTCCCAAAAAGAGAAATATGACTTATCCCATACCATGTTTGTGTGGTCTATTGTGATAAATAAACCATATGACTCCAGTCGCTTAATCCGGCCAGAAACTATATCTCCAGCATGCAGACTGCTTATATCATTGATTTCGGATTTTGAAGCATTGCTAGAATTTGATGTCTTCAAGGTAACCTCTACTCGCTTCGATAAAGGCTCAACTGATAACACCCTGTACTTATGCTTCTTAGAACATTAATTATCAACCATAAATATCACTTATTGACCAAGAGGTAACAGAAAGAATAAACATAGAACCTACCTGCCAACTACGAGTTTTCCAATAGGGAATTCTTTTTCAGGACTTTCAATGAATCCATCTGACAGATTTGAGATGAGAATCTTTGCATCAAGCTTCCGTGAGAGCAAAATGAAACATCCTTTAGATGTAACATTCTTAACATAACCCTATGTGAGCCAATATGCATATATGAGCACAAACATATAAAAAAAGTAAAGAAAAAAACCAGTAATCAAAATTGAGGAAAAACTTTTAAAAAATCACTAACAATAAAAATTAACCAACTTAAATATTTATCATCATTAATCAATTAGAATGAGTGAGTGAGGCTAAACAGATCACTAACCAAAATGAATGTTTAGGAACAAGTTTTTGTCTCTTGAAATGTAATTCACAGATAAATCATTTCAAATTCTTGGAAAGTGATTTATAGTACCATATTTAACCTACTTCAGCCAAGGCATATCTACATTTATAGATATACTACAACTGTTGCAATGTGAGTTACAAATAGCTAACACCTGACGGCCTATGCCAGGCATAGTCAGTCACTCATTACTTTATAATAGAATGTAAATGTTCAGGTAAATGCAGTCTTCCAATAGAATGAATTTATTGATGTAAATGTTCAAGTAAAAGCAACACCAATTGAAATCAAGCAGAACCTTTGTACAAAACAATGGCTGATGCAAATGTAACACAAAAATTTTAGTATTGAGTTCTAACACAGGAAAAAATAATAAAAATGCAACATTTAAATGTGAACATCTCCATCAACTTCTAGAATATGATAAATTATGATTCAAACATCCCTAAATTAAATAGTAACATCTGCATAAAACTGTGAAAGGCGTCACTTCTTAATCCAAACAAGGGCTGTAAAGTACTGTAATATCATTTGCAATTAGTTGGTGAACAGAATATCCATAAAAAGATATACAATATCAATAGCAAATCATATTCAAGGGTAAAAAGAGAACGATGTTATATACCTGTACAACCATATTAGGACGAATATCCTCAATCTTTTCAAAATGATCACAAGGAGTATCCCTATAAACGCAAACCAGAAAATAACATTTTCTTTAAAATAAATAAACATATAGTAAAGAAATCAAACTAAATCTTAAAATACGTCTAGGAAAAATAAAATAAAATAAAAATTGATATTAACATTATAAATAACTATACTAAATTTAGCAGTATACTATTCATTGATCTAGATGGAACATCTCATGTGCAAGACCGACGGATTTTACATGTGGCTCAAGCTCAAATACTAAGACATACTAAAATCAAATAACATATAACAAATCATAATTTCAAATATAATCATGCAGAGGGCCTCGTTCCGAGGAAAATTGGCTCCAATACCATCACACCACTCAACCCAAAAGCTTAAACCTTAAAGTATTAAGAAAGGGCCCAACAATAAAATTAAAGCTTTCTAACACAAAATGTTAGCCAAAATGTAAAATGTAATTTAGGCTTTCAAATATGTGGAGTTATAGAAAATCAATAGTATTTTATACAATGCTTAATAATCACAGAAGCAAAAACAGTCTACAATCCACATATTAACTAGACATAATACACTGCTGAACCAACAGCAGCTTGTGTACTGCAAAATGAACAAGATATTCCCACTTCCAAAGAAGATTAGCCAAGCATATCATTCAAAAATTCCCATACAAATATATTATTAGTGCTGACAAAAATAGCACCGTAAATTCAAAGCCCAATGTTACGTAAACATACTATATCGCAAGTATAAACAATTGCTTAAGAGTAACACTAGAATCACATATATAAATTAATATAGTTTTAAAAAGCTTAATGACTTACACAGCATCGCAGGGTTGTGAAGAACTTTGATTGAGCATGCCTGATGAAGATAAACGGAAAGTCAGATCAGCATGAATAGTGCCCTTGACAGCATGACTGATTTCCAGGACCTTGCATTTGACGAACTGGCCTTCATAATATCCAGATAGTGGGTCCGACACCCATGTGTCTTTAAGCTCACAGAAATGGACCCTACCATAAAAATGAGGACCAATCTGCACAACCAATCCACCAACACCATGGAGTATTTTGGAAATTTTGCCACCCACAATACCTCCTTCATGCATATGAGATGAAATATTGTCATTTGAAATGTTATCATTGTCCACCTTATCAATTTCTCCATGATCTAGAGGCTGTAACACCAAGCGCAACAGCTTCTTCTCTTTGTTAATACTTAAAATATGACCAGTAACAGATTTTCCCACTTGGAAGCGACTTTGGAATTCTTGTAGTTCACTGGGCTCACATGCACTGTCGAGAATAAAAAGCTTAGCCTTCACTTGTCGAGATATTGTTAACCAGGCCCATTCACCATCCACTTTATACACATAACCAGTGACACATTGTCCAGTTGAAAAATCAAACTCTTCAGCAAAAGGCTTGCTCAATGATCCAGATGAATCTGTACACGAGTTGTAATGAAAATAGAGCTTATTAACCACTGACCACAAGTAAAATGTATTTTCAAACACGATTGAACAGCAAATAAGTCCATATAGTTTATTTATACCATACAGTTAATACAACCAAAAAGTGGTTGTAGACAATTTTAATCAATATGTTTATCTATTTGTTTTGACTTATCCACCAAAATTATAAATACATCAAAATGATAGATCTAGGATTTGAGAACCAAATTGTTTTAAGCCAGAAAAGACAATAGTTGAATGAGATGATGAAAAAATGATCTCAGTACTCAGTAGTTGAGCTGAAAGTATGAATAAAAATAATTTATTTAAAAATAATAATAATAATATATATAATGATATAATTAAAATTTTAAAAATGGTTAAATAACAAATTTAAGTAAAAATAATAAAAATTGTTAGTGCAACCGCTGGAGGAGAGCAGATCCTCTGATGACAACGTCAACTCGGGTGAGATTGACATCAAGGAAAAGGCCTGCCTCCTCCATTGACAAAGGATAGCCAACATCTGACAGCAATTCAAAGTAGATGGAGAAGACCGCAGGAGAAGGCTTCTGTTCTTGATTTTTCCATGGCAAGAATGGAGAAGTTTTGCCATCTCTGGCACTGGGCCACCACACCGGTAGCCGCCCATCAATGTAATATTTAAATTTACAAAATTAATAAATAATGTAATTGTAATTTTATAATGTTTTTAATTAACGTGAGGGCTTTATTGTCTTTTTCTAAGATGGATTAGGGTATTCTGGACATTTCAAAGTAATGGGATAGTTTCTTCCATAATTTGTTTTTAAAAGTAATCCCCAACCAACTTCTTAGAACTAATTATTGGAGAAGAAAATTACAAAATACGCTGTTTTTTAGAGGCCCTTTTTTTCACCCAACGTTTGAAATAAGTTATTGTTTCTCAAGCTACAGCAAATCCAAATGCACCCTAATGTGTTTGGGTAAAAAACAAATACGACATTGTAACATCTTTTTTTTCACCCAACGTTTGAAATAGGTTATTGTTTCTCATGCTACAGCAACTCCAAATGCACCCTAATGTGTTTGGGTAAAAAACAAATACAACATTGTAACATCGTTTCTTTTTCTTTCTCACCAATGAATTTGAGGCACTATGTCAATCTAATGCCACCCTTTACAAATTAAGAAAATGCACAAGGGCTGAAGCTTAATTAATTTTGTTGAGGTAACAACCATCGTGGGCTTGTTTGTACATTTTTTTTAATGCCCAGAACTTTTTGGGCGTTCTAAACATGTTTAATTAGTTGCACAGATATAAACATCATAGCGCGAATGTCTTGCCATTAATAATGCCAAAATAAAAAGACATTAAAGGCAAATTACTGAATGTTGACACAAGGAAACAAATGCTTGATGCAGCAGACTGCTGCACAATTCACAATTTCCAGATATGTTAAGGGAACATGTTAAAAATTCAATTGCCACAAAAAGAAAGAACAGTCACAAAGAAGGAGAGATGATGGTCAATCTGGTGTGAAAACAATGGTCTACAGACCGTGATAAAATATAAATGAAAAATTAAGAATTAAACTTATGGTAGGAGAGACAGAAAGAGAGAAGATTGGAGAGGAGTCACAAATGTCAAAAGGAATGCCATTGCCAGAGCAAAATGATCAAAAACAAGGATTTGTGAAGAGTGAAGACCACCCACCATTTGGGACAAAGCATGAATTATATAAGAGAGTTCCAAAATAACAATATACCAAACATGATATCAAGACAGACAGTTTCATGTTGGAGCAACCAAACAAAAAATTATAGTATATTGCTTTTACCTGTAAGCACTGTGGGTTTGATGGACAACTCCCACAGGTAGCTTTTTTTGTTATCTGGTTGATTAGACTTTGCTATGATCCTGGCAGCCAGCGTTTGCCCAACCCTGTAGTTGCTGAATGGATTTTCCAGAAGGCTTTCCTTATCATCATTCACCTGCTCATTGACAAGTTGAAAAAGAATAAAATCAAAATAGAACAATGTCGTCAGTAATATACCTAGAAAACTATTAACAAATAATAACAAGTATACAGAGAGTAATTATTAAATAAATAGATAATAGTGTTGAAATCTAATTATCCAGTAAATCACCTCTGTCACGTGAACCCGCCCACGAAAGCCTACTCCGAATTTCAATCTTAGTTCCAAAGGCTTAATTTCAGTAATCTGAAACAATATGAAGGAAAAATACATATAACTATTCTTCATTTGTTCCGGAAGCATATCAATTTATTATAAAAAACCGAATCAGCATGACGAGGAAAAGAATATTAGGCTCTCCTAGTCAGATGTAGCTCAGAATGTTAACATAAATATCAAGGGAAAATGAGTTAACAAGATGCTTTAATTTATCTACCTCTGCTTGAACCAAAGCTCCAACATCAAAGCTTGATCTCTTTTTGGCCCTTTTGGAACTGGATGTCTCAGTAACCTCACTAATTGATTTAAGAAGTAAAAGCAACCTTCCAGCAGTTGACGGGCTTGGAAGAGCCATAACAGTGGCAATGACACTGCACAAAAGGAAACCATTTCATATTACAAGGCCACTGGTTGATAACCATCATTAGCAGCAAGCCAACTAAATATATAATGAGTTTACAAATAGAACTCTTAGGTGCAAAGGTAAAACCAATTTATTGAAAAGCCAGTTGCATTTATAATGGCAATTGCCCTTTGATGACATGAAATCAATTACAATGAGACATATAAGAACTAGAGAAGAGGGAACAACAAACGAATACTATCAGATGAGGGAAAAGGAGCACAGAAGAATAGATTAATCATCAAAAGGCATTATCACCTTTGTCCATTCAGAAACTGTTTCTGAGGAAACTTTTGTGTATTGTAGTCTGACACAGATGCATATCCTATAGCATATTTATACTCAGGAATGGAAAGGACCTGGTTTCAGAAGAATGAATTTTGAGAATATGTAAAAGCACATTAAAGCATCATCAAACAAAATAATAGCATAAAACTTGCCAAGTAATTCTCTTTCACAATCTCCACAGTCGCATTGACAATCTGATGCATCTCCAAGTCTTTTGATGCTTCTCTATTGCGTTTCTGGAATTAAGCATGGTATACATGAGATACAAATAGGACAAGCACTAAAAGATAAGGATAAAAAATTGTACATAGAATGTATTATTCAAGGCCAAATGCTTGAAGGTCAATCCAAAAAGAAACAGAGTTTGTATAGATTTATAAGATTATCAACAAGCAAAATACAGGAGGAAAAACAAAAGCTAACCCCTCTTTTCAAAGTTATAGCTACGTGTCTATACAAAAGCTGAGGGGGGATGCATATAAATAGAAATACGAGTAGATAGAGGCTATAAGTTAAGGATAAACCTTCTTGTGAGCCTGATTGCTTGAGTTTTTTTCTCTTGATCTGTCAATGAACTCTGGTCTTAGAGATAAATCAACAAGGCGTTCAGTTTTGGCAACATCAAGAACCACAGTGTGAATGACTGATCCTGTTTCTATAGTAGTCCCACCTACTATAAATGCCATGTTGCATTCAAAGTTATTTAGTCAAAGATAATGAAAAATCACTCTAACCGAATCATCATGAAAAGAACTTACATTGAAAATCAGTAATAAAGCCAAATACGTCATTGTATTTCTCAAAGCTGACGATGACTCCAAAATCCTTTGCCTCATGAATTTTTCCTTCAATGACACTACCGATTTTAAATCCTTCAACCCACTTCAAATCAGACCCTTTAGAATTTGATGATTGCAGCTCAGCAATCTGGATTGAACAAAGATGCCCATCATTAAGAAACTCTACTATCAAAACTTTTAAAAAGAGTAAACAGGATTAAAACTTATCCTTAAAGTATAAATGATTTTTTTTATTTGATAGGAAACAAAACTATAATGCAAAAAAAGGAATGTTACAAAAGAGCCCTATAATTTATGGGGAAATGCATTTTTTTTTTTTTTTTTGATAATTTATGGGAAACGAAAGCTATATTAATGAGGAAGAAAAAATGAAGCTATGCGTGAACTAGGGTCCACAAGAGCAAAACACCATGAACAGCAGAACAATCACCAAAACAAATTAAAAATGGTTTTTCTTATTTCACCTTCTCATCCAATAGAAAGTATTCTTGCATGAAGGATGCATCTGTTGATGAACAGCATGACTGCCTTAATGAAAGTGTCATTCTACCTGTTTCGTTATTGACCTAGAAGAAAAGAACAAAAGAAGATAAAAGTTGATCACTAAGCAACTTCAAAGGTCAGACAATAAGATAATCAAGTTTTAAACAGTTCACCAACATCAAGTATATTGCTGCGAACAGACTGCCCAACGTAAAAAGCTTTTAAAAGATCAGCTTTTTGGTCATCCATTGCCTTCAAAAGAGAAGAAGAAAATAAGGCAGAATGTGAGTGGATTAAACACAACTTAGCTGAGACAGCATCTAAAAATAAATATGAAAATAACTAAATAAGACAAATTTACCTTGCTTTTAGGGGAAAAACCAGTCAAGCGCCCAAGAAAACGAACAAAGCAGCCAGTCTCTATTAAATTGCAAATATAGCCCTGGTTCATACAAATAATTCATAGAGGTGAAAACAGTCAAACTCAACTGCATTATAGCACTTGAGAAAGAATTGTACAAACAATGAGCTCAGCAAATAGGATATGAATAGGAACTTAAAAGTACTTACATGAACAACTGAGTTAGGGTGGATATGACTGACATCAGAAGGAAGTTGTTGAGCCGAGTTGATTAGAGAATATTTCGCAGAGAGTTGCAAGTTGTTGCCCTCAGTATCTACAATAAAAATAAATTAGCACTGGAATACTTTCCAATTCTATATTTGTGTTACAAACATCAAAAGAAGCAAACAATGACTTCAGCTAGCTCGCAGTATTTGGAAAGCCAATATCCCAAGAAAGGTTTATATTCCTGTCTAAAAGCAGCTCACAGCAGAATGGCTACTACTGACATTGTTCATATTAAAATATCCCTATTTAAATCTATCCCCTTCATGGTGTACAATGAGCAAGAGTGAGGAGAACATCCATTTCTTTATACATTGCAGACTAGTTTATCCAAGCAGCAAAAAGTTCACTTTGTAACACATTCACATTAAATGACTCTTTTTTCTATTTCCTATATTTAGTTTGTCAATTAATAGATTAAAGAAGAGTCTCTAGTTGAGCCAAAAATCAAGCCTGCTCCTGAACCAGCAAAAAGTAGAAGAGAAATAATATGCCTCACTGATGATAAAAAGCACTATACAATCTTCTAGAGATAAAAAGCACTATCTGACATTCTGTAATAGGTGCCACTTTTCAGTTCATGTATTATATGTTTCTAAAGTTTCTGCATTACCCTGAAGGATAATTCTTTAAGCTCTGTTTTTAATACTAACGTAGTTAGAATCATATAAAGAGCTAATAAAGTACCAAACCACAATTTACATAATTCATTCCTTCACATGCACAGAAATGTAAGTTGGTCAGGTGAAAAAAGCCCAAGGGAACTAGGAAAGACCAAGTTACAGTCTTACCTAAGACCAGCAGCTGCTCAAACTCGTATCCAGGTTTTACGGCTGACTTCATCAAAGCAGCATGCTCTGCACAAACCGTGACAAAAGTCAGAGAATACCAACAAAAAACAGTACTAACAAAACAATCTTCATCACAGAAAAGTAAATACATACCATGGTGGTCTGCTAAATGTTCAGTAGAAATTATACCCTTCAAGTAGCTTTTCCCATTAACATATACAACTAAGCCACTCGGGGATACCATATCAACGACTCCTGAAACAAGGCTACCCAACTTGACCGCATCATCTGCAGAAACCCTGCTATTCAAATTTAAATTTAAAAAATGAGAACAATACTTGAAGAATAATGATCTTTTAAGGTACACCAGAAAGCCCTAAACTTATAACCCTTAAGCAATTTCATTTTAAGCAAACAACTGAGCTGCAGCTAACTGGATATGCTTGTTATTTTTTAATTTTGTCCACAAAAAAAAAGGGAAACAAAATTAAAAGAAAAAAATAAAGACACAAACAGTACAACAGTTCCTGCTGTTGAAATGGTTAATAGCATATGCATTTTATAGCAACTCAATAGCTATTAGAAGACACTAGGACCATCGAGTTAGGTTCCTCCAGTCTTACAAAATTGAAGTAAAGTTAGCAGATCATATAATGGGTGTAATCAACATAGAAATTGTATTTGCTTACCCAACCAAAAGATGAAAATAGTTCACTTTAAAATTATACGGAGAAAGGATATGCATGTACCAACAAAAAATCATACAGATTCTAGCGATTCAAACCTCGTAGGCTTCATTATGAAACTTAGGTTGATCCGCCGTGAAGAGGTAATAGAACTCGTTACTCTGCACTTGACAACTTGTCCAACATGATACATTGAGCTTGGTTCACACCCTGGATCTAATCCAAGTTCAGATCTGTTTTACATTAAAAAACAATCAATGAATTGCTATAATGCTATCGATGATTAAAGTGAACAATAAATGAGAGAAAAGAATTTTTTTTAAGAGAAAAAGTAAACGGAGATAAATGAAGAAGTTTATTAGCATCAAAAACATTAAAAAACAAGTTATAAAAAAGGCCATTAATGCCCAGTAAAGAAGTTCCATGGCTTTTTCTACCCTTAACAGATTAAAAAGTATAAAATTAAGAGAAACTCTGCAGCACTCCTGTACCCTGAATTTGATTAACTTGCCTTCTTGTCAAATGATTATGATTGAGGTGTTGTATATCTAGATATTAAATTAGTTTCTCAAAAAAAAATTAAAAGAAAAGTGAATTGATGGAAGAGAATTTTGATAAGTTGCAGCTTGTACACCTCCCAAAAGACAAAAAAAAATTTAGTACTTTGTTCCTCTGGTGGACTGCTTGGTTGTCCATCTTTTTATACTTGAGGTTTCATTATCAATAAAATTTACAGTTTATTGCATAATATCTGAAAGAGAAAAACATCATTTGACCAAATATATAGAGTAGTTTCAATACGAAATAGAATTTATAACATAAAAAGGAATTTTAGTGGTGGTTTGAATATGTGTTCAAAAACTAAAATCAGCTGAAAAGTTTACCGTTTAGGTGTTTTCTAAAAGTTGAATTTGAAAATGTAAATCATTGTTTTCAAAATTATATATAAAATGTTGAAAAGAATAATTTATTTTTTCCACTATTTTAAACAAGTTTTTTTCAAAAAAAAAAAAAAAAAAAAAAAATCTATTGACTTTTTCCCTCAAAAGTCAAAACAACTTTACCTCTTCAAATTAATACCAAACAAGTTTTCATTATGAGAAAAACGTCACTTTATTTTCAATAACGTTTTCCAAAAACACCATTTTAAAAGCGATACCAAACACCTTATAATCTTGAAATACTCCAAGATGCACTTTGTTCTTCACTTTTCAAACTGTTCTAAAACCTTAGGCAACTTCCTTTTTAACCTCCCATTCCTAGAGGATGACCAATTTAATATAACAAAAATGTCTACTTTGTCACAGTCTAACATGCTATAGCATTGAATAAAAACTTTAAGCTTTATTGTCTACCATAATTCAAATTTGGTGAAACTAACCCATATCTAGCCTCATAAACAAAAGACATATGATTAGCAAAATTTATACATCATGAATGAGCAAAAGTGGAACTCTTCAAAATGCATTTTAATAAATTCTAATGAACCACAAAATTTATAGTAAACAGAATAAAATTCCACACTAAATTTAAGCCAGATCCCAGAGGCATCAGAACCATGGTCTAGAAGGTAAAATACTTACCTAGGAGCAAATCCATGGACACCATTATAAAACCTGACAAAGCAACCGTGCTTTTCAATCTTTGTTATCCATCCATGTGTTATTAAGCCCTTAGTTGCATCAGCATATGAACTCAATATTTCATGTTTTGATTTCACCTGAAACATTTATCAACAATGTCACCTCAAAACAAAGACAATATAGAGAACATGGATCCTATTCACAAGTTTTGATTCACTGTATACCACAAAAAAGTAAGCAAATTTATTTTCAAAGAAAAACTTTAACAATTCAAATGATTAGCAATTAGCAAATGCAACGAACTTTGTCAAACTAAATCTCCAACCAGCATATTAAGGAGCTAGTGCAAAGAGGAAACTTCGCAGTAGGGATACAAACATCACATATAAGATCACAGAAAGATAGGTGTATAAGGAAAAAAATCATATATCAATGCAAAAGTTCCAACATCTTATATGCTTAGTGAATTTTGATCATCCTGGGATGATGTCGATAAACAAATTAAGAGAGAGAGAGAGAGTTGGCAATTATCAAAAGGAAATCCCAGACATATTTAAAGTTACTGTTCAACTGTGTTTCTATGGCCATAAACTAACTTGGTAATATAACAGTTTAGTTTTTTACAAGTAATCGAAAAGGCTAAAAGAAAAATACTCTAAAAAAGTCTTTCTCTGTGGTTAAATTCTTATTTTTTTTTTTCACCCAGAAATACTGCCATTTTTCTTTGTTTGATACATGTCTTTGATTGTTGGGCCTTAAACTAGGATTTACTGCTAGAAACTTCAGCCTTGGTATTCAAGAAAGTTGTATGTAATAACTCAGGTAGGGGGCAAGAGGTTTTGAACCCCTAATCCCTTGGTTGGAAGCAAAAGGTCTAACAACTCAACTCATCCCTTGAAATTTCTATTCTTGGACAAGGAACTCCCCAAAAGATATTTGACACAAAATCTGAAGGGTATTTTCCAAAAACAATGATCTCTTGTACTTTTTGTAATTGAACTCCCAAAAAACTTTTCTTTTTTAATTTCAAGAAAAATGAATAATTCAAGTGACAAGAAGCTTCTAAGAAGAAAAAAAAAACCTTTGCAATAAACAACATCAAATATAATACAACTTGAAAAGGCCCAAAGAAATTAAAATGCTATAAGATGTTAAGAATTTCAAAATAAAATCTTCAGCATAATGCAGGAAATGCAGGTTCGATGAACAGTGGGGGAGATGGTTAGATTTTACATATTAGAATTATAACATTAATATGATATTTTAGCAGTGTCATCATCCCAACCTCGTTCACAAAAAATAATGAGCCATCTTGTCCAAAATTATATCAAATCCTATAAATAATATGCCAATCCCATGAAACACACTACCTTTTTTAAGCACTGAACCAAACAATATACTACGTAACAGCAAAAAGTTAGAAGATAAAAAAGTTTTTGCCTAAATGGCTCTTCACTAAATAGCCATAGTAACCAGGGGAAAACATGCAATAATTGTCAGTAAAGATGAAGAAAAGGGGAAATTAAATAAACAGAGTACATCTATGCCAACAATTTTCCACTTCTACAGTCTTCCATTACCAATACTATCTGTTAGACAAGCATTTTTTATAATCATTTTATTAAAAACTTCCTAAAAAGAGCCTAACAATAATGCTAGTAAAAGAACAGATGATGTGTATGACCATAGCCTGTCCAACCTAAAAGCATCAAGAAGAAAAATACAGACAGAACATAAATAAACAAAGCCAAGTACTAGAGCTTAGAATTTGCACATATATAATTTTCCCCAGCCAAAAGATATAATAGACATAATTCCAAGCAGAATTTACATCTTTCCTTCCAGAGGAATAACATAAAACAGGCACAATTCTTCAGAAAATAAGTTCAAGTGATCTGACCTGAATATATACTACCCCTATAGTGGACTACCAGTCCACTTTTATTTTATTAAAATTTCCAGTTTTTTTATAAAGAAAAAAGAAATTTGACCTTAACCAATATTTTAGTATTAATATATGGACACTTAAGAACCCAGTAAACATATGGTTTTTAACTTCAACTTAGACTAGTCAAAGAAGCAACTTCCTGTGATGTTATAAGTCAGTCTTCTTTTCTTCTTTTCTTTTCTTTTTGAAAAATGACATTCATCCAAGAAAAACTAAGTTGTGCAAGGAAACAGTAATCGGTAAGAACATACAAGAGTTTTCTTATGTGTAAGAGTAATTCTCTTTGATTTGACACCAAGCACTCGGAACAACAGTTCAGCTCCAACCTGCCAGCATGACACAGAGAGAAAAAAAAAAAGCGCAGTTTATTAGCAATTGCTAATTTAATGAAACAATAATAAGCCATACCACAACAAAAGTCTTGATACTATGAGATAACCTTAAACTTTTTTCCAGGTTTCACAATTTCAAATTCTGACATGTGACGGAGAGGACATAGTGCCTTCACACCACCAGGAAATTGCACAATAGCACCAAAGCTGTCAACCGCTATCACTTTAGCCCTCACCACCATCCCTGGCTTGACATCTGAGTGGGTGAACACTGCTCCTTCAAAAGCACTGGCCTATTGATATAAAAACAGTTAGAAGACTAAACAAAATAAGAACTAGTGACAAAAGCAGTCAGATGGACATATACCTACATTATACAAACACACACGCAAACCCTAGCAAACCTGCAGACGTAGTATGTAGGTATGTGCATACATACATATTTAAGATAAACAAACATTCATGCAGACATGCATGCATATATAAGGAAGAAATTATTAAATTTCCAAGCAATATTAATGATAAATATGCCACTCCAAGAATAATATTCACGTTATTCACTGTTGAATATAAAGATAAAAAAAGGAATGAAGATACAAAGCAAAAGCAAACAAGCTGACCATAAAACAAGACCAAAACAAAACCTAATAACTGGAAAGCCATAAGTGGAAGCAGCAGAATGACCTAACAAACTAAAAACTGACAAGAAACAAAAAGGAACCATCAATGAAATGCTGCCCTCAGTAGAACAAAGGATCTAATGTAGTGATATCCAACATAACATAGACTTGGATTTAGGGAATGAGGTAGTGCAACAAATACATTTTTCACTAGCTTCATCAACTACATACATGTTGCTGATCTACATAGACTTGAACCCAGATGCATGGTAGTACATGCAACAGAGAATGTCATGCTCTTTTTTTTGTCTCCCTTCCCACCCCATTCCATTTATGGGAGGGAGATGCACCACTTAACAAAAAAAGAAAAGCAAAAAATGAACTCTTTCATAAGTAAGAGTGTACAATTTAAACTCCTACTAATTAAATTTTAACCAACTCACCATGTTACATTAAAATTCATAGAGTATACACATACGTTTGCACACATTAGAGTGGTTTTCCATCAGCAGCAGCACATTCAAATGCATTAGTTTCCAATTACATCAAACAATTACAAAATCTATTGAAATGTCATAACAATCAACAATAATTGAAACAATATAGTTAAAAATGACAAACTAATCAGCACAACATTACAATTGTTGTTAATGATGGTGTGCAGTTTTAGGAAGGAAGTATAGTGTCCTAATAAAGTTCTCATTTGCAAACAAAATTAAAATCCTGAATAGTCATGATATTGAAATCATAAAGTGCCGTTTCTGTTGTAGACGAGAAATATATTAATAGATAAGAAAACAAAAAAAACTAAGTTGTCCTTTTTCCAATCTAGAGCTTCAGTTCTTCCCCAAATTTATGCTACTTTTTGTTGGTAAAGTTATAGTATTATACCTTTTTGATAGGAAAGTTCCTAGTATTATATCAAAAATTAAAATCAAATACAAAGGAATGGGTGTTCTTTAAGGCATTTTCTTTTATAAGGGGATGAAATCATTGCTAAATGAAATGGTACAATATGTTCTCCATTGTGCAGCCTAGCCAATAAAGGTAACAATACAAGCATTTCAGCACAACATAAATTCACATGTAATATGTTTTAGGCAGATGTGATTAAGAAATTGCCAATTGCATCACAGACAGTATTTACTTCAAATCCTTTTGTTGAGGATGAAAAAATTGAAAATGTATGGAAACTGTCCCTGTCACAGGAGAAAAGAATTGAGGTAGGGGACAGATGAAACAGTAAGTCACCCACAATCAAAAATGAAACTGATTATAGCCGGTCCTCTCAGCTAATATAATATTTTATACCAAAAGTAGTATATCTACAAGTTGAACAAAAAGCTCAACACAATCACAAGCAATATTTTGACAGCCTCTTAAAGAAGTAGAAATATCCTAAGACTTGAAAAAGAAAGACTCTTCACATGGACAAAGTAATTTCAACAATGTTAAAGTACCTACTTCCATCTTTATTTATTTGAAAAATGTTTATATATGAGCTATATACCACAGCAGTGCTATTCGCATATTAGAGATGCATTTCATTTTAAGAGTGATCTATAGTGAAAAGTCAACCTTCAAAATCCCTGTTGCAAGCCCCTCCAAATGCCTAAACCCAAGAATTCGAACACGAACATGGCTCCCTTCCCTGTATTTCTTTTCCAGCTTTCGTACTTCCTCTTCAGCAACATCAGATATCTGTAATTAATAATACATACGAAAGTTGCAAACAACCAAACAAATAAATGTAATTAATATAACATATGAAAGTTAAAAATAACCAAACAGAATGTGAATTATTTAAATGATCCTCAGAACTATAAAAATAAAGCACTAAACATACATTAACGTATGCTGGAACTGAAACTGGAGTCGAAGGTATGTCAAGCAGAAGCCCTAACCCTCTATCAACCCTGACCACTTTTGACTGCTCATATATATCTCCAATTTTAACATTCTGCATATAACACCAAAAGAGTTAGTCCATGTCCATACCAGTATTCACTTTAACAAATAAAAAAAAGTGAAATTGTAAAAAGAAATGTGTGTGAGAGAGAGAGAGAGGGAGGAAGGGATAGATAGAAGCAGAACGACTTAGGGACTCGGATTAACAAAACAAAGCCTAAACCAGCACAAAAGATTGTTATATGTACAAAGCTTAATGGATCTAGGTGGGGCCATCACTTAATCATGTACTTTGTGCTTATTACTCAACAAATAACCTTAGATGTATTACAAACAGAATTTACTATATCACAGGATGACAAAAGATATCACATTCTAGCCTACAGCAGTTTTGCACCAAATCAACAAAGCATCAAGTCAAGAAAATGAAAAAAAAAATGCAGAAGAGTCTCTGTAAAGCCGTCACGTGCCTTGCCCGGTTACTATTGACTTGGCCAGTTGGCCTGACTTGGCTCATATTTTCCAACTCTAAACAAGTGAAATTCACTATAGTTCTGGAAAATGCCATATATTGGAGGCGCAACAAGCTATATTGATTAGATACTGGAATGCAAAAATTTCAAGTAGAACTCAAGAAGATGACCAGTGAGCATAATATTTTTGAAGTTGCATAATAAAGTTACCGTAGGGGGAGCTCTATTATGAACAAGATGTGGATTCAGCGTCAAACCAACAGCCCTACTAGAGGGATCAATAAATAATATCCGAGCATTGACCTGAACCAAGATAAATACAATCATTAGTAAAACTGACAGCCAGGAAATCAAAATTGGTCAATGTGACTATCAACACAGGCCATAGATAAAGTTTCTGGAAAGTGTCCAGCATAAAACTATAAAGTAAATAAAGCAATATAACCACCACAACATAGTAAACAAGTCATCAAGAATCAATCACCCTGTATAATTACCTACTATACTCTTGACTCTTAGGTCAAATTTAATGAAGCATCTACTATAGATAAAATGCAACTTAAAAACCGACACTAACACCTCAACCATTAGAGTCAGACTCTCTTAAATTACCTTTTTCCAAATTTAAAGAGAGAAAATTCAGCTAAAGCAAACAGAACTGTCAGTTAGCAGTAGCACCCATATAAAACTACTGTAAATACAAAATAATTGCTTCATTAACCACTTCTGATTGTTGGAACTATATAATGTTTTTGAAAACATTACTAAAACAAAAAAGACCCCAACTGCATAACATTAGTGATGAAAACAAGGCCACAATACCTTATTAATAAATAAATAAATAAATAAAAACTATCTTATTTATTACATATCACTTAAAGAAGCAATAAACCCATATCCCTAAGAGGCTAAGAGTGATGGGGTGAAACCAATCAAGCAATTTTTTAAAGTAAATCAGAGGTAAGGATTCACCCAGATTCGATTCCATTAATAAGTAAACCTGCATCGTAAGATGTAGTGTTCGGTAATGTTTTCTATTTTGTCAATTTTCATTTGAAAACAAAAAATTGATTTTCATATTTTTAGGATTTGAAAACATGTCCGATAACAATAACTAAGATCATTATCCTGAGAAAAAATATATATATATATAATATTAAGTAAAAATATTATAATATGCATTCAGTGTAATTGTTTTGAAAATATATTTTTAATCTATTAATAAACAAACAAAAAATAACAATATTGTGTGTAATTAAATTAATTTAAATTGATTTCATTAATTAAAAAATAAGAATATATATTTCTTATAATCTTTAATTAATAAAAATTTAAATTTTTTTTTTTTTGAAACTAAAAATGACATGATTATAGACTCAAAGCAGTTAAGTTAACCCAAACCTATTAACTTGCTTCGTGTTCCTATCGAGTTTCCGTGTCGTGGCCCAAATTTCCAACCCTAATCTGATCTCAGATGTGCACCTATGCATGTTTTAGGCTTGTATATTTGGCATTTACCAATAGTGAGCAATGATATTAAGCAAACACTTTACATGAAAATCAACACAACGGAAACTAAAAAAAAGTAAAGATTAATCAAGGAATGCACTCAAATAACTTACCTTTTTGTTTTGACTGTAGTCATTCTTCCAGTTAGCATTAGGAAGTGTATTTTGCAAATGAAATATATCAACCTGTAGAAGTTAAAATAGGAAAACTATAAGATAAAAAGAAAAAATAGAGAACATATTAAGAAGTAATAACCACTAGAGTAATTACTTGATCATTATCCTACAATAAAGTTCAAACAAAAAGTAAATACCTGAGATGAAAGAAAAACAAAAACCAAAAGAAACAACAAACTTACGGTTCCAGTGAAATAGGTAAGGAATGATAACATAATTCCATTTTCAAGGATTGATTGTACGCGAGCATTAACCATCATGCCCGGAATCAGAAGATCAATTGAAATACCTTTAAGATCCTTGGTCTGTGTAAGAGTGTAACAAAAAAGAGTTAAATTAAGGAAAATAGTGGGAGACATTGAAGACAACTAGACAATAAAAGGCAATCAAATGATAGGAACATACTACACATTTAGACACTGTATCGGTGTCAGAACTCAAGTAAACTACTTTACGAGTTCTATCAATGCTTCTAACCACCCCTTGTAAAAGTTGCCCAGGCTTCACTTCAATCTCCTTGTTTTCTGTTTAGACCACCAAAATTAAAGAAAGTAACAAAAATGAGCTTGTCAACACATACATAATACCAAAATATATGACAAAAAGATATGAGCACAAAAAACACAGACACACAAGCATATGGCTGGTGGCTGCAACCTAAGTTAGACTGCCCAGGGATGAAATTCAAAAGAAACCAGAAGGGAAAAATAAAGAAAATAGTGACCTAAACATTGCAAACCACAAAATGATCTAATTCATTGTTTTCAAGTATTTTAAAGAGCAAATACTCATTGTTTGCACTCCAAGTCTCACCTGCGAATGTAGTGAAAGAAAATAGAGAAAGAAAAAGAGAGAATAAAGAGAGGATAAAAATTTGGACATTGCAAACCACATAATGATCTAAACTTTCGATTTCAAGAGGAAGAATGTATTTTAGATACTTGCAAACAAACAGTCAATGGTCCCACAAATAAATGCCTACCAGCAAGCTACAGGCAATAAGTTTGTCTAACAGCAAATTTTAACCGATAACATTCTTTTATAAGAAAATCACATTAGTGAATATATGGTTGCCAAAAAAACAACTTATTGTTGATTGATATACCAGCTTCACTTTTTTTAGGTGAAAATCCCATGAAAGAAGACAATCCAAAATGAAGAATGTATCCGTGATCTTCAATGCTCTTCACATATGCAGCGAGAACCTGTAATCAATATAATCAGAAAAACTATAGGTATTAAAATATGTACAGATTTACTCAATGCACTTGATAATCAAAATGCCCAAATGCAGTGAGAGAGATGTCACAAGATGACAGCTAATAACAAGATTAATCAAACACTTAGCACCATATATATCTCCACATGACACAATCACATTATTTTTTTTGGATATAAGCAACAATATACTTACCATCAGATCAAGCTCATTCTCTCATCAAGACAACTAGCAACATGCCTAACTGATATAGAATATATCACTCAAGGAATATATGGTAGTATTACCACTCAACCAATCACTATGTACACATTATTGAATTGATTTAACATTGGAAATAATGATACCACAACAACGGTTGTGATAAGACATGCTCTGACATTAAAAATTAAACAAGTTCCAAAGGGTAAGATATGTGAAATGATGACAAGCAAGAAAAAACATTAATATAAATTACCATAAATAACAGAATTCCACCAGAGCATACAAATATAAGGAAAAAAATTAAATAGAAACAAACAATTTTGCAGGCAGTAAAGTACCAAAGAGTACAATGTAATTGAACTTTTACTGTGAAAAAAATGTGGTAAGCAACATTACTCTTCAGCGTTAAAAAGACACACAAAGTTGAAGCATAGGTACATCTCTAAGTTACAACTTCATTAAAAAATTCAATATACATCAGCACAATCATTTTAAGATGGAATGATAATTAGCATCAAGGTACCAATTAATAACCAAGCGTCTAGTCTAATGTATACTAGAATCACTACAGTCCAACCTAAAAATGTAACTTTGGTCCATTTCTAATCAAAAAGTAAAAAGCAATACGCCAAGCCAATTGGGGCTATACGTACAAGTTTGAAAGCTAGATCACATACAAAGACATTTGTTCTGTAATATAAAACAATGCAATAAATTCGACTTAATTTCAGGCTTTAATAATTTATAATCCATGGCTACCCTGCGCTATAAACAGCTACTCTTTAAGTTTTAACACATCAGAGAACTGCTGAGTGCTGATTAATTAAAACAGATCAGTACAGTAGTTTTATTGCTAGGGTACAAACATGGTTGCTGCAAATTTAAAAGACCTCTTGAAAAGAAGCAAAGTAAGCTGCGTTAGTGACTGCAAACCAATGGGTCATGCGAAGTAAGAAAGCCTTGGTTTGGTGGAAAAAAAGGGATAACTATCTTAATTGGCCTACAGAATTAACCCAGACCAGCATTGTGGCCTTGCTGGTTTAATTGATTTAATGAGTCCAGTTGAATGATGACAAAGATGTCATAAACCAACTACTGATGATGAGCTTTTACCCTACATTTTAAAACCAAGAAATGCACCAGACATGCACCTGAAGTCTCTTTTTGAGGTTCTAAGATGCAATCAACTACCTAATTAATCACTAATTATCTTCAAAATGCTTAGTACGTAAACAAATATTATTTTTAAGCTGTTTAGTCACTCTAGAGGAGTATCGAACTAATTCAATCCTTGTTATAGGTGAAAAGCCAAGACAACTTATAAAATAAATGAAATCAAACATGTGAGAATAAATATACCAAACTTTTACTACACATACCATCCCTTCTTGTACAGCATCCAAGGTAAAACCTTTGTGCAACAGAGAGAGGCGCAAAGAAAGCCAGATCTTTCGTTTCCCATTCTCTTTCTTGTCATCATCCAATTGCAAAACAATGCAAGGAACCAGCTGCCCAACATGAAATATGGTTGGAAGGAGATTGCAGTCACTGTCCTGATGAAGAAACAAAAAAGGTACCAGAGTTATTGTTTCAGATAAATGATAATGGTAATACATTTATATACAGAGTAATATAGTGCGAGGAAACAGTTTCATTAGAAAATATAAGCATTATACTACCTCAATGTCATTATCTAAAACAGGATCAATAGCATCAGTAGCACGAGCTAATCCACGTAATCCCCCTGGAAGAGTAAGTACAAGGTCTTTCTCATTCACTTCAGAAACAACTCCCCAAAGTTTCATCCCTGGCAAAATATTCTGCCATACATAGAGGAAGAATAAGTTTGCATGCATTATCAAGTTTATTATACAAATCAAATTAGAAGGGAGAAGAAATAAATTACAAAAACATGAAGACATAGAAGGTGAACAATCTGACAGAAATTAACAAATCTAAAGTTCTATTCTTCCTTCATTGAAATTGACAGAATGCTTTAAACAAAATTGAAAGATGGATGAGCTAGAAGATAAAAGAATACAAGTTTAGTTATAACCAAGGCTCTGACTGCTTACCTTCCAAGTGATCCTATTAGCATATCTTGGTAGTTTTCCAGTAATACCATCGCCAAAAAGCGAACCCAAATCATCAATAGATGCATTGCTCTTCTTCTTCATGTTTTTCTTCTTCTTCTTATCTAATTCCCTCCCCTCTCCAAATTCCGCATCAACTTCAGCATGTATTTCATTACGCTCTCGTTGACTCAAGGAACTTCCCCCGCCTATACCATCATATAACAATAGACATTGCGAAATTAACCAAAACATTTTACAAACAATGAGCCTAAATACATCCACTAGTAAGTCCTGATTAGCAGATTCTCTCATTCAATTTATCCTAATAATATACATATACATATATATATATATATAAATTTTTCTCGGAAAAAATCAAAATTTAAAAAGTAAAAAAAGAAAGTAAACCTCGAGGAAAGACAGGAACGTCATCTTCAAGCTGCGAAGCAAGAGCTTGAGAGTGAGCGGCGTTGTTAGATTCCTTCTTCTTGGAGTTTTTGAATGGTTTCTTAGATGATTTGTTGAAGTTGGGGCCATCTTTCCCTTTTCGGTTGTTTGATTTCGCAGAAGGCGCAGCCATTACGACGATTTATCTGGTTCCAGGTAAGTTTTGAAGCCGAAAAACCCTATTCAATTAATTTTTATGTTGAGGTTCGACGACAAAGCCAGAGCTGGTTAGTGTTGTAAGGGTTTAGAGAGGTTTTGGAGAAGAAGAGAGGAGGCTGTCCTGTCTGTTATATAAATTAGGTCTAATTCCTACACCTTTTTATATTTCGGGTCAACAAACCGGGTTGGTTATAATCCAATCCACAAAGAGAATAAACAATATTATTGACCTGCAACGGCGCCGTTTTCGGACATTGGTAGGAAATTCACTTTATAAAACAAAATTAATTATAATTAAGAATTTGTTATAAATAGAAGGGTGAAATCCATCGTAGTGCCTCTAGTTTGACCTATTATACAAACTAGTCCCCCAAATTTCAGGATTATCTTAATATGTCCCTCTAGTTTCCAAAAATCTGTATCTTGGTCTCTACCATCCAATTCTGTTAGAGTTTTTTAAAATTCCTTCAATGTTGCGAGGGTAAAATGGTAACTTATATAACAAACATTAAAATCTGATTAAAAATTAATCATTTCTCTAAAAAAAATATAAAAAAAAAAAAATCATATCTTTTTCATCATCATCTTCTCCAAAACACAAGCCCAAACCCTAGCCACCACCACTACTCTAACACCAAACCCACAGAAATCACACCAATCGCCACTCCTACAAGCGTAGATCTCCTCCTTCCCACTGCTTGATCTCCTCTCGTCGTGGATCCCTTCTCTTTCTTCCTATCTCTCAATCTAACTTAGAAATCTCAAGCAATCAACCAGTTCATCACACAGACCCAAACATATTAATTTTTTGTACAAACTATTTTAGTTTAGTTTCATGATGTTTGATGATGTTGAAGTGTTGAACCCATAACTGAGTTTTAAGATGATGATGTTGATCTAATTTATTTATTTAAAATATAAAAATAGAGATGAAATTCATCTATTGTTTAAAACAAGAATCAGGGGCAGCACGGTCATTTGACCATCTATCCTTGTCAGATTTCACTTTTTAAATAGGAATCGTAATAGAAGAGCCTAACATGACAATCCTGGAAACCGGGGATCAGTTTGTGTAATAGGTCAAATTATAGGGACTAAAATGGATTTCACCCTAAATAGAATGGAAAAAAAAAATGTAAAAACTCAAAATATAAGAAGAGAGAAAAAAAAATGTCCCCAAAAAGAAGAGCTACGTAATTTCATTTATAGTACAAATTTTTTTTTTTTAAGTATCCTATCAATTGAATTACGAAGTAGGATAATAATCGTAATACTTAATATTGATCAAAAGTTTGATCATAAAATTTGGGTATTAATGGAGATGGTGGGAGATAATAACAGCTTGTAATTTACTTGTATGTATTCTATTAATATGAACATCCACTTAAATAATATTTTCATAGCACATTAGCACTCCCCATTGAATGTCCATTAGGCAACTAGTTTGCAACTCGCGTGATGTACAGATATAGTAAAATATAAATCGAAAATCATGCTTATGGGGTTTTTAAATAAAATCTTGCATTATTTTCTATCATGAGAATTAAAGATAAGCTAATAAAAACATAAAATTGTAAACATAGAGCAATTTATTTGAATTTCTAGATACCAAATTAGTAAGCTTGCTAAAGCAAATCTCGAAAGTTGAGATCCTTAAACTTGAAATCTAAAAACTTAAATACTAAGCTTAGAAGGAGTGAGAACTTTTAACATTGAAAGTGTGATTGAAATGAGCCATGAACTTAATAGTTAATTTTGTGGAATAATTTAAAATAAAGTTAAGTTGTTTTTAATTTTATTATTATTTTGAAATATTCACATTTTTATTTTTATTTTTTGAGATAGATAGGCATCACATCTAATGTTACAATAACACATATTAATTTATTTGGACATACTAAGGGAAAAAAAATACATAGTTTTCCGTATCAAGTTCCAACCAAAATCATTATTTTAGTGGAAATAACAAATTAAATTAAAATGCTTGAACGGAATCAGTTTAACGAAACGACAATTATATTTAAATGGTTGAACCGACCATAATTCCATCACAAATATATCGTGATGAAAAGTACCACCGAATATAAGGGTCAAGTGTCATATTCTAACAAATTACATTGAAATGCATGAACTACAATCAATTCAATGAGACAAAAATTATATTGCAATGGTTGAACTGACCTCGAATACACTATGATAAGAAAAATCAAGCAGAACATAGGATGTTATCTTCTATACACATAAATGAAATCCATTTAATTCCAACAAAAAAACAAAAACAAAAACAAAACAAAACAAAAAAAACAAAAAAAACTTAACAATTTGTACAAATAACATACTAGTAGATATTCAATAATGTGATTTCAAATCCATCTACAAATTCCAACAGATATTTCTAAAAATGCACAATTGCACATAGTAAGAAGAAAAAAAAGCTTAGAAGTTGTAGCCATTTTTGAGAGATAGACGTGATATTTATAGGTGAAGAGTTTGTTGGATTTGTCATGTTTATAAAAAGATGAAATTATATGTAGTTGAGAGAAAGCGTTATGTTTATGTGGGGATCCAAGAGTTTAAAATAAATTAACGTGAGTGATTATATTTAATTAACAATCATTAAATCATTACATATACGAAGATGGAGTAGTCGATGAGAGCTCTTTAAGGCCTGGGTTAGTTTGACTTTAATAATATTTTTAAATTTTTTAAAATTTATTTTAAACTCAAATAGGTACATCCTTTTGAATAGTTGTCGTATCTTTATTTTTTTTTAATAATCACAATCCTATAACAGTTGTTTCCTTATAAAAAACAGTGTTCTAGTAGTTGGCCACCTAGGCCGATTAATCGGTCTAATACGGTTAGACGACTGAAAACTGAAGCGAAATAGGGAAAATCTGAGCAATTAGGCGGTGGCCAACTAATCGGGGAAGTCGCTGACTAATCGGATAGGCTGGTCAAAGCCGTTGACCGATTAATCGGAAAAGTCACACTTCATTCTTTCCTTCTCTTCTTCGACCAAACAAAGTTACTGAGACCATTCAGTCACTGAAAGCTGCCGTCTTCCATTGCCACCGTTGCCAGTTCGTTGATCTTCCTCCTATCTCCACGACTCCAAAGTCCATCTAGGTTTATAGTTGCTGTTGTTTTTTGTTTTCTGGGCTGCTTGTTTGTATTGCTCTGTTATGTCTTTATTTTCGGGGTGGATGGAGAGTTAGGTTTTGCTTAAGGGGTGGATTGAAATGGAGTTTTTGTTTTGGGTTGCTGGTTTGTTTTGAAATGATGAGTAAAAACGAAGAAAAGCAAAGGTGTTTAATAAGAACCACCATGTGTTTGATGAAAGTCTTCTAAGAGAAAATGATGAGTAGTGGCATGGACTTTCACTTAGCTGATCAGGTCTCATTGCCTCTTCCTTTGAGCAGATATGAGATCTTTGTAAATCATTGGGTTGCTGGTTTGTGCGTGATCTTAGTTGTTATTGCTGGAATTTGTGAACTCGTGAGTTGTGATGCATTAGTATTGTATGAAATTTTTTGATGATTTTGTTCTTTTGATTTGAAATGTCAAGTTTCAGCTTTTGATTTATCATGTGTGTGCTTTCTATAATTCGAATTAGTTCAATTTTGTTTAGTGGAGTTGACATTAGTAAGATACAAGTCGGAGGTTTTTGTCTGCTACTGTTTGTTTGTGTTTTTTGTTTCAGTGTATGCTTGGCCTTCTCTCCTTGTGGTTGTTTTTTTTTTTTTTTTTTTTTTTTGCGTTGTTTTGGGGGTGTGTTCTATTTCCCCTGTTTTTCTAGCCTTCTTTTGTTGCCCAGGTTGTTGCTTGGTGCTGGTGTGTTTGCTGTCGTGTGGCTTCCTGTTTTTTTGTTTGGTTGGGCTCTTTTCGAGTCCCCTGAATAAAGTTACCGTTTAAAAAAAAAAGTTGGAGTTGTTTATGTTTGGATTAGGATTGGTCTGTGATTGCATTTGGATGGATGTTTGGGGGTTTGGATTGGTTTAAGATTGGATTTTGATTGGTAATTTACTAATTTGGCATTTGTGGATCTGAAAAGAATTTTTTTTAGATTTGATAATTAGAATTTGTTTGTAATTGTGTTTTCCGATTAATCCCCGATTAATCGCCGACTAATCGGTCTAAGCGTTAGGTGTTGGGTCTCCGTCCGACTAGCATTTAGCGCTTACTAGAACACTGAGAAAAAGGAATGTTGGGTTTATAAATAGACACAGAAAATCAAGTTTATGTATTTCAATTTTTTCTATTCATTCGTACTATTATTGCATACATATTGTTCTTAAAGGTAAATACTAAAAGTTCACCAAGTTCTTGAATTCGATGCTGAATTCAGCAATTCAATAGTTTCATTTGGGAGGCATATACCATTTTATCTTTAAGCATATAGAAGTGGTGGAAATATGTATTTAGGACATTGCTTTTACAAAACTCTATTCATTTTTCAAATCAGTATTATATTTACAATTTTGTTAGTTTTTTTGAAGTGTACTATTCTATAAACAAGTCTCTTTAGAGTTTGTAGGTTGACTGTGCACATCCAGCCTAATTTATCCTTAAATTAGTAACTGCATTCACAATAAAAGAAACACATAACGGTGACTAAACAAGATTTTAAACAGTCCAACCAAGCCCTTAATGACAAAATTACTGTTGTGCAAAATGATCCTTGGAAACAAATGCTTGACTTTAAAAGCAAAATGCGTGAGACTTTGACCGTCTCGATGCCCAATTACTTGAATTTACCACTCATCACTCTTTTAGGGATAGAGGTAAACAAAATATGGAAAAACATGTTGTTGAGACTACCATGGGACATGGTACAACCATTATAGGTCATAGACATTCGGGTCCGTCCATTATAGGTAACAAGCATCTAGTTCTAGAGTTTCTCCCCCCTAGGATCCTTCCATTAACTAGGAACACACAAACCTTTCGGCATGACTCCAATGACAAACCTAATGAGTATGGACCACACAGGTGTGCCTTTAGAGATATACTTACTAAGGGACATAGTATTAGGCATCCACCTAATCTTCTTCCTAACTAAAATATTGACTCCTCTATGATGATCGTAGAGATTCCTATAGATGACTTTATAATGATCATGTCGATCCCAAGAGAAGGGTCAAATAACACCAATATTAATATTGTTGTAACACCTAATTTGAATATGCTTGTATACTCTGGAGAGGAACTAGTACCCATAGGGTATACAGATTTCAATTTCCAATTAGATATAGTATCCAAAAAGTCTACCTCAAGTTCCGTGTTTACACTTAGTGGATGAGCTATAATATGAAGAAGTATCAAGTAATCTTGCATTGTTAATTGTACCATAATACTAGAGAGCTAACCTACTATTTAATTAAAAAAAAATTCTAAAAAAAATTAATCTGCAACCAACTGTTCATCATTGTGATGATTAAAAATAAAAAACTTTTTTTAAAAAAAAAAATTTAATCTCCAACCAACTGTTCATCATTGTGATGAATGGTTAGATATTAATTAAAGTTGGTTTTTAACTTTGATAGAAAAAGAAAGAAGTATCGAGATTTGTTTGGTATTTAAAATCCAACAACTAAAGTTAAAATCTGAGGTAGAGTTAAATTAAAGTAAAAGGTTGAACATTTCAACTAAAAATAGATTTAAAGTACAAAGGGCGATAAGGGCATTTTGAGTGCATGAAATGAAATTCGTACGGTTTTGAATTTGTGTTATTTTTTTACTTAGTAAAATGTGCACACACTGATTTTTGACGACATCCATTTATTTATTATTTATTTAAGTCATGTATATATCTCACTAAAACATAAAGATCTTTTAAAATTAATTAATACTAGTTTGCAACTCGTACGATGTATAGGCATATGCTAAAATATAAGGTAATGATCATCAAATTTACATGGCAAGTTGGAGCTCTGTTATTATATAATATATTACCATAATATGTTAAAATATGCTAAAATATTTACTATAATATGCTAAAATAAAATTGTGATTCAAAAAGAAAATGTATTTACTATCGATAGCAAAATGTATTTATCACCTATAGCAGTTAAATGTATTTAAATGTTTTTAGACATCTAAAACTTCAATACACCCATTATTAGAATTTTAAAATTAAGCAGTTACCATAATAATAAACCAAAATTGTAATATATTACAAATTTACAATTAACATTTAACAACTAATATCTTAATTCACTATATAAACAACCATATATAAACAACCATTTAATTTTAATTTCCTAAATTAAAAAAATTCACATTGCCTTTTAATTTTCTTTTCAATATCTATCTTAGAAGCCCTTTTAATTTTCTTTTCATGATGATCAACATCTCATAGTATCATATTTAGACCTATCCAACTCGCAAAGCATTCCCATTTTCCTTTCGTAACAATTCACCAGCTCTAAACTAAAAATAAGTAATTCATGACCAATTGCAAAATTAATTAGGTCAAAACATTAAAAAAAAAATTAAAATATATATATATGCTAGACATTGAAATGGTGCATATTTATCATATATTTATTTAGCAATACTTTCAATTGAATATACCCGTAATCAAACAACAAACATGCAGTAGAAATTAAGAATTGTAGCTGCTTAATTATTATAGAAATATAGAATATTATAAAATATTTTATTTATAAAATTAATGATGAATTGAACCTTTTACAGAATCTTGAGATTTCAGAATCAGTAAGGATGTTGTGATAAAATCCAAAAGACATCAAGATGTTGGCACATGTAAAATCACCAAAGCCGTTGTTTTTTGTTAATTCTTGATACACTTATCTTGAGGGGCTTCGATACCTGCATATGCATATAAAGTATTGCAATATAATAAATTACCAAGCATTCTCATGAGAAAATAAAATAATAAGTGCATTACACAGATAAGAGGATCCTCTTATTCAGATTGAACAATGTGACACTTAAGAGTGTAAATTTATAGAAAAGAAAAAAAGACAGGAAAATGAAGAGTTTTTTACTTTTTATTTATTTATTTTGTAGGTGGAATCCATACTTTAAAATTAAATGAGATATAAATAAACAATACTTGAAATTTATTTTATCAAATTTGAGGTAATGTATTAGGAATTCGAGTTCCAATGTTACTCAATTAACATTCAAAGTACTTATTCATCTTTATTATGGCAAGAGATAAATATGCATTAATACGTTTTTTTTAAGTGTATATGCATAACGATACAGATTTGCATTCCATAAAATATGAAATTCATAATAATAATAATAATAAAAGAAATGATTATCAAATATAGAAATCAATATATATATAATTTAATTTCAAATCTCCCACACGGCGATATGTGGCATTGTGAAAGTCTATTATTATATATATATAAATATGATTAATTCATCAATAAATAATAATAGATGACCCTTTTAGTATAATAACTTTTTTTTTTTTTTTTTACGAGACGAGGGAGGTTTTGTGGTATGTTTCAAATCTATACCAAAAGATTTTGGGTTCCAATTTCTTCCCCACCCCAAAACTCTAAATCATTGTAACATTTTTTAAATAATAATAATAATAATAATAATATTTTTAATCCACTTAGAACCCGAACTCAATATCTCAATCATGTTGATGTGAGGTCTGTAGGGAAAAATACACACGGTGGAAGCGAAAAAAAAAAGAGTTTAGTATAGTTTAAATTTTTTCCATATTTTGAATCTTAACCCTCTAATTAATTAACATATAATACTAAAGATATCATACATTTGTCACGTGATCCGATTGACGTTGCGTCGATGGTAATCCACAAGATCTTCCAATCTAATCACGAACGTGAATCACCTAGGAGCGTGGTCTCCCTTCTCTTTGAATTGTGTACCTGAGGATGGATTAACAAAACCTTTTTCTTTTTCGTTAGTCACAACAAGTTCCAAGAGACAACAAAGAATGTTCCGGTCACTTTTGAATTCACAATCGTTAGATCGAAACTCGCGTGAATCTTATTTGAAATTGTGCACAAAACCTTTTGATGTAAAAGTAACTAGTGCACTATCGAAATAAAAACAAACTTTTCTCTCTATTCCTCTTGGCCGAAAATCACACTAGTCTAAGAGTTGGATTTTATTTTTCTCTAAAAAAGAAATAACTCTCAAGTCCAAGACCTTAGGGTGGCCGAATCCAAAGTTACAAAAATTATGGTGGCCGAATCCATAGTTACAAAAACTATGGTACCGAATTCTTTCCAAAGAAACTATGGTGCCGAATTCTTTCCAAAACTATGATTCCGAATTCTTTCCCAAAACTATGGTTCCGAATACTTTTTCCCTAAAAACTATGGTTTCGAATTCTATCATGTGTTAACAAGGTGGTGATCGAAATCCTCTACCATGTAGGATTTGTGTCTTTTGACTTAAATCCTAACCCTAGGTAGATTTCCTTAGAATTTCAAACTCTAATCCAACACTTTAGTGTATTTGTGACTATATAAAAGACTTCCTAATTTGACTAGATAAATAACTCTTTTATTTATCTACTTACCAAATAAAGTCTTTTATATTTAATATACTACTACCAATAGTATACTACTAAAAAACATATTTCCTAGTCAGAAAAAGATTTTGATTCTTAATTAAATAATCAATCAATTAATTAATTTCCATTTAATCAAATAATAAAATAAAATAATACATTAGACTAGCTTTAAAGGTTTCCACCTTTCCATCCATATCTCTTTTCCTCTTGTATACCCACTTGCACCCAATGGGTTTTATCCCTTTAGGCAAGTCTACAAGAGACCAGACTTTGTTATTGAACATGGACTCAATCTCAGATTGCATTGCCTTTTGCCAATGGCGACTATCAACATCCTTCATTGCTTCCTTATATGTGTAGGGATCATCGTCGTCTGAGAGATTCTCCACTGATTCTCCTAGACAGATGTATCTCTCAGGTTGTCTTATAACTCTCCCACCACGACGAGGAATGGTTGGTTGTTGATCTTGTGATGGTACGAAACTTACAATTGGGCTAGGTTGTGAAACCTCTTGTGGAATTGTATCTCCTGATATCTCATTCAGGACAATTATACCTTTAGGTATAAACTCATTCATATAGTCCTTTTCCAAAAATTTAGCATTTGTTGAAACAAATACTTTAAGATCCGAAGGACTATAGAAATAATACCCTTTAGTTTCTTTTGGATACCCCACAAATATGCATGTTTCCGTACGGGACTCTATCTTTTTTGTCTTTTCTTTTAACACATGTGCAGGACAACCAAATATCCTTCAATGTTGTAAACTAGGCTTTTGCCCAGTCCATAACTTATGCGGTGTTTGAGGAACCAACTTCGATGGTACATCATTTAGAATGTATATTGTAGTTCGTAGAGCATATCCTAAAAAAGAAACAGGAAGCATTGAATAACTCAACATTGACCTAACCATGTTCAAAAGAGTTCTATTTCTTCTTTTTGCCACCCCATTCTATTGAGGTGTACCTGGTGTAGAAAACTGAGAAATTATCCCATTATCAATAAAATATTGCTGAAACTCACCAGATAGATATTCTCCATCACGATCATATCTCAAGATTTTTATGTGTTTCTCTAGTTGATTTTTCACTTCAGCTTTAAATGCTTTGAACATATTAAAAGTATCCGACTTATGTCTCATGAGATACGCATAGCCAAATCTTGAGTAATCATCTGTGAAAGTGATGAAGTACTCATATCTACCTCTAGCTTGAATGCTCATAGGACCACATACATTAGTATGCATTAATCTTAAACATTCAGTAGCTCTTGTGTCTTTGGTCCTAAACGACATTTTGATCATTTTACCTTCCAAACAGGATTCACAAGTTGGTAGATCATCAACCTTCAACATTTAAGTCACTTAAAGGTTCATCACTAACCAATCTTTTAATCATATTAAGGTTAATACAACCTAGGCGCAAATGGCATAGGTAGGTTTCATCTTATTATAATTTTACTCTTTTATGATTAGGTTGCGTTAATTCTGTGTCTAACAAGTGAGAGATATTTTTATGTAAATAGAATAGATCATTTTCCAATATACATTTGCAAACAAATTTATCATCCTTACTAATAATAAAATTTTATTAAAAGTAACCGAATATTCAAATTTATTTAAACAAGAAACTGAAATTAAATTTCTCTTGAATTGAGGTACATAATAAATGTCTATCAAATCTAAATGCCTACTAGAATCTAGATTAACTCTAATATCTCCCACTGTACTAGTAGACACTAACGCTCCGTTGCCTAAACGCAAGTTAATTTCATTCTTATTCAGACTTCTCCTTTCTTGAAACCAGAGACATGATTAGTGGCTCCAGATTCTACAGATTCTTGGAGCCTACGATTCAAGAATCTGTAGAATCTGCCAGAAAACATATTTCAAGATAATTCACATTACTTTGTTCTTTCTTATTCTGATACTTTGGGCAATTACTTTTCCAATGTCTCTTTTCACCACAAAAAAAAAACACTTCCTTTTGATCTTGGTTACTTTCTTGGTAGGCCTAAGTTGCTTTTTCTTTTGTTATTCCTTGACCTTCTGACGGGTCTTAACAGTAGCAACTTTACCAACCATATGAATCTCTTCTAGGGATATCATCATATCATCAGCAGACCCCATTCCTTCATGCTGCTGTTGCAACACGTCGGAGATGGTAGTCATAATGCAGCATTTGGCCATCTCATCAGAGGTCTTCCACTGCACATACTCATCTCTTTGCATCACATTAGATTCATTAGTAGGAGCAGGTGGTTTTAAGAGTAGTTAGAACAAACTTATGTTTTTCAGCTTGCAGCAACAACCCAATTTTTCTTTTCCATGTGACATAATTATTACCAGTTAAAGTTTTATCTTTTTGGGTGATCCTTAGGGATGAGGCCATGATTTCTTAATAAAACAAAAAATATATATGAGTAAATAATCATGATTTAGCACTTTCGAATATTTATATTGCATTAAATATATAATTCAATCATAAAATTCAACGTTTGATCCAACACCCATAAATGTTACACCTCATTTGGGAGTTCGCACCATTTATTAGTTGGACTAGGTCCCGCCTAATTGTTAACATAACAACTAACGTTTTCAATTTTAGCCTTGTGATTTTATTAACAAGAACTATTGAGAGGATATCAATAAAACCACATTGAGTGTATTACCAAGATTTCAACCCTCAATATTTTCCCTCACGAAAATCCCTCCTTGGGGAGTAGATCTCGTTTGAATCAATTGTCTAGTCTATCCTTGTAAGGAAGTATCTTGCTAAATTCCATTCATGGACGCCCCTTGGGAGGATTACCAATAAATAATAAAGCTCAACTAACCTTGGAGGCCATAGGTGTTTTGCAAGACACCTTCTCACACTCAATTATTTAAGGCGTGTGATTAAATCCCATAGAATGATTTACCAAGTTATCTAGATGCTAATTAAATACCTAAATCATTCAATGCATGTTCATGCCAAAAGAGATATATGAGTGACACTCTTATTCTATATGTCATGTCATCAAACAATAACAAATATTGTAATATTTACGCAAAGTAAATAGCCACAATTTTGATCTATCCTAGAAAAGCAAGTAAATTACATTTGTTTGGAATACAAAAACTCCTTTCTTGGTGAACAAGTCTTCAAGCGGCCATCGATCACTTGTGCATCCCACGGTTGCCTCCCATGGCCGTGCGCACTCCACAACCCAAACAAGGGTTGCCGTGCGCAACCCACAGCCCCACACCCATAGCCCCACATGTCGCTATGGTGCGTACGGTCCCAAACTTGTTTCAGTTGTTTCCAATTCTTCAAGTCTTCGAATCTTCGATGCTTGAATGTATTACAACATTATTTAAACAATAAAATATTGCAGTTTTTTTTAATAACTGTAGTATTTTAATATATTAAAAACTGCACTAAATTTTAATACAATAAAAACTGCACTTATTTTTAATACACAAAAAAAAAAAAAAAAAAAAAAAACTTAGCAACTACCAATAAGGAAATTGTGACAATAATAGACCACCCTTCTTGTTACAATTCCGAAACAAAAATACATTAAAATTCTAGGATCAAAATCGAGCAATAACAATTCACTTTATAACAACATATAATATATATAAATCCATACATTCCAATGTAATTATATATGAGAATACTAGAGCGTCATCTTTTTCTAAACATGCATAATCACAATAAAAAGAAATAGATTCACGTATATATACGTTAATTAATTAAAGGGTACAACCAAGGCTCTGATACCAATTGTAGGGAAAAATACACGCAATGGAAGCGAAAAAAAAAAGAGTTTAGTATAGTTTAATTTTTTTTCATATTTTGAACCTTAACCCTCTAATTAATTAATATATAATACTAAAGATATCATACCTTTGTCGCGTGATCCGATTGACGTTACGTCGATGGTAATCCGTAAGATCTTCCAATCTAATCACGAACGTGAATCACCTAAAAGTGTGGCCTCCCTTCTCTTTGAATTGTATACCTGAGGATGGATTAACAAAACCTTTTCTTTTTCGTTAGTCACAACAAGTTCCAAGAGACAACAAAGAATGTTCCGGTCACTTTTGAATTCACAATTGTTATATCGAAACTCGCGTGAACTTTATTTGAAATTGTGCACAAAACCTTTTGATGTAAAAGTAACTAGTGCACTATCGAAATAAGAACAAACTTTTCTCTCTATTCCTCTTGGCCGAAAATCACACTAGTCTAAGAGTTGGATTTTATTTTTTTCTAGCAAAAGAAATAACTCTCAAGTCCAAGACCTTAGGGTAGCCGAATCCAAAGTTATAAAAACTATGGTGGCCGAATCCATAGTTAAAAAAACTATGGTGCCGAATTCTTTCCAAAGAAACTATGGTGCCGAATTCTTTCCAAAACTATGGTTCCGAATTCTTTCCCAAAACTATGGTTCCGAATTCTTTTTCCTCAAAAACTATGGTTCTGAATTCTATCTTGTGTTAACAAGGTGGTGACCGAAATCCTCTACCATGTAGGATTTGTGTCTTTTGACTTAAATCCTAACCCTAAGTAGATTTCCTTAGAATTCCAAACCATAATCTAACTCTTTAGTGTATTTGTGACTACATAAAAAACTTCCTAATTTGACTAGATAAATAACTCTATTATTTATCTACTTATCAAATAAAGTCTTTTATATTTAATATGCTACTACCAATAGTATACTACTAAGAAATATATTTCCTAGTCAGAAAAAAGATTTTTATTTTTAATTAAATAATTAATCAATCAATTAATTAATTTCCATTTAATCAAATAATAAAATAAAATAATAAATTAGACTATTAGTTAAGCCTTGCCACCCATACACAAAGATAGACCCATATATTATTTTTCCATTTTATTAAATCCATCGGACTTTTAATAAAAAGCCAACATGTGAACTAAACCCATTCTGCCCACATGCCTTTCATTAATATATTAGTATAATTTAACAGCCCATTAAATAAATAATGTGCAAATTATATTCTTAATATATTAAATACAATTCTAGATGGACACATAATCAGTCCGGTAGAATATATCAAGTGATCCATGCAAGTCAGTGTGGATTGTGGATCTTGGTGGGCCTATCTAAATTTAAGCTCCAATAGACATAACCCAATCACAATCAACAAATGATTCACTTATGTTAAATCTATTAATTTTAGTTCATTCCACTAAAGAACTAAAATTGCACTCTTAAATAAAGATGGAATAAGTAAATAATTCTCATTCTTACCATAGACAATCTTATAGGAGATAGTGAATCCTCATGAAGAATATCAGTAATCGCCAAGAGCTCATAGACCATCAATAGCTCTCCAAGTTACCATATTTACTCATATGACCACACTTTGAACTTGGATATATATATTATGACTTGTCTAGAAGTCATCTTTCAATAGTCCCTATTGAAAACTCAACGACAAGATTTAATATCCAAAATCTCAAAACATCCATATGATGATATTCTACTCACATTTAATAAATGAAGCTACGATGTCCATATTTAGAAATGAAGTCCTCTATCGATTAACAAATGAATACCACCAAACTATCGATGATAGACTATGCTATATAATCGTACTCATTGATAGCTCAAATGATAACACTTATAATCATAAGTCCATCATTTATCTCAGAATTAAGATAGACTCTCCGATTGTCCTGATATTAAAAATACTTTTATCTATTGACGGTTCTAGATAAAGCATTTTATTATGATCCAGTTCAATGCACCTAGTGCACTAGATTCTTTTACTCGAAGACCCTTCGATGATTTTAGACTCATCATAACACATTTGATCTCACTCAAATGCTAGCAAAAGAATTAACAAGATAAAGGTGTCCAACATTTAACTTAAGTTGTGAACGTTATTCAAGACTAACTAAAGAATTATGTCTACCTCATACATATCTAGATGTACGAACAATTCTTTTTTTCTCGTAGTCTTTTGACCTTATAATTATTTACTTTGACAATTATAATTATAAATGCTATAAGATTTTGTTAAATCGGAAATCACTTTATTAATATGATTAGATATTCAAATACAACATTATACTCTTGCTATTGAGCATAATCCTAACAAGGTCATATCGGACATGTTGCTTAGCGAACAAAAAAGAATAGGTGGATGCTTAAATAAGTGTTTTTAATATGTTATTTTTATATAATGATTGTATATATAATTAACGGATGATGATAATTGAAATAGTTTTTGAATCATAAGAAAAAAAAATTCAAATTTTTACTATAGGTATATTTTAAATTTCTTATGATTTCCCAAATAATATTTATGAAATTTCATAAAATGAATATTGTGTTATGTGCCCCACCCGAGTATATAACTGCTTGCGAAGCAGCTAAAGAGGTTGTATGGCTCCATAAATTCTTGATAGGCCTTGAGGTTGTCCCTAGGGCAGAAAAGCAGATCACACTTTACTGTGATAATAGTAGGGCTGTGGATAATGTAAAGGAGCCGAGGAGTCACAAGAGAATAAAGCACATAGAAAGAAAATAGCATTTGCTTAGGAAAATCATAAAAAGAGGGGATGTGACGGTACGTAAGATAGTGTCAGCAAATAACCTAGCAGATCCGTTCACAAAGATTCTGTCGCAAAGAGTTTTGATAGTCACCTAGAAGGTTTTAGGATGAGGGATATGACTCACCTGCTTTGTTGCAAGTGGGAGATTGTTAAGAAGTATGTCCAAAAGCAGAGTTTTTCTGTAACAAATTGTTTTATATCAATAAAAGTCTTTTGTTTACAAATAAATTATGTAGTATGAATAAATCGTTTATTATATATGTCAAAAGAAAAATATTCTAAAATTCAAAGACTAAAAGAAAAATAAAGAATTATTTACATAAAGAAGTTTATTTGTGGTAAACATAATTCTTTATTTAGTCTAAAAAATATTTTTCACAACTTAAGATATATGCTGGACACCTTATCTTGCTAGACACCTTATCTTGATTAAAGTTGTGTTTCTTTTGTTTTCAATTGGGAAGTGATAAGTCTAAAATCACAATAGTGAAAGGCTTTGAACAAAAGGTATAATACATATGATGTATTGAACGGATCACGTGAATAGTATATTTCCATTTTACTATTAATGGAATAATACATTCACAATAGAGCAATTAAAATATATATCTTAATCATGAGATAAATAATGTACCATATGTACTATGAGTTTTAACATTTGAGCTATTAATGAGTACGATCACGAAATAACAGTTTAATCTCGATAGTTTGGTGTTATTGATTCATACGTCATAGCAGACATATATTTATAGATATGGACATCATGGCTCTTATAATTAAATAAGAGTAAATACCATATTATGGGTTTTATGAGGGCTTGGATAGTAAATCTCAGTATCGAGTAAACAGTAAAGAGTTATTGAATCATGATTTATGATAACTCAAATTATACATTTAGATATAAGGATGGTCATAAGGAATAAAATAATTAAAAATGCAATAGTCAAAAGGCATTTTAATTATTGGTATTTTTCATGAAGATACATATTTCAAACAATTGCTTAGGGTAAAAATATTTAATATATTTTATTTTAATTCAAGAGTGCAATTTCAGTTTTTTAGTGGACTAAACTAAAATTAATATATTTAGGCTCAATTAATGAAGAGTTAATTGGTACTTAGGCAAAATATATTGGAGCTTTCAATTAAAATAAGGGAGAATCATAAATAACCCCCTAACGTTTGATCAAATGCCAAACCAAATCATTTGGTTTGAACAATCAACAAAAAAACCCCTACCATTAGTTGAATGTTAGTTGACCTCCCTGTCGTTAGTCCAATTTCGTTAAACTTAAATTTTGACCAAGTTTAACTGTCAAAAATACCAAGATGCTTTTGAAAATTCTTAATTAAAAAAAAAATTAATGGATCTCCAAAATACATCAAATTTTTTTTTAAAAAAAACTAATAAGTTAAAAAAAAAATTAATTCATAAAAAATATTTTTTTTTTAAAAAAGAGAAAAAAATATTTTATAAAAATAAAATGAATGACCAATGAACGGTGGAGATCAAATTACAAAAAAAATTAATTAAAAAAGAAAAGAAAAAGAAGATGAACTAGCATAAAAAAAAATCCATTTGAAGGTGTCAAATAGACATCAATTTCACAGATCTCTGTTTTTTATTTTATTTTATTTATTTATTTTTTATTTTTTTATCTGACCCAAATCAGTTTTTATTGCAAATTCATACCAAATCCCTTAAAGTTGGATTTACATTGAAACAATTTCTTGTAGTGGCACCAATAAGATTTAGATTGAATCTTGGTCTCTTTCAATCCCCTCAAATTTGGCTCACAGCCACCTCTAATTCATTTACACGATCGAATATTATTTGTTGTTTATAAAAATGATCAAAGATCATAAGTCCCACCACTGATATCCACTACTAGATTGATCGAAGAGACCATCAGATTCAAGATTAACAGTGATTTTGTTTTTTGAAAATAAAATGAAAAATAGTTAACAAACACGAATTCAAAATCGTTTTTGGAAAACAAAAACGAAAACAGGCTAAAAATAGCAGCATGACAGACCCTAAGATTGATGAAAATAAAATTGAATTTGGTTATACAGTGATAGTTGGTTGAAAATGGTTTTGAAAATTAATTATGTGAGACGCGTTTTTTATATTTTCATTATCGGAAAATCGTTTTTAGTAATTACTGTTAGATGAGTTTTCAAATCTAAAAAAGATGAAAATCGATACGAAAACAGAAAACGCTACCGAATATTTGATTTTGACTTACTAGTTAATGAGATATCACTAAAGAAAATCAAACCAGCACCAAGAATCTATACGTGTTAGATTGAATGATCGCGATGAGACTCGTCAGCTTTAAGAGGAACTAGGAAGTAAAGGAAACTAACTCTTTAAGACCAATCATTTTTTACTAGTGTTATTGTTGAAACTTTCAAAATGTCTAATTCATTTTTTCAATGTTTTGTCATATTGTTAAATGAGATAGGCAAACGCTAGTTTGGTTCTTTGGAATTCAGGGATTTGTCAAAAACATTTTTAAGTTGAGTAATGGTTTTCTTCTTTACTATTTAAAAAGCTTGTGAACCTAGCCATTGCTGTGAGTGTGATATGAGATATATGCCAAGTCGTTTTTAAACATTTTTAAGAAGAAAAGAAACAAACAAGAAATCTTCCAATGGTCTATAGTTTGTTGGCAAGATGGATGAGATGACTGATTGACCAAGTTGAGATGACTTCAATTTCAAACATATGGTATCACTAGTGTGGTGAAGGCTTGGAAATTTAACACATTTTTCTGTATGGGGAGCAATCTAAGCAATGATAAAATTTATAAGGCTGTGTGAGGAATTACGATAGCACGCTTATTAAGTGGGCTTGTTTGAATGAAAATAGTAGTATGTATCATCAACTATTAAAGATCATAAGAAACCTATGCTAATAGTGTTGAAGTCATCGAATTTCCATGAAATTGTTGTCATCATAGCAATGACCTTGTCTAATGATAGCATCTACGATCCATATTTTTGAAATTAAAATTATTATCAATAGCTATTAAAAACTACAAAATGTATTATGCAATTTAAAAAATAATTGATGCATATTTACATACAACAAAACTCATAAGATTCTTTTGTTATATATTCATTTTCCCCATTGAATAAGAATCATAGGCTTTAACCACTTGATTTTCAACCCTTAATAATGCCATGCACCAATGTTTCTTCTCATCATGTATTGGGATTAGTGTTGCAAAAGTCACTAGGCGCTAGTCGGGCGGCGACCCCCCACCTAATGCCTAGCCTGCCCGTCTAGTCGGGGACTAGGCGACCAGACATAAGTAGGTCGACGACAAACCAAAATTTGTTTTTTAGCTTTTTTTAAATATTTTTTTGTTGTAATTGTGTAAATATTCATACTATTTTATATATTTTCATATATTGAACCTCAAATTGGAAATCAAATTCCAAAAAACTCAATATTGACTATTGAGAACCTCAAAATTGAAGGCTATTTCATTGACCAATTTTTTTTTTTTAAAAAAAAATTCAGTTTTTTTTTTTTTTAAAAGTCAACCTAGTCAGTCAATAGTGACTAGTCGCCGACTTTACCTGACTAGTCTCCGACTATAACCGACTAGAGCTGATTAGGCGGTTTACTGCATAGTCACGGCGATTCTTGGAAGTCAAAGCGGCGAGCCGTCGACTAGATACTAGGCGATGCCTATCCGGCCTTATTTTGAGACTTTTGCAACACTGATTTGGATATATATATATATATATTTGTGTTATCACAAAACACGAGTCATAAGTAGTACAAAGAAGTCATGTGATATCTCATTGCAAATATTAAATGTTACAATTTTTATAATATTGTAAGTACGTGGGCATGTAGGATTCAGTATGAATATAAACAACACTCTTATAATTTCAAGGATCCACGAATGGGTTTTTGTATTAAAATGAGATGGTTCATACCTTCCCGTATAAGTGTATTTTGGAAACACAGGGCCAATTTTGCAAAATAATATTAGCGTTGGGGTTAACGTGCAATTTTGGCTTCTCTTAAGAACCGATGGAAACTGAAAATAGGTATACAGTTCTTGGTGCATTTAGTAAATCCAAAGTTTCGTGGAGCAGTTTTGGACGTGGATTATTCAATATGTAGCAGATCGAAGTGAGGATGGGTTGGACCATAGTTCTTCAAAGATATATCAAATGGTGGGCCTACGTGGGCAAATCATGACCGTTTACTCACTTACGAAATCGCACATCAACGGCTGGATCAGGAGAACCTCAACGAGAGAAGCTTCTCGAATATGAGAAGCAGGTACTTGTTCATAAAATCATAAATCAAACCTGATCACGAGATTCCAGAATCATCTAACATAACATAACCCAGGAAAACGAAGAGACAACACAAAACAAGATACAGAGCCAATTCTGAATTGCGTGCTTCTGAGGTTTCTCTCTTTCTCTGTATGTCGGTAATGATTTATTTTTCATTTAGATTCTTCACGAATTCTGGGTGGAAATTAATATATATATTGTTTTTGCGTGTTATGTGTGGAATTCATCTTTGTTTGTGATTTCTATTACGATGATCTGTCTCAATTGATCACAAATTTACAGATAATAGAAGAAAAAAAAAAATCATTTTGTTGTTATTATTAGTTTTCGTGTTTGTGTGATTATTACTCTTGTATTGTTATTCAGAAATTAATATCAACTTATATGTGGAGATTAGTATAACACGGCAATGGTAAAAGGATTTGCTTGTTGCTTCATTTATGTTGTTTTCTTTTCTAATTCTAGTTCTTTTTATTTTTATTTATTTTTATTTAAGTACCTCGGATTTAGTTTTATGAGACAGATTTTTTGACCATATCTTTTGTTGAAAGTAGACATCCATAGATAAAATAGAGTTTTAGGATAACCAAATTCAAAGAGACGAGCTTCCCTGGTTTTGCAACTACAGAATCGACATCAGTAGAATTTATAGAGCTTTCACCTAATTTTAATAATGGTTTTCTCATCGAACTTGCAGGTTTTGTAACATTCTTTTTAAAATCAAATAAAAACTCTTACCAAAATGTTTAATATTGATTTTGCATTGAATTGTCATGTAAACCTGCCGGTTAATTTGTTGGTAAAATGATGGGAATGGCATGGGATTGTTGGGCGTGCTCAGTTATGCTTGCTTCATCAAGGATTCTTGTGTTGATTGTATGAGCAAGCTGTCAGGAATTTACAAGCCAATTATTACATCAGATTTGTTGCTGCCAGAATTATTTTGTAGCCCTGCATGCACATATGCACATGGGTTTCTAATGGGTTTTAATCGTTTTTTTCTTTCTGGTAACAGGTTTAAACATTGAGTTCAAATGAGGGGCCGAAGCTACAGTTACAGTCCCTCCCCACCAAGGGGTTATGGCAGGAGACGTCGCAGCCCCAGCCCTAGGGGTCGCTATGGAGGTCGTGGTAGAGATCTTCCTACTAGTCTTCTGGTTCGCAACCTTCGCCATGATTGTAGGTCTGAACTTGATTCTCCTGCTATTTCCCTTATCACAATACAGATATGGTTTTTTGTTGTTCCAATTTTTGGTGCTTCACATATTTGCAATATTTCATATAGCATATGAATGTTATATGTAGGGTTTAGCATTTTGTTATATTTTTATTTGCAAGTATGTTTCTTATTTTTTAACTTGATGCTTTCAAAACCAAACATCAGCAGTTGTACAAGGCAAGATGGTGGGCCTGGCTTTTAACAAATTATAAGCTTAAAACTTATGCTTGTAGATAAGTAATTTAATATTTATCTTTTATGCACTATTGGTAGGTTTTTCGACCTAAACTTAAGGATGTTTGTAATTTGCAGGCCAGAAGATCTGCGTGGACCATTCAGTCAGTTTGGTCGTCTGAAAGACATTTACTTGCCTCGGGATTATCATACTGGGTAAGTCAGGCTGTTGTTTTGCATGTAATAGTTTTTCTTCCACTAGAGTGAACTCTGGATTGAATAATAATGTCAACTTGTCTGTCTTCGTCTTGTCTCACATCAGTGTTTGGTATTGGGATGTTTCTTTATTATAAATAATTGGTTTATGGGAATTTGGTGTTTTTATTGAAAGTGTTGAAGAAACCAATGAAGTAATAAGAGTAGTCAGTTGAAGACAACTTCAAGTCTTCAAGTAATAAGAGTACTGTCCTAGATGATCTTAATGTACATCAAGATGAGGAGGAGGTTGGGTTTGAATACATTTTGAAGAAGTTCAAGTCTTGAAGAATATCAACTCAATTAAATTTGTGGCTCCTACAAGGTTAGCCGCTGCATGATTGTTTTTAGTTGAATTGTATGAAGTATCGGCTTGTGCTAATTATGTCCTTCCATATTACACTGGAATCAGGATCAAGCTATAATTTTGGCTAATAGCAAGTGCTTCTGATATAAAGTATTTATATGAGTTTGTTTATTTTTATCTCTGTGGGACTTAGAATGTGTATACTGCAGGGAGCCACGTGGGTTTGGGTTTGTCCAGTTTGTAGACCCTGCTGATGCTGCAGATGCCAAATATCATATGGATGGTTGTGTACTTCTAGGCCGAGAACTGACTGTTGTATTTGCGGAGGAAAACAGGAAGAAACCTGCAGAAATGAGGGCAAGGGAACCTTCTAGGTAAGAATGGTTTATTTGGCTTTATTAGAAGTTATTTGGACTAATTAATTTTTGTTTTAGAGATGAATGACAGTTAATTGGAATTTTAGAGTAGAAATCCTTATATAACAGTATAAAAGCCTTTAAGGAGTTCTATTTGTTGTATGAGCTGTAATTGGATGCTTATTCTACGTTATTTGTAAAATTGCTTTGGTTTTCTGTTGTTACTGACTCTGTCTATATGATAGGGCAGTAGCAGTAGATGGTCTATTCTATCTACACAAAAGAATCATTTTTATTGGTGGTAGGCTTGTCTACTCTTTAACTCTTATTCTTGTTCACTAAACAAAATAAAACTTGGAAGACGTTTTTACATAAAGTGTGCTTTGTTTTATCGTAAGCCTATTCTCTCCTAACTGTATAACATTGTTAAGTTGAAAAGTTCTTTATCTTGCTGACTGCTGACTCAAGGTAGACAGTGTCTATTGATTCTGTTTTTTGTTTCTATTTTTTATTTTAAACAAAGTGAATTTTTGTGAAAGCTTCTCTCTCTCACGCATGGGGTTTTTTCCTAGCAAAATTCAAATATAATAAAATGGTGGACATCAAAAGGGTTTTTTTCCTTGTGAAATTCAAATTTAGGACCCATAAATACAAAAGTTGAGGATAAAATGATAAATGGTGAGCAACATCCTCTTTATAATTCTGTTTGTGTGTTTGTGTGAAACTGGTTATCGTGGGTTTTAGATGTTGGTGGTGGTGTTTTTGACATTTGGAAATACTATTGTTAGGGGTCGGTCATATGATCGTAGGCGGTCACCACTTCGTTATTCTCGATCACCTCGTCGCTATGCACGGCGTTATTCTCGTAGTCCAGACTATTATTCCCCTTCCCCCAAACGAAGGGGATACTCAAGGTATGCAACTTCTCATAGCTTGGCTATTGTTGCAATGTAGTATTCTGTATTCGTATGGTCAGGTGGGGAAAAGCTGAAATGTTTAAATATATGTGATATAGGTCAGTATCACCAAGAGACAGGAGTTACAGAGAGGGATCTTACCCAAGGTCACCCCACAGTTCACGCAGCCGGACTCCAAGCAGGAGTAGGAGCCGGAGCCGGAGCCTTGACTACTCTAGATGAGCTACTCCTCTCAGGATATGTCAATGCGAGTAGCTTGAATGATCAACATAGCTCGCATTATTGATAATAAACAGTCGAAACATTATAACTTTCTGAATTGGTGATATGGTGACGCCATAGGAATTAAGAAGAGCTGTCGACATTATGTTTCAAATCCAGTGTTCTGATAAGAGTTGTATGAAGTTTAGTTACCCTTTAATATAGTTCCAACCATCTTATTATATTTTATCTTTGTTTTAAGCTTCTACTTGAGGAGAATTCTGGGCTAACATTGGCATTTTGGTGTTTGATGAAGTGCTTCAAGCTGAGATATGTTATATTATGGAGAATCATTTTTGTACAAACAGAAGCTTCAATGCAAAAACATTCATTAGACACTTCATATTTCCACACAGTAACCAGATAGAATAAATTGCCTGAACTCGTCTGGCATGTCCAACCTTTCAAATTTACCAGTTTGATCCTCCACTAAATACAACTCTTGTGGCCCACCTGTGTAAGTGGATCCAGTCACAATTGTGGACTCAACCAATTGGACCCTGCAGGTCCCAATACGGATCCCCGGGTCCGACTTTATCAAACTAAACAACTTGCCATGTTTTGTCACCACAACACACGATCTCGGACACTGACTCGGTTTCCACGCCTCTTCAACTCGGTTCCACTCACCACTCCCCACCTTATACGACTCAGCGCTTCTTTCAAAATGACCTTGACTCTCCGTCTTGTATCCACTCACCACCCAAAACTCCGACCCAATAACCAAACCCTCACACTCGTCTCGCTCCTGACTCATCCGAGGCAACTCACTCCACTCGTCCTTACTCACATCATAAGCCCAGGCCGTGTTCAATGCGTTTTTGCTATCGTCATGCCCTCCAGCAACAATAACCCGCCCATTTAACTCACCCACTGCAAAGAAAGACCGACTCTCCGGCATGTCCTTGCCTTGTCTCCAACTCTGAGTCGTGAAGTCATACACGAAAACGTCATTCACAGAACTGTAACTCGTTGGGTCCCACCCACCCATCACCACAAGCTTGCCATGCGAACTGCTTAATCGACAAAACAAAGGAAGCCCATTTGGGTACTTGGGAATTGAGTCAATTCGGTCCCAGGATTGACTCAGTGGGTCAAACACGGTGACTCCATAACTGTGGGAACCGACCGGCTTGACGTTGACTGTATCTGAAGCGGAGTTGAGCGGAAGTGCTTGGACGAAACAAGCAACTTTGTTGGTGTGTCCTGTTCGTTTTCTATGGAGGTAAAAGTGTGTGCTGTGAAAAAGGTAATGCCAGGTTTTGCAGACTCGGGTGGCGAGTGGGTGAGTGGTAGAGTGTAACCGAATCAAGCAGTCAAGAGCGATCTCTTCGGGTAAACCCGGGATCAAATCGAGAAGCTCAACCATGAATGAATGATTTGCAGGTGTTTGTGAAAATGAAAATACGAAACAAGAAACAAAAGGTATATGTATGTAGGATTGTAGGAAGAAGAGAGTAGTGGAGCAGTGGCTATTGGATCAAGTGCATAGGTTATTTATAGAATTATAAAATGCAAAGCCGATGAGCTGCTAGCACATGCAATACTTGTTTGGTGCGTAGGATATGATAAAAGATTAAAGATTAAAGATTATTTCCCGTGAGATTGGATTAAAGGAGGTAGGATCAGAATAAATAATTGCTGTAATGTGATTGATAGGTATATGATAACCGGTGTGGTATTGGATTGAATAAAAAATAATTTTATTAATATTTATTAATATAATATTAAATTAAATTATTTAAATAAATATAAAATTTATTTTTAATCATACCCCATCCTATGTAACAAATATGACCGCAGTGTTTCGGTAAGAAAATGAAAAATTGAAAATGGTATAGTGACTTTTTTGGATTGTCTTAAAATTGCATGCATTTAACAATTGTGAGACGGATTCTTTAAGAAAATGGTACTGTGGCTTTTGGATTGTCTTGAAATTGCATGCATTTATGATTTTAACAACCGTTTGGGTTTGAGTCCCACATTGTGGATCTTAGCACATCCTATGAATGTTTGGTATGGCTTTATAAAAACACCTTTTTAATGTTCGAAGCTATTTTGAAGGTTTGGTATGGCTTTATAAAAACATTTTTTTAATGTTAGAAGCTATTTTGAAGGTTTTTTAGGTTGTTTGGTAAAACTCAAAACAACTTTTTTAATATATGAACTGTCTCAATTACCCTTTAAAAAAAATCATTTTATGTCTATTTGGATTTTGGGTTTCTCCAAGAAGCCTTTTTTGAGTTTTTTTAAAAACATATGAATTGTCTCAACCGCCCTTTATAAATTTTAGATATTTCACCATACCTCTTTCATTATAAATACATTGTCAGTATCTTTTTTGTAATTCACTCAACCAAAAGCTATTTCTAAAAATACATTGTCAACACTTTTTTTTTTTTTTTTTTTTTTTTTTTTTTTTTTTTTTTGTAATTTACATAATTAAAAGCTTTTTTAAAAAAAAAATCTACACTAGAAGCTCAAATTGAAAAGCTATACCAAACACACTATTGAGAGTGAGACCTCCCCTAGCTTAATTCAGAGATGAGTTGCATTTTTTTACAGCTCCAAGAGGTCCCTTAAAGACCATCTTAAATGAGTTCGGAGGTGGCTTCAACTCCTTAAATGGGTTCCACGTATTTAAGTTTAGTTTATTTTTTGAAAAGCAGCATATATTTAAGTTTTAAATCCCAACAACTATTTTATTATCCAATGGGTAATTTATTTTTATTTTTTTTGAATTACCAACAACTATTTTATTCTCACTATAAGGCCCTGTTTGGCACACCGGATTAGACTAGGATTAGACAATTTTAGTCTCAATCCAGTGTTTGGTGTTATTTCAGATATGAGATTATTAATCCTAAAAGATGATTTATCATCATCATTCAACAAACAAACCCAAATCGAAACCAAACCCAGATCTTCAAGACCATCGCCGCCGCCGCCGCCACCACCCACCAGAAAACCCTCAAGAACCTAGAAACACCATCACGACCATCAGATTCAAATTCTTGGTTGACTTTGTTACCAATTCCAGATTCAAACAAATTCACAATCACTTCACTAATCAACTTAATCCATTCAAATGCAAATACGATTTCACAACACAAATTAGATCATAGATTCACAATGACAAAGTTTTGAAACAAATCGAAACAAAATTAATTGAAAAATAAAAACCTAACGAAATTCAAACCTGTTTCCTGAAAAATGAACCGCCAATTCAATCCCAAACTGTCATTGTAGTTGCCGTTGCCATCGTGTCGCCTTCGCCGTCCGCGTCTTCTTATTCTAACAATCGGTCCACCACAACTTTCTCTCTCAAATTGTGAAAACGAAGGAGAGAAGAGAGGAGAGAAAAAGACGAGTCTACTGAGTGATGGTAATCGAGGAGAGAAAGAGAGGAGTCTAATGAGTGAAGAAAGCGAATCAACGGAGGAGAGAAAGAGAGTATGATGAGAGGAGCAAGGAGTGGAGTTAAAAGAGATTCTAATTAAAATAGCATTATTATTTTTTGAATTAATGATTTTTCTTTAAAAAATAATATTATATTTAGTCCAATCTTATGTTTCACCAAACAAAACATGGTATTAATACAGTCCAGTTCTATGTTTCTCCAAACACAACATATTATTAATTTAGTTCAATCCAGTCTAATCTAATCCCATCTCAATCTAATCCAATCCCATGAAATAGTCCAATCCAATCTCGTGCACCAAACAGGGCATAAATTATAATTATAAAGTAAAACATAAAATAATAATAATAATAAATTATTAAATTAGCTATTTAAGGGAATATTCTTAGACTTGTACCCTCTTACAACAACACAATTACATAACAATATCCACCCTTAAATAAGGGGGTTTCCAAGGGAGACCCTTGGAGATGTTTTAAGAGGCAGAGCTCCTTTTAGACTTAGTCCACCTGACATTTTTTTCTAGCTATACCCCGGGTGAGTACATGTAGATATTTCCTGATTATGAGAATAGATATTCTGAACGTGCATATAATGTTTGATATAGACAAGCTTGTTTGGTTGAGCTTTTAAAAAACCTCTATTTGTAAAAGATCTATTAGAAAAATAGTTTTTGAAAAAAAAAAAAAAAAATTTAGTTGTTTGGTTGGTAGACTTTTTATTTATTTTTAAAAAATGTCTATTCGAAAAAGCACCTCCCTATAAATTTTTGCCTAGTAGAGGTTTAAACTCTACTAGTCTCTACTCAATTTAAAATAAATAATTTTAAAAACCTAACCAAATAATTCTAGAAAATTTAAATAGACGTTGGTAGACCTTTTGAGGCAGTAGAAAGTTAAACCAAACAAGCACTTAAGTCCTGATAAATTTCTACTTCTTCCGTGTATGATTTTTTATAAAAAACCACAACTAGTTACGGATCATGTTTGTAAGTTGCTTAGAGCAAGCGGTCTATTTTTGTCATTAGTAAGTTGAAAACTAAGCAAGTGGTCTATTTTAAATAATTAAGTATCGTTGGTTTATGACAAAACCAAGAACAGCAAGGCATAATTAGATGTAAATGTCTCATTGTTTTATTTTATTTATTTATGAAAACATGCTACTGCTTAGTTGATAATAATGTATTCCCTATATGGAGACTTTATCGGGTACAAGTTGATAATAATTTTTATTTTTATTTTTTGGGTCACTTAATAATTGGGTTCAAGGTGTATACTTGTATAGTAGTATATCATCCTTCAAATTATATATATATATACCATATGGGTAGCGGTTATTTAGAGTTAGGATCCTCTTATTGACCTTGTTTTTCCTAGTTTATTTATTTATTTATTTATTTTTCAAATGTAGTTAAAATACCAATTTGTATGTATTTTTATTATATTTAGGTGTTACTAGATTATAAAAGTCTAGAAAGAAAAAAAAAAAAAAGTAAGGAGAGAATCCTGATCCGGTTATTTAACCTTGAAACATTGACAGATGGTAATTCCAAATTTAATTTTTTTTTTCCTTAAAAGCAACCTATATTTATTTTCAAGCCGATAAAATTTAATTTCAGACTTTATATGTAGTCAATTTAATTAGAATATTTTGTGCGAGTTTAGCAACAATACATAAGTTGTTTTGTTAACAGATAGTTATATGGGAGAGAGTTAGTTTCTTTTTGTACGGGAATTACAATTTTTATTTTATTTTATTATTTTTTTAAGGGATAAGACAATCGAGTTTCTTAAGCAATTAATTTACTTTGGACATTATAAAAGTCAAATTCTTTTAATTTTATTTTTATTTGACAAGAGGATTTTTGTTAATGACAGTAAGATAGTGTATTATATTTAGTTTGATTAAAACAATAACGTAGACAACACATTAATCATTCATATTATAATGTCTAGTATCAACAGTACCTCAAGTACATGTTAGTTTCATTACTCATTTGAGAATCTTATATTTTCAATAAAAAAGTTTTTTCAACTAATAATTATAAGCAACTAATGTGATTTGATGGAAAATACCGTTCATTTAACCAAATAATTAAGTGATTCTTTTTATCATTATCCTTTAAAGATATATTGTCGGGACCAATTATTTGTAATGACATATTATCCATGAAGAACATTCATAATATATAATTTGATGTATCATTTTCTTAGAATAATAATTTGATGTTACTTGTAACAATTTGATTTGATGTACCATTTTGTTTGAATAATCAGATTGAAAAACTTCTAAATAATATAATGTCGTATTAAGTTAAATGGGGTACGTGGCAGACTGGCAGCCATACATGCATATTAGTCGGTCCCATCAACTTAATGACAATAAGAATATTGAAAATGAGAATAATCTACCGACAAATATGGAAAATGATAATTGTCATAAATAATGACGTATATTATATACAATAAGTGGAAATTACCTAGAGTGACCACAAGTAACAAAATTATGAAAATACCCTGCAACCTCTATTTATTTATTTGTTATATATTAAAAAAAAAAAAAAAACATGGAACCTTGATTTTTTTAACAGAAAATTACTGAAACTTTCTTTCGAAAACCTTTTTTTTTTTTTTTTTTTTTCGGTGTTATTGTCGCACAACCCATGCACGACATCACTTGGGATTGCAATTCCCAAGCGACCTCGCCGTTGGCAACAATGGTATTGACGACAGCTTCGTTTGGGCGGTGTTACTGCCTGCTGGTGTTAGATGAGAGAAAGTTTAGGGAGTGTTTTTATATGGGGAATTTTGGTAATTGTCAAAAAAATGTGGTAATAAATAGTTAAACTTCGGTAGGTGGTTCAAAACAAATCCCTAATGTTTATAGGGATAGTTTTGATGTTTGTGGAAATAGTGGGAAATAACACTATTTTTATGTTGAATTTTGAGAATATTATTAGTTTAATAAGTTAAGTTTAAATGACAATAATGGACTAAAATACCCCCATCTCCTTTATTTTTATTATGTTTGTGTCATTTGTAGTTTTTTTTTTTTTTTTCCTTCCTTCCTTCCTTCAAAAACCTATGGAGGACCAATGGAGATACTCCATCAATGGAGATGAAAGACCTCCAATTAGAGATTGAATGAGACCTCAAATGGAGGTCTCGATGAAGAAGATGACCAATTTTTTTTTTTTTTTTTTTTTGAAAATTTCATTTTGCCTAATAAGTCTCAGAAATTGTAAATATACCTAATAAATCGCGGAAACACTAAAATAAGTCTCGGAAATACAAAAATAAATCTCAGAAAAATAAAAAAGCACAAGACTTATTTTTGTGATTGTGTTTTAAATGTATTTTTATAAATCTACACTTTTGCTATTAAAACTTAAGTTATTAGGTTGATGATAGTCTTACAACTCACTTTTTAAAGAGTGCTATTAAATTTTCAAACCCTTGTAGTAGTTGTGGTGATTTTTTCCCGCATTGAAATTGCCTCAAATATGTGAAGTCCGATGAATTCAAGGAAAGCTACCCAAGATTTTGCAAAATCAACAAAAACAGAACATGTATATTGCCAAGTAAATCAAAGATCAAAATGCCTACTGCCGGTTTCAATCATAAAAAGTTAAATCCAAAAATCCAAATGACATCCGATACCCACCATGTCAATTGGAAACCTGGAGACAAACCTTTTCGATTGAATCTATAATCCATTGTCCTGAGAATACAACCATGTGAATTGGATTTATTATCCATTTTCCAGAGAAAGACAACCGTGTCAATTCGAATGCATAAAGAAACAAAAAGACAACCCAGAAGAAGATAATAGATGTGCCTGATAGATAGAACCACACACACAAAAATAAAAATAAAAATAAAAAATAAAAAATAAAAAAAATACAAGAGGAAAACAATAAACCTGAAAGCTGAAGGAGAGAGACAGAAAACGAGAGATGTGCCAAAAAACTTTATTGAATCCAAAGTGACATCCAAATCACAAAACTGTGCCAGTTTCAATTTTAAAGTTTAGATATGTAATCTAGTAATCTACAACTGAACAGGCCATTTCCAAGGAAAAGAAAAAGTTTGCAAGAAAAATGATCGAATCCAACTCTTCTTGGTGCAACCATTACTTCAGATGGTGCTCAAACAAAGATGCCATCTCAATCTGCAGAAAAAAAGAAGTGAAATTGACCATCTTAAAAAAGTCATTTGATAAATTCATCAACTGAAAAACAATTACTTAATTATGATCTCATTATTTCAACATCAACTTACAGCAGTCAAAGCAGCCTCGGCACCCTTATTCCCAGATTTACCACCAGCTCGATCCATAGCCTGCAATCATCATAAAACGAAACAGTCACGGGTTATGTTTAACAGCAAAAGACAAATCTGAAGACTTTCTTCGATGCAACATGGTTTCAAAGCAACTTTTGAAGTCTTGTATTATGACTTTACCTGCTCCATGTTTTCGCAAGTCAGTACACCAAATATACATGGAACACCTACAGGGTCATCAGAAACAGCTTCAATTTTCATCATAAAACCAAATATAAACTGAAGTCAAGAAACAACACCGATATACTGATGTGCTACAATTATATGCTACAGTAAATTACTTTCCCTCTTACCGTATTAAAAGGTTGAGAATTAACAGGTTAAGCAAGAAAGATAACTCTTAACATTTTCATTGGCTAGTTTTCCAAGGGCACACTGGCAAGATTTGTCTGGCAGTAAGCCATAAGCAGGAGCTAAGAAAAAACATTCATGGCAAGTGTCATCCAAGTATCCAACAACCTATGGTAGTTCTACTGGTATTCATGATCCCATTTTGTCACTTAGACTAGAAAATTATAAAAACACTCGAAAGCAAAGGAACGATAGCCCTCAATCAACTATGAATACATTTGGGAGAGCTTCTTAAGTAAATCTTTTTGAAGTAGATCTTTTAGAGGTAGAGCTTTTAAATAAAAGTCGTTGGTCATTTGATTGTCAATTAAAATAGAGCTTTTTTAATGATAGAATTACCAAAATACTCTAGTAAATATTAAATTATAGGTTATTTTGGAGATTTTAGTGTTATTAAAAAAACTCCAAAATATCTACTTGGAAAAACTTTAAATTTGGGCTTCTCTAAGTAGACGTAAAACAACTTTTTTAACCATCTAAAAGCTCTACTGGGTGACAACCAAACAATACAAAAAAAATTGAAACGAATTTTTTAATTAAAAAAACTCTTTTAGCCGGTAGACAAGCTCTCCCAAATGGACACTAAAATTCATTTTCAGGATTGTTAATGGCAGCAAGGTTGTTTTTGATGCGGGTGAGATATTATTCAGCCGAGGAATTCACTTGTGTCTGTCATATGTTTTGTTGAGGTCAAATTCATCGTTATACATAGCAGTAAATGATAAATAGATGGAGAATAGTTACAGATGTTTCAACACTTAGTTTGTGAGTAAGGAAGAATGGGATACAATGAAGCACCATTATCTGTAGCAATGGCAACTGCAATGGCTATCCCTCCCTTGTTGTGAAAGAATTTACCTCCTACCCCTCTTTTACACTTTTAACCTTTCATCATAAGATCATTTTGTTTTGATTCTGATATCCAAATATCAACAAGAACTAGGTGTTATAGGTGCTCTAATCAAAATAAAGGTAGGCAAGCCCCCACAATCTGAAACCTGAATCAACAAACAACAAAGACACATCTCTGAACCCATTTGACATAAATCTGTGTTGAACAGTGTGACTCACAGGACTTCATTTTCAAAAATATAATATAACATAAATCATCCACTTGTATATTTAAAATTGTATTTCAATATATATACCCACAGCTTCAAAGGTTTGACCGAAAACTTTCCCTGAAATTTAAATTAAAACAACTACACGAAAATCAAGATGATTGTACTCAAAAGCAATCAAATACTAATAAGGATATAATTTACAAACAAGATGCTGCAAGTGAATATTGAAGGTATTATATATATTATGTTTACATATGAATCCTTGTGTTGTTAGATTTTATTTAGGATTAGGAAATAGCATAACTGGACCTGCTTACTTGTAAGGTAAATAAAATCAATTCAAAAACAATACAAAGCACCAATACCAACCTGAATTTAAGCTAGCAGAAAGTACTCCTGATGCGGCCGAATTAGCTACAGCATCATAGTGTGTAGTATCACCTCTTACCTACAAACAACAAACAGGGTTTCATGGATTAGGAACCACCAAGAAGTATTTACTAACCAACAATACAGTGAATAGAAAACCCTAATGACCAGAGACAATCTTTAAACATAAAATATCTTTAAAGGGAATTAGAAGAGAAATCATACCACAGCGCCAATACATATTACTGCATGATACTTTCGAGACTTCCCAAGCCTATCAGCAACAACACCAATTTCAAAACTACCAGGAACCCACACGACCTGATAGGAAAGTAAAGAGGATCAGAGGATGATCATTCTAACATCAGAATTCTCTCTGATATATAAGATAAAAATGCATCAAAGACCATAGACCAAGTTAAGAACTACAGGGCATAAAATCATGCTTTGCAGTACATCAACTGTGGCACCAACCAAAGATTATAATGGCAATTGCTCCAAGTTCAAGTGATGCAGCAATGTTCATTGGACTATTTTCTTTTCCAGTGTTATCTAACTTTAGCTTCTTTTTATCCTGCTTTCCTTTCCTGGTTTGTAGCAAGCAAAAGAATGTATTGAACTTTCACTTGACAAGAGCAGATAGCCACGGTTGGATTATGACACATAAAAGAAAAGGCCGCACTCTAACTTCCTGACACATTGACCGGCATATTTAGGTCTACGGCAAGCAGCAGTTTAGGAATGCACAAACCAAGTTAAAAATTACAAGACACGAAAACATATTTTGCAATGCATCTACTGTGCCATCAACCAAAGATTATAACAGCAAATGCTCCAAGATCAAGCGATGCATCGATGCTAAGATTACAGGACTATTTTTATTTTCAGGTGTTATCTAACTTTAGCTTCTTCTAATTCTTATTCTACTTACTTTTCCTGCTTTGTAGCAGGCAAAAGATGTACTGAATTTTGGCTTGACAAGAGTGGATAGCTACATTTTTATTACTTACATCTAGGACAACCATTAACAGAGAGATGATTTATGATGATATGGTTAGGGATTAATAGAGGCAAACACAAAAAAAAGCGGGATCAAATATAAAATGAATCATATAAACTGCATACATCAACGTCTTCTTCTTTAACAGAGTATCTCTTGAAAGTCTCCAAAGCTCCCTCTAACAATGGCCTCGTCACAATCTCATTGAACCTTGCCACAACCTTGATGATACACAGAAAAATAAGAATTTTCCCAGACGAAAATCAACATAAAAAATCAAAGAAAAACAAAAAAGAAGAAATTTTGACAAATATGTGAATGTGAATTCAAAAGAACTGACCACAGCAAAGCGAAGACCTTCATTGGTGATAAGCGATCCAGTCAAGTGGCGGACAGCTGCCGTTTGTTGATTCGACGAAGGGTGATTCCTCTGAGTTGCAATCTGAGTTCCAAATCCTGTAAAATCCAAAACCCACTTAAAAATGTAACATGAAACTCGATACTAGAAAGAAAAAATAAAAATAAAAATAAAAAATAAATAAACCTTGGAGAGAAGAAGAAGAAGGTGAAAAGGAGATGGAAGTGGGTTTTGGAGAAACCCCATGAAAGAGTTGACGAGAGGACGAGAGAGGGGCGTGGTTAACGAGAGTCTTGAGGTTCAAAGCCATATTTGTATTTGTGAAGCTACTGGTGTACTGTGACTGTGAGTGAGAGATCTTATAACCTGTTGTATTAAGTCCTTACCTTTGACTTGCTGATGTACCCTACACTTAAGAAATAAAAAATTCAATGAAAATGTCAATAGCCATGTGCAATATTCCTAGTCTGGTGTACATGATTGCAGACTGGTGTAAGCTGAATTAAAAGAAGAAGACTGCTGATCATCAGAAGATTGCTTATAATTAAGCAGAAGAATCTTATTAGAATACACTTGTGTTGTGTAAATACGTTTTCCCAGCCAAAAGCACAAGTCTTCACAGGGACGTAGCCAGAAATTGTTTTCAGCCGGGGTATCGTAAAATATAATGAGTTATATAATGTATTTAAGAGGATATTTATAAAAAAAAAAATTAATAAAAAAATACCGTTAATGTGTATTTGACTATTTATTTGTCAATTGAAACATTAGTAGTTGAAATACAAGTTGATTTATAGTTTTTTTTTTTTTTGTTGATAATATCTATTAATTCGGAATCATGTATTTTTTTGAAAGCTTTCATCATTAGTAGGATTCGAGCCTCTAACCTGAGAGTTATTTGTCTAAACCTCAAGTTTGTCAATCTACCAGCTGAGCTACACCCCTGTTAGCAGTTAATTTATAGAGTTGAAATGTTTACAATTACTCTAAAAATATTGTAGTAAAATCTTATTGCCCTTTATTCAAAATTCAATAATAGTGTTTACTATTTAGGTGTTAGAAAACTAATTAAAATTTAAATTGTACTGATTGTATAATTCTAACATCCAAAAACTATTTTAATTTTAAAAAAATTATAAAAGTTTGTTTGATAAAATATTGTAATAGTTAAACATAAATATACGTATAAATATACGTATATATGTTTTTGAAATATTATAATAATTCGGGATTTAGATAGAGGGAAAGACTTGAACCTACAATCTCATGGTATGGGTGTAAAGAGCATACAAATAGGCCAACACCAACTTGTCTAAAAAAGTATATGTTTGGTTGATATGTTTTAATTATATGAATTAACACATTGATTATTTAAAAATAAATAACATATAAAAGATATAATATGGTATTAGGGTGATGAGTGAGATAATTAATATGGTAAGAGAGAACAAAATTGTTTGAATGAAAATAATATTAGTTCAGATATAACATATATGTTATGATCGATTTTCATTCATATTTAAGATACATCGAAATAAATACTATATATAAAAAATAAAAAATATTTTTTATATTATTGGATTGAAAAAATATTATATGTCTTGTTTATAGAAAAATAAGAAATGAAATTGGGGTAAAAATATAAAAATCTAAAAATTAAGGATATTACAAAAATTATAATATAAAAATTATAATATAGATAAATTTGTAAATTTTTAATGCCCCCCTTGCTCTATGCTGCATCCGTCTGACGGACCCGATTATGTTATTTTCATGACTATAGGGCCCGTCCTGTAAGCCGTTTTTTGTTTTTGTTTCTCGAAAAGAAAAATGAAAATGAAAATGAAAACAGTGTTTTTGGTTTCATTTTTGAATTCCGAATACGCGTCTGGTAACATTTACTGGATTCCGTATTTTGAAAATAAAAACGGAAAAAATGCGTCCGGTAGGATAACCGAAATCTTTTGAAAATTGAAATATCAATTTTTACCATTTGTTTAATATTATAACAATTATATACAAATTGATTAAATAATTAATTAATTTTTTTAATGTAATTAATAATTAAAATAGAAGTTACCAGTTAAAGAGGAAGAAGAAGAGGAGGAAGAAGAAGAAGAAGAAGAAGAAGAAGACCAGCTGAAGAAGAAGACCAGATCGGCGATGGCAACCGGCGATCGGCGGAGAGAGGGGAAGCAGAGCAGATCGACGGCGAGTGGAGGAGGAAGAGGAGGAAGAAGAAGAAGAAGACGGCGACGAGATCGACGGCGAGTGGAGGAGGAAGAGGAAGAAGAGGAAGAAGAAGAAGAAGAGGAAGAAGAAGACCAGTGAGATCGACGGTGACGAGACGATCGGCGGTTCAAGAGAGAAGATGAGGGAGGAAAAAGAAGAAGAAGAAGAGGAAGAAGAAGAAGAAGATGAAGAAGAGAGAAGATGAAGGAGAAAGAAGATGAAGATGTCTGGTTCAAGAGACAAAAAAAAGAAAAAAAATATTTTTTATTAAAATAAAATAGATATTAATGATATGGGGACCCACTACATATGAAAAACAAAAACAAATTCATGAAAATCAAGTTTTTTTTTTTGTTTTTCAAAATTTCCACTTTTAACACTGGTTTTGTTTTTCATTTTGTTTTTGAATTTTGAAAATAAAATGAAAAACGGTTACCGGACGCGAATTCGAAATCATTTTTAGAAAACAAAAACGAAAACAGGCTGAAAACAGCCTGCAGGACAGACCCTAAATTACATTGTTTTCTGTTGCCACAAACACTAAGAATTTATAATCTTGGCATACAAATGATCCCAAACAACAAATTCAGATGGTGGGAGAGAGTTCTGGAGGATCATCTGTCTGGTCACGCATTAGTCGAGGCCTCCAGGGGCTCAAATTTGGAGGGTACTGGGGGTCAATTTGTAAGATTTATAATAATTTAATAGAAAAATGTAAATAACAAAACGAGTAGGGTCATATTTAAATAAAAATTATAAAACCTTCGCTCAAGTTTCAACTTCAATTCCAATTATTCTTCTTGGACAATCAAAATAGAAAAACTCTACAAAGACAATCGACAAATGCACGCAACATATAAAAAAGAATGGAGAGCAGGGAAGATTTTCAGTCAATACTACCATACTTGCCATTGCTAGTTCGATCATCAACTCTGTTCTGGCCTTCCAGAGTCGTTGAAGCGCTAAAAGCACTCGCCAGAGGACCCCATCACAGCAGGGTCGACTCAGGAGAGGTTTTATCGGTCGCCATTTCCGATATCAGGAGCTCCCTCCCTCAATTCGAGCCTCTAGCTCCTTTTGCTCCAGATGGGTATGCTCTGTTCTTTGATGAGGTAAATGGGTTTGCTTTTTTATCGGTCAATCACTTGATTTTGATTTTGTCATCTGGTTATGTCTATTAGTTGGTTTTGTTCAAGTTTTTGTTGGTGGGTATGTCTGGATTTATAGAACAGGTCCGACTTCTGAGCCTCGTTAGGAACAGGAATGTTGGATTAGTTGGTGACCCTTTCAATGAGAATTTTCTTGTGTCGTTTCTGTGTGTGCTTAGATTGGCTGATTTTGGTGCCAAGAAGTGGAAGAGGAAAGGAGCCTGGAGAGGTGTTTTTATTGTTTTTGTTTTTGTTTTTTGATTCTTTGAATTTGTTGCTGGGAATTTATTATCTAGTGTTTTAGTTTTGATTGGAGTTGCTATTATCAATGTGTTTGTACAATAATGTATTGCTTAGTGACTCCAATTACCGATATTGTCATGTATTGCTAGATTCAAACATTCAAATGAATTTGGGAATGTACAAAGTTTATAGATCCTACTCTCAAATTTTGGCAATATTTTTGAATTTCCTGTGGTATCAAACTATCAATATAAAAAATATCGTGGAAATATCAGAATTCTAGCGATATTTACATAAATTTGGACCTTTGATATATCTATAAAAAACCGATATTTACTTCCTTCATTATAGCATTGTTGCTCTTTTGTGGATGATTTGGATATGCGTAGCATAGTGAAGCAATTATCAACTCATAGCTAGTTATGGAGAGACATTATTGTTATCAAAGAAGCTAAATGAGGAGGGTTTATGCAGCTCATGTCGCGTGCAGAAGCGGCTAAGTGGTTTGGAGAGGTTGTACCAGCAATGGCGAATATGCTGTTGAAGTTGCCCTCTCTACTGGAGAGTCACTATCAAGGTGCAGATGATCCTCTTGGTGAAGGAATATATAGTGTCGGAACTGCTCTCCACTTGTTAAGTTCACAAGAAGTAGGCATAGTGTTTCTAAGCCAGGTATCTGTTTATTTGATTTACTTTATTTTAAGCATTCAAATCCGGCGTGTTTACGTAGTTTATGAAGTCCTTGTTTCAGTTACATGCCAACTTTGCAGAAACTCAAAATGGATGATGGAATAGTGACCTAACATTGAAAATCTACTATGATTACTTTTTGATTACTAGTATAATGAGATTATGAGAACCATGAGTTGCTTGAACTGCAACATATTTTGTCCAAAGATATAAGGAAATCAGAGGATAAAAAAAAAAATACTTAATATAACCTTAAAAAATTGAATTGGGTTGTTTGATTGGTGTGCAAGCAGATAACTTTTACTTATTATACCAACATACCACTGTTAAACCAAGGGACTGCTAAGGCTAAAGGGGTTTTCATTTTTTGCAAATGTAAATATTATAAGAGTTTTGTGAATGCCTGTGGGGTACTAAATTCCATAGACATGATAGAGCATCCAACTTTTGATGGATGGCATTCCTCCATCTTCCATACTCTACTAAAGCTATGGTTTGTTCAAGTCTAATAGAAAATGTTATTTGAGGTTTTACTATGTTGCATAAATGATACAAAATTTTGTATATTAGAGAATGATTAAACTATGTCTCATGTGACATACCACCATACTATAGGACATTGTCCCTCGTCCTTTATCACCTTTCATTGCTTTTTTTATTTTTTATTTTTTATTTTTTATTTTTTATTTTTTATCTTTTTGACTTAGGTTACTTATTCTTAGTAGAACATAAATTTGATAGCAGAAATGTTGCTTTTCAGGAATTGATTGGTGCTCTTCTTGCATGCTCTTTCTTTTGTTTGTTCCCGGTCACTAATAGAGATGCAAACTATCTTCCAACAATCAACTTTGATGAATTGTTTGCGTATGTGACCTTAAGCTTTCTCCTGTTGACCTTTTTAGTTATCCTATGCATCCTGTAAATAACTATCATGTTGAGCTATCCTATACGTCCTGTATATAAATAAAATAATGTGCTATCATATGCATCTTGTTGACCCTTTTGACTTCCTTCTTAGTTTTTCTGTACCCAGAATGAACTGTCAAACTTGCATCTTTTTCAGGAGTCTATATGAAAGTTATAGTGAAAATCAAGAACATAAAATAAAATGCATTGTACACTATTTCGAAAGGATATCTGCACATATGCCTGTTGGTTTTGTCTCATTTGAGCGGAAAGTCCTTCCTTTGGACCATCGTCCTTTGTGTATCTCTTATCCTGAGGCTGACTTTTGGAGCAAATCTGTACTGCCTCTTTGTCGTTTTGAGGTAATTTAATTTAACTCAAATTATTCTGTTATGATGAATTAATTGGTTTAATGTCATAATTCAGTTGTAGATAAGTGAGTTTCCATTGCCGGTAGGTTCACGGTTCAAGCTTGATAGAAAATCAACCCAACGATGCTCTTGAAGTGGATTTTGCAAACAAGTATATTGGCGGTGGTACTCTTAACAGGGGATGCGTACAGGTATAGTTTCGGGTTAAAAACGTAAAGTAGGTCTTTTTGTTTCCACTTCCAAAATATATTTTTCTGCATATATCATATATGTTTCTCCTGCATCTACGCTGTCCCGTTGAATTTGCTTGTGCTTATGTGCAATATTTACCTTCTCATGAGTCACATGGGCCAATGTCTTCTTTAAATCTCACTTAACTATAGAATCTTTAGTTTCTTAATTATTTGTTGTCATTATCATCTTATGTAGGAAGAGATCCGTTTCATGGTCAACCCAGAATTAATTGCTGGGATGCTTTTCTTGCCTTCCATGGCAGACAATGAGGCTATAGAGATTGTTGGTGCAGAAAGATTTTCAAATTATATTGGGTGAGTCTTACTCAGTAAACTAGAAAACCAAGACCCGAGCCAAAGTAGAAAACATCATAGTTTGCAGTATCAACTTTATCTGTTTCTTGTATTTTAAGTATGGACGGTTGTTATAAAATTGAATGAAACAAATGTTGCTTGAACAGCTGATCTATACATCATAAGTAGTCATAATGAAATTCCTGCTTCTCGCTGGAGGAAACAGTTTCACTTGGATGAAAGTTTTGGGACTGTTCTAATTGTGTGTATACCTTTTAAGTACCATTTTTGTTTGGTGAAAAATTTATTTGAAACTAAAATAGTGCTTTACCAAAAAGGTGATTTTCTTTCTTCTTATAATTTATAAACAATATAAATAAAATATGAAACATTAGTTAAAAAATCTTATGCAGTGATGTATGTCTTAACTAGGAAATATTAATTCATGAATACAATAAAAATTGTGAATGTGCAGATTTTATCATGACATGTTATGGGTAAGTCCACAAAAGTTAGGTAAGGCAACCGTAATACATAGGTTACTTTTGTAGTTGTTGTGCCTCACTTCAAAAGTAATTATTGTAAATATCTTTAATAACATTTTATAACTATAAGTTATAATTCTACTTTCCTTGAACTTCTAAAACCTTTTACTTGATTATTATAATATTATCCTTTCACTGATAATATAAAACTTAACCTTTACTGGATTCTTGTGCTTCAGTACTAGTTACTAATTACAAAACTTTCTTTAATTTTTATAGAAGTTTTGAATATCATGTGTAAGTACAAAGAACTGCTTTTATGTGATTTATGTTGCAGTTGATTTCTGATCTAATATCTTTAAGTACTGTAGGTATGCCTCTTCATTTCGTTATTCTGGTGATCATGTGGACAAAAGGGATGTTGATGTTTTTGGAAGACGTAAGACCAGGATTGTCGCCATAGATGCATTAAGCTGGCCTGGGAAGAAGCAATATAAACTCGGATTCCTCCTACGGTATGTAAATTTTGGTTTTAAGCACTACATGCTTAGACGCGTAAAGTTATTATGGAATATAAATTAGTGTCAATAAGATCTTAAGATTCTAAAGTTCGAGTTCTCAAATTTGGTTAATTTGTGTGATCGTCGTGTCTTGAGTATACCCAGAGAATACTACTGTGAGCGATACTAATCAGAGCTGCTGGTTTGTAGTGTGTGGAACTTGTGTTCATTTTTCATGGCCATGAGAGTTCATTTAGGTCAGCTTCCTAATTAAAAGTCCATGAGAGATTTCTGCATCTCTTTGTATAAATGCTGTGTGTAGATTTTATTCTTGTTATGTAAGGTTTACTTATTTATGATTCTGAAATTTTTAACACTTCAAGTTGTTTCTTTCTATAGGGAGACAAATAAGGCATTCTGCGGATTTATTGATCAATCTAAATATTGCCAATACGAGAGAGTGTTTCAAGACAAAGGGCTTGATGATAGAGATGACATATCCAGGAATGATATTTTGGTACAAGTCTCTTCTGAAATTTTTCTTATCTTATTTCAAAAGTCTAATGAACATTGAAAGACATGTTATACTAGCTTTAGTTTTTGATATACCGTTATATGAAGTTTTTGATTACTTCGAGCTTGCTTTTACACACTCCTTCCATGGTTAGCTTGGTTGTTTGTTTTGTGCTTTCTAATAGTTTCATGAAGCATCCTCCACTATTGTTGAAACAAATGAAGAAACATCTCTAAATGAAATTCTCGAAGTTTCTGATGAGAAAACCAGTATGTGCCTGGACAATGAAGATTCTTCTATAGGGGTTGTGACTGGAAATTGGGGATGTGGTGCTTTTGGGGGAGATCCTGAACTAAAGTCCATAATTCAGTGGCTTGCTGCTTCGCAGGTAATTAATTGTTCCTTCAAAGAATGCTGTAAAAGTCATTTGCTGTTGTAGAAGTAAATCTACATCCATGAATATTTCTTCTAATATGAGTAAATTTTCTTTCAGGCTTTAAGACCTTTTATTTCATACTACAAAATTGGCATCCAGAAATCGCAGTACCTGGATCAGGTACTTATCTTATTCTTTCTACTGTCAATACTTCGCCATGCATTATCATTATAACTGTATGAAGACCGCTTGTATCATTACAAGTCAATGCTGTGCTATATACTTGATAGAGAAATTGAAAACGATGTACATGATCTTATTATATAAACATATGTTAGTCGCTGCTCAACTCTCTCTTTATTTGAGATTGTGATACAGGTGACTAAGTGGATTCTATTACATAAATGGACAGTTGGGGACCTTTGGAATATAATGGTCGAGTACTCATCCCAAAGATTGAAGGGAGAAACAAAACTCAGCTTCTTTACTTGGCTCCTTCCATCTTTAACTTCCCATGAAGCCCCGAAGTCAGACTTGCCGAACACACCTTAGTTCCTTTTTTTTTTGGATTATTGAGTAGCCTTTACAGCATCAGTGTTTTCTGTAATATAATTGCTGTGTAAAAGCAATTTTATTGTGATTGCTTTGGTCTCTCTAGCACCCCAATTCTCATATGATTTGCTTCGAGTGTACATGCTATGCTCGTGGAATTTTAACTTGCTTGCATATTAGGCACCAGGTAGTTTTACCTTCACCGACTAGATGAGCCCATTTGGTCTTAAGGCTAATTGGCATGGATGCCCTCTAAACTCTTCTAAAATTTGCACTATGCCCTCTGTACTATTTTTTTTGGGCATTAAACCCCTCAAACTCTTGTTTATCGGTAAACACTTGGGTTGACTGCTCCTTATAAGAGAGCATCTATAGTCGGCTTTTGTCAATTTATGAGAATTTAAGGGGTATAGTGCCAAAAAAAAGCACAAGAGATATAGTACAAATTTTTAAAGAGTTGAAGGGGTGACAGTGCCAATTAGCCTTGGTCTTATTTGTTATGTCGTCTCAGCTTGTATTGTATATCAATCTAATAACCATTTAAATTCAATGGCATGTGTACATTAATTTAATTGCCATTTGTTAATTGATTTTTAGTGAAACCTTATAAGTTAGGATGCAAAGTGAGATATAAAAGTACTCAATAATATTTTCACAAGAGATCCATTCTCATTGCTCAAACAAATTTAACAAGACGAAAGTTGAGGTGGTTAAATGATAAATCTTCTATATCTACAATTCTACACCAATAAGATTATAACTTCCAAAATTTTAATATTTGAAAAATTATCAAATTCTTATGAAATTTTAAAATTAAAATTGGTAAATTCTAAATAAATTTTCTTTCAAAATGAATAAAAATAAATAAATAATATTTGGTCAAATTAAATAGGACTCATTAAAGTTGGATCAACTAACCTTTATGGGTTCACAGAATTGGACTATTTATCAATTTTATTATTTTAATATAGAATCGGGTTTCTCTAGTAGCGGGTCGGGTTTCATTTGGGTATAATTTATGAATCGAATTGGCTCACTCACTCACCTTATCCATCAAAAGAATGACACAGGAGGAGTTGTGGGGTTTATCAAAGGGTTTTAAGCTGAACCAGAGAACTGAAGAAGAAGAAGAAGAAGAAGAAGAAGAAGAAAGAAAGAAACAATTTTTATGTAAAATTCTTCAATCTCTGCTCTCTTCTCTTTGCTTTTATATATATATCAATGTCTTGGGGTCTTTGTCAGGCTAACTGTTTTGCTTATTTGCTTGCTTGTTTGCTTTGCTTGTACTGAATTGAAAACTTAGTCAAAACAAATGAATTTTTGTGTCATATTCAACTTCAAGCCTGAAACTTCAATACCCATGTTGAAAAATATTAAATTTATTATTGACTTGTTCAAAAATGCTTCTAAGAGCTATTTAATGTTGGGGTTTAAGAGTTTTAATGATTTCTTTGCTTTGATTTTATTTGGGTTCCCATCAATACTTTGACATAATTTTGCTTTTCTTTGTTTTGTTCTGCTTTTGAAATTTTATTTTCCTTGCTTCCATAGTTCCATTTTATGTTGTATATTTTTAATGTTTGGTAATATATTGTTTTGCAATGGACCAGATTGTGTAGAGAAATGGCTCTACAACAGGCAACGAGTTTCGAGTATTTGCACCCACCTTTCAAGGATAAGAGATTCAAACTTGTTCCTTCATTAGCTGTTAAAATTCCTCATTATGGTGAAAGACTAAGCAACAATTGGGGTTCTTCTTCGAAGGTGGCGTGTTCTAGTCTCTCATCAAACTTTTTAAATTTTCCTTCACGGGTGTGTCATTCTGTACGACTATACCGTTTCATATTGTATTTAAAATAATCTCTTTTTTTTGTAAAGTATTTTGGATTTATGTATGTTATATGTATATGGTGTGCCTGAAAAAGCAGGCTGGTGGTTTGAGAAGAAGTATTGAAGTAAGATCTCTGGTAGAGAAGCTTGGACAGATAGACAATGGGGGAGAATCAAGTGACTCGGAAGATGATGATGATGATGATAATTATTCCTCAGCAAAAAAGAATGTGGAGGATGAACCATTTATGAATCTTGAGGAGAGACGTGAATGGAGGCAAAAGATTAGAGAAGTGATTAATCAGTGTCCTGATGTTGAGGAGGAGGTAGACCCAATCGAAAAAAAGAAGAAAATGGCGAAGCTTCTGGCTGATTACCCGCTTGTTGTGGATGAGGAGGATCCTGACTGGCCTGAAGATGCTGATGGTCAGGGATTCAGCTTCGGCCAATTCTTTGACAAGATTACGATTAAGAATAAAAAGAAGGATGATGATGATGATAATGAGAATGAAGTAGTGTGGCAAGATGATAACTACATCCGTCCGATCAAGGACATCAAGACTGCAGAATGGGAAGAGGTTGTGTTTAAAGACATCAGTCCTTTAATTGTTCTTGTGCATAATCGTTATAAAAGGTCAGTTTTACTTCTGTATTATGTTGTTGAAGTTGAAGTACTTGCTTTTAGTGGCTTATTTAAATTGAAAGAAGAAGATGGTATTCTTACCGTTATTTCTTCATTTTTCACATCCATTGTTGCTTTGTTTTTGCATTTTGCATACGCTTACCTAATAGTATTGCATACAGTACGCTGCATTTAATTACGGATTATGCATCTAGACCATCATAGTCTCTTGAATAGTTTACGAGATTGTTGCTTTATACTTGCATCTCTATTATCTTCACAATTTGATGTGCTGTTATGTCCTCATCTAAGAAAAGATTCGATTCTCTGCAGGCCAAAGGAAAATGAGAGAGTTCGAGATGAACTGGAGAAAGCTGTGCACATCATATGGAACTGCAGGCTACCTTCGCCACGTGTAAGTAAAACCACTCAACTTCAGCATATTTTTAGTTTTTTTCATATTAACATTCATTGCTTCTAATATGAAATTGTTGTACCCTGCAGTGTGTAGCAGTTGATGCAAATACTGAGCACGAGTTGGTTTCTGCTCTACAAGTGTCTGTCTTCCCAGAGGTTATATTCACTAAAGCTGGAAAGATCTTATACCGTGAAAAAGGTTGTTGTTCTTGATTAAGAAAAGTTTAATTTTTTTTGTTTTCTAATCTAATAGTAATACTTATCATCTGAAGTTCTCACATGCTCGGTTTTTCAGCAACAAGAACTGCAGATGAGATGTCAAAAATTATGGCATTCTTTTACTACGGAGCTGCCAAGCCTGCGTGTTTAAATACTATTATCGGAAGTAGCCAGGAAACGATCCCATCTGTTATTGTCAACAGCCCGATGCAGTAATGCTTTCTCTATGATGTAAGTTCCTATCACAAATACCTTGAAAGTTAAAGAGAATACCTGCCATTCAATTTTGCTTTTGTATATGTTTTCATTGTCAAACTCTAGCTCTAGCATGAATGTTCTATTAGAAGGAAATTCTTGTTTGAACTTTGAAACCAAGCCCTCCAATGTCAAAAACACATTGTTGCTTAATATTTCAATTTGGCATTTGTGTTGCTTTTACTATGCTACATCAATTTTGTCTTTTATCATTACAATCAACCTCCCTGAGTTTTGTTTATTCACAATCGGAAACAACTTTATCATTAACCGAGAATGACCTCCTTTGCCTTTTATTTAATACTTCCACTGCATTTTTCGAAATTAAAATGTTTATGTTCATTCATCAGTTTGGTATTGCTGTAATTTTAAAAATAATTAGCTATCAAGTTAATCAGGTAAACATTTGATTAATTGTATTTTAAAACTACATAAGATTCAAAAGCATTGAGCGCATATGTTTGATAATTTTATTCCAAAAGTGATGTAATTATGTATAATAACTAAAATAGATATGATATTGAAATGCATTCTTACTTTTTATTTTTCAAAATTTCAAACCGAATTAATATTGATTAACAATGTTTTATTAAAGATAATTATAATTATAATTAAATATTTCCAAAGCTTCAAGTGATTGCATATATACAAAATTAATTAATTAGAAATTATGCATTCAATATTAGAGTCAAAACTGAAAAATTAGGTAAGTATGTATATGGTTAAATTATTCAAATAGGTACAAAGAAATTATGAAATTCTTGTTTAGAATTACAATCCAAAAATTGAATTTACATTTGTTGAATTCATGGAGCATAACCCATCATCTTGTTGTATTCCTCTCTTCTTCTGGGATCAGAAAGCAAGTTCCAGGTTGCATTGGTTATCTTCAATGCACCCTCGGCCGCAACAGAATGGAATTTATCGGGAAGAAACATGAGAGCCCTGCGCTTGTAACATTTTTTTATCTCGTCGACACTGGCATTGCAATCTTTGACGCCAAGTATGCCATACGCGAAGATGCAATAATATCCGGCGTTGCAATAATATCCGGGTTTTTCAACCTTGCACAGGCAAGACAGTAGACTGCGCATTGAAAAACAGTTCTGCCATGTCTATGCAAACTCGAGCTTCCTTGTTCTCAAGATACCCGAACACACAATCAATGGTATCTTGGCTTAGGTCCCTAAATAAGTAATTAGCCAAAGAATCCATTGTTAATGGAAAAGTTTTTTTTTTTTAAGGATTTAGAAAAGGCTGGTTTCAAATGTGAAAGAGAATATATGACATGTATCTATATATAGTGGCCCAGAAAAGTTTCAAATAGCAAGAGTTATTAATTTCCTTGTAGAAATTAAACATTACAAGATTTTTATACTAGTATTATTTATTTATTTATTTATTTATTTTAAACAACAAGCTCTATAGAGCTTTTTTATTAATAAAAAGAAAAAGAAAAATAAAAAGGTGAAAAAAAAAGAGGCACGCGTTCCCTAAAAAACGTTAATATAAAAAAGCACGTAGACCTTAAAAAAATAAAAACATGAACTTAATTAAGCAGATGAGTGAAATCATTTACTTATGTATCATCATATGCCCCTCAATTAGCGACAATTAGGGGTGTGCATTTTTGGTTTGGTTTGGGCTGAAGCTTAATGTCAAACCAAACCAAACCAATATGGATCAGTTTGGCTATATTTCAACCCAAACCAAACTAATGTGATTTTTTAAACCGATCCAAACCAAACCAAAAAAGGTCGGGTTGGTTTGGATAGGTTTATCGATTTAGATTTGAACTTAATTTTTTTTTTTTTTGTATTATATTATAAAAAATAATAACATAAAATATTAATTATATATATACATATATATATATATATACCTTGATTAAAGACATGTTTGACAGTATATATGCTTTTGAAAGCCTAATACATCAATCAAACCTAGACTAAACATAAAAAGTAGGTGGATTTTATATTTTAGTTTTACTTTCTAAAATATGCTGTTTGGTTTGGGTTGGTGAATTATTTCACTCAACCCAAACTTTCACCAACCCAAACCGAACCACCTTTAATCGGTTTGTTCAAAAGACAACCTGAACCACTCAGTTTTTATATTTGTAATCAAACCAACCCAAACTTTATGGGTTGGGTTGGTCGGTTTGGTTCGATTTGGCAGTTTTTTGCACACCCTTAGCGACAAATGCGTGAAGCTGCAAAACTTTTCTTACTCACTTGAGACTTGGAACTAGATAAAATCTTAAAAGTTAGTTTTGCTTTTCTTTTTGATTTGGTCACCACGGGAATCCAATTATTGTCAAATATGGGATCTACTGGACCATGATTAGAATTTGAAGTATTAATATCTTGGTCTTCTGATATATACTCCAAATTAATTGTTCCTCTTCAACTAGCTGATTAAAATTCTGGAAGTTTGAAATCTTTGGATTGTCAAGAATCACTCTGTTATTAATGCAAATATTATCTAAAGAACATTGAGGATTCTCATTATTATCTTCCAAATTTAAATACTTGGTATTCAAATCATTAGAGATATTAACATTAATTCCCACATCTTGATTACGAAATTGTTCAGCTACTTAAATTTGAATTGGAGAAAAACTCTCAATTAGATCCTGATCTTCCGCAAGTGCATTAGATGTGCTGGTTGTAACTAGAAACTGCACTTCACAGATTGGGTCAACTTCTTGAGACCCAAATTTGTCTACTTCAAAATTGGCTGTTGTTTCCCGATTCACTTCATGAGTATCAATAACATTTAATTCAAATAAAGGTGGAGATAATTGGATGTTGCCATTTTTGTCTTCCACATTAATTACAAGATTTTTAAAATTTTGAATCTGCACAATTTCCTCTTCCTCTATTGTTTCTTGATTTTGTGGCATTGTTTTGTATTCCTCCACGACAACCTGCCCATTATGGAGGCCATTGGTAGGCCGGTAGGTTTGCCTTGTGAAATTCCTTTAAAGCAATAGTGTTTGGTGTACATACGGTTTTAGAGGGGGTACCAATATCATCACTCAATATTTAATCAAAACCAACTCGAGATCACAAATGAGAGAGTATGTTAGAGAACCCATATGTGAAGCTAGAAAGATATGATAATTCTACGTATAATAAAAAAGTGGTATATATAGACTTTTGAGTACTAGAAAAGGAAAAAAATAAAATAAAAAATCTATTGTCCAAAAGCAAATCCCAAACGCGACCCAACACAACCTACCTCCATTGGAGTGGGGTTCATTCAGGAATCATGTGCTACCATGGATTGGGTATGTAACTATGTATGGTCCATTTTGTTTACATACACTCACAACAGTTTTGTGTTGCTTCTTTTTTTAAGCTCTGCTTTTTTCATTTGGGACCAACCAACCTCCTTTATTCTACTTTTTCTTCGAGTTATCCATTTGGGAGGTACCTCCCTTTAGGGGGTGGGGGTGAGCAAAAATGTTCTCTATAGAAGCAAGTGACATTCAAACTTTAAAGACAATGCAAGATTGGTGATGGCCTCCAAAGGATATACAAAAATGGAGAACATTTTTGCTCAACCCCCCTTCAAGGGAGGTAACTATTATCCCTCTTCAAGGGAGGTAACTATTACCCTCCTCCCAAATGGATGACATGTGTCCATGGAGAGGTAATCATGTTTGGATAAATTTACCTCTCCATGGACACATGTCATCCATTTGGGAGTTGGGTAATGTTTATCCCCCTTGTAGGGGGGTGAGTAAAAATGGACTCTGCTTTTATATTAATGTTTCTTCAAGTTTCCAAGTGTTTGTATTATATCTATACAAAATTTATTAATTATTAATTATCGGGTCACTATCCTCTAACAATTAGATGCATGGAATGGAAGAACCAAAATTTGAAAGTTTTCATTTTATAAAATCCAAATGATAATGACCAGGAATGTTTATCTAATTGTCTCTTGATGGTTTTGATTGATCCACTAGCCCTAAAGGCATTGAAGGTGGGTCACTAGATTAGTCATTAGAGTATCCTTAGCCTTTTTTTTTTTTTTTTTTTATATATATTTTATTTTATTTTTTTATATGAAGTTGTTGTTGGATCAGGAGTGTATTCAAAATGGTAGCAAAAAAGTAAATAATTGATCATGACTGAAATGTAAACTCGGTCAGGCCGGTCCAGACACAACTCGATCCAGCCCGATTCTATACAAATTTGATATGATATGACAAGACCTGATAATTATTTGGCACAATTCATTTCATGTAATGAGTTGGGCTGAGTTGTGTGTCCCATCGTGCGACACAACACACAAAAGGCATGACCCGAATGGACCATACTTAATTTCTTAGATAAAGAGCTTAATAATTGTTCTTAATTTCAAATTATATACTTGATTCATTAATTATCATGTGAGAGATATTAAATAAATAACGATATATAATGTATTATATGATAACCAAATATAAATATTAACTTTTTGTATTGTATTTTATTTGTTACATGTTTTGGTGTTGAAATTCTTTTAATTAAAATTTTAATATTTAAAGTTCATGAATTTATATATATATATATATTTATAAACTCTTTACTAATTTTTTTTTCCAACATAATCATACTAGTACCATTAGACCATGTTTGTTACTATGTACTGTATTGTACTATAGGTTTAAAATATATTAGAATAATATAATACACTGTTTGGTTTGTTTTGCATTATTTATTGTATTGTATTAGCTACAATATTTTATTTTGTCTAGTACGGTGCATGTCGTATTAGCGAATAAATAAAAGAGATGTTGTAGTAGTTTATACAACCCTAATATTATAAGTGTCTAAATTGTTGCTCCCATTTTTTTTTTTTTTAATAAATAAGGTATGATTTAGACAAGATGAGTTGGCCAAGTGATTTCTCTTTCACATCTACGCTATGATGTATAATGGCAATAACAAAAGGTAGATGTCAATAAAAAAAAGAAGTGGAAATGATGGAATGGGGGAAGTGAGATTGTGAGAGAGTATAGGAAAAGTACATATTAAGTGAGGCTGGACACAAAATTAAGTTGGCCACACCAACTCTGAATAAATTGATCCAATACAAAATTGAATTCTTACTCAATGGTGGTACAAACATTATTTAAGTTATCTTACAAAAAAAAAAAAAAATACATAAATGTCAGAGAGAGAATTGATAATGTTATAATGAAATTAAAACAATTGGGAACAATAATTAATTAAAGAACAAATAAATAAAGAATAAATGTAAGAAGAGATGAGAGATATGCGAGAGAAAGGTGAGAGAATATATTGCCTTTGTTTAATTTTGAATGAGAGTTTCAGTTTTCAACAACATCAGCTACATTATTTACAACAAAAACCATATATAGGCAAGGATGACATTACTCTCAATGTAAAGCACACGTGATTCCAATCTTCAAGGCTTTATTTTATTGCCACAATTCATTTGCATATAGAGAAAGAATGTGAAGCCTCCATGTGTATTGCTTCTTTAATAAGCCAAGAAACAAAATATGTGGTGGAAAACCACACACATGTTGTAACACTCCCCCTTGGATTTCCACCACTTGTATTTTAATTTGCTAGGAAAAACCCAGTGGGACAAAAACCTTAGCAAAAAAAAAAAAAAATATATATATATACAATGATCTTCTGGATCAAGTGTGTGGATTTGTTCAGAACTGCCTCATTAAAATCTTTCCGGTAAAACCCAGTGGGATAAAATTCTGTAGAAGAAAAAAGAATATAGTACACATATATCCATTCAAAATTTTGCTCCCCCTGAATGAAACTTCAATATCAATACTGTAATTTGCAGAGTCGACGCATGCGAATCCCATATACCAGTTTCTCAAAAGTTGATGTAGGCAATGTTTTGGCAAATAGATCTGCAAGATTATCTGTAGACCGTATTTGTTTAACATCAATCTGTCGGCTATATTGAAGTTCATGAGTATAGAAGAATTTATGAGAAATATGTTTGGTTCTGTCTCCTTTGATATATACCCATCTAACTTGAGCGATACAAGCCACATTATCTTCAAATATCGGTGTTGACATTTCTATTGATAATGAAAATCCACATGTATTTTGAATATGATAAATAACTGACCTTAACCACACGCATTCTCGGCTTGCTTCATGAAGTGCAAGGATCTCAGAATGATTAGAGGATGTAGTAACAAGAGTTTGCTTTATGGAGCGCCAAGAGATTGCTGTGCTATTATAGGTAAAAACATATCCCGTTTGTGAATGGCTTTGTGGGGATCAAATAGATACCTGGTATCAGCATAACCAAGTAAACCTGAAAAATTGTTAGATTTTGAAAAATATAACCCTAAATCTTTCGGTCCACGAGGATAACGAAAAAGATATTTAATCCCATTCCAATATCTTCGAGATTCCAATATCTTCGAGTTGGTGCTGAACCGAATTTAGCAAGCAAATTAACTGAAAATGCGATATCTGGTTTATTACATTGAGCAAGATATAATAAAGCACCAATTGCATTAAGATATAATACTTCAGGACCAAGTATCTTTTCACCATCTTCAATTGGTCGGAATGGATCTTTCTTATGATCAAGGTTTCTAACAATCATATGAGTACTTAATGGGTGAGCATTGTCCATATTAAATCTTTTCAGAATCCTTTCAATATGTGCTAATTGATGGATAAGTATTCCATTTGATTTATGCTCAATCTCCAGGATGAGACAATATTTTGTTTTTCCCAGGTCTTTCATTTCAAATTCCCTTTTCAAATATTCAATAGTTTTCAAGAGCTCTCCAGGAGTTCCAATAAAATTCATATCATCAACGTAAACTGCTATAATTGCAAATCTAGATTTTGATTTCTTTATGAAGACACATAGGCATATAGGATCATTAATATATCCTTCTTTAACCAAATATTCATTGAGCCGGTTGTACCATATGCGCCCATTTTGCTTTAATCTATACAAGGACCTTTGTAATTTAATTGAATATAAGTTGCGAGGTCTCGAGTTGTATGCTTCTGGCATTCTAAATCCTTCAGGGATTTCATATAAATATTTGAATCGAGTGAGCCATATAGGTAGGCAATTACTACGTCTATAAAATGCATTTCAAGTTTTTCTGAGACAACCAAACTTATCAAAAATTGAAACGTAATTGTATCCATCACTGGTGAATACGTTTCATCAAAATCAATACCAGGTCTCTATGCGAAACCCTATGCTACGAGTCGTGCCTTATATCGCACCACCTTGTTTTTCTCATTACGTTTTCGTATAAAAACCCATTTGTATCCAACAGGTTTGACATCTTCAGGCGTCTGGACTATTGGTCAAAATACTTTACGTTTGGTTAATGAATTCAATTCTACTTGAATTGCTTCTTTTCATTTAGGCCAATCAGACATTTGCCTACAATCATTGAGGTTATGAGGCTCATAATCATCATTTAAAATTTTAGTAGCCAATATGTACGAAAATATATCATCAATGATTGTTTCTTCACGATTCCACATTCCTCCTGTATAATTTATAGAAATTTTCTCATTTCTATGTTCTTGTATCTCTTCAGAGATTCCTTCCCATGCAGGGGTCTCTTGTGTCCTTTTAGGGACATCTAACTCTTGTGGAGTTGATTTAGAGAAAATGGATTTATTTATCATTTTAGGAACATGATCCTGATATTTTGTTTTCTTCCTTTGAGGAACAATATCTTTCGAACCAAGTGACCTACCACGCTTCTGGCATATAGTAGATGATTCTTTTGCTATTATTTGTTTAGATTGTTCTTCTGGAACAATCACCTGTACTGGTACATTAACAACTGAGATGTATGATTTTGTTACCTTAGTAGTATCTGTAAATGCATCTAGTAACTGATTTGCTATTTTTTGAAGATGAACTATCTTACGTACTTCATTCCCACATTGAGATGTGAATGGGTCAAGATGAGTTAGACCAGTAACTTTCCAAAAAAAAATTCACGCTTCTCTTCAGGAGAAGTTTTTCTTTTCCCTAATAATGGGAAATTTCTCTCATCAAAATGACAATCAGCAAATCGTGCAGTAAAAAGATCACCAGTTAAAGGTTCCAGATATCTAATATTGATGGTGAATCTAGACCAACATATATTCCCATCCCATTTTAGTTCTATGTGTAGGTACAATTGGGACATATACTGCACAACCAAAAGTATGCAGATGGGAAATATCTGGTTGATGGCCAAATACAAGTTGCACAGGAGAATTATTGATAATAAGCAGTGAGACGAATATGAATTAATGCAGCAACATGCAAAATAGCATGTCCCCAAACATAACTTGGTAATTGTATTCGTAATAATAAAGTTCTTGCAATTACCTAGAGACGCTTGATAAATGACTCTGCTAATCCATTCTGAGTATGAACATGTGGAACTAGATGCTCAACATCAATCCCAACTGATTTACAATATTCATCAAATGTCTTGGAAGTAAATTCACCAGCATTATCAAGGCGGATTGACTTAATCGGATGATCGAGAAAGTGTGCCTGAAGCCTGATAATATGTGCGAGTAATCTTGTAAAAGCAACATTGAATGTTGATAATAAGCAAACATGTGACCATCTAATGGACGCATCGACTAAGACCATAAAATAGCGGAACGGTCCACTTGGTGGATGAATAGGTCCACATATGTCCCCTTGAATCCTTTGTCTTGAATCCTTTGTAGGAATGATGAGGATTCAAAGCCAACTTTAGAATGAGATGGTTTTATTACCAATTTCCCTTGTGAACATGCAGTACATAAATTTTCGTGGGATAAAAGAATCTTCTGGTTCTTTAATGGATGCCCATGAGAATTTTCAATGATTCTACGCATCATTGTAGATCTCGAGTGACCAAGACGGTCATGCCAAATCATGAATATTTTTGGATTTGAGAACTTTTGGTTCATAACTGTATAAATTTCTACACCTCTTATAAGAGTGTAATATAATCCAGATGATAAAGCACGCAGCTTTTCCATAATGAGTTTCTAGTCTGAATCATGAGAAGAAATGCACAGATACTCAATATTCTCATCATTTATAGTTTCTATGTGATATCTATTGCACCGTATATCTTTGAAACTAAGTAGATTTCTTCTGGATCTACTTGAATATAAAACATCATTGATACATATTTTAGTATTGTTTAGTAACAATATAATTGTTCTACCGGAGCCTTCTATCAGATATGATGGACCTGGTATTGTATTAAAATTTTCTTTGAGCAATGTTAAATTCAGAAAGTATTTCTGATTCTGCAGAATCGTATGTGTCGTTGCACTATCGGCCAAACATATATCTCTTGTATCTTGCTTTTCAATATCACTCAACTTATCGTTTAAAGACATATCTATTCACAAAACAAAAAAAATAAAAAAAAGTGCATATCAGATAGAGTGATTAAAAGTATATATTACATAAGGAATATTTACATAAACATTTCACATGATAACAAAAAAATATTACAAGCAGTACTTAATTGGTATGGACATTTCCATCACTAGTTGAAGTGGTCACTTTATCATTCGGATCATCTAGGAAATCAGAAGCATTGAACTAGGTGGAGTCCATAAAATCTGAATCCTCCATGAAATTGGTTTCAGGATTCTTTCCCTCTTCTTTTTCTTTGATCAAAGCTTGATAAAGCTCAACCAAATGTTTAGGTGTGCGGCATGTACGTGACCAATGATTATGACAGCCACACCTGAAACAGATGCTATCATCTTTCTTAGGCCCATTTTGGATACTCTTCCTTTTATCTGGTCTGGCTTTATAAACATTCCACTTCTTGGGAGTGTTTTCATTATTTTTATTATAACCACCCGAACCAAAATAACCATATGTTCTTCTATGACCCCGACCACGACCACGACCACGACCACGACCATGACCACAACCACAGCTAGGACCAATACCACAGTAGGGACCGCGACCGTAGCCACGACCACGAGTATTTCCTCCAATAGTGTTAGCATTCACTTCTGGGAACGCTATAGAGACGGTCAGACGTGATTCATGATTTTTTATTAAGAGCTCATTATTTTTCTCTACAACCAGGAGATATAAGATTAGTTCTGAATATTTTGAGAATCAACGTTCTCGATATTGCTGTTGTAATATCATATTAGAGGCATGAAAGGTTGTAAATGTCTTTACCAACATATCGTTTTCTGTTACATCCTGACCACACAATTTCAGCTGTGTTGTGATTTTGAATAAAGAAGAATTATACTCAGAGATTGATTTAAAGTCTTGAAAGCATAAATGTTGCCACTGGTACCTGGCATTTAGTAATGCAACATCGGGTTGGTTATCAAATCGGTCTTTCAGCTCTTGTCATAGAACTTCTGGTTATGTGATAGTTACGTATTAGGCTTTTAGGTCCTCATGCAAATGACGATGGATAATAACCATGGCGGTAGATTTATCTTGCTCATTTGCCTCAGTCCCATCTTCAATAATGTAATACAGACCTTCTGATTTTAGGAGTAATCTGGCATCAATAACCCAGGACATGTAATTTTCCCTTGATACTTCCAGTGCAATAAATTTCAAACTTGCAAGCTTTGCCATTATTACACTTTTGGTTATCTGAAAATCACAATCTGAGTCAGAACTTCTGGTCTGATAAAAATCCAAAGAATTTAAATCTTCAGATATATAAAGGAATAAATCCAGAAATTTTAGATTCCGGTAATGATAAATAAATTCATAAACTTTAGGTTCTGGATGAGTGACCAAATTGTTTAAATAAAAATTGCATAAAAGTAAATAAATTGCGTAAGAGTAAATAAAATGCGGGAAAGTAAATTAAGTAAAATGCGAGAAAGTAAATTCAGAACTACAGGTTCTGGTATTAATAAATAAAAGTCTGGAAGCTTCAAGTTCTAGTAATAATAAATTTGGAAGCTTCAGGTTCTGGAAATAAATCTAGGAATTTCAGGTTCTAGTAGTAATAAATTTAGAACTTCAGGTTCTGGAAATAATAGCATCGTGTTGATAACGTGTTATAATGAAATTAAAACAATAGGGAACAATAATTAATTAAAGAACAAGTAAATAAAGAATAAATGTAAGAAGAGATGAGAGATAGGCGAGAGAAAGATGAGAGAATATATTGCCTTTCTTTAATTTTGAATGAGAGTTTCAATTTTCAACACCATCAGCTACATCATTTACAATAAAAACCATATATAGGCAAGGATGACATCACTCTCAATGTAAGCACATGTGATTCCAATCTTCAAGGCTTTATTTTATTGCCACAATTCATTTGCATGTAGAGAAAGAATGTGAAGCCTCCATGTGTATTGGCTTCTTCAATAAGCCAAGAAACAAAATACGTGGTGGAAAACCTGATAGCAGTCCTGGGTCTTTGACAGTCTTCTCCACTTGCAAGGCTCTTTGATAGGCTTCAGATAGAGTACATGGGTCAAAGAGTTTCACCACCTCAACGGTTTGCAAATGAAGGCCACCGCAATACCTGAATACCAATTGATCCTAAGTTTCTTGAATATCGTTACGCATAAGCAATTGGTAGAACTCCGTTGTATACTCATCAACTGTCTGCAAACCTTGACGCAATTTTTGCAAATTTTGATACATTAATTTTTGAAAATTGAGGGGTAAAAATTCTGATCGCATTTTTCTCTTCATCTTCTCATAATCCGTTAATTTTGACTTTCCCATTCGATTCCGTGAGAGCTTGAGTTGCTACCACTATGCGGTTGCCCGTCCTCGAAGCCGAGTTGCCACCAAGGCTACCCTTGAATTCGTTGGCATGTTTTAAAACTCCAAGATCTCTTCCACTACTCCGAGCCAATCGAGGAATTCTTCGGGCGTAAGGTTGCCCTGAAATTCTGGAATATCTGTCCGCATACCTGACTCCCATTGCCGGCTGTTTTCACGAGCTCGAGCTCTTCGACACGGCTGCAAAATCAAGTCTTCCTTGTTGCCTTTCTCATTACTTCCTTCCTTGTCTCCATTCAAACTTGAGTCTAAGGGACGAAAGGTATTTTGGTTGGCCATTAACATAGCGATTTGCTTAGTTAATCGCGAAACCTGTTTCCCCAATCGTGCCATGCGGTCACGTTCGATGGCTTCTTCTATGGGAACCCGATTTGGTGGATGTCTTCTCGGCGGCATGATGATGTCGTTTTGATCGAACACGGCTCTGATACCAAATTGATGTAACGGAAGCTATACGAGAAAAACTTGCAAGAAAACAATTAAAAACAACCTACCAATATTCTATTGATCCCGCACAGATGCCAGAATATCAGGCTACTGATAACATTCAACTTCGCGTACGAAGGATTGTTAACAGGCTTCAAATACTTCAATCTTCGCAAAGAATGTTGTACATAGATAGTTGAGAAACAATTCTCTATATTTTTTTTTAATCAAAAACTCCCTTTCAAACCCTAATACAATCTACTTAAATAGAATTGCAAAACTTCACTAACAAGAAAATCCTAAACAATCAGGAAAGAGTCTTAAATGAAAAAGATATCAAATCTCCTAAAAATCAAAAGAATCCCAAAACATTAAAAACCTATCTAAAAAGGAAATTGGATTTGATTTAATAAAATCAAATCATAAAATAATTAATAACCTAATTACATATAAATTAAAAGGAAATAAAATAAACGTACAGAATCATGACAACAATTAAAAACTATAAAACTCGAAACAGTTGTCTTGGAGCGCTTGAAATTTAATGGCTGAATTCGGATATGCTGCGGCCTGTTATAGAAGACAGAGTCCTCATAAAATTTGTAGGGCTCGTCTTGGGCTTTCCGAAAACATATTATAATGTTGATTTTGAGTTTGTTTGCCCTTTGAAAAGGTCCCCGAAATTTGCCCATTCTGACAGTTTCGACCCTTCCGAGTCTTTGCTTCCTTCTTTCTACACCCTTCGTCTTTGAGTTGATTCCTCTACTCTATGAAATCCAACCTTTGTTTGCCGTATCATCTTTGCTTGCTGCATCAGATATCATGTGAAAGGAAGAGTTTCTTTGACAGTAGAGCCATCACTAAGAAGCTTTTATTTTTATTTTATTTTTCTTTTTAAAAATTAATTAATTAAAATTTTATATTTTTAACTTAAAAATAAAGAGTGAGGGGTATTTTATTTTTTTAACTTTTCATGTCATAACTTTAGTCAACAATAGTTATATCTAACGACATTCAACGTTCTGTAGAGAAGGTTTTTACAAAAAATAAAAAGTAGAATATGTGTGCAATAGGGATGGGCGTGGGGGTCCAATGGGGTGAGGGAGGGTACCCCCACCCCCACCCCCACCCCCACCCCCACCCCTATTCCTCAAATCTCCCCCCACCACCTCCCCCAAAATCCATTTGGGGGGACCAGTGGGGGGGGGACGTTTTGGGGGGAGGTTCCCCACCCCTACCCTAAAATCCATTTCCCCCCATTTCATTTCCTTTTCAATTATAAATTTCAAATTTTCAATCCGAAAAAATAGTCGTGGCGGACACGTCATCACTATATAAGGCTATGCAAGCAGGAGTCAAGATAAGTCAACTTATGAAGCAATAAATCCCCCACCACGACTAACTCGGAAAAAGAGTAAGTCGCCCGACCACAAACAAAGACCATCAGCTCGGGCAGTAAATCTTACTTGGGCACATACTCGGGCATGCTCGGGAATCAATAAAATAGATAGTCACTAGCGCTTATATTCAAAAACGCATGACATAATCAGTGACCAGCGTCTCCATGATAAGCAACGGCGTGGCTGCACGGAGTTCAAGTAAGGAAACAGAGAGTTTCTCCGCAAATAAAGGAAGAGGAATCAGAATCAAACTTGGACTCAGTCAAAACAGGAAATATGCTACAAAGAAGGAAACATAATCCATAATTACTCGGGCGGAGACCCAGCACCTAGCGCCTAGGCCATTTAATCGGGGATTAATCGGAAAACATAATTACAAGCAAATTACAATTATCAAATGACAAATCCAAAGAAAATTCTTTCCTGCTATACTTGGTGAATCAAAATCCAATCATAAACCAATTCAAATCCACAACCACCCATCCAAATGCAATCACAAACCAATACAAATCCAAACATAAAGACACAATCAAATCAAAATGACAAATTATAAGTTCAAAGTTCTAAGTTTCTAACAAATATCAACAAGTTAACAACATTCAAAATGTTAATTTTAAAACAAGAAATGAAGAAACTATATAAGTTTCTTAGTCTATGTCTCCTCCTCCAAGGATATTGGCACACTCTTCATCGGACTCAAACTGAATTTCAATTTCTTCATCCGTATCATCATCCGCTTCTGAACCAAGATCTACTTCCTCATCATCCTCATCAATAAACCAATCATGTGCATTACTAGCATCACTTGCTTCTAGCACCTCAACTTTCTTCCTCTTTTCTCTTAACCTTTTGTGCCTGTTCATCAATTCAGCATTAAACTTGACATAGACTAGATTGTTCATCCGCTCCACATCTAGTCTATTCCTTTTCTTTGTATGTATCTACATAAATCAATAAATAATAAAACATAAAACATAAATATAGTATAAATTATCAAATATAAAATATAAATGTCACTTATGAGTTATGAGTTATGACTTACCCCCTCAAAAGTACTCCAATTCTTTTCGCATCCGGATGAACTACTAGTTAATGAGAGGATCCTAATTGCTACTTTTTGCAAGGTAGGTGTTTGAGATCCATACATTTTCCACCATTGAACTACATAAAAAGAATAAATGATGAATAAGTTATAAAATAAAACTAATATAATTATGAATAATAAAAAGAATTGAGTAATTTTGTAGTTTTCTAACCTGGATCGTAATGGTCATCATTATTTAGACATCCTTTTGCCACCAATGGCTTTCCAAAAGAACCCTCTTTCCTACTATACTTGGTGAACTCAATATTCACAATGATATCTTGCATATCAAAGTTATTAGGAAAGAACATCTCCGCAAATGTAGTAAACCCGTTAGAAATTACATCATCGCCAAAAATGGATAAATCCTTATAAAAGTAGTAAGGATTTAATAGATAAGCCGTCAAATGTAGTGGAGTATCAAGCCGATCTTTGGATTTCTCATCAATAATTTCAAAGATGGGCAAATAATGTTGTTCAACATTATTCAACGCCTCTTTTATCTCAAGCTTTGCTTGTAAAAGCTCTCCATATAAAAAGGCCAAGGATGGCTTTCGATCACCATCAACCAATCGAAGCACTTTCACCAATGGACCAAATACCCTTATGCACAAGCTCACACCATTCCAAAAACTTAGGCTCACCATAGTTGAGTAGGCCTCTCTCCCCTTAACGGTGTTCGCCCATTTGCACTTTTCCCATTCACCGCTAGTAAACATTTGCCTCAACCCATCCTTTTTCTCCACCAAACTTTCCAAGCTTAGGAAAGCGGAGGCAAACCTAGTGACTCCCGACCTCACTATATCCTTCCTTTTTGTAAACCTCCTCATTAACGCCAACGTCTTATGATGTGCATAAACAAAGATTGTGAAAGTTTTGGCCGCATCGATGAACTTCTTGTACTTTGGTTGTTTGCCGATACTTTCAAGCATCAAGTTAATGGTGTGAGTGGCACACGAGCTCCAAAAAATATGTGGTATCTTCTCCTTCAATAACTTTGTCGCGGCCATATTGTTTGAGGCATTGTCGGTAACTATCTGAACAACATTATGGGACCCAACTTGTTGAATCCCTTTCAACACATACTGAAAAATATATTCACTGGTGTGTGCCTCGTCAGAGAGCATTCCTTAGACGAAAGGAAAGTAGTTCCTTCCCTACAATTCACACACAAGTTCATGATACTCCTCCTTTTTTATCCGTCCAAGCATCCGTCATAATTGAGCACCCAGTAAGTTTCCACTCTTCTTCTTGGTTTTTGATGGCAACTTGGGTTTTGTCAACCATTTTCTTCAATAGTGTCTCCCTCAATTGCCATTGACTTGGAGGTTGGAAACCCGGTCCAAATAGACCAACCGCTTGAACCATTTTTTTGAAGCTATCACCGTCAATGGCATGAAAAGGAATGCCCTTTTCATACACCCATTGTGCCACATATTCTTGCACCATTGATGTCCTCTCTTTAAAAAGTGATTCATTAATGTTTTGTTGTCGCAAAGACCTACCACCGATGGAACTAGAGTCGATAGACTTTGCGAATTTGTCCATAGGGCCAAGAAAGTTAGGTCATTTCAATGTTCCTAACCCTTCAATTTCCTCACATTCGCCACTAATATTCACTCCCGCTCTTATTTCATCTTCTTCATTTCTCTTCATTATCTTCTTCTTTTTGGCATCTTCAATAGCTTTTCTACATGAATCAATATTCTCCCTTGTTGACCTTGAACACGAAGCCACGTTTCCCTTTATGTGGCCAACATGTTCTTTCAATCTATAAACCCCCCCTGAAAATGTCTTTCCACACAACTTACATTTTATTCTATCCAAATTCTTTGCATCAATCAATTGGCCAAACTCCCACCCAATGTCATTTGATTTCCGTTTCAACATAGAATTGGCATCGGAGGCACCCGAAGTATTGGGTACTGCACTCATGTTAAACCCTAAGCAACATTATAACATACAAAAAATATTAATAGAGCAACACACCAATCAAATAGAGCAAAAACGAGCAAAGAAGATAGCTGCAGCAGTAGCACACAACATGCAGCAAAAAAGAGCAAAAAAGAGCAAAAAAGAGCAAAAAACTAGATGCAGCAATAGCACAAAATAGGCACAACACACCAACAAAACATAGCAAAAAAGAGCAAAGAAGATATCTGCAGCAGTAGCACACAATAGGCATACCACACCAGCAAAATAGAGCAAAAAAGAGCAAAAAAAGGGCAAAAAAGATAGCTGCAGCAGCAGCACACAATAGGCACAAAACAGAGCAAAAAAGAGCAAAAAAGAGAACAAAAATAATAGCTGCAGCAGCAGTAGCACACAACATGCACAAAACAGAGCAAAAAAAGAGCAAAAAAGAGCAAACAAATAGCAAAAATAATAGCTGCAGCAGCAGCACATAATAGGCACAAAACAATGCAAAAAAGAGTAAAAAAAATAGCAAAAAAGATAGCTGCAGGCATTATCCAGACTTGGAGGAGGAGCTTGGTGAGCCTTCTAGTAGAAGGTCATTGCAAACTGCTCGTCTTCAAACATTTATTTCGTTTGTTGGCGAAAAGGAAGAGGTCATTAAAATAGGTCCAAGAAGAGAAAAATGGAGAAGGCCTCAATTAGAAACACAGAAGAAGATCAATCTGTGATTGGAGACAGAAAACAAATGTTCTAGTCCTGGTAATGAAGCCTAGAAACATTATTTAGTGCATATCTAGATATTCGAATTTTTTCAATGACAACCATATTAGATGACAGCAACTACAAACAGAACAGCATAAACACCAACACAAAAACAGCATAGCAGCTACAAACAGAACAGCAGCTACAAAACAACCAAGAAGACAGCAGCACCTAGCCATAAAACAGAAGACAGAACAGCAATAGCACTAGTAGCAACAACCAGCATCACAAAAACAGCAAAAACAGCAAAAACAGCCAAAAAACAGCCACAACAGCAGCAGAAACAGCAAACAACACCCCCTAATTATAGTTGCATTTGGGAATTCAAATTCTTCACTAGTATTTATCTTTGTAGAGATACATATCTAACAATTAGACACCAAACACCAAGCTCTCTTTGAGCAAACTCTTAGTACTGTTTGCTGGCTCCACATTTCAACAAGGATCCGTCTATGCATTGAATGCTAGGACTGGAAGAATTATATGGTCATATGATACTGGAGCCATAATTTATGGGGATGGTTCAGTGAGCAATGGATGCATTTATATTTTATATAGGTAGTGGTTATAATAGGTTATTGTTGGATTTGTTAGTTCAAACTAAAACTTCTGGAACCTCAGTGTTTGCCTTGTGTGTGAGTGTGTGTGTGTGTCTCATGAATTATTTGAGTGTAAAAGCATAAGAACAGGAACATCTGTAAGCATTTATATATGTGATGCATGCAAGTTCGATTTATATCGGTAAGAAAATAAGTTGTTGTTCATGTCTTGTGACTTTGTGAGGCAATGAAGAGGTCTGCTGTTAACAGAACCACAACATCAGAAAAATCAAGCAGAAAACGTAAATAAATGAAAATAGAAACAAAATGCAGAACTCAACTGCATCATTAGATCAAAAATTCGAACAAATCCCTCGATATCCAATGTAAAATGTAAAATCAAATGTAAAATCCAGATAACATACAAAAAAAAGCAAAAAAAAAAAGTTGCCAAAAACTCAAAACCCAGATAACATCAAATGTAAAATCAAGCTAACATACAAAATGAAACTCAAAATCCAGCTAACACACAAAATCTAATTACTGACTTACTGTAATTCAAACCAATTAAAGCTTCAAAATCAAAATTTCTAATTTTGAATCCACAACACAAACCACAACAACCAAACCCACTAAAGCTCCAGCACAAAACACCCAACAACAACCAAAAATGGAGGCATTGTATAACAGACAGTAAAATGAAAGAGATGAGAACATACCTGCGAACTGGCAACGGCGACGACGACGACGACGGTGATTCCGGCGACGGGATGGTAGCAGGCGGCTGGCGGCAGGAACAATTGATGATTGATGGTTTAGGTTTGCGATCTGGTTGGTCAAAATGAGTTGATGTCTGATGAAGATTGAAGGGAAGTGATCGATGATTGAGGAAAAGTGAAAACGAAGTCGTTTTCTAGCAAAAATTGGCTAGTCGGCGTCAAAGTCGTTGACCTCCACGTAGCCGACTGGTCCGATTAGTTGCCAAGAGTGGAATCAAGCCGATTTCAGCCTTCTCGCCGCAGTAGCTCACCGCCTAACTGTATCACTCCGAGTAATCGGTTTAGTCGCCCGATTACTAGAACACTGATAAATACCCCCTTTGTACGCAAATAGGGGGTACGCGAGAAAAAGCAAGGGAGAGAGAGATTATAGTGCAATATTCTTGTAACCATTCTTCATAGTGAATTTGGCTTCGTTGCTAAGGCAACAATCCGTGGATGTTTCTCCAATCATTGGAGTTTTACCACGTAATTGCTTGTTATTTCTTTTTTATTTTTAATCGTTCTCGTTCATAAACTATAGCAATTCAAAAGTAAATCATTGACTCGGTGACCATCAAAAATCACCGTCAACACCCCACCCCCACCCCAAAATCCATTTCCCCCCATTTCATTTCCTTTTCAATTATAAATTTCAAATTTTCAATCCGAAAAGTAATAAAAACATAATAAAAGATACAGTACAACATCCAAAATATAATACAAAATAATTGCATAATACATATATATATATATATATTATTTTTGGGGTTAATTACACCTTATAAATGAATAACCATAACATTTAATTTTAATAATTTATAATATTTTTTAATTGTTAAAAATTTTATATATAAATAAAAATAAAAATAATATATATATTATTTTGGGGGGCCTAATGGGGTTTTGGGTTTGGGGGAAGGTACCCCCACCACCTCCCCCAAAATATGTTTGGAGGCAAAGTTTATCTCCACCCCTACCCTCGAAATCCATCTGGGGGCAAATTTTGCCCCCAAAACCCCATGAGGGCCCGTGGGGGATGGGCGGGCCCCATGGGGAAACGCCCATCCCTAGTGTGCAATCTTGCCTAAACTCAAGGGTGTATATGTAATTAACCCTTTTTTTCTTAACCAAGTGATTAAAAATAGAAATAGTTTTGTTTTTTTATAAAAGGAAAATAGAACGTGGAAGCACGCCCAGCAAAGTGCGTGTGGAAAAAGTAGAATAGGGAAAAGAGAGTTAGTATAGAGTATTTTTCTGGTGTGATATGACATATATGGTTTTAGTAATATTATCTCTTGCTCTGTTTCAAAGGAAGAAGCAGAGGCTGAAGCTGATAGATGAGATCATGAATCGTCTTGCAACATTATATGAAAAACCCATTAATCTTCTTGGACAATCAAAATAGAAAAACTCTACAAAGACAATCGACAAATGCATGCACATATAAAAGAGAATGGAGAGCAAGGAAGATTTTCAGTCAATACTACCATACTTGCCATTGCTAGTTCGATCATCGACTCTGTTCTGGCCTTCCAGAGTCGTTGAAGCGCTAAAAGCACTCGCCAGAGGACCCCATCACAGCAGGGTCGACTCAGGAGAGGTTTTATCGGTCGCCATTTCCGATATCAGGAGCTCCCTCCCTCAATTCGAGCCTCTAGCTCCTTTTGCTCCAGATGGGCATGCTCTGTTCTTTGATGAGGTAAATGGGTTTTTCTTTTTTATCAGTCAATCACTTGATTTTGATTTTGTCACCTGGGTATGTCTATTAGTTGGTTTTGTTCAAGTTTTTGTTGGTGGGTATATCTGGATTTATAGAACAGGTCCGACTTCTGAGCCTCGTTAGGAACAGGAATGTTGGATTAGTTGGTGACCCTTTCAATGAGAATTTTCTTGTGTCGTTTCCAGGGGCGTACCGTTGCGGGGGGCTAACCCGGCTTTAGTCGGGTAAGATTTGAAAAAAAAAAAAAAAAAGTTTATAATTAATTTAATACTATTTTAATTATTCAACAAGCAAATATCAGAGTTAGAGTACTAGACTTTTAGTATAATTAGAGTAGCATCATGATTCTCTTCTTTCTATGGTCAACGTCTATTCTATTTCAATTTGTATTATTTTTCTCACCGGTGCCAATTCTCTCTCTCTCTCAATTCTCCCTCTCTTCCAATTAGTCCCTTCTTTAAATTCTCATCTCAATTATAAAATTAAATATAAAAATATATTTATCTTCATTTTAACTAATTAACAAGCTTGTTATTCACTTATTCATAGTTATGAGTTAATGTTTTGTTATTTTTTCAATTTATTTTCTGACGATCTATTATTTATAGTGTTATATTATAATTTATAAAGTATCACTTTAACCAAATGGTTTGATAATTTTAATTTACAATATCAAACAACCGAAGAACCCGACATTACTGCTAAGAAAAACTATGATTTTATAATTTGGGAAAAATCAATCAATCATTAGGTGGGAGTGCATTGACTCATTATGTACCTTGTTTAACATATGCATTTTTAAGAATATGATTTATTATATTCTTTTATCTAGCTGTATTCTTGTTTCGATTAATAAAATTTTATATAATTTATTTAATATATGCATTTTTAAGGGTAAGACTCGTTATTCCCCTTTATGTATTGTGTTTTTGTTTTCGATTATAGTTTTGTTTTAGCCCACTCAAAACTAAAAATCCTGGGTATGCCCCTGGTCGCTTCTGTGTGTGCCCCGATTGGCTGATTTTGGTGCCAAGAAGTGGAAGAGGAAAGGAGCCTGTATTGGTGTTTTTATTGTTTTTGTTTTTTGATTCTTTGAATTTGTTACTGGGAATTTATTATCTAGTGTTTTAGTTTTGATTGGAGTTGATATTATCAAAGTGGTTGTACATTAATGTATTTCTTAGTGACTCCAACTGCCGATATTGTCATGTATTGCTAGATTCAAACATTCAAATGAATTTGGGAATGTACAAAGTTTATAGATTATACCCTCAAATTTTGGCAATATTTTTGAATTTCCGGTGGTATCAAGATCAAAAATATTGTGGAAATATCGGAATTCTGGCGATATTTACTTCCTTGATTATAGCATTGTTGCTCTTTTGTGGATGATTTGGATAAGCGTAACATATTGAAGCAATTATCAACTCATAGCTAGTTATGGAGAGACATTATTGTTATCAAAGAAGCTAAATGAGGAGGGTTTATGCAGCTCATGTCGAGGGCAGAAGCGGCTAAGTGGTTTGGAGAGGTTGTACCAGCAATGGCGAATATGCTGTTGAAGTTGCCCTCTCTACTGGAGAGTCACTATCAAGGTGCAGATGATCCTCTTGGTGAAGGAATATATAGTGCCGGAACTGCTCTCCACTTGTTAAGTTCACAAGAAGTAGGCATAGTGTTTCTAAGCCAGGTATCTGTTTATTTGATTTACTTTATTTTAAGCATTCGAATCCGGCGTGTTTACGTAGTTTATGTCCTTGTTTCAGTTACATGCTAACTTTGCAGAAACTCAAAATGGATGATGGAATAGTGACCTAACATTGAAAATCTACTATGATTATTTGTTTTTAAATATTCTTGATTACTAGTATAATGAGATTATGAGAACAATGAGTTGCTTGAACTGCAACATATTTTGTCCAAAGATATCAGTAAATCAGAGGATAAAAAAAAAAAAAAAAACTTAATCTAACCTTAAAAAATTGAATTGGGTTGTTTGATTGGTGTGCAAGCAGATGACTTTTACTTATTATACCAACATACCACTGTTAAACCAAGGGACTGCTAAGGCTAAAGGGGTTTTCATTTTTACCAATGTAAATATTATAAGAGCTTTGTGAATGCCTGTGGGGTACTAAATTCCATAGGCATGATAGAGCATCTAACTTTTGATGGATGGCATTCCTTCATCTTCCAATACTCCGCTAAAGCTATGGTTGTTCAATTCTAATAGAAAATGTTATTTGAGGTTTTACTATGTTGCATAAATGATATAAAATTTTGTATATTAGAGAACGATTAAACTGTCTCATGTGACACACCACCATACTATAGGACATTGTTCCTCGTCCTTTACCACCTTTCATTGCTATTTTTTTTTTAAATTTTTATTTTTTATTTTTTATTTTTTTATTTTTATTTTTTTATCTTTTTGGCTTTCAGGTTACTTATTCTTAGTAGAACATAAATTTGATAGCAGAACTGTTGCTTTTCAGGAATTGATTGGTGCTCTTCTTGCATGCTCTTTCTTTTGTTTGTTCCCGGTCACTAATAGAGGTGCAAACTATCTTCCAACAATCAACTTTGATGAATTGTTTGCGTATGTGACCTTAAGCTTTCTCCTGTTAACCTTTTTAGTTATCCGATGCATCCTGTAAATAACTATCATGATGAGCTATCCTATACGTCCTGTATATAAATAAAATAATGTGCTATCATATGCATCTTGTTGACCCTTTTGACTTCCTTCTTAGTTTTTCTGAACCCAGAATGAACTGTCAAACTTGCATCTTTTTCAGGAGTCTATATGAAAGTTATAGTGAAAATCAAGAACATAAAATAAAATGCATTGTACACTATTTCGAAAGGATATCCTCATGTATGCCTGTTGGCTTTGTCTCATTTGAGCGGAAAGTCCTTCCTTTGGACCATCGCCCTTTGTGTATGTCTTATCCTGAGGCCGACTTTTGGAGCAAATCTTTACTGCCACTTTGCCGTTTTGAGGTAATTTAATTTAACTCAACTTATTCTGTTATGATGAATTAATTGGTTTAATGTCATAATTCAGTTGTATATAAGTGAGTTTCCATTGCCGGTAGGTTCATGGTTCAGGCTTGATAGAAGATCAACCCAACAATGCTCTCGAAGTGGATTTTGCAAACAAGTATATTGGAGGTGGTACTCTTAACAGGGGTTGCGTACAGGTATAGTTTCTGGTTAAAAACGTAAAGTAGGTCTTTTTGTTTCCACTTCCAAAATTATATTTTTCCACATATATCATATATGTTTCTCCTGCATCTATGCCGTCCCGTTGAATTTGCTTGTGCTTATGTGCATTACCTTCTCATGAGTCACATGGGCCAATGTCTTATTTAAATCTCACTTAACTATCTAATCTTTAGTTTCTTAATTATTTGTTGTCATTATCATCTTACGTAGGAAGAGATCCGTTTCGTGGTCAACCCAGAATTAATTGCTGGGATGCTTTTCTTGCCTTCCATGGCAGACAATGAGGCTATAGAGATTGTCGGTGCAGAAAGATTTTCAAATTATATTGGGTGAGTCTTACTCAGTAAACTAGAAAACCAAGACCCAAGCCAAAGTAGAAAACATCATAGGTTGCAGTATCAACTTTATCTGTTTCTTGTATTTAAGTATGGATGGTTGTTATAAAATTGAATGAAACAAATGTTGCTTGAACAGCTGATCTATACATCATAAGTAGTCATAATGAAATTCCTGCTTCTCGCTGGAGGAAACGGTTTCACTTGGATGAAAGTTTTGGGACTGTTCTAATTGTGTGTATATCTTTTAGGTACCATTTTTGTTTGGTGAAAAATTTATTTGAAACTAAAATAGTGCTTTACCAAAAAGGTGATTTTCTTTCTTCTTATAATTTATGAACAATATAAATAAAATATGAAACATTAGTTAAAAAATCTTATGCAGTGATGTATGTCTTAACTAGGAAATATTAATTCATGAATACAATAAAAATTGTGATTGTGCAGATTTTATCATGACGTGTTATGGGTAAGTCCACAAAAGTTAGGTAAGGCAACTGTAATACATAGGTTACATTTGTAGTTGTTGTGCCTCATTCGGTTCAAAAGTAATTAATGTAAATATCTTTAATAACATTGTATAACTATAAGTTATAAGTCTACTTTCCTTGAACTTCTAAAACCTTTTACTTGATTATTATAATATTATCCTTTCACTGATAATATAAAACTTAACCTTTACTGTATTCTTGTGCTTCAGTACTAGTTACTAATTACAAAACTTTCTTTAATTTTTATAGAAGTTTTGAATATCATGTGTAAGTACAAAGAACTGCTTTTATGTGATTTATGTTGCAGTTGATTTCTGATCTAATATCTTTAAGTACTGTAGGTATGCCTCTTCATTTCGTTATTCTGGTGATCATGTGGACAAAAGGGATGTTGATGTTTTTGGAAGACGTAAGACCAGGATTGTCGCTATAGATGCATTAAGCTGGCCTGGGAAGAAGCAATATAAACTCAGATTCCTCCTACGGTATGTAAATTTTGGTTTTAAGCACTACATGCTTAGACGCATAATGTTATTAGAGAATATAAATTAGTGTCAATAAGATCTTAAGATTCTAAAGTTTGAGTTCTTAAATCTGCTTAATTTGTGTGATCGGAATGTCTTGAGTATACCCAGAGAATACTACTGTGGGCGATACTAATCAGAGCTGCTGGTTTGTAGTGTGTGGAACTTGTGTTCATTTTTCATGGCCATGAGAGTTCATTTAGGTCAGCTTCCTAATTAAAAGTCCATGAGAGTTTTCTGCATCTCTTTGTATATATGCTGTGTGTAGATTTTATTCTTGTTATGTAAGGTTTATTTATTTATGATTCTGAAATTTTTAACAGTTCAAGTTGTTTCTTTCTGTAGGGAGACAAATAAGGCATTCTGCGGATTTATTGATCAATCTAAATATTGCCAATACGAGAGAGTGTTTCAAGACAAAGGGCTTGATGATAGAGATGACATATCTAGGAACGATATTTTGGTACAAGTCTCTTCTGAAATTTTTCTTATCTTATTTCAAAAGTCTAATGAACATTTAAAGACATGTTATACTAGCTTTAGTTTTTGATATACCGTTATCTGAAGTTTTTTCTTAATTTTGATTACTTCGAGCTTGCTTTTACACACTCCTTCCATGGTTAACTTGGTTGTTTGTTTTGTGCTTTCTAATAGTTTCATGAAGTATCCTCCACTATTGTTGAAACAAATGAAGAAACATCTCTAAATGAAATTCTCAAAGTGTCTGATGAGAAAACCAGTATGTGCCTGGACAATGAAGATTCTTCTATAGGGGTTGTGACTGGAAATTGGGGATGTGGTGCTTTTGGGGGAGATCCTGAACTAAAGTCCATAATTCAGTGGCTTGCTGCTTCGCAGGTAATTAATTGTTTCTTCAAAGAACGCTGTAAAAGTCATTTGTTGTTGTAGAAGTAAATCTACATCCATGAATATTTCTTCTAATGAGTAAATTTTCTTTCAGGCTTTAAGACCTTTTATTTCATACTACACATTTGGCATCAGGAAATTGCAGTACCTGGATCAGGTACTCATCTTATTCTTTCTACTGTCAATACTTCAGCATGCATTATCATTATAACTGTATGAAGACCGCTTGTATCATTACAAGTCTTTGTTGTGCTATATACTCGATAGAGAAATTGAAAACGATGTACATGATCTTATTATATAAACATACGTTACTCGCTGCTCAACTCTCTCTTTATTTGAGATTGTGATACAGGTGACTCAATGGATTCTATTACATAAATGGACAGTTGGGGACCTTTGGAATATAATGGTTGAGTACTCATCCCAAAGATTGAAGGGAGAAACAGAACTTGGCTTCTTTATTTGGCTCCTTCCATCTTTAACTTCCCATGAAGCCCCGAAATCAGACTCGCCGAACACGCCTTAGTTCCTTTTTTTTCTGATTATTGAGTAGCCTTTACAGCATCAGTGTTTTCTGTAATACCATGTGTAAATGCAATTTTATTGTGATTGCTTTGGTCTCTCTAGCACCCCATTTCTCATATGATTTGCTTTGAGTGTATATGCTATGCTCGTGGAATTTTAACTTCCTTCCTTGTAGTCCATTCTCATTTCTCAAACCAATTTAATGAGACGAAAGCTGAGATAGTTCAATGATAAATCTTCTACATCTACACTAATAAGATTATAACTTCCAAAATTTTAATATATGAAAAATTATCAAATTCTATGAAATTTTAAAATTAAAATTAGTAAAATCTAAATAAATTTTCTTTCAAAATAAATAAAAATAAAATTTTTTTTGTCAAATTAAGCAGGGCTCATTTAAGTTGGATCAACTAACCTTTATGGGTTCACAGAATTGGACTATTCATCAATTTTATTATTTTAATATAGAATCGGGTTTATCTTGTAGCGGGTCGGGTTTCATTTTGGTATAATTTATGAATCGAATTCGTTCACTCACCTTATCCATCAAAAGAATGACAGAGGAGTTGTGGGGTTTATCAAAGGGTTTTAAGCTGAACCAGAGAACTGAAGAAGAAGAAAGAAAGAAGCAATTTTTATGTAAAATTCTTCAATCTCTGCTCTCTTCTCTTTACTTATATACATATATATATATCAATGTCTTGGGGTCTTTTTCAAACTAACTGTTTTGCTTATTTGCTTGCATGTTTGCTTTGCTTTGCTTGTATTGAATTGAAAACTTTGTCAAAACAAATGAAATTTTGTGTCATATTCAACTTCAAGCCTGAAACTTCAATACCCATGTTGAAAAATATTAAATTTATTATTGACTTGTTCAAAAATGCTTCTAAGAGCTATTTAATGTTGGGGTTTAAGAGTTTTAATGATTTCTTTGCTTTGATTTTATTTGGGTTCCCATGAATACTTTGACATAATTTTGCTTTTCTTTGTTTTGTTCTGCTTTTGAAATTTTATTTTCCTTGCTTCCATAGTTCCATGTTATGTTGTATATTTTTAATGTTTGGTAATATATTGTTTTGCAATGGACCAGATTGTGTAGAGAAATGGCTCTACAACAGGCAACGAGTTTCGAGTATTTGCACCCACCTTTCAAGGATAAGAGATTCAAACTTGTTCCTTCATTAGCTGTTAAAATTCCTCATTATGGTGAAAGACAAATCAACAATTGGGGTTCTTCTTCGAAGGTGGCGTGTTCTAGTCTCTCGTCAAACTTTTTAAAGTTTCCTTCACGGGTGTGTCATTCTGTACAACTATACCGATTCATATTGTATTGAAAATCTCTTTTTTTGTAAAGTATTTTGGATTTATTTATGTTATATGTACATGGTGTGCCTGAAAAAGCAGGCCGGTGGTTTGAGAAGAAGTATTGAAGTAAGATCTCTGGTAGAAAAGGTTGGCCAGAGAGACCGTGGGGGAGAATCAAGTGAATCGGAAGATGATGACGACGACGATGATGATTATTCCTCAGCAAAAAAGAATGTGGAGGATGAACCATTTATGAATCTTGAGGAGAGGCGTGAATGGGGCAAACGATTAGAGAAGTGATTAATCAGTGTCCTGATGTTGAGGAGGAGGTAGACCCCATCGAAAAAAGAAGAAAATGGAGAAGCTTCTGGCTGATTACTCGCTTGTTGTGGATGAGGAGGATCTTGATTGGCCTGAAGATGCTGATGGTCGGGGATTCAGCTTTGGCCAATTCTTTGACAAGATTACCATTAAGAATAAAAAGAAGGATGATGATGATGATGATGAGAATGAAGTAGTGTGGCAAGATGATAACTACATCCGTCCGATCAAGGACATCAAGACTGCAGAATGGGAAGAGGCTGTGTTTAAAGACATCAGTCCTTTCATTGTTCTTGTGCATAATCGCTATAAAAGGTCAGTTTTACTTCTGTATTATGTTATTGAAGTTGAAGTACTTGCTTTTAGTGGCTTATTTAAATTGAAAGAAGAAGATGGTATCCTAACCGTTAGTTCTTCATTTTTCTCATCCATTGTTGCTTTGTTTTTGCATTTTGCATACGCCTACCTAATAGTATTGCATACAGTACGCTGCATTTAATTACGGATTATGCATCTAGACCATCATAGTCTCTTGAATAGTTTACGAGATTGTTGCTTTATACTTGCATCTCTAATATCTTCACAATTTGATGCGCTGTTATGTCCTCATCTAAGAAAAGATTTGATTCTCTGCAGGCCAAAGGAAAATGAGAGAGTTCGAGATGAACTGGAGAAAGCTGTGCAAATCATATGGAACTGCAGGCTACCTTCGCCACGTGTAAGTAAAACCACTCAACTTCAGCATATTTTTAATTTTTTTTTACATATTAACATTCGTTGCTTCTAATATGAAATTGGTGTGCCCGGCAGTGTGTAGCAGTTGATGCGAATACTGAGCACGAGTTGGTTTCTGCTCTACAAGTGTCTGTCTTCCCAGAGCTGGAAAGATCTTATACCGTGAAAAAGGTTGTTTTTCTTGATCAAGAAAAGTTATTTTTTTTTAGTTTTCTAATCTAATAGTAATACTTATCAGTTATCATCTGAAGTTCTCACATGCTTGGTTTTTCAGCAACAAGAACTGCAGATGAGATGTCGAAAATTATGGCATTCTTTTATGACGGAGCTGCCAAGCCTGCGTGTTTAAATACTATTATCGGAAGTAGCCAGGAAACGATCCCGTCTATTATTGTCAACAGCCCGATGTAGTAATGCTTTTTCTCTATGATGTAAGTTCCTATCACAAATACCTTGAAAGTTAAAGAGAATACCTGCCATTCAATTTTGCTTTTGTATATGTTTTCATTGTCAAACTCTAGCTCCAGCATGAATGTTCTTTTAGAAGGAAATTCTTGTTTGAACTTTGAAACCAAACCCTCAAATGTCAAAAACACATTGTTGCTTAGTATTTCAATTTGGCATTTGTGTTGCTTTTACTATGCTACATCAATTTTGTGGATCATGAATCTCTCTGAAATAGAGATGCACATTGGGGAAATGAGGATGGATATAGATCCCCACATCCCCATCCCTACTTCCTAGGCCTTTCCCTCATCCCCATTTCCCCATTTGGGGAAAATGGGGATGGGAAATTTTGAGGGGAGGTATCTCCATCCCCAACCCCAGTTCTCCGTTTCCTCCATTCACCTGTTTCCCCATTTCTCCGTTTGACTAAAAATTATAAATACAAAACCAAATAAAATCCATTAGTGCATTACAAATACAAAATAAAACCCATTATAATGCAATCCAAATTAATATTGATTAATAATGTTTTATTAAAGATAATTATAATCCAAAAATTGAATTCCCATCATCTTGTTGTATTCCTCTCTTCTTCTGGGATCAGAAAGCAACTCCCAGGTTGCATTGGTTATCTTCATTGCACCCTCGGCCGCAACAGAATGGAATTTATCGGGATGAAACGTGAGAGCCCTGCACTTATAACATTTTTTTTATCTCATCGACATTGGCATTGCAATATTTGACGCCCAAGTATGCCATACGCGAAGTTGATGTGGATGCCACCAGTTTGTGAATCAAATAGGCCTCCATGTAGCAATCTATGCCAGGGGTTTTTCGACCTTGCGTTGGCAAGACAGTAGATTCCGCATTGAAAAACAGTTCTGCCATGTCTATGCAAACTCGAGCTTCCTTGTTCTCAAGAAACCCGAACACACAATCAATGGTATATCTTGGCTTAGGTCCCTAAATCCGAACCTTTATTATTATTATTTTTTTAAGGATTTAGAAAATGCCGGTTTCAAATGTGAAAGAGAATGTATGACATATATCTATATATAATTATACAGTGGCCCAGAGCTACAAATCCGAACCTTTATAGGATTTAGAAAAAGTTTCAAATACCAAGAGTTTTTAATTTCCTTGTAGAAATTAAACATTACAAGATTATTATACAAGTAAATTTATTAGTGATTATAAATTAGTGTTGGTTAGAAATTTCTAAATTGGATGAAATATTTAAGAATGACGATATTTACACTCTTTTAAAATTGATTGTACGTGCGTGCACCCCATTAATTTTTTTAAAATATTATAATTTATAAGAACACCCCCACATTTTACCAATATATCATTTCTCATTTTTTCTACAAATAACATAAATTAATAAAAACAAAACAATATAGGAGAAGATTCCTTCCAAGCCACAACGTCCTCGTAAAGGAAAAAAAAAAAAAAAAAAAAAAAAAAAAAAACTAATTTCCATTATCAAAAAAGACTTGGCTTTCAAGTTTCAAGAAATCCATTTACTTTTGAAACAAACCTAAAAATCAGACTTTTGAAAAGGGATTTAGAGAATCATGGTTTTAGGGCCAGTTTGGTATTGCTTTTTAGAAGTTAAAATCACCTTATTTCATAATTTTGACATAAAATGATGTTTGACAAAACTTCCAAAAGTGATTAATTGATAATTTGACAAGTTTTGACAATAATTTTGAGAAGTAGGTAGAGAGTTACTTTTTGAAAGTGATTATGGAATAATCTATTTCACCATTTAATGAATTCTTTAAAATATCATTATTATCCTTATGAAATTAAATCGCAATCATTTATAATTAAATTGAAATCATTTATATTCCTTATTTCATCTTAAAATTAAATATTCTAATTAAATATTGATTTGATTTATAAATTTTTTTTAAAATATTTTTATTATTCTTATGGAATTTTTTTTTTCCTAATTTAAATATTATACTTAAATATTGATTTAATATATATACTTAATGAAAAATAAATAAATAAGGTTCTAAAATCATGTCTATTTTAGTCATTGTAACTAATTTCAGCACTTTTGAAATAAAATTACCAAACATACGTATACTGCTTTTGAACTATATAGTAGTTTTAAAAGTATAATTAATCAAACATGCTGATTAACTTCACAGCTGATTATTTCTTCAGCACATCTAACAATGATTATTATAAAAGTTACAGCAATACCAAACTGGCTCTTAGTGTGTTACACTTACACGGGGTTAATTTTCAAAGATTTAAACAAAAAATAAAATCAAGCTATCTCTTTTTATGTTTAGTTTTTAAACAAAAAATTTACGTTTTCTAAATATTTTTTTAAAGCTTTTCATAACAGTGAAATAATCGATATTTAATTTTGTTCAATTAATAAATAGTTAATATTTTTTTTAGAAAAAAGATAAATAGTTAATATTACGATCAAAAGATAATTATACATATTTGTTAAAATGTTCAAAATAATAAATATTGTATTAATAATAATATATAAGGTATATTTGCCTCTAGGGGCGTACCTTTGTTGGAGTCCGGATCTTTAGTCTGGTAAATCAAATCATTCTTGGAGAAGGGTATACCCCGACCAAGGCAGCAGGAGCGCCATAAAACTGTTTCCTAGCCTTGAGGCGATTCAGTTATGGCAAAAAAACTTGTAAGATGTAGATACATAAGCTACAGGCTTAGGTAAATAACTCCCAAATCAGCGGCTCAAATCCTTAAAAAAAATACATGGTCTAGATAGATACTGTCAATATATATATATAAGGTACATTTACAATTATTTTAATCTTTTTTATGGCTTTCCTTAAAGGGTAAAGTTGGAATTATAAAAAAATACTAATATGTGGTGTACATATAGTTTTAGAAGGGGTACCAACATCATTACTCAATATTTAATCAAAGACAACTCGAGCTCACAAATGAGAGAGAGTGTTAGAGAACTCACGTGTGAAGCTAGAATGATACAATGAATCCGACATTAAAAACACGTATAACAAAAGAATGGTATATATAGACTTTTGAGTACTTGAAAGGAAAAAAATAAAATAAATAAATAAATAAATAAATAAATAAATAAATAAATAAATTGTCCAAAAGCAAATCCCAAACGTGACCTAACACAACCTCCATTGGAGTGGGGTTCATTCATGAATCATGTGCTACCATGGATTGGGTATGTAACTATGTATGGTCCATTTTTGTTTACATACACTCACAACAGTTTTGTGTTGCTTATTCTTTAAGCTCTGCTTTTTTCATTTGGGACCAACCAACCAATTATTCTACTTTTTCTTTGAGTTGTTGTACATTTTTGTATATCCTCCGGAGGCCATCACCAATCTTGCATTGTCTTTAAAGTTTGAAAGTCACTTGCTTCTATATTAATGTTTCTTCAAGTTTCCAAGTGTTTGTATTATATCTATACAAAATTTATTAATTATTGTGGTTAAGTTGAATCCTCTAACAATTAGATGCATGGAATGGAAGGACTGAAATTTAAAAGTTTGCATTTTATAAAATCCAGATGATAATGACAGGGAATGTTTATCTAATTGTCTCTTGATGGTTTTGATTGATCCACTGGTTCTAAAGGCATTGAAGGTGGGTGCCTAGATTAGTCATTAGAGTATCCTTGGCCTTTTATTTATGAAGTTGTTGTTGGATCAGGAGTGTAATCAAAATGGTAGCAAAAAGTACTTAATTGATCATAACTCATATGTAAACTCAGTCGGGGCCGGTCTAGGCACAACCCGATCTAACCTGATTATGTATAAATCTGATACGACACGACAAAATAATTGTTTGGTACGATTCACTTCATATAACGTGTCGGACTGAGTTGTGTGCCCCATCGTACGGGCACAACACTCAAAAGGCATGACCTGAATGGGCCATACTTAATTTCTAAGATAAAAAGCTTAATAATTGTTCTTAATTTCAAATTATATACTTGATTCATTAATTATCATGTGAGAGATATTAAATACATAATGATATATAATGTATTTATATGATAACTAAATATAAATATTAACTTTTTGTATTTATTTTATTTGTTACATGTTTTGGTGTTGAAATTCTTTTAATTAAAATTTTAATATTTAAAGTTCATGAATTTATATATATATATATATATAAACTGTTTACTAATCTTTTTAAACATAATCATACTAATACCATTAGACCATGTTTGTTAACTATATATTGTATTGTACTATATGTTTAAAATATATTAGAATAATATAATACATTGTTTGGTTTGTTTTACACTGTTCATTGTATTGTACTATAGGTTTAAAAAATATTAGAATAATATAATACACTGTTTGTTTTGTTTTACACTGTTCATTGTATTGTACTAGCTACAATATTTTATTTTGTCTAGTACGGTGCATGTCGTATTAGCTAATAAAGAAAAGAGATGTTGTATTAGTTTATACAACCCTAATATTATAAGTGTGTCAAACGAGCCCTAATATTATAAGTGCAGTCTAAATTGTTGCTCCCATTTTTTTTATATATATTTTTTTACTTTTATAAATAAGGTATATGATTTAGACAATATGAGTTGGCTAAGACTATCTCCAATGCATATGTTAATGCCAATGTCAAATTTGGCACAAAAAAGTGTAAAATGTTATATTTGGCACATCCATTTAGCATTGTACTCCAATGCATAATCCTATTTAAAATGCTATTTTTATTATTTTATTAATTAAAATTATAAAAGTAAACAGTTACCATAAATGCATTCATTATTTCTTTTAATGTTTCAATGCAAAATTTCATTAATGCATTTATTATTTCATTTAAAATATATATATAATGGTATTTTTGTAATTAAAAAAAGAGCATTTATTGCTGTGCCAAATTTGGCATTGCATTGAAGGATGATTTTTACACCCTATGCTAAATTTTAGCATTGGCACGATTATTTGACATAGTATTAGAGATGCTTTAAGTGATTTAATGGCAATACCAAAAGGGAGATGTCAATAAATAAAAAATAAATAAAGAAGTGGAATTAATGGAATGGGTGAAGTGAGATTGTGAGAGAGTATAGGAAAAGTACATAATAAGTGAGGCTGGACACAAAATTAAGTTGGCCATACCAACTCTGAATAAATTGATCCAATAGTACAAATATTATTTAAGGTATCTTACAAAAAAAAAAAAAAGTACATAAATGTCAAAGAGAGAATTGATAAGAGTGTTGAAAAATGTAATAAAGGAAGAGAGCAGAGTCATTATTGCAAATAGGGAAAGAGGATGTGGATACGTTACCGGCACACCGGTTCACCGCTCTTGCTCTTGCCTCGCTTAAAAGCTCCTTCTCTTCTTAACCATTATACAATCTACTCTCCACCGCTCCCACGCGCCACCCTCACGTGCATTTCAATAACTCATTAATGCTTTTAGTTTATGGGCAAATTGCAATATCTAACCCTAATTATATGCATAATTGTACTAAAACCTAGAAAATTTTCTAACGTGAAACTAACTCAAATCATCATTTTATTCATAAAAACAATTAAAATGAAACTAAGGGGTCGTTTGTTTTTTCCACTTAAGACTTAATGGGTCTGAATCATAACTATTAAGTTGTTTTATTTGTTTTTTTTTAAGTGGTCAAACAACTTAAAAATACCAAAAAACAACTTAAAAAAAAAAGTAAAAAATCCTAACTTTTCATTTAATTGTAAATCACTGAATTGCATTAAATGCAATCTAAAATCTTTTCTTCCGATACTACCTTCCATATACAACATATTTCCAATTTCATCATAATTATTAAATTATATATTGTATAGAAATCTTTATTTTAATATATTGCTTATTTTAAATAGCTTTAAAAATAAAAAAAAGAACCCTAATCACTTCTCATATTGGTATTTAATATCAATAAATTATTATGATATTAGGGTGATGTATTTATATATTATTATTTTTAGAGTGTTTTGTGTGAGTTTTCTACTCCCCCTTTTTTTTTTTATTTTTTTAAAAAAACTCTTTTATTTTTTTTAGTAAAAATAAAGTTTGTTTGTAATCGAAAAAGAAAATCATGATCATATGTGTTCATACATAATTATTATTTTTGGATTGTTTTTATTCTATATTATATGTATAATTGTTTAACATGGGTATAAATGTAAAATTACTTCTTTTCAGACAATTTTATTTGTAAAAAACAAACATGTTAACAGTACATTCAGATTTGAGGAAAAAAAAAACAAACATGTCATTCAGATTCAGGTTTCAGTCACTATTTAGTATTCAGTAAAATTCAGGACTATTCAGTCTTCAGACAAAAAAACAAACGACCCCTAACTCAAATGGTTTTGAAATTACTAATCTAACACAAATAAAATTACAAAACAAACCAACAACATAAAAAAAAAAGAAGTTAAGATATTTAAAACAAAAGAAAAAAAAAATATATAGTGATAACTCCACTTACGATAAAGTATCCTCCATTGCTAGTGGAGTTTTCTCCATGAATTAGAGTTAGATTTCCTGTGAAAGGAAGAGCTTCTATGATGGTGGAGCCATCACCAAGAAGCTTTATTTATTTATTTATATATATATATATATTTAATTATTAATTAAAATTTATATTTTTTATTTTAAAAATAAAATGGCGAGGGGGATTTATTTATTTATTTATTTATTTTTACCTTTCACATCGTAACATTAGTAAACAATAGTTATATCTAACGACATTCATCGTTCTGTAGAGAAGGTTTGTACAAAAAATAAAAAGTGGAATATGTGTGCAATCTCGCCTAAACTCAAGGGTGTATATGTATGTAATTAACCAAAACCAAGTGATTAAATATATATATATTTATATATTTTATAAAGAAAAATAGAACGTGGAAGCACGCGCAGCAGCAAAGTGCGTGTGGAAAAAGTAGAATAGGGAAAAGAGAGTTAAGTATAGTGTATTTTTCTGGTGTGATATAGACATATATAGTTGTAGTAATATTCTCTCTTGCTCTGTTTCAAAGGAAGAAGCAGAGGCTGAAGCTGATAGATGAGATCATGAATCGTCTTGCAACATTATCTGAAGAACCCATTAACGAAGATGAAGACTCCACAAACTGTTCGAAGAAAGGCCACTCATGGAAGCACTGGCTCAAGTCCCATTTCTCTCTCGTTTTCAACAAGAAATCAGACATCAAGATCCTTTTAAGCGTCCTCGGTTGTCCTCTCTTTCCCGTTTCTCTCATTCAAACCACCCTCAATAATCAGGTAAACATTTTGAGACTAGCTAGCTTCACTGAGATTTAATCATTAATCAATATCATTAATTAACGTTTTTAACAGGTATCTTCCTCGGCCCAGTACATTATACAACATTTCACGGCGGCAACTGGTTGCCGGAAACTGGAAGGCAGAGTCAAGAACATTTTCGCAACTGGGAAAGTTACAATGGCTATGGGGGATGACTTTGGTGGCGGCTCAACCGGCTCGGTGGCCGGAGCCGCCGGAGGAGTTTGGCAAAAAGGGTGCTTTGTGATGTGGCAAATGTTCCCTAATAAGTGGCTGATCGAGCTAGTTGTTGGTGGGAACAAGGTTGTGGCTGGCAGTGATGGCAATGTGGCTTGGCGTCACACGCCTTGGCTTGGCGCGCATGCCGCTAAAGGCGGTGTTCGTCCTCTCCGGCGAGCTCTTCAGGCAAGCCCTTTTAATTAATTGTTGTAAAATAAAGTATCTTTGTCAGTATGGTTGCTTTTGCATTTGATAAATTGTGTATCTTTCATGTGACTTTACATAAACAATTATTGATACCACGTTTCACTGCCTTTTTGAGTAGCAATAATGCTTACCCAACTTAGATCTTGGTCTGTAACTTGTGACTCTTGTAAAAAAAAATAAAATAAAAGGTTTCTAGCTAAATTGTCTTTTGTAAAAACACTTACAAAGTGCTTTTTGGGAAAGTACTTTTTTAAGTGTTATTCTACTTTAAAATGGTTGATCTAGGTAGTGTCTGTTTATTTCTTTAAGAAGATACTGAATGTGAGTGGTCTGTGTTCATACCTACTTTTACTTGTAAATGGAAATCAGATCGAATCTGTCAAGACACCAGATCTTGTTTAACGGATGCTTTGTCAAATATAGGTATCAACTGGAAGAACATTTTTGATAAATATAGAAAAAAGACATTTCAATTCAATTATTCATTTATCTTATAGAATTTGGTAGTACTAGGCAATGTTCTTGCCCAGATAACATAATTTGATTAGTGATTCATATATGTAGGGACTAGATCCTATTGCAGTATCAGCTGTTTTCTCCACAGCTCAGTACATGGGAGAGAAGCGAATTTCGGGTACTGATTGTTTTGTGTTGAAATTGTCTGCCAATCAACCGGAGTTGGCTGATCGTGGTGATAGCACTGCAGAAATGATCAAACATGTTATATCTGGCTACTTCAGCCAAAGAAGTGGACTACTGGTGTTTTTAGAAGACTCCTACTTAACTAGAATTCAGTCACCCGGAACAAAACCAACATACTGGGAGACGACAATGGCTACCAAAATCGAAGACTACAGGAGTGTGGAGGGAGTGATGATAGCCCATGGTGGTCAATCAAATGTGATCATTACAAGATTCGGAGACAACCTAAAGGCAGGACTTTCTATCACCCGGATGGAGGAGATATGGAGTATCGATGACCTTGCATTCAACGTGGCTGGTCTCTCCATCGATTGCTTCATTCCTCCTAAAGAAGTACAGAAAGATTATCCAGAAGAGAATTTGGATTGGAGGTCACCGATGCATTGATGGACCATAATCCTTTTAAGGATATGCTAATTGGTTGTTAACTGAAATAGGTGATCCTCATTTGTGTGTACATACATATCAGCTAGAGATTGAAGCTGAAGCTTTTGGTATAGCTAGGACTTTAAAAATGGATAGTCCTTATTTCATGTTTTTCTAGTTTTTTTCATATTTTTGCATTTATTTTTTTTTCCTGTAATCTTCTTCCTCAAAGGATTTTGTATTAAGAAATATATCACTGAAATCGACAGCTTTATCTCTCTTTCATCATTCTTGTTCAATAATTAATTACATTAATCTTGTATGTTTATGAATTTCTTCTGATATTGACCACTTACATTACCGCTTGCATTTTGCTAAACGAGTTTAGCATGATTTCTTGTTCAATGATTTTAGGCATCTAATAACTTCCAAATTATGAGTTGAAAGAGATTAATTTTTGCTCTAAGGTCAAAAAAATCAAATCATTACAAAGAAAAATATGTACATGAATAATATATAGTTAAAACTTAAAAGAAAAGAAAGCAGGGGGGACTTGAAGAAAAATGAGCCGATGGATTTCCCGGTTCCGGAAGAATCAAGTGGTCTCGTTGTCCAGCGCAATTCACCATCATAAACCCAGTCAAGCCTCCCCACCTCCGATCCGGGTCTCGATCACCGAGTCAGCTGGTCGAGGCGTCTTCGCCACTCGGAGAATCGGAGCCGGCCAACTCATCCACACTGCCAAGCCTCTTTTAACTCACCCTTCTCTCTCTACTCTCAACACTGTCTGTTATTTTTGTCTCAGAAACATTACTCCAAACAACACTTCGCATCATCTTCTTTTTTGCAGTGAAGACTGCAAACACAATTCCAAGGTATACTACTATATTGGGTTTGTTTGATTCCTTTGTTAAATGCATCATATGTGTATCTATGTATAATGTATGTACATGAATGACTTCTCAACAGTTGATTAATTGCTATATCTATTGGGGTTTGGATATGGTACTACTTATTTGTTGAATAATAATTTATGGGAAATGATGCAAACACCAACTGTTTGAAGTTATGCTCCTGAAACAAATTGGGTAGATGGTTGGTGTCTAAGAATTTGCTTGACTAGGTTGCAAGCTATAATGTTTAGTTGTAGATTTTTATCATTGTGTTATGGAATACCATCACTTGAGTGGTGAGTCCATGCCCTGAGTTGGGTCTGTATACTTGTTAAAACCAACATAAATTGAAAATTTCCAGATTCACGTATGTTCATGCTTCAATTTCCATGGATAGTGAGTGCCTCTTCCAAATTGATCATTCAATAGTGCCGACTTCCAACAAATGGTGTATCTGGCTCAACTAGATATGACACTGAAACTTGCTATTGAGATTAAATGAGTTATTATGAAGGGATTCATTGCAGTGATATGTAAGACATGATATTGACTTATGATATTGTAAAATCAGTTGTTTGTGTTTATTCTTTAGCTAACATTATCTTCTTCATATATCGGTGTGTTTAGCTGTACCTTATTGCATTTCTTTAAGTCCTGTAGACATCTCTTGTCATGAAATGTTCAACTGTAGTTATAAATTATGTTAAAGAACATGAGAAAATATAATGGTAGAGGAACTTATGAATAGGATGTTGTTTGTTTTCTTTCTTCCCACAAGTGCAATTTGTTGCTGAATGAATAATGATAAAAGACTTTGAGGAACTTATAATGGTAGAGGGACTTGGTGGGAAAAGTTAATTTATTAGATGTACACATTGGTTTCTTTTCCTTCTATAGCTATGAGTACAATTTTGTTTCTGTTTGATCAATTTGTGAAAAATTACGTTACAAAGGAACAAGGCATTAGCTTGAGAACCTTGACAAGTTTTTCTGTGACTATTTGCAATTTTAATCAATAGAAAGAATGTAAATAGAACATTTCTAAGGTGGAAGAAAGAAAGAGGTTGTGCATCTTGCAAGAACTTCCTTTTATTCTTAGGCGTCATGTCTTTTTATGACAGTTAATTAGTACAACTATTATTATCTAAGATATGTTTATGAGTGATGGTTTGTTTGTTTATCTATTTATTTGCTTCTGATATTAGTATTTCCACAAAATAATATCAACTACATATTATAATATGAAGAGCTCTGACATTTATTAATTGAATATTGGTTTGAAATTGAGTACTTTTTTTCCTTATTTATTGGTGAACTTATGTTTACATTTTCACATGTCTCAGGTTTTTTATGATGTTGAGAGCAGAGCAGATTGGTCTGCATTTCATGACTATTGCCGGTATGGATGTTTCTCTAAATCTTTTAATTTCACTTGCTCGAAAGGTAATGGACCCACTGTTGTCATCTCCGTTTATCATAATATATGCTGATTTTTGCTCTTCTGCGCCTCAGCTTTTTAAGGGATTTATTACTTTTTAAATTTTTGTATTGAACTAAATATAATTTGAATCTTATAGAGTTATTCATCTTTATGGGATTTATTGCCAACAAAAGAACCAATTCTATTACTTATTGATGCAGAGGCTGCGGCTGCATCATTTATCTTTCTCAACAGGATGGTCAATGGTGGTGTTTACTTTTATGTTAGTATTTATAAATGGAGACTACTGCCGTTACCTTCTTATATGTGATATTTGAAACCAACAGCAATTTGTATTCTTATGAAAGAATAATTTCTTTCTTGCTTTCTTTTTTTGTCTTCTTCTTCCTTTTTGATTTTTCTCCATAGCTGTGGACACTAAAGTATTTGAGTAATATTTGTTGTATCTAATATTTATATATCTTTCTTTCAATTATCTGTTTGTGAAGGAGCCAAGGTTTAAAATATCCTCTTCTTGCCAAGCGGTTGGCTTGTATGATTATATCAGGAGCTGCATCTGCTGACTTTGTTGACATACTTCAACCAGCAAGTTTATCCAATGAGATGATTTCACAGGTGAGAACTTTACATGGAGTTTTCATAATGGTGACAGTAGAATTTTTTAGAAATAGAAAGAATATGTTCATAGTGATCTTAGATCATTGAAATCTTTGCATTGATTATTTTATTTGTTCAGTAAGTGATGGGAGCTTGAAACCCAATCATTCTTGGTCCTGAATTTTCACCTTGTCCTTTAGTTTTATTGTATTTTTCGTTTGAGTGAGAAAGTTTCCCTGAATTTATTTCCCATTTATGAACTTAATGAAAAACCCTCAAACTACTTACTCTAAAGACCATCTCCGTATACGGAAGAAGTGCCTGTATTTACACCTTTGTATGCTTATTAGAGGAGGGAATAAACAGATGGAAATTTGATTCATTGTGCTCTCTTTCAATTTCCATATTTCGAAATATAAAATTATCATGATCAGTGGAATTTATTTAATTATAAAACATTCTTGACATCTTCTGTTGAAACCTTATATAAATCATGATTATTGAAGTGATAATGAGATAATAAATATTTTGTTTGTTGATCTGTTACTGATCATGATATTTATTAGTTTTTTTATATAGGATCATGATTTTTATTAGTTATTTCATCTCTTTCCATTTTTCATTCATTATTTTTATGTGAGAATTTTCAGATGGAAGAGGGTTTTGGCCTGCTAAGGAATGCCTTCGTGAAGGCAGATATTATGGATGATCAGATGACATGTATCCTCTACACATCAGAGATTAGTCATTATTTGCAACTTTAGTGGTTTTATGCTTAAATTCTTTCAAGTTTCAAGAGACCGATTGTACCAGTTATCTTTGACATTACAAGTCCTAAGCAAGCAATGGTATGCTAGTGTGCTGTCACGAATTCGTATCAATGCTTTCCGTATTGAATTGGCTGGAGGATCATATGAAGATCTTCTTTCAATGGCTGCAGCTTCTATAGAAGCTGAAATTGCCGTGGGAAATGCAGTTTATATGCTTCCATCCTTCTACAATCACGATTGTGGTGAGTTTCTTATTATGTTTTCTTTTCATGGATAAATGGACATGAGAATATAAAGATTCGTTGTCAAGTGTAATTTTGAGTATAGAAGTTCACCCTATGAAATGGAGTATGTCATGAGGTTAATGTTCTCTAAAAATATAGATGAGGTAATTTATTAAAAAGAAGAAGAACAAGTAGAAATTTGACTTGCATAAAAAGATAGTACAATGGTAATAGAAATTGTTTTTGCCCTGGAGATATAAAACAGAACAAAAGTCTTCTTGCATGCATCTTGCTTCCTGCATTCTCTAAAAATATGGCATGCATTCACTCCTAAACTTTTATGCCAAAGGAAAGAAAATAACAAGAAAGGAACTGAATTAACTAATTTTGGACTCTACAGATCCCAATGTACACATTGTATGGATAGAGAACGCTGATGCAAGATTGAAGGCCCTTCGTGATGTCGAGGAAGGTTTGTCTTGTTATACTGTTGTTTTCAGAAATTTTTTTTTTTTTTTTTCCTTATTTAATTTTCTTAGCTGGATGCCAGAAGAAATGAGTATAGCAGCCAAGAAAGAAAATGAAAAAAACTGAGGTAGGGTAGCTCATGTTTTGTTAGCATCACAGAAACAAAGTAACTAAAAGACCACTTTCACAAGATATTTTTACCTTCTCAGCCCAAACCAGAAAAACAAAAAGAAAATCAAAAGACATTATGAGGCTGCATTTAAAATTTTAAGTTTTCGTTTTAATAAAGTTCTGTATATCATCCTTCAAAATCTTGAACACTAAAACCTGCACCTTAGAAACAGTTATGATCTTGTTTGGATGTGAGAGTCCATTTGTATCATGATCATATGGTATTGTTAAGCAAGCAATCTCTGTTTTTAAAGAAAATCGACAGAACAATGGCCTTGGTATTAATAAATGCATTTACTTTTTGGTTGGGCAAGTTGGTTTGAGGACCCTTAATTGATGAAGGTGTTTCTGTGAAATTCTAATAGAAATGCAACATCAATAAATCATATTGTCAGTTGTTATTTTTGCAGGGGAAGAACTGCGGATATGTTACATTGATGTCAGTATGAGTCGTGATGCTCGACAAACAGTCTTATCCCAAGGATTTGGTTTTCAATGCAATTGCTCTCGATGCTTGTCTGGCGAATAAGAAACTATTCTTCGTTGTTTTCTCGCAATGAACAAAGCATGTTAAAAATATGTTATTTAGAAGGGAGTCTGAGCATCAGATGGTATATGAAATCTGCAAAATACCGGATGCCTGCCTGCTTTTTGCTATTTCTGGCACGAGTGTCAATAGTTATGGATGAACTAAAACATTAGTGGATGTTTAAGAAGTTCCAGGATTCGGGTGTGTATTTCAAATGAGATGGGTGTTTTCACACTTAGGCTTGTGCTATAACAAATGCTACGACTAAGGGGCCGTTTGTTTTTTACAATTAAAGACTTAATGGGTCTGAATAAAACTTATCAAGTTGTTTTGTTTATTATTTAATTGGTCAAACAACTTAAAAATATCAAAAAAAAAAAAAAAAAAAAAAAAAAAAAAAACCTTAAAACTTAAAATAAAAAATACTGACTTTTCACTCGATTGCAAATAATTGGATTGTATTTAATACAATCCAAAATATTTTCTACCAACACTATCCTTCCAAATATAACATATTTCCAATTTCATCCTAATTATTTATGGTATAGATTTTTTTTTATTTTTAATATATTGTTTATTTTAAACGGTTTTAAGAATAAAAAAGAACCCTAATCACTTCTCATATTGGTGTTTAATATCTATACTTTATTATGATATTACGGTGAAGTTATGAAATATTATATTTTTTAGAGTCTTTTGTGTGAGTATAGTCTGTATATCTATACAAAAAGTATAAATTTTCTACAGCAATTTCACATATGATTTATACGCGAACCGTTGAAAAAAATCTAAAGTTTCTATTTCTAACCCACCAAACACTAGTCCTGCTGCCCCTTTTATTTTATTTTTTTAAGAAAAACTTTTTATTTTCTTGATAAAAAAGAAGTTTGTTTGTAATGAAAGGAGAGCATGCTCATATGTGGTTGTACATGTTCATGTTCACATATAATTATTCTTTTTGATTGTTTTTCCTTTATATTATGTGTATAATTGTTTTAACACGTGTATAAATATCAAATTACTTGTTTAAAGATAATTTTATCTTTAAAAAACAAACAAGTTAAATTATATTCAGATTTGAGAAAACAAAAAAAACAAACATGTCATTCAGTTTCAAATTTCAGTTCTTATTCAGCCTTCAGTTAAATTTAGAACTGTTAAAATAAAATGAAAGTTTTATTATATGAATATGAAAGATGATGGTACATTTATGAACAAACTTTTTTCAACACTCAAGGAAGGTGGCAATAGCGATGGATGATTTAAATGCTCAAGTCAAGGCTTTCAAAACGGGCCGTCAGGCCCATCACGGGCCGAGCCGTGCCTAGAAATGGGTCGTGCCACAGGCCATGCTAGGAATGGGATGTGCCTCAATGGCATGCCCCATTTGCCATGTTGAGCTAGGCCTAGCACGTTAGGCAAGTGGGAATGGGCTATGCTAGCCTATAGGCCCAGCCCCATGAGCCTAACAAGTCGGCCTGTTAATTCTTTAAAAAAAAATTATTAAAAAAAATGTATTTAATGGTGAGGTTTAAACCATGGTCACTACCATTTCCTAGTACCTAACGAGTAGAACCATAGCAAATATTATATTATTATTTCAAATAAATATAATAAGTAGTATAAAGAGTTAATTTGAAACGTGTCCATTTCGACCGGGAAAGGTAAAATTAATTCTCCGGATCAAGACAAACACATCTGTGGTGTTGGATTGGAGAAAAAAAATTTCATACTAGGCTTAAAAGAGCTTCGAAATTGACATGACACCTAAAAACATTTTTATTTTATTTTATGAAAAAGGGGTTTTTCGGGCCAGAAAAGTAGTCGCAGGCCCTTTGTCCCAATGGATACATCGCATCATTCTACTCCATTTAAAAAAAAAATTAAAAAAAATCACCCAATTCAGACATCAGAGCACAAAGTTATGGTCTTCCGAAGTTCATAGTATATATTACACGTTTTAAATTAACTCTTTATAGTTTATAGTTTATACTACTTTTTTTTAAGGGAAAATCCATTAAACTAACTAACTTGGATGGTCATCCTAAAAAAACTTCTCCAAACATGGAAGGTAGGATTCCATCAAAAAAATAATCTTAGTTAACAAACAAAGCAAATTTTGACATACTATGGGCTACAACATTAACCAACCTTGGCACAAAAGCAACCGAATGACATGCAATGCTTATGATTCTTTCTTTTATATCCTAGATGACCAGGCCAATATCCGCATGAACCTGACTCTCCGCACTAACTAAATTCACCACACCCAAGGCGTCAAATAAACCAGAATCCCTTGCAAATTCTAGGTCCCGAAGAATCGCCATGGCTTTTGCCACTTGAGGAGAGTACGTGGTGGCTACCTTCTAGGCACTAGAACACTATCACCCAACCCAAGTGATTCCTGATCACCATACCCAAACCCACTCGTCGATTATGCTCATCAATGGTGACATCCGTATTTAGTTTATAAACACCCTCATTAGGAGGCTGCCAACGAGGTACATAGGGCAAAACTCTCCCATTGCTATCAGTAACAATCATATTTACCCGATTGAACTTATCAGAAACTCCCTAGACCAATTCATAACATTCTCCAAATCTTACCTCCCATACCCATGAACTTCTTGATTTCTAAGAAACCAAGCACACCACAAAACATTGCACATCAAGTTCATCTCTAATTTATTGGCTTGCCAGGTCCGACATGTTTTGACACCATTAGGTCAAGTTACTTATTATAGCAAGTGACATGAAACAACGATGGTTAGTGGATTTAGTTGTGTGATCATGAATGATACATGTGGTGATGAGTGACAAGGAATCAACAAAGAGTAACGATGCACTTTCCAAAAATTAGACTAAATGATGTGACAAAATCATTTGTAACAATATATTGATTATAGGATGATGTGTTGATGATGTTGTAGTTATAAATCATCTTGTGCAGAGGCGAAGCCATGACTTATTGTCCAGGTAGGTTAAATTAAGTATACTCTTTTTGGGGTATACCATATGCGGTGCAGCGGCTCGAACCTGAGAAATTGTCATGTTAAATGAACGTAATTTTTCTATCCAAGCCATGCTGGACGGTAGTACAAATTTAAAAATAAATAAATAAATAAACAAACCTTACAGTAAAATTTTCCTAAGTAAAAAGTATGTACCTAAATAAGTAATATATAATGATCTTTTCCCTTAAAAACATTTAAAAAAAAAATGACAAAATGGCAAGCGAAATAAACAAAATGCATACTTGTTCAAACTTTAGCAAATGAAGTAAGAAATTTAAAATCTGTTTCATTTATCTATGAAATGAACGGAAAATAGAGAGAAAAGGGAAGCTTTAATGTTTTTGAGTGTCAATAAAATATTGAGTATATCACTTTAATGAATCTATTGAGATTATCTTAATTAAATTAAATTATAAACTAGACCATTTTTATGATTTATTTAATATTGTAATTGTCTTTCATTTGTATTTTAACTTATTATTTATTTATTTAAAAAAAAACAAACAAACTCATTAATTTTTTATTTTTTTTAGAAAAAGCTAGTCTGGACTGAAGCCCATGCTAGTTAGCATATACCTTCGCCCCTGATCGTGTGGACAAATTTTGATAAATTTTTTAGAAGTGTAGCATTACTCATCAACGACATGAAATGGTTTACCCATCACTGATTCCTTTATCCTAATTCCTAATGAAACATGTCACCAGGCACTAGCTATTAGGAGTAGGGATGGCAACGAGTCAGATTGGAGCTGGATGCCCGAAACCCGGTTGGAGTAGGACACCCTATACTCGACCCGTGCCCCGAACGAGTTTTTGATTTCGGCCTCATACTTGATCTGTTTTGAAGTGGGATGATCCATATTTGACCCGAACTGACCCTTTTCATTTAACAAAAAGTAAAAAATAAAATCATTAGTTATACAAATTTTACCGGACAATTGAATTAAAAATACACTTAAATTGAAAAATATATTTAAATTTAACATAGACTTAAACTTAACCACAAACTACAAATAAATCAATAATGCTACTTTGCCCAAATTTGGTATACAAATTATTCATATATAAATTTAAATTTAATAGAATGTAACATCTAACTTATATAAACCTTAAATTCAAACATAAAATACAATTAGATAAAGAGATAAAAATAGATATTTTCTCCTTACAATCCAATTTTACCTTTTTACACTTCTTTTACAAATACACTTCATTCTAACAACTTAAATATATATATATATATATATAAGGACGCTTCATTTTGTTTTCAAATAATCCTTTTTTTTAATACTACATCATAAAAATCTATTTTTATTTTTTATTTAAAAAAAATGCATTTTGTTTTAAGATTATTTTTTTTCCAATAAAAAAAATCATTTTGATTTTAAATTATTTATATATATAAAAAAAAGATAATCTCATACGTCAAAAAAAAAAAAAAAAAAAAAAAAAAAACCCCATGAATCCATTTTAAAAAGATTAATTTTTTTTTTTTTTGGATTATGTACTCTTTTTATATTCATGTTTGTTATAGAAACTATAAGAAAAATAATACCTCACTAATTAAGAAATTAAAAAAAATTAGCTACTTGGTCCTAAACAAGGACCAACAATTAAAAGACGAAATCAAATATATGAGAGCTACACTTCTGTAGATGCATCACCGGACAAGAGACTTTTTGCCGGCGGAAGAAGCGTCACAGATCCTTTCTCAGAATTTGAGTACTTTCTGTGCACAACCTTTAGCAGCTTACTTTCTAAATTAAAGTACACCAGCAATTTAGCTCAATTCATGAGCTGTGCTTCAGAGAATCCTGTATGAAGCTTCAATATCTCGGTCTAAATAGGGGTTTTGTTGAGTGTAAAACGAGCAGCATAGACTGCTGAGGCAGCAACCATTGATGGACATAACATTATAGTGTCATAATTCATCATACCCTATTCAGCTAGAAAATAAACCAAGCTCTCCAATTCCTTATCAGGAATCGATGCCTTGATGAATTGAACCAGAAACACGTAATGCGTAGGCACTGTCCCCAGTATCGTTTTCTGCATAGTCAGTATATGTTCATGACTATAGATTCTATCTGCAATGCAGACCAAGTCATTGACTTCTAGAGCCCAAATTTCTTCATATTTAGAGGCCATAAGCATAGCACTCATACCTACCAACTGCAATTCTCTTCAGGGCACAATCTTCAGAGCAAAAAACCGATCAATTATGTTGATGGTTAGATAAAAGGTCTCTAGTGATAGTTCAAACTTTAGAAGAACATCAACCAATCTACCAAAATTGCTCTCATTTTCTCATTAACCTCAGTCTGGGAATGCATATAGTTGTGTGGCCTACTCTCATTCTCAACTAGCTTGTAGAACTTGTAGATGTCGTCTACATAGTTGACACCAAATAAATCATTGTTTGCATCAGCAGCATCAATATAAAAAATTCTCTCCTTTAATCAAGTTCAAATCAAGAACAAAATCCCATAAGGTCAAGATCAAAATCTCATTTCAAAGCGCAATCAGATCTCTCTCTCACCTTCTCCTGGCCCCTCTATCTAATCTGGTTGGTTTTGTTTTGTTTTTTTGGGTTGCAGATGGTGGTGTTTGTGTGGTGTGTGTGGGTTGGAGATCGAAGTGGTGGTAAGCCGCTCGTCGCAAAAATGGGGAGGATTTGTAATTTTTTTTTATTGTTTATATATGAAAAAAAAAACTTTAAAAATTAACCCTTAAAAAAATTGTTTGTTCTTTTCAAGGAATTTTTTTTTTTTTTTTTTAGTTTTATAATGTATTTAGAATTTATTTGTCCTTTTTGGTAATTTTAATTAGGATAAAATTGTTATGTAATAAAAAAAATAAAATTAAATAGAGTTTAGAAAGATATTTTGTGGATTGTTAATAATATTACTCTAAAAATATTAGAGTTTTGTTTAACCATTTTTATACTAATATATTTTAAAAATAATTATATAAGTACTGGGTCAACCGGGACGGGTTGGATTATAAGGGTTTAACCTATACACGACCTGGTTACAAACCAGGTCAACAAGTTTGACCTATACCTGATCTGAGCCCCAATTTAAGTGCTCTAAACCCACCACAAATGGATTGGATCCCCACTAGTTTCGAATGGATCGAGGATTTTTGCCATCCCAAATTAGGAGTCCGACTTTTCAAGTACCCAATCCCATTGCAACACGACTCTACAAGAGATTAGATGGATAACTACATTTTTTTTTTTCCTTTTTTGATATAGATAGTCAACTACTCTTGGTCCTTATTATTGTTATTATTTTTGTTATATGAAAATTAACATTATTGTCGATTAAAATTTCGTCATTCACTACAAGAAAAATGGGCAATAACAACAAATTCTTTAACAACAATTTAATTTTTGTTGCTAGAGATCACTTTTAGTGAGGAAACATAAATTTCATTACTAAAGAATTTTAGCGACAATATCTTTAACAACAATCAAATATTTGTCGCTACAGAGCACTTTTAGTGAGGAAACATAAATTTCGTTACAACAATTATCAGTTCTTGCGACAATATATAAATTTCATTACTACAGATATCAGTTCATGTGATAGTGACGATATATTTTGCGTTGCTGAAATATATCATTTTAGCGACAAAAAATATCGTTGCTATAACATATTTATGGTCATGTTAAATTATTCATTGCCAAAACAAGTGTTCTAGCCACGAAAACCAGATTTTGTCATTAAAGATTTATTCTAGAGACAAATATAATTCGTTACTTAAGGTTTTAATAATAATTTTAAAATCAACACTACAAGAAAATTGAGATACAGGGACAAAAAGATTTAGGGTTATTATTATTTCCCTATAACTTTTGAGGTTATCGGTCATTTTGTACCCTCTTGTTTCAGTATTGGCCATATTCCACCATTTGTTAACATCTGTTAGCATTTTCATTAAAATACTATTTTACCCTTTCTATTTAATAAAAAATAATTAAACAATTTTAAAATTTAATGAAATAAATTTTTTTAAAAAAAAAACAGTGGAGATCTTGTTCATGAGATACTCTAGTTAATTTGGTAGAGATTTGTTTTGTGCAAGAACAAACACCAGATCTTTAACAATAATCAAATATTTGTCACTAGATAGCACTTGTAGTGTCGAAACGTAAATTTAGTTACAACAGATATAATATAAGTTCTTAAGACAATATATAAATTTCGTTACTAAAGATATCTGTGTAGTGACGATATATTTTGCGTCGTTAAAATATATCATTTTAGTGACAAAAAATAACGCTGCTTTAACATATTTATGGTGACGTTAAATTATTCGTTGCCAAAACAAGTGTTCTAGCCACGAAAACCAGATTTTGTCGGTAAAGATATATTCTAGAGACAAATATAATTCGTTACTTAAGGTTTTAATAATAATTTTAAAATTAACACTACAAGAAAATTGAGATACATATAGGGACAAAAAGATTTAGGGGTATTATTATTTCCCCCATAACTTTTGAGGTTATCGGTCAGTTTGCACCCTTTTGTTTCGGTATTGGCCATTTTCCATCCTTTGTTAACATTTGTTAGCATTTTCATTAAAATATTATTTTACCGTAAGATCCTTTATTTGTATTGGCTTGATTCCATTGCAAAACTCTCTATATTTGTATTAGTAGTTGCTTAGGTGTTTCTTGGAAGAAAGGAGCCTCAAAGGTGAAGAAGCAACATCTTGTGCAAATATCGTTTTCAAGGGGAACATCGCATACTTGGATGCTAAGGTATCAAGATTCTTCTTCCTCTTGCAAGGCGTAAGCGCACACACACACACACACACAATTCATACATGTGTGTCCCTGCATCGTAGTTCAAACATTTGGTATAACACTTTCACACACATTTAGTATGCACATGCATTTATCTCATTGTTGACAATCTTGTAGAATTGCATGTTTTCTCACTATCGCTTAGATATGGCATGCTTGTGTTGAATAGTGTTTATTTCTTTGTGTTTCTTGTGTTTTGGACTTGAACATGATCTTATTTGATTCCTTATTGAGTTCCGGTCATTTCGGTTACTCATTCGTTAAGTTTCGAGTCCATACGACGTAGTTATGCTACTTTGCATTCTCATTCGTTAAGTTGTGTTCGTCATCATTTTTTGAGATGAATTCTCAACAATTTGTCAAAGTTTCATAGTCTTCGTCGTGCGTGAGGGAGTCACGGTTCATAATCTAAAAACGGATTCGAATTCGGAGTTCGGATGACCGAATACGGTTGAAGAACGTGCGAGGTGCGCGAGAGGAGCAAGCTGGCCAAAGGCCATGGTATGGCCACCACGCGTGCCACACGGCCCAGCCAGCTCTCTGGCCACGTGTGGCACACGCTGACCACACATGGGCATGGCTGAAAGGCTTCTTTTGGTTGGACAAAATTGCCCCTCTTCCCTCTCCTCAAAAGACCTCTCTTCCCTCCATTTTCAAAGAACTTGAAGAACATCAAATTGAAAATTCTGCAGATTTCTTCATGATTTTCATTTTCTTATTTTGATCATAACTCTCTCATATGAACTCGAAATTGAGTGATCCAAAAACCAAAATTGTTGGTCTTGAAGAGAGCTACAAACCCAAGCATTTCCACAGCCATTTGAGTTCCTGATTTTCTGCTGTGCATCAATCTCAGTCCGAGATTTGAGTTTGTAAGTGATTTAACTTTTTCTTACTTTCATTGTTGATCATCTCTTTAATATTCTTATTTGATTGATGAAAGATAATATGAATGATGTTAATTCACATGCTAGGGTTATATGATTGATTGTTTTTGTTGAGTTTTAGTCTTGAATCTCATTTGAGTATATTTTACTAAAACTTGACATATCTTGAAATTGATTCTAGAAATAACATATATGTTGTGCCTTATGACATTTTCTAGGTTTAATTTCATGATCTAAGAACTAGGTTTTTTAGTGTGATGTATTGAATATTCATATCTTGTTCTTATTGATATACATGCTTTGATTTCTAGGTATTTTTGTGATTGATTGTTGAAAGTATATCCTAGAATGTATGTAAGCATGTTCATAGAGCTTGATTGATTATCTAGCTTTATTTGTTTGTAAGTGATTCAACTTCTTCTTACTTTCATTATTGATCATCTCTTTAAGTTTCTTATTTGATTGATGAAAAGTAATATGAATGATGTTAATTCACATGCTTAGGTTTCTAGATACATTTTGTGATTGAGTTGTGATAGCTTTATTCTAGATTCTCTAATTGCATGTTCATAGAGTGTGTTTGATCTACTTGCTCTATTTGTTTGTGATTGCATCATATTGCTTGTGTGCACTTCACTTAGATCATTGCCTTGTGAAAGGTTGAAGTCTCTTGTTAAGGTGAGTGAAGCCTTAATTTGAGCAAGAAGACTTGGCTAGGAAAGGATTCCGGATAGCCAAGCAAGAAGCCTTAGTTAGAATCAAGGTGATTCGGATAACTAAGCAAGAAGTCTTAGCAAGGAGTTTGATACTCTGGATGGTTAAGCTAGGAGAGCTTAACTAGGATCTCTTGATCTAGATCGCTAAGCAAAGAAATCTTCCTAAAGGCTTTTTAGTCTTGGATAGGAAGTTGCTCTCTAGAGGTGTAGGACACATCTTGGATAGAGAGTAGGCTTTATGAATCACTAGCCCGAGGGTTGATTAGGTTTTGATAGCTTGAAGTGGATATCATAGTGTTGATAGCTTTGAGTGTGTAAGGCATTTTCGTATAGTGGATTTGCTTTGCCGGTGGTTGTGGATTCAACCCGTGGATGTTTCCTCTTTGAGGTTTTACCATGTAAAAACATTGTGTCTCATTTTCGCTTTATATTTCCTTATCTTCCATATGTTTACTTGTATTGATTCTTTTGTATATTGATGCTTACATGAATTGATTCATATTATACAATTGCTATATCATTTCAAGTATTCATTTCATTATTATATTCCGCATTTTTGAATATTGGAAGAATTTGGGACTATACCTATTCACACCGCACCCCCCCTAGGTATAAAACACTATTGCTTTAAAAGGAATTTCATTTACCCTTTCTATTTAATTGAAAACAATTAAACAATTTCAAAATTTAATGAAATAAATTAATAAAAAAAAAACAGTGGAGATCTTGTTCATGAGATACTCCAATTAATTTTTTAGAGATTTGTTCTGTGTGGGTGCGTTTGGTACACGGGACGGGACGGGACAGGACAATGTGGGACAAAAACCACAAAAACTTGTCCCACCTCAGACCATCGGCCAGACTTGTCCCATGCATGGGACAAGTGTCAAAAAGACCATTTTACCCTCAATACTTCCAAAAATGACAAATATATCCAACATAAATCAAAACCCAAACCCTTTCCCTTTCCACTCTCTACCGCTTGTCTCTCTCTCTCTCTCTCTTCTTTTTCTCAACCAGACGACCAGTACTCTGTCTCTCTCCCTCTCAACCGTTGCTTGGCCGCCGGCAAGGAGCCGCGATATCCCTCTCTCTCTCACTCTCACTCTCTCTCTCTCTCCGTTCGACCTCTTTTGATTCGAGCCGATCTGGTGGGTTTTCAATTTTGGATTTGGAGATTTCGATTTTGGGTTTTGGGTTTTCGGTTTAGGGCTCTCGATTTTGGATTTTGTGATTTCAATTTTGTGATCTTGATTTTGGATTTTTGGATTTCGATTTAGGGTTTCTGATTTTTGGTTTTGATTTCTTTCACCAATTTTTTGCAAATTAGTTTGTTTATCTGAGAAATTATTTGTACTTCTTTTGTGTTTTAGGATTGAAAGAGATTTGATTTTTTTTTTTTTTTTGGGTCTTTTTGTATTTCCTGATATATTTCACTTGAATGAATTATTTGTTTTTTAAACTACTTGATCAGTTTTTTTGGTCCAGGTTGTTTCAGTCGTCAATCTTGCTTACAGAAGATAAAAAAGAAGCATACTTTGCCATCTTGTTTCAATATGGTGAAGGTTACAGCGAGACCGAGGACACGGGAGGAGGTGGTGAGAGCAGCCACAACCATGGGAGCGAATGTTTTGGTTGAAAGAGAGGATTTGTGAGAGGGAAAGCGAGAGAGAGAGAATACGTGTCAGGTTTCTTCAGTTGGAGGAGGCTAGTCGTGACTTTCAATGCAGTAGCCATTGTTGGTAGATCGAATCAAGTAGAGATTGGAGAATGGAGACATGAAGCCAATTGGATTGATCTCTTTTTTATCTTCTCTTTATTGGGTAATAACATTGAAATTGGATAATAACATTGAAATTGGATTGAATGAAGCCAATTACTATCCAGTCTAAATTAATGAGTGTAGAAGATCATCGATGGTTATCCAAAATGATTCACAATTTTTTTTAATTATTCTTTTTTAATGGTTGAGATTTTCTGATCAATTAAAATTGAGTATAATTAAGTATTAAAATTGAGCATAATTGAGTATTAAAATTGATTTTAAAATAATAATAAAAATGATAAAACAAGACTTTAAAAAAAAAAGGACAATAGGGGCATTTTGGTCATTTGAACCTCTTGTCCCGTCCTATTCCAGCCATACCAAACACGTAACGGTACAGTGAACAGTTCTGTCTCAGGCCTTCCAAACACAATACAGAACAACTTGTTTTGTCCTGTCCTGTCCCGTCCCGTCCTATCCCATCTTCTCCTGTCCCATGTTCGTGCCAAATACACCCCGTAAGAACAAACACCAAATCCAATAAACAAAGACAACCACATCTCCAACACAACAGCAAATCCAATAAACAAAGACAACCACACCACCAACACCCACCAATTGAAACCCATAAATTTTTTGTCCAAAAAAACCTAAAAATTGAGAAAAAAAAAACCCATAAACTAAAAAATGAAAACCCAATTTACAAAAAAAGAAAGAAAAAAAAAAAGGATTCATAAGCTCGATTTGTAAAATTAGAAATTGAAAAAAAAAAAAAAAAAAAATACATTAGCCACTAAACTTGTTTTGCAAAGTATCACCACTACCATCGCCACATCGTCATACAACCGCAACCCAAACCCTTTTGATTTAAATTTTTTTTTAGATGGAGATGAGGGATTGAGATTGAGTTGGAGATGAGGATGAGAGATTGAGATTAGTTTTTTTTTTTTTTTTTTTTTTTTTTAAGTTGTGCATACTAAGAGACACGTTAATAATTCAATTACCATATAAATTAGGAATATAAGTCTTACATTTGTTCATAAAATTGCAAGATGTAGAGAAATATCTCCCCTACAATAAGAGTTGTATTATAAATCATACTTATTACAATTGATGTCAACAGTCTCCTAGACCCCTAACTCGACTATATATGTTTAAAAAATATATAAATTTATTAAATGTTTCAATAAATATTTTTTAATATATGTTTGTCGTAGAAATTAGAATTTTGATTAGTAGAATGAATTTAAATTTATCTAACAAGTTGTTTTTTTATTTATAACAATTAATATAGGTTATATATAAATATTGTGCAATTGTTAACACATCCAATCTTGTAGTCAAGCGGTAAGTTTAACTCTTATCACTTTTACTTTGACTTTGAGGTTGTAAGTTTAACTCTTCATATTGACAATTAATTATCACTATTATCAAGTGTGGGCCGGTGGCAGGTGCTACCCACGAGGTATTGTCCGTATTGGCTCATTGAATTTCACGGTTTTATTTTTAAAAGGCATTGTTTATCTATACCACATTCTAGTTTTGACTTCAAACATGGTAGGAGATAACCCCCTAACAACCGATACTAATTTTGGGTAAGAATGTGACTGACATTATTGCATTGCATGGTCTAATACGATTAAGAAGACGTGCTAAAAGTCTAATTAGAAAGCAAATTCATAGAGGATATACCTTTTGGAGATTCATGCAAACAAAGCATGGGCTTTAACAGCGAAGTCTCCTCCCACTCCTACAACACACCCTTTTTCACCCCACAAAAGTTTCTTAGTTGATATACTAATCAAATAAGCACAACCAAAGATGCCTCCCGCCATCTTGGCCGTTCTTGATTATTCATTAATCATTATTAATTCAAATGCACACCTAATTCTCTTTACATACTTTTACTTCCCTCTTATCTCTATTTAAACCAATCCAAACCAAACCCTTTTCTTAAATTTATTAACCTTTTTTTTTTTCTGTTAGTTTACTTGTTTTTATCCAAACCATTTCCTGCATAACACCACACTTTTCTTTTTTTATCTTTCTTCTAAAACTTGTCTATATTCTTTTCTTTTCTTTTTTCTTGCCAGTAATGGGTTCTAATCTCTTCCTCAACTCTGTCTCTTCACTTTCACTTTCTCCACATAAATTCCTCAATGTGTTTGAGAACTGTGAGAAGTGCTTTTTTAGGAAGAAAAGCAGCAGCAGCAGCAGCACTAGTAGTACTAGTGTTGTGTACTGCCAAGGTGGTGGGAACAAGAAGAGATCAATAGTTGTTGAAAAAGATCAGAGAGCAGCTGCTTTGATGGATGCTGGAAACTTGGTTTTGTCACCACAAAATGTCAAGAGCCAAACTGATCAGATTAAAGATTTGGTGCCCTTTGGTGGAGGAGCAACCACTACCTCTTTAGTTGATGATGTGCAACATGGTATTGGGATTGTCAACTTTCTTAGAGGAAAAAGCTTTTTCATTACTGGTGCAACTGGCTTTCTAGCAAAAGGTAACATTTTCAGAGGAGGCTTTGGTTGCTAATTCTATGTCATTATGTCTTGAATGTACTTTTAAACAGTTTGTTATTTGTTTTTCGTATCCTTTTCGGGTACTTAAAATGTACAGTTCTGATAGAGAAGATACTGCGCACTGCACCGGATGTTGGAAAGATATATCTGTTGATCAAGGCCAAAAATAAGGAAGCTGCAATGGAAAGATTAAAAACAGAAGTATGTTCTTTGCTGTGTTTTTATCATGATCAGGTTGGCTGTTTTCCTGGAATCGACGTTTAATTTGCTGTTGTGTTTGTTAGATTATTAATGCAGAGCTTTTCAAATGTCTCCGACAAACGTATGGAAAATCCTACCAAGCATTCATGTTGAGCAAACTGGTTCCTGTGGTAGGAAATGTGTGTGAATCTAATCTTGGTTTAGAAGGAGAATTTGCTGATATGGTTGTGAAAGACGTTGATGTTATTGTAAACTCTGCAGCTAATACAACTTTTGATGAAAGGTCATGACCCCCTTTATTCATTATATTTTTAATTAGTAATAATTAATGCATGTACAATTAATTAGTTAAATATAGATATGAAATTGCAGGTATGATATTGCTATTGATATCAACACAAGAGGACCTTGCCGCCTTATGAGCTTTGCAAACAAGTGCAAGAAACTTAAGCTCTTTGTCCAAGTTTCAACAGGCAAGTACGAACCTTGCTTGCTTTCATACGTAAAGATCGAATTACGCATATATGTGTCGTAAAATTACCAGTTAGACAATAATATATGATTAATGTTTTGTTCTGTTATGCAAGAACAGCATATGTGAATGGACAAAGACAAGGAAGAGTTTGGGAGAAACCATTCAGCATGGGAGATAGCATAGCAAGCGAAAACTTCGTCTCAGAAACTTCATCGACGTTTATACCAATGTTAGATGTTGAAAAGGAAATAGAGCTGGCTTTGAAGTCCAAAGAAGCCTCTGCAGATATTCAGGAAGTGACTCAAAAGCTGAAGGAATTGGGTTTAGAAAGGTGATTCCAATTTACATGCTTGTATATATGTAAAATGTATTGAATAAAATGAATAAGTGGTTATGTAAATTTTCAGGGCAAAAAAATATGGATGGCAGGACACTTATGTGTTTACAAAGGCAATGGGAGAAATGGTGATTGATAGCATGAGAGGAGATGTTCCGGTGGTGATTATTCGACCTAGTGTTATCGAGAGCACTTGCAAAGAGCCATTCCCTGGATGGATGGAAGGAAACAGGTATTTTTTTTCTCCTTAATCTTCATTAATTCAACTCTAATTATCAATTACTTGCTTGCATTAATTCAACTTCTTTTCACAGGATGATGGATCCAATAGTTTTATACTATGGAAAAGGGCAGCTCACTGGCTTCTTAGCAGACCCAAATGGGATACTTGATGTAGTAAGTACTAATAACCATCTAATTTGTCTATCTTATTAGTTGGTAAGCTGCTGCTGCTCTTAACATTCATGAATGAGTGCAGGTCCCAGCTGACATGGTTGTTAACGCAACGCTGGCAGCTGTAGCAAGGCACGGAACACTCCAGAAACCAGACATTAATGTCTACCAAATCGCTTCATCAGTCGTGAATCCGTTAATTTTCCAGGATCTTGCCAGACTGATTTACGAACACTACAATTCCTCGCCGTATTTAGACTCAAAGGGGAGACCGATCAACGTTCCATCATTGAAGTTGTTCAGTTCCATGGAGGATTTCTCTGAACAACTTTGGAGAGATGCTATCCAGCGAAGCGGGTTATCGCCTATGGCCTCAAATTCAAATGGGAAACTGTCTCAGAAGCTGGAAGTGATTTGCAGAAAATCAGTGGAGCAAGCAAAGTACTTGGCTAAAATATATGAGCCATACACATTTTATAGTGGAAGGTAGGTTAGCTAGCCAAGTATATTCTCTAATGGATCTTATGATCATGAAAACATGAAATATATGTATATGTTTTGGCAGGTTTGATAACAGCAACACAGAGAGATTAATGGAGATGATGAGTGAAGAAGAGAAGAATGAATTTGGATTTGATGTTGGGAGCATAGATTGGAAAGATTACATTACAAATGTTCATATACCTGGCTTGAAGAGGCATGTCATGAAGGGAAGAGGGATGGCTACCTAATTTCAATTCTAAACTTCTACTCATTGTAATAGGAAGCATATTGTGTGATGTTATTCCAATCAAATATCTCTGTTTGTCTTTTTTGTTATAATTTTTTATTACAATAAATATGAAAATAATGTTAGATTGTCATGCATTTATTTCAAATGATGTGTAATTGAATGGTAAAAGATAGCAACATACTATTGGGCCCTAGTAAGTTATAGGCCATGCCATCAACACATTATAAAGTACGGGGATTGAGTTGCATTTCGAACTGTATTTGCAGAGGATGTAGAGCTCAATCTCGATAAATTTCAAGAAATTTAGTAGTGTTAGCTTCCAAATAAATAAATAAATAAATAAGTTAATGAAATAGTTGAGATGTTAGTCAATTGGAAGACTCGGAAATGCTCTAGATATGAGCAATCGTTTCGTGTTTGTATAAACTCCAATACGATCACTTTCGTGTTTTGTTTATATATATATATATATATATGTCTTCTCACCGAGTCACCTTTAACAAATGTCATCTCTGCTTTCTATACATATAAAGTTGTTGATTAGGCTCAATGGTTATTGGGACAAATATATGCTAGAAAATAAAATTGGGCTCTTTTACAAGAAGAAAAATCATAATCTGAGCTCTGAATTCCAAAGGTTTTGGGGAGATTAATCATGACCGTCCAAAACATTGGGGAAACCGTCAGATTTAGCACACTGAATACGACGCGTTTTGGCACCTTACTACCCAGAAGTCATAACTAAATGTTTACGTCGTCGGACCCATTAACTTTGACGGCCTCCACAAAGTGCATAAGTTTCAAAATTTTGATTTTTCTTACTATAAATATGATTATTTTGGATTTAAAGTATTTAATTATTAATAGTTTAGATAGAGATTGGTCAACTTTTTTATCTTATCGTACATTTAATTATTGATGTTAAAATTCTCCCTTAATTTAATTTATATTTAGGGTTAATTACACAAACACACTTGTATTTAGGTTAAATTTCACAAATATTCAGCTTTGCATTTTATTGCACAAACCCTCCATTGTAAAACACTAACTAACGGTCAATGGGTGGTCTAAGGGTAAAATTATCTGTTTACACAAAAAATAATTCAACACGGAATGTTTAAAATAACCCCTAAAATTTAATAAATTACACATTCACTACAACACGTTTGTTTTCTCCCTCTTTTATTGTCGTCATTGATGCCATGACAAAACCAATTAGTGGAGGCAGTGAGCCTCCTCCATTTGGAAGTGCCACTCACCTTCTCTCGATATGGAGGCATCGCGTGTCTTTTCCTTATAGGAGGAGGCGGCGAACCTTCTAATGTATGGAGGAAGCGGAGATGCCTTTACACGGAGGAGGCATCACACATACTCCCTTCAATTGGAGGCACGGGGATTCGTGCCTCCACTTTTTCGTGTAGGAGGCCGTTGGACTTCTCCAACCATTATTGCCACCATCGCGACACCGGCTATGGCAATGGAGGAGAAAGAAGTTGAAGATTGGTTTAAGGTGGATTTGTAATTACTTAAATATTTGGGGTAAATTTTTCATTTTCCAAAGGTCATGCCGTGTTAGCCCTACATTACTAATTTACAACTAATGAGCATTTTTTACATTTCACACTAGCCGTAACATTAGTCAAACTTTTCCATTAGAGGTTTGTTTAATAAATGGAAAATTTGAATTTACATGCAATATCACCTATATTCAGGGATGTTTGTGTAGTTAACCCTTAAATTTATTTGACTTACTGTTGGAAGGTTTTAGTCATAGTCACACCAGTTTGGTCAACGTTGTGCAGGCTTCATTCTAGAAATATCATGGGATTGGGATGATTCTAATTTCTACGTGTTAAATTTTGTGTGTTTGTTTAAATATTATTTAAATTAATTGTTCCTTCACATCAACGAAATTATGAGATTAATGTCTCCCTTTCCTAATTTTTAATATTGTCAATGTCATTATTATTTTTAAATAAAAACAAAAGAAAACCTTGAAACAACTCATTCTTACTGGACAAATAAAACTTAAAATGGAGACAAGTGATCAGTGCAATTTAAATCTAAGCATTATTACGATATCTTACGATTAAATCGTTATCATAAGATAAAATGATGCTGGCCCAATAGTATGCCCTTCACTTTTACATAATTGAGATTGTAAGTTCGAGTCCTATCCTAAACCCTGAATTAATTGTAATTGTATAAAAAATATATAAAAAATTATTTGATAAAAAATTGTTTTATATACTAAATCCTATACGTGTGTCATGCGTACAATTGATAACATAGTGATCAAGGTCATCAACCAAAATGATGTATTAAGTGATTTGCCAATTCAATATCATTTACAGCATTATATTTGTGATTTTTAAAGTAATGACAACATACTTAATATATCTTGGATTGAATTTTGTGCCTTTTTTTTTTTTTTTTTTTTTAATGCTCAAATGTATGGGTGGACACGGATCGGTTCAGTTCAGTTCAGTTTTAACTAAAACCATATTGAACCGATATATTTTCAGTTTTGAAAATGTGACCGTTTTGAACCTGAAAACTGAATTGAACCGAGCCTTTTTGGTTCGATTCAATTCGGTTTTGGGCTTATTGGGCTTTGAAGGTTTTTTAAATATGTATTTTTAATTTTTTGGGCATTTAAGGTTTGAAGCTGCTTTTTGGGCATTTGGACAACTTTTTTAAGAAAACATAATCTGTAAAATATAATTTAAACAAAATACAACCAATTTTCAATCAAAATCTAAAATTTCAATTATATTCGGTCTACAATCTATATAGTCAATCAAAATATAAAATCTCCATAACTTCTATAAAATAGAAGTCCAAAAATGTATACATAATGCAATCCAAAATAAAACATCATCAACAAACAGTCTATAATAAAATTAAATTTTACAAAATAATTCATTAAGACAATTATGTTTATTCGGTTTAGTTAGGTTTTGTATGTTTAAAATCGAAACCGAACCGAATTCATTTTGATTTTCAAATTTAAAATCAGTTTGAATCGAACAGAAGTTATGAACCGAACCAAACACCTTTTTTTCAACTTGTCTCGATTCAATTCAATTCGATTTCGGTTTTTGGACCCACCCTTACTCAAATGTCACTCAATAAATAAAAATCGAACAAATAGCTAACCGAAACAAAATTGGAACTCAAATACTTGGGTGAGACTGTAGGGACGGCAAAAATCCCCGACCCGCCCAAAACCCGCGGGGCCCCAGTCCGTTTGGGGCGGGTTTGGGGCAGTAAAAACAGGTAACATGGCATGTTTGGGGCACATTTCTTGACCCAGCCGGGTTACCGGATCGGGTATGGGGCGGTCCCTTTTGACCCGACCCGCCTCGTTTGACCCGGAATATATATATATTTAAAAATATATTATTTTTAAATATAAAAGGAAAAGAAAGAAGGAAACCCTATGTTGGCCGAAAAGAAAATAATTTGAAAGAAATAAAGTGATATATATATATATATATTTCGAGTTTAAACCCAAGAAGACAATATATATATATATACACAGTAGAACCCCTATAAATTAATATTTTTGGGACCCATCCTCATGTATTAATTTAGAGGGGTTATTAATTTGAAGGGTGTTATATTGTAAAGTGTTATTTTGTCTTAAAAAAAATGACGAAGTCGGTTTTCTTATTTATGGAAGGTTTCTTTTTGAGATTTCTTGTTTAGTCGGTTTTCTTCTTTAAAGAAAGTTTTTTTTTTTCTTTCAAGATTCCTAGTTTAGGAAAAATTTATTAAGAAAATTTTCAATTCCTTTTGGAAATGTGATTACTTAGTGACTAAGGATACTCTCCTTAAAAATAGTGAGGCTTATTTTTTGGTTGTATATAACAAGAAAGATCTCATGATATGACTAAAAATTCTATTCCTAACGGCACTTTAAAATTCTCCATTTTCTATCTTCTTTGTTATAACTTATAACAAGAGGACAATTCAAAAGATGAAGGATAAAGTCAAAAATATCAAGCATGGTAGCCTTGTGCAAACTAGCATCTTAAAGTACTTTTCTAGTTCTTGATTATTATGTAATATATTTTGTAATTTTATGAAATTATTATTTTATACGACAGTTGGGACCGAAATTTTACACTGAGTTTCAAAAAGAAATTATTAATTATTACGATGGAGGGGTTTATTAATTTTTTACACTGGCCTGAGTCGGAACCGAGATTTTTTATTAATTTAGAGATAATATTAATTTACAGGGGATTAATTTACAGGGGTTCTATTGTATTTAGATATAAACTCGAGATATATATATTTTAAATATATGCTTGTTTTCAAGAAGACAAAGTAATGGTGAAGATATTGGATAGATTTTGTTATTGAAATTTTTTAAGTTTAAACTATTTTGGTGAAGATATTGAATGGATTTTATTGATATCGAAAATGTTGTATGTATTTTGTATTTTTGTTAAAGTCATTTTGGGATTTGTATTTTGTACTTTACGAATGAATTTAATGTTCATTAAACTTAGTTATCGTGCTATATTAAATTTAAATTTAAGTAAATGAATCTGGTCATTCGGATCGAGTTTAGGGCGAAAATTGAAAACCCACTCGGATCACGGGTTGGGTTTGGGGCAACCATTGAAAATCGGGTTTCGGGTTTGGGGCGGCCTTGACCCGCCCCATTGCCATCCCTAGGTGAGAGGGTTTTATTGTGGTACTAGGATTCCAAATGCAATAGATATGGTTGTCAACCAACCGAATAATTATTTTGTATCACGTGCCATCTTTTGAGCGGGATAGTTTCACGTCGAACTAAGATTGTCTTACCCAAGTTTTCCTCTACATAGACAATTTTTTTTTTTTTTCTTTTTTTAAGTCCGGTGCATTAATAACATTTAACAGTGACTGATTGCATCCCAGCCCACAAATATTGAACTTTTTTTTATGGATCACAAATCACAGGCGTGGAATTGTTGACTCAAAAGAATCACATGATTAATCTGGTATTGATTTTTCTGGATTAAAAATAAATAGTCAGTTTAGCACTTTAACATCTGATTAGAGATCCACGACTAATCTACGGGCATGTCGTTTTACGCGTTAATGGCCTCTGGGAATCTGCGATCTCTGCCACCAAAATCCAACACACCCATTAATATAATATAATAAGACTATTCGCCGAATGAAAAAGCCATTTCAAAAATCTGCAACAATTACAAATCCAAGTCCACCAGCTTCCCATTTGTTTATAGTTTTGTGTGTTGTGGAGATTCTTCTTCATTCTCATTCCTCTAGGCTCTAGGTGAATGGAGAGCAGCATACTAGAGGCGTGGCAATGGTCGACTTTGTGTGGAATCTTGTCGTGGATTTGGCTTTCTTCGTATTTAAACGTCACCCAGAAGCTTAGATCTTTGTTGCAGCCTTGGGTCAGTCGCCATGTCATCTCTGGAGCTCCTTTTATTCTCCAGATCCAGGTCAACACTACCCAGATTTTCATTTTTCAATTTTTTTTTTTTTTTTTTTTTGGTTGGATCATTTGTTTTTATCTTTTGTTTGGTTAATGTTAGATGATTCTTATAAAAAGGTGTTTGATATTATGGTATTTTATTTAATGGGTGTGTGACAGAAATACCAGCACAAGCTATTGGATGTCGTATTCTCTGGGTTGTCATGTGTTGTTTCAGTGCCTTTTTACACGGCTTTTTTACCTTTGCTCTTTTGGGTATGCTCTCTTTTTTGCTATTAATTTTGATTTCGGTTTTTTTTATCAGCATTTGAGTTTATAATCATTGCTTTTTGTTTTTGGTATATTGTAGAGTGGCCATGGCAAATTGGCTCGGCAGATGACACTTCTCATGGCTTTTTGTGATTATTTAGGCAATTGTGTAAAGGTTACTTAATTTTTACAGCTTTTTTTTTTTTTTTTTTTCTTTTGTTTGTAAGGCAAAGAATGAATCTTGAAGCTGATTCTGTTCTTCTTCTTTGGTGTTGTTTTGTTACACAGGATGCGGTATCAGCTCCTAGACCAAGTTCTCCGCCTGTTAGGAGAATAACAGCTACAAAAGATGAGCAAGAAAACGCTTTGGAATATGGATTGCCTTCTTCTCACACTCTTAATACAGTTTGCTTAACAGGGTATTCATAATTCCTCCCAGTGACCCCTTTTCGCTCAGCGATTTTGTTTTTGGTTGTGCTGTATTAAAATACATTGGACATTTTAGTAGGTTGTCTTCCTAAAGGGATTTTAGTCATCATATTATAGAGGTTTTCTGAAAATGCTTAAAAGAATTTAAAGAGGTTAGACTTGCTCTTAAGTGTTTAGAAACCTGAGAAAGCCATAATATGCCTCAAGTGTTTACCTCGCATTGTGAATGTTTCTGTGCCAAGTTTCTAATCGACTAATTCTTACATGTTAATACAAAGCTAATGTTCTTAACCCTGTAACTCGTCCAAGTAAAATGATTTTTGCCTTGCTTTAACATTATGGAGTAATTTTATATACATTAATTAACTATCTAATTGTGTCCCTTTGGCTGGAAATTTCCAGATATCTTTTACACTATGTTCTATCTTACTCCCGAAATGAAGATGCCTCCATACAATTTGCAGGAGTTGCCCTTGTTTGCTTGTTTATCGGCCTCATTTGTTTAGGTAGGTTTAACTATCTACAAGACACTGGCAGCATGAAATACCTTATTATAAATACCCCAACTAAAAGCTGGTTTCGTTCGTAGGGAGAATTTACCTCGGCATGCACAGTTTGGTTGATATCATTGGTGGACTTACTATGGGATTGGTGATCCTAACATTTTGGCTTACAGTTCATGAATATATTGACAACTTCATAGTCTCCGAACAAAATGGTATGTCCAGTTCCGTTCTTGTTTGTACATTCATATTTCTAAGTTTTCAATGACTGTCACCTGATTATGCGCTTCCCAAGTAAAGAGAAGTCCCCCACTTATATGAGCTTTTACTGTTAGATGGTTAGCAAGAGTATTCTCTTTAGAAATAGTGGGCTTATGACTTGCTAGGGGAAAGTATAGGCTGCCCCAAGAAACAAGGGCACCCTGTATGATATCAGTGGGTCACTCTTTGCCTTTGTAAAATATGGGACCTTAAAGGTGGAATTTTGTGATTTTTTAAAATAAGTAACTTCATCGTCTTAAAATAGATGTTGATGGCTGAAATTAACAAAGGATTTCTAGTGTAAAAAGTTCGATTACATTTTTACTATGAAATTCTCAAATCCATTAGTTAAACAGGGTTTGGGTCAAACAGAATGTTAAAATAGGAATAGTTTTACTTAAATTGTTATGCTCTTCTATTTTACTGATTGTGGAATCTGGTTAATTTTGAATTGTAAGTTTCTCCAAAATTGACAATGAAATTTATAACCCGGGAAGCTTTTTATGTATCTAACTTGAACACGATATTTCTCTGCTGCAGTTACACCCTTTTGGGCTGCCCTAAGCTTTTTGTTGCTTTTTGCCTATCCGACTCCCGAGCTTCCAACTCCAAGCTTTGAGTTCCACACGGCTTTCAATGGTGTTGCATTTGGAATTGTAAGCATTCATTCACCCGTTCACACTTGATATAATGCTTAGTTTTACGCGCAACTTCCCTCTTCTATCAACTTACTTGATCAGAACTGATGTAACATCAATGTTCTTAAACATGTCATAGTCATTTATGGAAAATACAAGGGCAAAAATAATTGAGGGGCTGATTCGGAGGAGTTCTGACTGATTCTAAGAAAATATGAGAAAGAATATTTCTCAAAAGCAAATAATAATAATAATATCCTTGTAAGATTTTCAACTTGGACTACTGAGCCCAACTTGCTGGCTTGAGAGAGTTGAGACAAGAAGTCTAGATATGGCTTGTGCTTGAAATACTTTCCAACCTCAGTTACGTTATTCTGGTCTTGATAAATCCTTAAAGCTATCTTAACCTTACAGCTTATGTATGTGATTTAGAAAAAATTTCCTCCAACCTTAGCACGACTGAACAAATCTAACAATCTGGAGGTAACTTTACAAAGTAGAATCTTCCCTCATCTTGCGGCAATCTCATATAAACTTGATCTCATATATATTCATTTCACTTGTTCGTGTATTATCTTTGTTATTGTTTAATTTAAATGTTGTATTACATAGTTAATAATGGGATTAAAAGATCCATGCTTACATGACCAAAGAAATTTTGTGTTAGTTTGTTGTTGATGTTTGTCCCCCTTCTCTGCTCTTCATACACTAAACTGGCAATCTTATGCAGGTGGCTGGAGTCCAACAAACATACAACCAGTTCCACCATGAAGCGGTACCACGTATCTTTACGGAACAACTCAGAGTCCCTGCTTTCATGGGAAGAATGCTTGTGGGAATACCAACAATCCTTATCGTAAAGTTCTGCAGCAAGGCATTTGCAAAGTGGATTGTTCCTGTAGTATCAAACACCTTGGGCATCCCAATAAGATCAACTGGGTACATCCCCACGCTTAATGGATCAGTTACTGGAAAGAAATCGGACAAAATTAAGCAATCGAGTTATGCCCAAAAATTATTCTTTTTCTCACAGCAGGACACATTTGATGTTGATACTGGCATTAGATTCATTCAATATGCAGGGCTTGCATGGTCAGTAGTAGATCTTGTTCCATCAATTTTCTCACACCTGAAGTTGTAATGCTTCTTGGAGATTGATTGTATAAGATTCTTAGTATATATTTCTATATATATATATATATATATATCAATTTTCAATTCTGTAAATCATATTATTTTTTGGAGATTTCCCAATGCCACTTAGGTATGACCAAAATCGATAAACACTTGGATCATTTCAGAATTAGCCAAAGTCTGAACTGAAACCTTATTTTTTTTTTTAAAAAAAAAAATTTGGGTCACATTCCTATTATTTTTGTTTGTCGAGACTTCTTCTGGTCGAATTCATTTGCAAATTAGTTAACAGTTTGTGAAGCAGATGCCAGAAAAATGAAAGTAAGTACACAAAATCATGGTGTAATGTGTATTCCCCCCCCCCCCCCCCGGAATAGATGAAATAAATGATTTTTGTTTAAGAATAAGATCTTGCTGTGTAACTTTCCACGTCCGGTTCATCCTTTTGAATCATATCACAACCCGGATCTAAAGAAATAGGATGAATTGAGACGGTATTTTGTAGATATATTAACTATTACTTTATTTTCCGATAAACTGGAATGGTCAAAAGAAACACCAAAGTGGGAGATTTGTAATGGAAGCTTATTTTTATTTGACTACAAGTACAATTTGTAACTAATAGTCGATAATGATAGTAAGATTCAACTAGATTATTGGCAGTGTCTACATATCATATGATGTAATAAAAAATGAAAAAAAATAAATAAATAAAATATATAATTCTAAGAGACCTTAAATGAAGTGCTTAAATAGGTCGAGTAAAAAAGTATAGAGGATGAAGCAAAGAAATCTCACTCGCCAATTCCACTCACCTGTAACCAGCAGATTATCAGCACCTAAACAAGAAAGTAATAAATAAATACCTAAATCCCAGATAATTTCTGCAAAACGAAACTCATACAAATACCATTTTAATCACTCGTCTATGATATCAAATTCTTTGATCCCCCACAGAATCCATTTGAATGGGAACACAGGCAGGGAAACGAGAGAACCAAGATGAAAATAGAAAAATTAAAATAAGAATATCTACATCATTAGTACAATCGATCGATCGTTCATCATCATCTAGGCAATTTTTCCTGCAAGCTTTCAAGTGTGAGACAGATCAAAAGGGCATCTAACCTCTCCCTAATATACATTCATTTGGACACAGCCACCACAAAAGCATGATTTGTAGCCTTCTTCGAAACCAGGATCCACGATCGCCTGAAACGTGACAAGGGAAGCAAGTGGAATCAGAGTATTGAGACACTTGCAGCTTCACAGGAAGTAATCAGGTGTTCTACGGGTAACATCAGGTTCTCCTCTCCTCGGAGCTGGCTCAAACTGCAACAAATAAACTATGTCAAATTTCATGAAGGTTTGACAAGCCTAGTACCTAGTCAAGTAACAAATTGAAATTCTAGTGGAGAGAGAGTGAGAGAGAGAGAGAGAGAGACCTGGATAAAAGTTTGATCCCTGTTGTCATCAACTTCCAAGATAGAAGCCATGTTCCCACAGCGATAACAATAATTAGGTGCACTAAATATAGTGACCACCTTTTGTTCCTGTAGCAATGACACAATGTAACAGTAAACACCCAAAATCATCTAATGCAGTGAAAAAACTTGAAATGAATCGGTCATAATTACATGTGCCCAGTTAAATCCATCCATGACCAGCTGATGCGCCCTAGCAATCAACTTTAGGTTGTTTGTATGATTGAATTGTTCCGATATATCCTGCAAAACAGATTGAGATAATTACCTTAGAATATCAAGGATTAAGAGAAATAGCAATTAGAACTCCAAAGGTAAAATAGACAAGACAAGGGATATTTGGAGTCCTATTTACCTGGCCAAATGTATATCCAGCACCACGAGGTGAAATACCCCAACCGCATCTATCATCCGGGTCAGACCATAACAAATCACACATAGGGCCTTCATGAGGGACCTCTTGAACACGATCAAAGTTCCTAATGTTATCAAGGGTTTCGATCGATGGGGACAATCCACCATGCAGACAGAATATTTCTGACTCTACCTGCGTAAGAGAAAATGGCACTTAAGATATAAAGTAATGGTAGGCTATCAACAGTTTAATATCTTTCAACCATCATCGTTTTCACTTCAGTTCTAGCAGACACCATTAGACTCATTACACCAATACCTTATACTTTCTCTTATAAAATAAGAATAAGTCCTTAGAAACATGAGTTTCTGAGTGTAGAAATCTGCAAACTAAATCAATTTAGAACTGGAATAGAATTGACTATTAAAAAGCCTACAAAACTTATTCTAGATTTCGTTCTTTTTGGCGTGACTTAACTTGCAGAAGACTTTTCCTATTCATAAAATCCTGGGAATGTCTGGTGGGATTCTAAAAATAGGTAATTTTTGGAATTAAAAATCCACCAGAGTGAATGAATTGAAGAATCCCATGTTGATTTGAGTGAAAAAGAGAGCGAGACATTGAACATTCTACATTAAGATTCCTAATGCTAAACATGAAAATAAGTTTTGGCAACAAAGTTACAAAAGTTTTTGGATAACAACAGAGAACGGCAACTGTGACGGCACTATGTCCCTAATTGTCTTCCCCGTCTTTTTTTATTTCATCATTTTCAATAATAATTGAACAAAAACAGAAATATCATCTTCATATATAATATATTGACTGAAACTATATATATATATATTTGAAATTGCTCATTCTAAAATTGTTTAATAGATCACAAGTTCACAACTGAAGAAACTGCTGAATCTGTCTCAAAAGCATGTATCAGTTATCCTTATGGCTATCTTTCAGATGGACAACTTAGTGAATTTATTTTTTGGTTCAAGTGACTTTTTTAAGCATAAACTATTTGATCCACAAAATTCCTACACTCAACTAGCGCTCTATAGTTACTAAAAGGTTTCTTTAATTTTAATTTGATTTGATCTACACGTTGGGATGTATCTTATCAAAAATATCAAGATGTTAATCTAAAAGCTAACCTAATCTTGGGCTTTGAGACCTTTACATTTTAAATCCTAAAATTTGTCAATTCCAGTGATCTGAAAATAGTGATACAAATACAATGTAATGGAAATGGGATCCCACAATACAGCTTATTATACACAAAAACTTCTATAAAGTGAGCATAACAATGATACTGGGTGAACTTCAGAATTATATAAGTAACAATGTAGCATCCTATGAGAATTAGCTAAAAGCCTAAAACAGATATACATACATATGGACTGTATTAATAACCTGTCCCTCATTCTTTTTATGCTTTCATTTTTCCAACTCTCAGTAAAAAAAATGCTAGCACCAAGTTCTTTACTTACCAAGGCAGTTAATGGAAAATAGTCAAAAAGGTCTGTGAAAATTTTCCAAATGTTAGCATTGCCATACCTGTAAATAAATCATCAGAAGATATTATCACAACTGCAATATTGAAAGGACCAATGATATAGTTACATGCAACTGCATATTCTAAATCACTGTTGAAGAGCATGCCAATGGTAACTTGATTGAACATGATGGGGCCTGTATCCCAGCATCATTCTACCGGGAGAAACGTAATACCAATATAAAGTCTTTATTAACTTGACCTTGAGTGATGAATTATTAACAGAATTCCAGAAAAGAAGCAGGTGATAATGTAAAGTTAACATATAACTTACTCTTACTGGAACCATGCAGAATTGTTAACCCAAGTAAATTTGATTTGTACTCATGGAAAAGAGTAGTGTATAAACAGACAGCAATTAAAAGTAGCATATACAAACAAATAGAAAAAAAAGAGGATTGAGTGTAAGCGTGTAACCTAACAGAAGTTTACAACCTCCCAATGATAATAATTTGTAAATTTGAGAGAAGGAATTCAAAAAGATCATTTGAGTCATAGAGAACCTCATTATGTTGACTAAAATCAAATTATATGTTATTTCCATTTGAACCTCCTAAATTAACATGCATAGAGAACTTACTTCCGCAGACATTCATCGTAGAATCCATAAACCTGAGTAATCTGTTACAGATTAAAAGAAGCAATATTCAGCTCAATATCCACTGCAACAGCCTTCAGTCCAAAAGTTCATTCAATACTTTACAAAGAAAACAGATATTTACGTAAGACTCAATCATCAGTATGCAGAATTTAAACTATATTGGAAAATATGAAACCACTCAAACTAAAGATAGTACGGCTTTACTTGAGGAATATTAGATTACACTCTACATTTACTGAACCATAAGTGTGCTAAATTAACAAGAAAATGAACATCATCATGGAAATCATGATAGAATCTTAGTCTTGTTGAAACTAACAAAAAAAACAAAGGGCAATTGTACAAAAGAAATGCAAGGAAAAAAAAAATCGGTTTTAAGAATATATACCTGCCGACTTTCATGGTTCCCTCTAAGAATCGTGATTCGTTGGGGATAACGCACTTTCAAGGCCACTAATAGCTGGATGAACACACAATTCAGTATACACTAAAACATCTAAAAACCCTAAGAAAAAGTACCAATATTGCTAAGAAGTAAGGAAATCAAGAGTCTTTTGCCATTAACGATAAAGAAATAAAATCTGCGGAAATAAACAAAATGTATTGGTATTGATAACAGCATAGACAGGAAAATCCAATTTTCAATTTTGTTGACCAATAAATATGAAAGCAATGCCACTAAAAGATCATGGTTGTGTTTTAATTTCTTTTTGTCAGGTCACACCAATATTTTTCATGACGGACAAAAGAAAAACCATATTTTCAATTCAACATACCGTAACAGTTTCTACAGAATAATACCCACGGTCCACATAATCTCCCATAAACAAGTAATTGGTGTCTGGACACTGCAAATTTAAGAAAAGTAATTTCAGATTTTAACACAGCAGGAAGAACAGTCAGAAAAGAAAAAGAAAATTAACATAGTATTAAATTATAATTCTGAATCATTTACCTCGTGTACATATATACAGTGATAAGAAATGAGAGAAGAAGAGCATTATTTCATGATGGATGTATCAAAAGTTAGTTTGCACAGAACAATTTAAATCAAAATGCCACTAACTGGGCCATAAAAGAAATTTTCTACCAAAGTAAAGACGATACATCAATAATAACAAAAACCAGAAAGCCTAAATTGAAAATTCTGTGCACCAAAGTGAAAAGAAAATTTATAAAAAAAAATAAATAAAAAATAAATAAATAAAAATAAAAATTATATTTCTTTTGACGAGCATAGACTAACAACAGACCACCACACTGCTAACATAATTAAACTGATTCCAGACAAAAGGCAAGTTACCCAACTATGATACCTCTGGATCACTTCAATCTGCAAAGCATTTCTTTGGCAGGCTCAAATAATTATTTTAGATATTCCCTCAACTGAAAGAGAAAGTTGATAACAAAATGGTCATAGTCAGAACAGATACCTTTCCACCAATTTGAAAAAGTTCTGCCAGATCATGAAACTGTCCATGTATATCACCACAAATTGTCACAGGGCTTTTCACAGGCTGTGACACAAAAACAAGTTGACCAAACATCAAAGATTTTCCAATTTAAGATGAGGAATATGACATTTACAGATTAGAATGTAAGAAAACACAACATAAAGGAGGCCCAAAAATCATACTGAAAGCGGAATTCAAGAACCATGAAATTAACTTTCTAACTATAGGCAACAGACAGCAAAGTAACTAGTTCCAAAAGAAAATATTATCTTCCATGAGGTTAGAAGTATACTGGAGCAAGTAAGGCTACATATTTAGTGACAAAAAGGGTTGATCAAGAAGAGGCAATATCTTGAAAAGGCAGGAAAAGGGTTGAACCTGGACATTGCTTTCATCCATCAATATCTCTTTAGCCTTCTCACACAATGCTTTAACCTACAGCAAACAAAACCAAACAGATATGATCAGAAATCTGCTTCCTTTGCATTGAATAAGCAGACTGACAACAACTGCAATTCGATGAAATGGAATGAATATGCAGGCTTCAAAAGTTAAATAAAAATCAACACTAAAACAATGGAAACACATAAACTCTCTACAATACATAAGCCTTTTGCTTTTATCATCGTGTCCCATCTGCATCCTATATATTTTTGTATAAAATTCAATTCTTATCGATGATAAGTGATATGTCCTCTTCAAATGGATAGTAAAGTACAATGTACAATATGTATATAAAAACGAAAACTAATCAACCTGTAAATTGGTCTGCATATTCACGAGCATGGTATATTAGGACTGTAGCCATTATGACAACTAAATCTTCAAAATTGTCAAAATTGCACATATCGAAATAGTACTGTAATTCTACAAAATACCATAGAAACCCACTGATGGGATGTGATCAGTAACAGGTATTTGTGAACTAAGATTAAAAAATAGTATACAAAACTAAAAGACTTGGAAAACACAAAAAGCTACGAATATTACAACCATACACAAAGGATCAGGCTTCAGTTGCAGAGCCAAAAACACAAGATCTGGACTATCCATAACACCATGAATATGCAAAATAAAGAAGAAAAGCTGAATCGAAATCCAATACGAAACGACGACTAAAATTTAATCACGATCCTCTTAAAAAAAAAAAAAAAACCTAACTGATCAGATCAGATCAATTTACCTGTTGTTCGGAGAGAGGCTTGCACTGCATAAGCTGCGAGATCTGTTCGTCGAGGTCATTGGTGGTGTCTGTGGATATCGAATTGGCGCCCATCTTGATCGTTATCTGATCCAACACCAAAACTAGGATAACGGTATCCGGATTAGGGATATCCCTAACCCTAAAAAGAATAAAGATTCAGATTTCTCAAGTTTCAGAGTGTTTGTTTCTTCACTCTTTACTTGCGAACCGGACCAAATGAGAGAGACCACCACAGCTACTACACGCGTCCTCCTTCTCTTGTTGTTCTCTTCTTACTCAATTACTATAATACCCCCAAACATTTTTAATGATTGGTCCCGTTCATTTTTCTTAATTTCAAGTTCTGTCACTTTTTATATTTTTGTAAGTTAGTCCTCGTACTTTTCACGATTATCAAATAGGTCTCTCTCGCTTTTAAAAAAATTAATAAAAAGCATTAAAATAATTGAAAACATTAAATAAAAAATGCTTATTTGGGATGACTTTTTTTTTTTTTTTTTACTTACTTTTGACATTGAAATAAAATAAGTAAAAGCCTGAGAATTGCAGTTAGGGATGGGTATTGGGGAAATGATAATGGATATTAGTCCCTCTCGTCTCCATTTCCCAACCCCTTCCCAGTTCCCACATCCCCCCTATATATCCCCATTTGTGGAAAATGAGGATGAGGGAGTTTGGAGGGAGATATCCCCATCCTTATCCTCATTTCCTTGTTTTTCTCATTTCTCTCATCTCTCAATTTGAATTTTTTTTTTCCCTGATTCCTTTATTTCTCCGTTTGAGACGCTTCAAGACTATATTTACAAATATAAATGTAGAACTGAAACAATATATGGTTTTAAATTAATTTCACACACCATCATGGACATTTAATTGCACTTGACTTATTCATGGATGCACCAGCAATCAACCTCTTTGTAATTCTGGAATAACTGCAGAGAAAGATAACATTGTGTTATTTTGTAACTGAATATTAATGTTGCTAGACATTGCATGAAACTATTGAACTTTATAAGGAATCCGTTTCATCTTACACTACTTAAACTACTGAATCTCAGCAATTGGATATTTCAAGGAGCTTTCAGAATAATTAAAAGATTCTAAGAATTGTTAGATAGTTGTATCGGGTTTTCAATAGCATAGGAAACTTAAACTTGGAAATCAAAATAAAGGAGATATACTTACATTTTTTGTTCTTTCCAATATACATATTGTAATAGGTCCAATAAGCTTGTTACTTGTCAAATACCTACAAAAATTATAAAATGTTATTTTAGCTTCCACAAACATATAGTTAGGGCAGATTTGATGAATATTTAAGGAATTTCACCAGTCAAGTTGTTCAAAACTGAGATATCTGCATGGATCTAACCTAGCATGCATGAAATTCAATCATAATGAAATAACATCACTCGAACGTAATAAGCAAATTAATAAAATCAATTTTGTGTGTTTGTCTTTTCATTAGCAATGCATGGTATAAGCAAAACATTTTTCTCTTTTCAAATTCTATTAGTTGATATCAATTATATGTCTACGTTGTTTGATCTTCAAGGTGGCTAAGCTGTACTGTTTGTTTACTGCCTCAAACTTTTCAATTATGTTCAGCATCTTAACAAACAAGAAAGATAATGAAGTTTTTCTTATGTAAATGAACTAATTCTTTTACAAGGTCATTAAGTTGATTTTATCACATTTAAAGAAAGTTTAATAGAACTGAAAAATGCTTAAGCAAATATAGGTCATTCATTTGGATAATTTCCAAATATGTTCAATTCGTTTACAAAGAATTAATAAGTCTTCACATTTTACAATATGTAATAGAATATATAATTCAATAAAACATTATTGTGGTACTGCATTGTTGTTCTTATTGCATAAAAAAGTTCATCAAATTCCATATCATTTTTAGTGACTTGTTCAACAAATTCTTCATGCATCTCTTCCTCAAAATCAATGTTCATTATGTAGTTAAATATTTCAAAAAATGTCTAAATACATGAGTTCAAAATTTAAAGCAACAATAATGAAATCAATTTAGGTGCAATCAATAATGAATGAAAACATTGTATATATATAGAGTCTAACCAAAATCAAAAATAAAAAACCCCATCAAAAAAAAAATTACAATTTTACAAAATAACACACAATTATCACCACTCCATTCAACATTCAACATTTCAACATCGCATTCATTCTCAATTAACATGTTCAAAACAATACATTTGTGTATTTTTTTTCATTGGATAAAAAATATATCACATAAGATTTTTGTTTTGTTTTTTTTATATATATAATTAATGAACTAAAGTATATGTTTCTTTGTAATATGATGGAATCACTGTAATGTATGTATAACATGTCACTTTGTTATAGATTGTTGTAATAAATAGATGTATGTGCAATATTGCTTCCATATTTCAATCATTAATGTTGTTACTTGTTTAGTGGGTTAGTTCAGTTATTGTTAGTGGATTAGTTATTTAGTTCAGTTGTTAGTGGATTAGTGGTGTAAGATGTGATTTTCATTTGGCTTGTAAATGACATTAGAACCTTTTGAATAAATTAGTCAGAGAAATATATTTTCCAAATTTCCTCTCTTAATTTTCTTCTTCTTCTAAGACTTTGTTTATCAGGTAATTGGCAATTTTTTCACAATCAAATACACCTTTGTTCTATTTATTTTCTCAATTTTCTTCTCTAAATTAATAGGTACATAACATTTGGTATCAGAGCCAGGATCAGTTCTTATGGATATCCGTGACAAGAGCAATATCGTATTTCGCAACGAGGTTAGTGAAATACTGGCCCTTCACGAATCAAGTCTTGAACACTTAAACACCAACTTGAATCAGGTCAATACCACCCTACAAACTGTCAAGAGTATCTCCAATAGATCTGAAAACAACATATCTTTGACTATTAATAGGGAGGCTAGATCGGAATTTCCTCAAACAGCCTCCTTATCTCACTTCTCAAATTATTTTCCGAACAAAGCCTTTCCAAATCTAAGGAGCCCCTCAATTAAAATGAGTGGTCAAAATGAGTACACATCCTTCATATTCAATGGTCCAAATTCAAGCAACAATTCATTCTTTTTTGTTTAACCCAAATTCTTTTTTATTTAAACCCAAATTCAACTTTCCAAATTTACTTTTTTTTATCCAATACTCAACATGATATGAACTTCACCATGAGCAGTGAGACCTGGAACCAATATATGGTAACGAATGATCGTTTTCTAATTCAAGTTTGAACGCCAAAAGGTAGAACCTTGATAAGTTCATAGTTCAATGAAGAACCAAGAGAAAAACGTTCTCTCAAGTAATATTATTCCATTTACCAAAAGTCTTCTGAAAAATACATCAATGAGTCTCTTAAATACTAAAAATATCTAAAACCCTAGAAAAGAAAGACAAAGGAAATAAACAACTCAGGAAAGTAAAAAGAATATAACTAGCAACTAGTTGACTTTGTTTGGGAAACAAATCAACTATTTATTTGAGAAATAAATAAAATAGGAAATATGCTAAAAATGAGACTTCTCCAACCTTATGCAAATATGCTGAAATTAGGACTCCTCCAACCATACGGAATTAAGCTGAAATTCAAACTCCTCAGCTCAAGTCTTCATGCAATAAGATAGATGACCGATTTTGGGCATATTGTGATCTGTTTCAGAGATTGGAGTATTCATAACATCCGTAGGGCTCGTCTTGGGATTTCTAGAAACATATTATAGTAGATGATCTGACCCTATATGCTCTCTGTAGAGACCCACGAACTTCAGCTCGGTGTCCAGCTCTCGTTCAGCTCAAGTCTTCGCACAGTAAGATAGATGGATAAATTTGGGCCTATTGTGATCTATTTTGGAGGTCAAAGTCTTCATAACATATGTAGGGATGGTCTTAGGCTTTCCATAAACATATTATAATAGACGATCCGACTTCATATGTCCTCTGTAGAGGTCCATGAAGTTCAGCCCTGATTTGATCTTCATGTGGGCCGAACTTCCTCATGTGGGCCGAACTTGGACTTTAGCAACTCTGAATCAGCCTCCATTAAATACTTCTTTGATCCTCTTTGCCCTTGTAATTGGCCCTACTAGAACATGCAGTGGATCCTTTGATGATGCTTCTTGATTCTCACCACTCCCCCTCTCTTCAAAAGGATTTGTCCTCGAATCTTCACCGTAATGTTGTTGATAGCCTACGACACTTCATCAAAGTCCTACAAAAGAGAAACAAGAACACTAGGCCAAGAAGTTGGCTGATTTGTAAACAAGACCTTTTTTATCTCACTTTTTTTTTTTTTGCATAGAAGTTCACTTGTTTTTTTTTTTTTCTCATCAGCCGAGATTTCTTTTTTTGCTGTTTCAATCTCTCTTTCTTTTGTCTCTCTTTCTTTTGAACTCTCACTCTCCCTTTTTACATTTTTTTTTTTAAATTTGAATCTCACTTGATCTTTATACACATGTATTGTTAAGGGTACAAGAGTGATTTATTTTTTATTGAGTACAAATGAGTATCTATTTGTATAACCATCATGAGTTACACATCTATCAAACTGTCATGGTCGCCCCAAAAGGATATGGCTCACATGCATTGGTACCACATCACACAAGACTTCATCTTTGTACTTCCCAGTGGAAAAAGACACCAACACCTGTTTAGTCACCTTAATTTCTTCACCATCATTCAATCATTGTAGCTTATAAGGTTTTGGGTGCTTTAAAGTGGTTAAATTCAATTTTTCCACCAAACTAATGCTAGCCAAATTAGTACAACTTCCCATATCAATTCTCATGCTACATATCTCATCATTAACATGGCATTGAGTGTGAAAGACATTGTCACGTTATACCTCATCATCTTCCTTTGCTTAAGCATTAAGAGCCCTTCTTGCTACCAAAAGCTCTCCATCTTTGTGATCTTTGGAAGGTTCCGCCTTGGCCTTGAAACTAGGCTGGTCATCCCTCTCGTTCTAATTCGGTTCCCATTATGAAGAAGAACACGAATGTTGCCCAACTCGTGTGGAACCCTTACTCTTCAATTGTTTATCCAACCTCATCAAACTTGTATGAACCTCCCCAAACTTAACCTCCATCTGCTCAAACTTTTGTACCATGTCCTTGTACACAAATTTGAGATCTATCGTTTCTGGTACATCATCAAACATTTTTTTACCCTACCTGATTAAACAAAATAAGCAAAGATTTTGGGAGGTTTTTTTTTTTGAGATGGAGTCTAATCGAACTTTTTTTTTTTTTTAGACGAAATCTGATCAATTTTTTTTTTTTTTGTTAAACGGAATCTGATCCAATGAAAAAAAAAGGATATATCAAACCTGATTTAGAAGCCTAAGCTCTGATACCAATTGATATGAACCTTACCGAGAGCAGTGAAACCCGGAACTAATATATGGTAACGAATGATCGTTTTCTAATTCAAGTTTATAAACAAAGAAAATAAAAAGGACCATAATCCGTTGTCTATATAAAGATAAGAACCAACGGTATCAAGAAGATTGTAGATGCCACATTCAAGAACAAGAAAGAAGGTGAGTAATAAGTCAAGGTTTGAACGCCACAAGGTAGAACCTTGATAAGTTCATAGTTCAATGAAGAACCTTGATAAGTTCATAGTTCAATGAAGAACCAAGAGAAAAACGTTCTCTCAAGTAATATTATTTCATTCCCCAAAAGTCTTCTGAAAAATACATCAATGAGTCATTTAAATACTAAAAATATATAAAACCCTAGAAAAGAAAGATAAAGGAAATAAACTACTCAGCAATTAATTGCCTTACAATTACAATTAAGAAAGTAAAAAGAATATAACTAGCAACTAGTTGACTTTGTTTGGGAAATAAATCAGCTATTTATTTGAGAAATAAATAAAATAGGAAATATGCTAAAACTGAGACTTCTCCAACCATATGCAAATATGCTGAAATTAGGACTCCTCCAACCATACGGAATTAAGCTGAAATTCAGACTCCTCGACTCAAGTCTTCACGCAATAAGATAGATGGCCGAATTTGGGTCTATTATGATCTGTTTTGGAGGTCGGAGTCTTCATAACATCTGTATGGCTCGTCTTAGGCTTTCCGGAAACATATTATAGTAGACGATTTGATCCCATATGCTCTCTATAGAAGCCCACGAAGTTCAGCCAGCGTCCAGCTCTCGTCCAACTCAAGTCTTCGTGCAACAAGATAGATGGTCAAATTTGGGCTATTGTGATTTGTTTTGGAGGTCAGAGTTTTCATAACATCTGTAGGGATTGTCTTGGGCTTTCTAAAAATATATGATAATAAACAATCTGACTCCATATGTCTTGTGATCCACGAAGTTCAGCCCGGATTTGGTCTTTATGTGGGCCAAACTTGGACTTCAGCAACTCTGAATCAGCCCCCATTAAATGCTTCTTTAATCATTTTAGCCTTTGTAATTGGCTCCACTGGAACATGCAATGGATCCTTTGGTGATACTTCTTGATTCTCATTACAACAGCTCCTAGTGGTGGCAATGTGGCCCAGCACGGCCCATTTGTGCGGGGCCAAAAGAGTTCGGTCTGGCACGACACAATAAGTTGCCGTGCCGAAGGGCCGGGCTAGGCCAACACGCAGGCCAACATTTTTTTTTTAATTTAAATGTTTTATTTCAATTGTAGTACATTATAATATTATTTAAACAATTTAAATTATGTAATTTTAATTGTAATTTGTCCATCTTATTTATTATTTTAGTCTAATAAAAAAATTGTAGAAACTAGAAATATTTATTATTTTATTTAAAAAAATAATTCAAAGAATAAATAAAGCTAAAAGATTAAAGAAAATAAAAATAGATGAAATTATGAAAATATGAAATGAAGAATTATTTATTTATTTTGGAGTCTTAGTATTACATATTTAAATGATTGCCTTATTAAAAACCTTACTAAGAAAAACCCAGTGGGATAAAAACTTGGAATGGAAAAAAGAGTGCAATCGTATTACAAGTTAATGTACAAGTATAACCTAGAAGTCCTAGATCTGGTTACTGCCTGAACTCTCTTCGATATATAAATTACTGAAATTTTGAATAAATTGTTTGTCTACCGTTTCATTTTGCATCCTCTTTTGAGCATGCTCCCAATTCCGAATGCATGCTAATACCTCCACCATCTCTGAAGTCGAAGAACTTTTTTTTTCAACAATTCTTCCAGTCGTGCTGAATACCTGTTCTGAGGAAATAGTGGAGACAGAGATAACCAGTACGTCTCATGCTAGGTGTGACATGACCGAATATCTATAGATGTAGGTCTTCCACCATAACAACATATCAAATCCCTTCTCTCTTTCAAATCCATCAAATTGAGCTTCAAGGAAGCTTTTCAGTTCGGCACCGAAAGTTGCAACAACTCGTGAAGAATAAGAACTTGATGAGCCTACTTTTTTTCGGCGGTTTAGAATGTTCTAACTTGTCTGATTCGGGAGTGTGTCTGGTTCTGTTGATGGTTGTGTGTCAACGCTGCCATACCTACACTCATAAATACTAAAACTTCGAACAACTTGGTTCGAATGTCAGTAACCTATGTAGAATAATCTATGCTCAAATTATTAACAAGATACTCTAGCAATATTTCTAAACCAGATAATTTAATCATATGATATACTATAACACCTAAAGCATAAAGGAAAGAAATCGTAGACCAGTATTTTTTAAACTTGGTTTCCATGGCAACAACTGCAATGCCTAAGATATTATCTCCCCTATAATTATTTAACAATTCTGACATTTCCACAATATAATGGATTGCATAGGAAGATATGGGGTAATAGACCCCGGAAAGAGTTACAGTGAAATCGTAAAAAATCTTTAAAAATTCAACAAAAATCTTTGCCACATGCCAATCTTCTAGGGTCAGTGTTGGACGACCAATTTCGGACATTTTTATGTTATAAAAACCTAAAATAGGTGTATCATAATCCAAACAATTTTGTAGCATTAAGTAAGTAGAGTTCCACTTTACCGGCATATCTGTTAGGAATCTTTGGAGTCGTAGACCGTAAGTTTTACAGTATCTACCGAATTCATTCAATTTTGGATTAGAACTACCAAGCCAAGCAAGGGCATCTCTGATGCGATTTATACGATCGCTTACTACCTTCATACCAGAATGTATAACTAAATTGATGATATGACATGTACACCATTGATGGAAGAAATAACCCCTATGTTGCGGGATATTTTTTTTCAAAAAACAATGCAATATAGCTAGTATTTGCAGTTGCATTATCTAATATGATAAAAATGATGCGATGAGTTGTTTCAAAAGTTTCTAAAACAGACTTAATTACATTAAAAATATTTCTTACGGTATGTGCAAAATCCATAGGATGAAAACCAAGATTTTTTTTTTTTAACCTCCAATCATAGTCTAAATAGTGTCCTATGACAGTTAAATAGTCATGTCTAGAATATGCGTTTCAAATATCAGAAGTTAATGCAATAGAGACAGTTAGATGCTATAATTCAGCCTTCAACTCATCTTATTGGGTTTGAAAGCATGTTAACAAATTGTTCCTAATAGTGTTTCTAGAAACAAATTTAAATTAGGGGTTGTATGCACTTTGAATAAATTTTTCATAAAAAACATTATTACCGAAATTATCGTTGATCAGTACATGTAATGTAACGTGCCATGCACTCTCTAGCATGCACGGTGTCGTAACGCCATGCTGTAACGAACTTGTCTAGGTGCCGTTGTAGTTGTGTCTACCTGTTCGTGTGTAAGTATGCATTTCTCCATATTCCTTCACAAATGACCGATCCCCCTAGAAGTGACATAGTTCTTAAGACAAAACTTACATTGAGCTCTGTCCATGACTTGACCATTTATGGTCTTCTGTACCACGTCAAAACACTGCCATACGTTTGATGTGTGCTTTTTAGGCTTGGGAGGACATGATGTTGGTGTTGTGCCGGAACAAGAAGGTTCCACTGTCGTTTCTGTCGGCCAGGATAGGTCAAAATAATCATCCTCCATATTAAGACCGTCCAGAAATTGAGGATGATTATGATCCATTTCCTATAATACAAATATTAACTCATTAGTCATTAAAAACTAAGCATAAAAATATTAAAATTAATTACTAAGCATTTAATCATAAATATACTGATTATTACTAAGCATAAAAATATTAAAATTAATTACTAAACATTTAATCATAAATATACTAATTATTACTAAGCATAAAAATATTAAAATTAATTACTAAGCATTAATCATAAATATACTAATTACTAAGCATAAAAATATTAAAATTAATTACTAAACATTTAATCATAAATATACTAATTACTAAGCATAAAAATATTTAAATTCATTACTAAGCATTTAATCATAAATATACTAAGCATAAAAATATTTAAATTCATTACTAAGCATTTAATCATAAATATACTAAGCATAAAAATATTAAAATTAATTACTAAACATAAAATCATCAATTTACTAACTAAACAAAATATACTAAGCATAAATTAAAATATACAAATATTAAAATTAATTACTAGACATAAATTCATAAAATGATAAATTTACTAAAATATAAGATTCTAAGATTAAATATTAAAATTTATAACAAAGCATAAAAATATTAACTCATAAATATTAAATATACATAAAACATAAGAATAAATATCAAAATTAATTACTAAGCATATATTAAGTATAGATATAAAAATTAAAAACTAAAACATAAAATTAATTAATAACATTTAAAGGAAAAAGATACCTTTGAGTTTTGGTGGAGAGATTAGAGAATAATATTAGCAATATAGTATTAGAAGTTTAGAATAGTAGATTAGTAGTGTAGAGAATAGAGAGAGAGAAAGTGAGAGTAGAGAGAGAGAGAGTAAGAATGGAATTATTAAAATATAATTTGGTGTAGAGAATATAGATTAGAGAGAGTAAAGGAGAATTGGAGAGTGGAGAGAATGAGAGATTGAGAGAAAGTGTATGGAAATTGGAATGGGTAAAAAAATTTGAAATGTGAGTAAGAATATAAAATAGAAGAGATGAGGGGGCAAATTGTAGTTTTTGGCCACATTTAAAAATTTGACCGTTTGCTGATGTCAGCAACGGACAAATTTTTTTAAAAAATAAATAATAAATGTTAAGTTAACGGTAAGAAAAAAAATTGAACTGTCAGCCTAGCGGGCCGGGTTGGGCTGGCCCGGCAAGCCACATTTCCAGACCTGCCCTATGTTAGGCATGGGGTCGTGCCTAGCCTAGCTTGTGAAATAGGTGAGCCGTGTCGGGAACGGCCCGCCAAGGATGGCGAGCTGGCCATGCCGAGCCCACCAGGCCCGACACATTTTAACACCACTAACAACTCCTTCTCTTCTCAGTTGAACCCAATTTTTATTTTTTTTTAAACCCAAATTCAAGTAACATCTCTTTCCCAACAGCTCTTTCTATATTGACTTTTTTAGTGAATATAAAGTGGCTCTTTTTCTTAGAACTCAAATAACTCAGTTTTGTTTTTTAAACCCAATTTCATTATTATTTTTTGTGTATAAATACTATTGAACTATGTCAATTTTTATTACACTTTCAACTATTAATTTTTCATCTATCCAATTCTCCTTTGCCAATTTATCAAGGTATTATTATATTTTATAGCCTATTTTATTTTTAAGTTAGTTTTATTGTGTACTTATAATAATTATGTTTTGGTAAATTATTAATTATTTTATACCATTGTAATTTTATTCATGTATTTTTAGCTTACATTTACTTGAAATAATAATATCGTGAGTACTAATTTGAATTGTTTTTTATATGTACATAAATGGATTCTCAAGGTGATTCGTATTTCACTAATCTTTTGAACGAAGGTTCGGCTTATGACTTGCCGAATGAATATTTCAATCAACCCGAAGCTACTCAAAATATTGAAAAGGAACCCAATCAAAGAAGATGCACCAAAAATTTTACGACTGAAAAAGATATCTTACTTAATCCACATATCTCAACATTAGCACCGATGCGATACAAGGAAACAAACAAAAAGTGTCACATATTGGGAAAGAGTGCACCGCTACTTCCATAAGCACAAGAAATTTGAATCAACACATAATTAATTCAACTTGCGGTAAATAAGTTTTGTGGTAATTATTCTCAAATTGAAGCAAGGTCGCAAAGTGGTGTCAATGACCAAGATAAGGTAATCTCATTTAAGTTATAGTAAATGTTGAATTATTTTTATTTTAATTATAGTAAATCATTTAAATTGTTTTAATGTTTTTTTTTTAACTAGATTTGTCATGCAATGGAACTATATAAGAGTATTCAAGGTTCAACATTTCAATTTATACATTGTTGGAATGAATTGAGGTTCACACCAAAATGGCTTATCGACAATTCTCACGAAAAAAAAAAAAACAAACTAAAGCTTCAAAAAATGCTAGTCTCGCAACTTCTTCTCCTTCAACTCAAGAATCAATCAATTCATGTGACAATGAAGTAAGTGATACTTTTGTTGGCTTAGAAAGACCAATTGGAAGAAAGGCCTCAAAGGAATGTGTAAGAAATGAAAAAAGGTAAACATATTGCTGATATGAGTGTGGCTTCGACATTGAAGTTTGAGTAGTATGTGGAAGATATAAAAGTTAGGGATAAGAAGAGGCAAGAAGAAAATGATAGACTATGCTCAAGAACAACATCGATTGACCATTAAAGAAGAAAAGAATATAATTAAAAATGAAAAACTTCAATTGGAAATAAGTAAAGAAGAAGAAAGAATAATAACAATTGATACTAATAGCGTGCCTCAAATAAAGAAAGCATATTATGAGCATTTACGAATGAAGATCATTCAAAAAGGATTAGTAGTAACTTTGGAGAGTAATCATTGGTATGTAGTATATTTTTTTATGCATTATTAATTAAGCTTTGTTGTGTTATCTAGTTAGAGCATCTACAATAGGGCTTAAAAGAGACCCATTTTAGAATAGCCACTTTTAAGTGGATCTAGTGGGAAGGCACAATGAGACCCAAAAATCAAGCCCCGTTTATGGAACCCTCTAGACTAGACCCGAATCGAGTTTCAAATGTGGGTCTCTATTTGGGTCTTGCCCAATGATTAGAGTTTGGTTCTCAATAACTCCCAATCATTGGGCTTATATATATATACGGTCTTTCTACTGTCAGTTCGTCCTGATATATTTAGAATATGGACCATAGATTATGAAAAAATTTTGACAAGTGCATACACTTTGAGTCAATGTATATAAATCTAATGGTCAACATTCTTCGTTCTGATATATTTTATTTCAGATTGAATTGACAATAGAAAAACTGTATATATATATATAAATTATTTAAATTTAAATATATAATTATTAATTTCAATAATTATATATATAACGAAAAAAATATAACTAAATTTAATTTTAATTTAATTTTAATTTAAAAATTTTATTTTAATGAAATTAAAATAATTTGAATGAAAACATTAATTTTTTTAAATTAATTTTACTAGACATGAATTATAAATACTAGACTTGTCACATTATAAAATAACATTTTATTTTAAAAAATAAAAATAAGCATGTTACATTAATAGCTGTATTATGGCTCATTACCATTATTTTTCTAAATATGCTCCATTAAATCTAATCGTAATGTATTATTTATCTCTCTATTGTGTATCCTACCAAGACGAGATGCAACATGAGCCCCTAACAATGCAGGGTCATGTGCATATACGGGAAGTTTGATGTTTTCTTCTTGTAATGGTACCCATGGTTCAAGGTTTGTGTGTCGTTCGTCCTCAATTATCATGTTATGAAATATAATGAACGTCTTCATGATCCTACAGAGATCATTTTTCTTCCAATATCTAATAAGACTATGAGTGGTTGCCCATCTACTTTGCAATACACCAAATGCACGTTCCACGTTCTTACAAGTAGCCTCATGTTTCATTGCAAACAATCTTTCTTTACCACTAGTAGGGTTTGAGAATGATTGGATTAATGTTGCACACATAGAGTAAATTCCATCTAGAGATGGTAGTATTCCCCATGGGGCCTTGCACCAAACGGGACGGGGACGGGGACGGGGCGGGGATGAGAGATAATATTTGGGGATGGGGATAGGGATGGGGACAAAGTCTTATCCCCGAAGGTGAAGCGTGGCGGGGACGGGGGAAGCACTCCCCGCCCCGATATATATATATTATATACATATATATGTAGGATAATATATAATATATAAGATTATGATTTTTAAAATCATTTAATATTAATTTTTAAAACATAAATAGTTTTTTTTTCTTAATTAAAAAAAGGACTATTCATCCCCTCACTCCTAATTGGCCTACTCTCTCCCCAAGATGGCTATTACTATTCCCCAAGCCATCCTACCCTATTACTATATTAGTATTACTTTTCCTCTAGTTTTACTTATAAATATTGTATGCTTCATTGATTAAGTTTTGTGCTTGATTAATAATGTAGACCGGTTTATTGGAGTTCATTGACGGAACACAAATCTTCCAATTCAATTGATACTACAAGGAACCAATGCACTTGCACAATTTCAACAAAATTCAACAGACAAAATCCCTTGGTGGACTGCGAATTTCACAAAAGTCTACTTGGTTTTTGGAGTCCAAAGTTAAAACCTAATTTTTTTCTAGGTTTAACTCATCATCACTTTTTTTTTTTAAGGGAAAAGAGAGAAGATGAGCACTGTGTATTGTCTCATTGTGTGTGTAGACTAGCTAGTAAGGTGAAGCCAATCTGTCATTTTGGATAGGGAATGAGGCGAGTATGGGGAAGGCTCCTCCAACGGGGAATCCCCAACCCCAGCCCCGCTTCTTTTAATGCGGAGAGGGGGACGAGGATGGGGATGGAAAAGCATTCCCCGACCCCGACCCGCCCCGCCCCGCCCCGCCCCATTGCCATCCCTAATTCCTTCAATTAGAAAATATCCCATTGTATAATGGTGTCTATTTATCTCGTAATTGATTGGTGCGTCTCTACTGTGGATGATATTATCAAATAATGGTGAATGCTCAAGGACATTCAAATCATTATGTGAACCGGCCATACCAAATAAAGTTTGCCAAATCCAAAAGTCTTTCGATGCAACCGCCTCTAATATTAGCGTGGGCTTATTATGATGACCTTTGTGTGCCATGCCAAGTAGAGGGACAATTCTTCCATTCTCAATGTATACAATCTAACGATTCGAGCATTCTAGAAAATCCTATTGCATCTCCTTCTTGTAACAATTGTGCAACATCTTTTGTGTTTGGTGCCTGCATATATTATGACTCGTACAATGCAACTACAATGCCACAAAAATGTTTCATACTCTCAACGACCAATTTATAAATATTCATCATAATAATCTATCGCGTAGCCTTATGATAATAAACAAATTGTAGCTGTCATCTTCTATAATCTGGACAGACTTGGCTGACCAAGAGCATCATCTCTTTGCGTGAAGTAAGCATCGCGAGCTTCGACATTCGACAGGATTTGTTGAAATAACTCACGCCTCATACGAAATTGTCTACGAAAATATTTCGATGGGTATTTACAATCGTTTGTAAAGTAGTCGTTCCAAATACGATCATAGCTTCCTGCTCAGTCTCAATTAATATACCGTCTACCATCCCTTTGATCTCTCATTAATACAGCTCGTGTATATAGAGGTTGAAACCCTCGTTGTTGATGGAGCACAATCGACTCTTCTTCAATAGAAGAGTTCATCCCGTACCCATATTCATACCTATTTGATGGTTCCATTTGACAATAAGATGGAATTGAAGATTATAATAGGATGGTTGTGTTATGTTAATGAAGTGAAGTGTGAAGGATAAATAATAAGATAATAATAAGATGGTTGTGTTGTGTTAATGAATAATAAGAGATAATAATGAATATTTATAGAGTTCTTCAAAAAGTAGCCGTTGGTAATGTTGTGTACATGTTGTGAAATGTAATAAAATTAAACATTTTTGGAAGTATGGTGTGTACCTGCTTTTGCCAAAGAAAGCATTATTATATAGGATATGCTTTTATCATTAGAAGAGTAACCGTTGGGACATAGCCATTTATGGCCGTTTATGGTTGTTTGTGCATTATTATATAGGACATTCTTTTGTCAAAGAAACCTGCTAAATAAAGCATGAGCTATATGTTTTTATTCACATATATTCTTCAATGGATAACAACAATTACTACAACTATGAGTGTAAAAGCTCACATGGCTACACCCAAGATGCATCCATTCCACCACATGGTTACACACTAACTGATAAGACAAGCTCATTCAATCTGACACCTCCATTCACTACAAATGAACAAACTCCCGCTTTAGAAGATACTACATTAACATAACAAAATTTGTCGCTAGCAAGACAAAGAACTACAAGGAAAAGTTGCAAGAACTAGTAATCACATGAGAATGAAGCATTATGCAAGGCATGGTTGCAAGTATTTGAGGATGCGATTGTTGGCACTAATCAAAAACGAGATTTGTTGTGGTCAAACATTGAAAACATTTTTGAAAAAATGTTGGGTTACAAAACGACTCGTACAACATTTGCTTTGAATAGTCAGTTCAAAACGATTCAGTTGGATCTAAATAAATATTATGCTTGCGTATTGCACATTTAAACGGCTCCTACTAGTGGTTTCAATGCAGAAGACAATGTAAGTTACACTTTAAATTTCTTCCAATATAATATACTGTTTTATATAAATTTGTAATACATCTTCAAAATTTTTTTTATAGGAAATTATAGCAAAACACATCTTCCAAGAAACTCATGATAAACCGTTTAAATTGGAAGCATATTGGGCTATTGTGAAGGACATTTCAAAGTGGTATCATTATGTGGAAGGTGTGAAAGGACGACAACATAAAAGTGATACTAACAACTATCCGTTTGACCTGAACTCAAAAAATTCAAGTGTCGATGAGCGTATGAGATCACCCAATGGATGTCCATCGCTGAGTTCAGTCAACCTTAGTGATGATGGTTCACCGTTTAGTCGATCTGAAAGACTTGAATGTCCCCATGGACGTAAAGCGTCAAAAGCTAGAAAACACAAGGCAAAGCCTTTATAACTAAATTTGTTATCTGATGATATTCTCGGATATGAGGTTAGGAGTAACAAGTTATATGAATGTAAGTGATGTAGCATTAAAGGCGGCCGTAGAAGAAAGAAAAAGAAATTTTGTTCGTGAGATGGAAGAAAAAAATTAGAATTTACAGCAAAATACCTTATAGAGAGGGAAAAACAACGAATAATAGATGGAAAAAAATTTAAATCAAAAATTATGTTTTGCGATCCAAACTCGTTGCCATCAGATGAAGCAAGAATTTGGCTAATACAGCAATAAAGGGATATAATAAGAAAAAATGGTGATGGTGGTTGTAGTGGTAATCGATTGTAGACAATATTTTGTTTAAATATTTATTTTCATTGTTGATGTAATTCGGTTGTGATAATTTTAAATTAATAAATTATTTTATTTTAAATTAATTATAATTTGTTAAATAATTATTGATAGTGTTGATATTTAAAATATATTATATAATTTATTTATTAATATATATATATATATATTTATATATAGTATTTTAAAGAAGAGTAATTATTGTTTGGAAAAAGGTAAAAAAAAGTGGATCAAATTTATCTTTTCCAATTTAGTTACATTGTGAGGAAAAGAGACCCATTTAGAGAGAATCCAAATGGGAAGATTCATTTTTTGAAAATAAGACCCATAAATGATGATGTGCCACACAATGAGTCTTGTGTTTGGGTCTTGCCTATTGTGGATGCTCTTAGTATTGTATTGTATTATATTATATTTAATAATAATAATAATAAAAAACTAATTTTAGTTTTTAATGAATGAAATGATTATTTCTCTATAGTTGCACAGATAAAATTATAATATATTATATTATAATTTGATATTAAATATGAAAGACAAAAACAATAGACATTTATTTGAAATCCAACACAAGTAAATAACAAAACAACAACAACAAAAAAGCTTAAAATAAATAAAACATAGAAAATAAATAACAAAACAACAACAACTAAAATGGATTTAAAATCCAACACAAGTTCAAAAGAAGACGATTGTTTAAGATGAACCGTATTTCTACCTTAAATGCTCAATTAGATCTGTCTGGAGTTGAGAATGACTTTCTATATATCTAATGTGATGTTGAGCTTGAATAAACTCAAACAATTGAGGAGTACGCTCACGAAATTCTTCAATTTGAGGAAGTTGAGAATGAGAATCGTAGGTCGATTTACATTGGGGGTATACCTTGCTTATCCTCAATAATCATGTTGTGCATTATTACATGCTATCATAATATCTTTCAATGTTTCTTGATTCCAAAGTCGGGCTGGTCCACGGACTATTGCGAAGCGCCCCTGGAGCACTCTAAATGCTCATTCTATATCTTTCCATGCCGACTCTTGAGTATTAGCAAAAAAATTTCTCTTATTTCCGTACGGAGCAGAAATTGTCTTCACAAAGGCTGCCCATGATGGATATATTGTCTTCACAAAGGTTGTCTTCACAAAGGTTGAGTAATCATGACCATTGATTGAGTGGTTCATAGGAGGAGCACAACCTTTGTTGAGTTGATTATATATGGATGACCCTTCTAGCACGTTAATATCATTATAAGATCCTGGCAATCCCAAGAATGCATGCCAGATCAAAAGATCATACGAAGCCACAACTTCTAAAATAATTGTTGGCTCATGAACATGAACTGAATACATCCTAGCCCACGTAGATGGACAATTCTTCCATTTCCAGTGCATGCAATCAATGCTCCCCAACATACCCGGAAAACCACGTTGTTCACCAATTGCTCACCAATTGCGAGCAATCGAGTGATGTTGTCACTGTTTGGTGATCTCTAGTATTCTTCACCAAAAATTACAATAATTATCTTCACAAACTTTTTAAGACTCTCTATGGTCGTGCTTTCGCCAATTCACAAACAATCATCCACAGAATCTGCCGATGCCCCATAAGCAAGCATCCTCATAGCAGCTGTTATTATTATTATTATTTTTTTTGGATAGATGATAAACCCGTATGACCTGAACAATCCATTCTTTGGACAAAATAAGGATCATAATTTTCTATCGCATATTGAATTCGAAAGAAAAGAGGTTGACGCATTCAGAATCTTATCCGAAATTGTTATAAAGAATATTTAGGCGTTTCAACGAAATATTCACGATAAAGTCGATTATGACCTTTAACTCTATTGCGATCAATGACAGTATGGCCTAGCATGGAACCACGACGACATGGTCCATGGCTTTCGATAGCAAGTCGCTCTCCTTCAACGGCTGCCATTCATAATAAAATCCCATATTCATCATCTTATTCTTCTTCGATGAGTTCAAGCATCCGAGCATTGAAGTTATTTTGAGCCATAATTATAAGTAAATGAAAATTTCCAATGGAGATATCTGAAAATGAAATAAATGGATGATCTTATATAGAGTATTTTTTTTTTCTTCTGTTTTCTAAAATATAGGGTTTGAATATGACTGTTAGAATATGACCGTTAAAATAAAGTCGTTAAATATAACCATTAATTGTAAATAATATCATTTTAAATTTATTTAAAAATAATAATATTTCTTTTTAATTAAAAATAAATAAATAATAATTAGAAACCATTTCTAGGGAGGCTTGTTGGAGTGTTGACTCTTTATATGACTCATTATTTGTAAAAAGTACAATAAACTCCATAAATATAAGGAAAATATAGAGAGCCTTATTGGAGATGCTTTAACCCAATTATAGACCTTACTTTGGACAAAATAAGGATCATAATTTTCTACCGCATATTGAATTCGAAAGAAAATAGTTTGACGCATTCGAAATCTTATCCAAAATTGTTGTAGAGAATATTTAGGCATTTCAGCAAAATAATCGCGATAAAGTCGATTATGACCTTTAACTTTATCGCGATCAATGACAGTATGGCCTGGCATGGAACCATTACGACGTGGTCCACGACTTTCGATAGCAAGTCACTCTTCTTCAACGGCTGCCATTCCTAATAAAATCCCATATTCATCATCTTTTTTTTCTTTGATGAGTTCAAGCATCCGAGCATGGAAGTTATTTCGAGCCAAGGTTATAATTGAATGAAAATTTTCAATGGAGATATCTGAAAATGAAATTAATAGATGATCTTATTTATAGAGTACGTTTTTTTTTTCCTTTCTAAAATATAGCCATTAGAATATGACCGTTATAATATAACCGTTAGAATATAACCGTTAAAATACAACCGTTAAATATATGACCGTTAATTGTAAATAATATATTTTAAATTTATTTAAAAATAATAATATTTTTTTAATTAAAAATAAATAAAAAATAATAAGGAGCCATTTTTAGGGAGCCTTGTTAAAGTGTTAACTCTTTATATGACTCATTATTTGTAAAAAATACAATAGACTCCCTAAATTTAAGGAAAATATAAGGAGCCTTGTTGGAGATGCTTTAACCCAATTACAGACCTTACTTGTTAACAACTCTCAAACTGGTCCTAGCCATGAATCCTTTTTCAACTGATTAGTCATCTTAGAGTCAAACACTATACCACACACACTTTTCCTTTGATCGTAATCGGACCCAACTCAAATTAGCCTTCCCGAAATTTGGTGGAGACCGCCCTAATGGTTGGATCTATAAAGCCGAGCAGTATTTTTTTTATTCAAAAATAGCAAACCCCAAAATTAGGTTCAACTTGCTTCATATCTTCTATAAGGCATGGCTTTACAGTGGCACATGTGGCTCAATAAATTCAAAGGGTCACTGTCCTGGGACGAGTTCACTAAAGCTGTTCTTCACCGCTTTGGTCCTACCAATTACAAAGATCCTTCCTAGGCTCTTACGAGATTCAAACAAACCACCACAGTCACAACTTATGAAATCCGAGTTGCAGACAAAGATGGAGTGAAGTAATCAGTTTAGAAGTTTCAAAAAGAGGTTAGGTTTTTGTTGTTGTTGTTGTTTTTTGTTGTTGTTGTTGTTGTTGTTGTAGAATAACTAATATTTTATTATTTGATTGTTGTTTGTTGCATGCAATGTGTTGTGGTTGTTTGTATTCAAGGTTTTCTTCTTTTTATGGTTTCAGTGATACAAAAATTGGGGGTTTTCTATTAAAAGACAGTACATGTTAATTGAGTGTTTAATAACTTGTTTTATGTGTGTTATCAGTGAAATAAGTTCAATATTGCATTTTTTTTATCTTTTTGTTGTTTATAAGTTCAAAATGTCAGAGGTGCAGGTGTTACCCCTTAGACTTTCAAGCTAAAAACTCTAAAACTTAGATAAAGTTGTAATCGCTTATTGTATTTATTTTTAGCCTCTCCCAAATTTGTGTACAGTTACACTTTATATAGGATTGAATCTGTTGGACAATGGGGACGTGTCATCATTAACACTTCCATTTGTGAGACATTTGTCTCGAAATGGTGTGGCTCTAAAACCCATGCGTATTGGTTTCTCTTCGACAGCTACGCGTCTAATGCGTCATTGTGTTGAATAGGACGTTTGTACCAAATTTATCAGTAGAGTCCGAGGTAAGCTTTCTTGAACAAGGTGGGGAAGGTGACTCCATCCACACAAGATTGTAAGACAAACCATTCTCAAGGTGATTCGGATTAAGCGACTTCTATCTGTTGTCGGGTCGAGGTGAGCAACCCTTCATTGGATTAGGTGACATCCACTTTCGGTTGAGAAGATCATCAATTCTTTCCTCATTAAGGATCGAGCTGAACACCTACCTTGAGTTGATGTGTTATCTAGATGATAAGCTTACTTCAAGGATGATGATTAAGATCTGACAACCATGATAACTACACGTGTAACGTAGGATTTTGGACATAACAATATATATAAATGACAACGGGTACGGGGATGGTTCGGGGCGGGGATTTAAAATCCCATAACCGTCCCGAAATTAAATCGGGTATTGAAAAAAATACTAGCCCCATATCATAATATAAATTGTAGGCACTAAACCTAGGGGTGACGCGGTTCCGGTTCCGGTTCCTCGGATGGGTGGAACCGGAACCGAAACCGGAACCGGAACCGGAACCGGAACCGGAATCGGAATCAGATCGATTCCGGTTCCGGTTCCAGTTCCAGTGGAACCGGCGGTTCTGAACCGAAATTTTTTTTTTTCCTTTGTTAATAAAAAATAATAATTTAGACTTGTATACTTGTATAAATGTATAGTTGTATTGTAAGTTGTAGTTGTAAATAAAATATTAAAATAAAAATAAACAAAATGACAAATTACAAAATTAAATTAAAATAAAAATAAACAAAATGACAAATTACAATATTAAATAAAAATAAAAATAAACAAAATGACAAATTATAAATTACGTTTCATTGGGTATTTGGGAATTAGGTCACCCGAAATTCGATGATAAATAAATGACAAATTACAAAATTAAATTAAAATAAAACTAAAAATAAATGTAAAGTTATTAGCCTTACACTTAATTTTTACCACAATTAAGTTGCCTACGTATCCTCTTGGGGGATTTAGAGGAATCAAAGGCCACGTAGTTCTCTTACCTTTTATTGCATGTTTCATGTTTGGCGCCATCTGTATTCTGTAGTCTGTAGACTCTGTACTCTGTAGTATGTATTGTAAATCTACTATTCCGGCCCCGCTGCTCCTGTATCAGGTTCATCGTCTTTGAAGAAGTCGTATGTTGGGTCTTGTTGAAGTTCTTGTTGTCTGTATTGTGCTTTTGTCCAATCATCTACACAAACTTGCATTTGTAGTGATTTTGGAGTTAAGCAAGAATGCTGTTCATCTAGAATATTTCCTCCAGCGCTGAACTCTTGTTCCACTGCCACTGTAGAAACTGGTGTTGAAAAAATATTTTTGGCTATCATAGCCATGATTGGATAGTACACTGCGTGCTCTTTCCAATATTGTAAGATTTCAAATTTTTTCCCTGGCGTATCTTCTATAAACTCAAAAGGAGGATTTAGATAAGATTCCAGCTCGGAATACTTATCGGTGTTTGATGAAGAAGCACATCTAGGTTTTTTGGATAACATACTATACCATAACTCTATAAACCCGGAGGAGGAGGATTTTGGGATCTGAGATGTAGTTTGTGTATGTGTAACATCTAAGTTCAGTGACGATCCATAAATTGTAAAATATTCATCATATAAATCATACAATAATTTCTTAACTCTAGCACAACATGCTTTAATATCATATTTCATTTTTAAACCTTCGACCCCATAATAACCATTTAGATAATAAGACATACTCTCTAATTTACAACGTGGATTAAAAATCATGGCAATCAAATAAATATTTGGAATCTCCTCATAATAATCCAACCATTTTAGCTTTATAGCATTAACAGCTTCCCCTATTGATATGTCGGATTCACAATGACAAAATGCACCAGCAATATTAATACTTTCAAAAATAAATAAATGAGTTGTAGGATAATAAACACCAGATAAATTTTGTGTAGCATTATTAAAGATGGATAACAAATTGAAAACGTTGTAACAAGCATCCCAATGTGATTGATAAAGTTGAAGGTGGGTAACATGAAATTGAATAAAAGAAACTAATAAATCCCTATATTCATAACTTTGAGCAAGCAATTTATAAGTAGAATTCCAACGTGTTGGAACATCATGAGAAAATCTAACGACACGTCTACCATTTTGTTTACAATATTTTATCCATGCATTCATTGTAGAAGAATGTTTCCACAAAAACATTAGAGCTTTTTTAATAGGTAGAATAAAATGTTCAAGAGTTTCTAATCCTTTTTGAACACATAAATTTAAAACATGACATGCACATTTTTGATGAAAAAATGTACCACCAAGATAAGGTTTGCATAAATCAATTAAAGATGGAATAGCAGCGGTATTGGCAAAAGCATTATCAAAACCAATTGCAAAAATTTTGTTTTCAATTTTATACTTTGAAAAAATAATTCTAAGCTGTCTAAAAATATTATGAGCAGTGTGTGCATCATCAAAAACTCTAAATGCAAGAATTCTTTTCTGGATAGTCCATGTATCATCCATAAAATGGCAAGTGACACCCAAGTATGAATGCGATCGCCAATGGTCAGTCCATATGTCGGCACATACAGAAACACGACCGTTATATTTTTCAAATAATCTTTCTAACTTCTTTTTTTCTTTTAAATAAATCTTTTCAAGTGTTGATGTGAGGGTGGTTCTAGGAACACGGCATGTAGCAGGGTTTAATGCTCGTCGACAATAATTAATAAAACCAACCCTTTCACCAAAACTAAATGATAGGTGTTCTACTGCTACCATTCTTGCTAATTTTTCTTTATTTTGTTCATCAGTATAACGAAATAATTGTTGGTTAGGAGTAGCGTACCTGGGAATTTGTGTTTGTGACCTCGATCTGGTCTCTGCTTCTGGATGTTTAGCTAAAATATGCTTCCGATAAGTGCCATGTCCTCCAGATTTATGCCACTTATATACTTTGCTGCAGTAATTGCAAGCCACTGCAAAGCTCCCATCTTCTTGCCTAATTTTCTTCATATGTTTTGTGAAGAGATCAGATTTGCTCTGCCTCTGTATCAGATCTTCTTGCTCTCCTGGTTCCTGTGGATCAAATCTAAAATCTGTAGGTGTATCAATATAAGGCATATTATCTGACTGGCTTGTCAAATTGGGGTCGGGGGGGTGGGTGGTGTGGGTCATCGGGATCGGGTTCTGAAATTATTAGAGGGGGAGTATGAGAGTTTAGACCTAGGTCTTCAGCATAGGCTCGGCGTTGCAAATACTCGTGATAGGCGGTGTCGTTACAACCGAGATTATCGATCATAGGACCCTTACCTCTTATCGAAATTGAACGCCTAGGACCGTCACGGCCGTGACCCTTTCCACTTCCACTTCCACTTGCCATTTAAAAATTGAATTATAAAATAAATTGGAAATAAAATTAAATGCAAAATTGCAAATAAAATAAATGGGAAATAAAATATATTGCAAATGAAATAAATATTAAAAACTTAGTAATTAACAATGAATTGGAAACTTGGAGAGTTGGAGAATGGAGAATAGAGAGAGAAATTAGAAATTTACAATTGGAAATAAAATGAATTGGAAATAAAATTAATTGCAAATAAAATAAATTGGAAATAAAATATATTGCAAATAAAATAAATTTTAAAAACTTAGTAATTGACAATGAATTGGAAACTTGGAGAGTTGGAGAATAGAGAGAGAAATTAGAAATTTACAATTGGAAATAAAATAAATTGGAAATAAAATTAATTGCAAATAAAATATATTGGAAATAAAATATATTGCAAATAAAATAAATATTAAAAACTTAGTAATTGACAATATTTGGAAACTTGGAGGAGAGTTGGAGAATTGAGAGGAAATAATTGTGAGAAAAAATGAAAGGGGGGGGGGGGGGGGTGGATGTATTTATAATAAAAAAAGAAAAAAAAAATTTAAAAGTAGCCGTTGGAGCCCCCAACCCAACGGTCGGCTGACGTCAGCCGACCGTTGTACTCCAACGGTATTATAAAAAAAAAAATTAAAAAAAAATTAAAAAAAAAAAAACTGACCGGTTTAGAACCGGAACCGGTGAATTCGGTTCGAACCGACCGGAACCGGAACCGAAAATCCGGTTCCGGTCCCGGTTTTCCCGGTTCCTCCGATTCGAACCGGAACCAAGTCACCCTTAACTAAACCTATTCCTAACGGGACGGGTCCCTAGACCAATGGGTAATTTTGACGAATTTGGATCCTCTTCTCATCTTATCTTATCCTCGCTTAAATTAATGGTTTTGATTAATTTTACATTTTGTAGTGTAAATACATAAATATCAATAGAAATAATCTAGACAATTGATTTAAAATATTAGACACGTATCAAATGATTATGGAGGTTATGATAAGGTGAAAACAATTAAGGTGAAGAGAGAATCCAAATCCAATTTTAACATCCTTATAGTGTACCCCAAGGCCCTAAAATCGACCGTGGTATGTCCTACACACAACATTCTTCACTCCCAAATCGGCTTACACGTGTCCTCTACGTGCACATCACGGATTCACTTGCCGAATAAATAACACTGTTTTATTACAATTTCAACGGTTAGATTATTACAATAATCCAACACAATAATCAAAAAGGAAATTTAAAATCAATTTCTTTTTATTTTTAAAAGCAATTTCAAAATTTCACGCTTCCGCGTACTGTATGGAAAAGAATGAGATTTGAGAACATCAATAAATTATCCAATTTAATTAAAATTAAGATTTAAACACCGTTGGTTTATGTTAAATATATATGACACAAGCCCCAGATTGTCCGGACACTTGAGTGATTTTAGATTTTTTTTCTCTCTCTCACACACATAATTTGAAGTTGAAAATAATTTGACAGAGAAAGACAATAGAGCAGAAAAGAAAAAGAAAGAAAAAGCGAAGAAAGCGTTTTGATTTGATTTTCAAAGCGAGAGGTAATTATTATTATACAAACAAAAATATCTCTCTATAACTCCTTTAAACCGATACTCTCGATTCCTGTCTGCTGATCACAAAATTAGGGTTTCTCTATATCTTCGATTTATCTCTTGCTTGTATTCTCTCGAAATTAGGTTTGGATCACAAACTTGTGTTTTTGTATTTCCATTTTTTGTTCAGAATTTTCTCCGATTTGGCTACTCTATGTTGATGCCTCTTTTGTTTTGTTGTGTGATCTTCGTTCATGAATTTGTGTATTAGTCATACCGTTACTTTTGGGAATTTATCATAGATATTTTGTTATTGCATGGCGTTCTGATTTTCTTAACTAACTTTTTGGTTGAGTTGCACTTTATTGGCCATCATATCGTAACTTTCACTTCGTTTTGTTTTCTTTAGCTTTATTCTACTTGCATTGTGGCTTTTGAGGGTTTTGATCTGGTAGTAGTATTGATCAAAAGCATCAGAGAGGTTTCGATATAGAATTGTGTGACAATTCACGAGCAATTATAAGAAAGAAGGGTTGAAATCCTGCAATTATGAGAACTTCATGGGCTGATTCTATGGGTAACTCTGCATCTGAGAATGCAGCCATTGGTTCTTCTAACAACAATGGCTTAGCTCGTCCCTCTAGGCCCACTTATGTTCCCCCGCATCTTCGAAACAAGCCACCCTCAGCAGACCCCCCACCCACATTACCATCCAATGATCGTGTAGCTTATAATGGACTTGCTAGTGGGTCTCGCTTGGGCGGTGGTTCAAGGCCGGATTTTGGACATCAAGGCTATAGTTCTGGTGGTGCCGGTTATGGTTCAGGTGTTAGAAATGGTGGTAGTGGCGGTGGCAGTGGTGATGGTTGGAATAATAGAAGTGGGGGATGGGACCGAAGAGAGCGTGAGGTGAATCCATTTGGTAATGATGATGATGATGATGATGATGCAGAGCAGGGGTCTACTGAGCAAGAAAACACGGGTATAAACTTTGATGCTTATGAGGATATTCCAGTAGACACAAGTGGGGACAATGTGCCACTGCAGGTTAATACATTTGCAGAAATAGATTTAGGGGAAGCCTTAAATACAAATATTAGAAGGTGCAAATATACCAAGCCAACTCCGGTTCAGCGTCATGCAATTCCTATATCCATTGCAGGGCGGGATTTAATGGCCTGTGCTCAGACAGGGTCAGGGAAGACAGCTGCTTTTTGCTTTCCAATTATTAGTGGGATAATGCGGAAGGAGTATCTACAGAGACCACGTGGAGCACGGACTGTTTACCCTCTTGCTCTTATCCTTGCCCCTACAAGAGAGCTATCGAGTCAGGTTAGATTGTGCCTTTTACCAATCTATTTGATGTAAATAATTAGCCGTGTGCCTTTTCGTACTGGTTAATAATCATTTTGTTTCAATCATTATGTACTTGCAGATACATGATGAAGCCAAAAAGTTTTCCTATCAAACTGGTGTCAAGGTGGTGGTTGCTTATGGAGGAGCACCAATTAACCAGCAGGTTTCCATTATATGATATTATTTGTGTTTTTGCAGTTCTTGGATTGTATTTTTCCTGAGTTATGCTTAGGATTTATTTAATCCCTGTGATTCTGGCCTTTAGCGTCTTTCTTTTTGGGGTCTTTATCTTATCATCTACTTTATTATCTCTTAAAGTTATTCATTGCTTGCTTGACATAAATTAAAATGAACTCTCTTTTTTATTGTCACTTTTTCTTTGATTTTCGATACATTGTCTACTCTTGTCTTAACAAAAAACATAGAAATTGCTTTTGGAATTTTTTCTTTGGTGGAAAGGTGGAATATATCTATTATTTATGCCTTTAATTTTTAGTATCAATCACAACCATTTTGCAATTGCTTCTATGTGATATTCTCTCTTTGGGATACTGACTCATTAGCTAGAAGTTTTGTTACTTTTGGTGGAATTTGATGCAAATTGTGTTTGGGCTGTTTAGTAAAATTAGAATGGTGTAAATTAAATGCTTTGGCTGTAATTTGATGTGTATGTGTAAGAGTACTGCATTTCGTGCTAAATGACGTGATTGTTGATTTGCATTTCACTTGGTGATATGTTGGGGAGATTTGGACATAGTTTGCATTTCTAGTTTGAGTATCCAGGATGGTAGAGCCACGTTTGAACTGGTTCTCGGTTGCCAACCTGCCACTCTAGGGGTAAAAGCTTTCTAACAATTCTAGTTTGATCCGCATTTCCATCCTTCTGTTGTGTTAAAGATGGATAAATATTCTTCCATTTTATAAATTAGTGGGATACTTCTCATTTGCTTGCAATCCTTTTTTGTATGAGCAATGATCGAGGATCTATGTGTTGGAAATCATAGGGTGGATCTTGTGGTTATGTGGTTAATAACTAATTTGTTTCTTCTCCTTTACTTTCTTGTTATTATTTTGCATTTCCTTTTTCGGGGGAGGGAGGTGGAGGTGGGGGTGATGCATGGGTATTATGGTGTTTGTTATAGTCTCCTTCACATATACAGGCTAGAAAGTCACTTATTTGCTGAATGTTATTTTACATTACATGCTTAAATATCTGATCTGCTTACCTCTTCAGAATTTTTTTCCTCTATCCTTGATAGGAAACAACTCATCAAATCTTATTTAATAGCTTGATCCATTGTCCATCTGATTTGCCATTATCTCATGTCTATGTTGTTATCTTGATCCTTAGGTACAAGGTTCTAACTGATTTATGAATCTTTACTGCCTACTGATGGTATGTTACTATGTTTTGTGGTCAGTTGCGAGAGCTGGAGAGAGGGGTTGATATTCTTGTGGCAACACCAGGGCGTTTGGTTGATCTGCTTGAGAGGGCTAGAGTCTCATTGCAGATGATTAGATACTTGGCTCTTGATGAGGCAGATCGGATGCTGGATATGGGTTTTGAGCCTCAAATCAGGAAAATAGTGGAGCAAATGGATATGCCTCCTCCTGGTATGAGACAGACAATGCTTTTTAGTGCCACATTTCCAAAAGAGATACAGGTTTGATTTGATTGTTGCTTTTTTTTTTTTTTTTTTTTTTTTTTTTTTTTTTTTTTCATGTTTGCTTTGATCTTTTATGATCATTGGTGGTTTTGATCTCCTCACATTCATAATTTTGTCTCTCGAAGGATCATGAAGATTGCCATTATTATTATCGTCCTTAATAATTATATTTATTAAAAACAGCTAAGGTGTGCAATCCTAGCACATGAGATATTGAACTTTTTAGTATCTTTTGTATCTTAGTGGTCAAATCTCTAATTTCTAGTTCTGCTGTCCTTTTAAGTTTTTACTTTTGTATGGACTGGACTTATGCCAACTGCTTTTTCCTACTTCAGTGAGATTTGGGGAAACAAAATTGCTATTGGTAATTGTACATAGGATGTGAGAAGCATTTTTCCACTTGCCGTGAAAGTTTATAGTAGAAGTTCTAATGAGAATTGGTGTCTGAATTTCTTCTGACAACCTTTTTATGGGCGATTTGATTGGATTGCAGAGACTGGCTTCTGATTTCCTTTCAAATTACATTTTTCTAGCTGTTGGAAGGGTTGGTTCAAGCACTGATTTAATTGTTCAAAGAGTGGAATTCGTTCGTGAGACTGACAAGAGAAGCCATCTGATGGATCTTCTGCATGCACAGAGGGAAACTGAAACTCGGGTCAAGGTATATGAGACACACTCGCATTTTACATTTTGAAGTTGTATATTGTAATTTCTTTTGCTCCATTTACTCTTTGTTGGGGCAATCATACTGGGAGCTATAATTTAAATTGCTAGTTCAATGTGTATTCATTCCTTTTAATTTGGTAGGTTCATTTACATTAACACTGTAATGAAGTTAAAATACCTGGCTTTGAATTTGCAGCAAGCTCTGACGTTGGTTTTTGTGGAGACAAAGAAAGGAGCTGATGCATTGGAACACTGGTTGTACTCGAATGGGTTTCCGGCAACTACCATTCACGGTGACAGAACACAACAGGTGAGTTGGTTAGACTATTTATTTAAGGCCAAAAAAAAGATAGGAAAAAAAGTTGGTTGGAATTTGATTTGTTAATAAGAATCTTGGGAATATTTCTTGGATTCAGTATTGTTTAGCAACATGTATGTGGTCATGATATTTGTCTAAAGTTGATGAACTTAAGTTCTATATCTGTCTATGCTACATGTTAGATTCAGTTGTCCTAGCTTGAGCTTTGACCTTGCTAATGTTAGTATTCCAAAGATGTAAGATCATCCACATGTTTATTGATCTCCAATGGTTCATTGATCTTGCACATTTTAACGTGTGCCTTGGCGTATATTATTTGATGTTCATTAGCCTAAAGCAAGATGGGCTTGACTTATATTATTTAAATTAAGAAGATGAGGTGTATGTGTAGTGGCTTTTTTTTTTTGGTGTGAAATAGCAAATTTTATTGTATGTTTTGACTGATAATATTACTATTGTAGGATTGTTGTTAGAGTTATCTTATTACTTTTGTTCAGTCTGGTTATGTTTATGATCAGTGGAACATTTATTGATCATTATATGAAATGATTCAACTTTAAGTTCTAAGTTGTTTATAGCATACCTTTATTATGGCAGTATGTAGATTTTTTGATAACGGTTATGATGGTGTGGGTTTGGATGCAGGAAAGAGAAATGGCATTGAGATCATTTAAGAGTGGAAAGACGCCGATTTTAGTAGCAACAGATGTGGCAGCACGTGGTCTTGATATACCACATGTAGGTCATGTTGTCAACTTTGATCTCCCCAATGACATTGATGATTACGTTCATCGGATCGGAAGGACTGGGAGAGCTGGAAAAACAGGATTGGCAACTGCCTTCTTTAATGAGAACAATTTGTCAATGGCAAGGCCACTAGCTGAGCTAATGCAAGAATCAAATCAAGAAGTTCCTGCTTGGCTTACTCGTTATGCATCACGGGCTCCTGTTAGTGGTGGTAAAAATCGGCGGTCTGGGGGAGGACGTTTTGGTGGCCGTGACTACAGAAGAGATGGGTCATTTAGTAGGGGTACAAGCACAGATTACTACAGTGGAGTAAATAGTAGCAGTGGATATGGGGTTCCTGGTGGTTATAGTGGGGGATATGGTCCAGCAATTGTGACCAGTGCATGGGATTAGCATCCAACATTATACTAAAATATTTCAAGCTGTTCTCCAGTATATATATTTTTTCTTTAGAGAATTAAAGGATTATTTTGTCTTTTTTTTATTTTTTATTTTATAGAAAACTTGAGCTCATTTGGGTACTAGGATTTGGTGCATGCATGACTTCCTTGTTAGGAAAGAAAGAGGTCCCTTGGTGGGTAAGAGTATTGTCTTATTGAATTAGATTTATGTTTCAGTGCAGATTGCTAGTGTTTTACAAGTGAGGAAATTTAGAGACTATAAACATTAAAACATTTATAGGGACGGGGGTGTTCACGTGTTTTCTGTGTTAGCGGTTGGAACCCGAAGGAGTGGGTTTTGGAACGTTAATGTTGTATACTATGTCATGATTTGTGAGGACTGAGCAATTACCAGTTTAGAATTTAGAACCAACATAAACTCTAGAACTATCAATAAGCATACCTCCATTTGTTGTGACCTATACCTGTAATTCTGCTACAGGCTGATGATTATTTAGGGGTTCATAGATTGTTGAGATGGTGTAATTTACATATTTGTAAACCAAATATTTATTCAACCTACTAGATGGTGATTCTAGGTTGGAAGTCTAAGACATTATAAAACTGTTTTTTCGTATGAACAAGACTGGTATTTGTTGAATTTAAAGTTTGAATTGATTTAAGGTGAACAAATTGGGAGCTTGTAAGCATTTAATACAATAAACCAGGCCCTGGATCAATGGTCTATTATGCAGTTATCTAAAACAAATCAGCAACCATGTCTCGTATTTTTCAGTGTTTTACCCCAAATGACAATTTAAAATATCTGCATACATGTTTTACCCCAAATGAAATTTTAAAAGTAAACCATTATCAGCTACTTATTTCATAAGGTAAAAAAAAGTGTATATATATATATATATAGTTGTAGTCTGATAATAAATATATTAGGATGAAGAATATGGACCACAAATTATAGAAAAGTTTTGACAACTGCTTACACTTTGAGTCAAAATATGTAAATCTAGTGGTTAACATTCTTCGTTCTGATATATTTATTGTCAGGACGAACTAATAATAGAAAATATGTATATAGTTGAAGGATGGATCTATAGCCACCAACAAGATATCTTCTTACACTTCTTCTTACAATTTAATGTTTTTCTTTTCATGCTTCATTTATAAAACACTCCATTCTAAAAATTTAAATTATAAAAAAAAAAAAAAAAAAAAAATCTAAAGAAACTTTTTTTTTTTTCCTAAAATTATCCTTTAATCTTTTGGTACTCATATTCTAAAGATACTACATTAAAAAAAAAAATTATAAACACTCAATTTTATTTTAATAATACTCATTTTTAATACTTCTCTTTTTTTTTTTTTTTTTAAAAAAAACAATTGAAATGGAAAATGAAAAAGAGGTGTAAAGTAATCAAATAAAAATAAAACTGAATAAAAGTGAGGAGATCAAAACAATAAGAAGATTGTTTTGGAGATTAGTGAAAATAGGAAAACAACATTTGTTTTTCTCTTTTAGATTTTAAGTTGAGTAAAAAAACAAAAATATTATTGAGTAAAAAAGTAAAAAATTATTTTGAAAAAAAAGAAGAAGATATTTTAGGGTTTGTAAAAGAGGTAAAAAAAAAAAAAAAATTGTTTGAAATGTCTTTAGAATTTTTTTGTCTTGTTTATTAATTTTAATTCATGGTAAAATTATCATAAATAAAAAAAATTAAAATAGAGTATAAACAGATAATTAATAGATTGTCAATAGCATTTCTCTGTATTTTAATGAAACCTTTTTTTTTCTTTTCTAAAATATCCTTACATTTAATTACTTAAAATACATGGGTCTATAATTGGAAATTAAATTTACTTCCTACAACCATAAGTTGAACATCTAATATATCATAAACTCTAATAATGTATACTAATCAAACCCAGCATCAATTAGGAAATATAATTTTTTTTTTTCACATATAGTCAATGAATAGATGAACAAAGAATTGATTTCATGGATTCTGAATGCATTCAAGTATGTTTACTTTTATTTTTTATTATTGTTTTGTGATTATATAAAAAATTGTTGTAGTTGTAGTCATGTAGAACTTTTTTTTTTTTTTTTTTTTTTTTAAGCAGTTGTAGAACTCAATCAAGTCTACATGGTTCTCAAACACAGCTCTCTCACTCATTTTACTTTATTTCAACTATAAATTCTTATTGAATTAAATTGGTTTGCAAAACAAAAAATGGGTGGATGTATTTTATTTTTATTTTTAAAAAGAACCACATTTTTAAATGAAAAAAAAAAAATGATTTGTTTGGTGATTGAAAAAATAGTTTCAAAAGAAACTGCATATTGATTGAATCAAAAAAACATTACCAAATAGGACCATACTAATTTAGTACTATCCAGTCCACTTATCCTATTCCAAATAGGACTGTACTAATTTAGTACTGTCCAGTTCACTTATCATGTCCAGTATGGTATATCAAACAGGCCTTAATACAATAAACCAGCCCTAGATGTGTTCATATTCATGGTCTATTATGTCATTATCTAACACAAATATGCATATATGTCTTGTCTTCTTCAACGTTTTACCACAAATGACAAGTTTTAAAATATTTGCATAAATGTTTCATCTTCTTCAGTGTTTTATCCCAAATGACAAGTTAAAATTAAGACAAGTCACAACGAATCTCTCTATAAAGTCCTTAATTGAACAATCTCATTCATTTAAATGAGTAAGGCCCCGTTTGGTGCGTGGGATAGGATAGAATTATTTTTATGGGATATGATTGGATATGATTGGATTGTGTAAGTTCCTCAAGTTTGATTGACTTATTTCGGTGACAAACAACAATTGAGGTTTGAAATGTAAAGGGTAGCTTAGGTGTTGGCGATCAAGCTCAAAAGCTCTCTTAAGTCCTCAAGGTGTTAAGCACTCCAAAGGTAAAACTCTTGTGCTTATTTGCATTAAAGAGATTTTAGTAGCATGCACACACACACAACTTATGCATATCTATATTTCTTGTATGTTATGTGTTTCTTGTATGTGCATTCATGTTTTTAACTCTTCATGCATTTGTTCATTGCCATGCCTTTTTGTAGCTTAAGAATGCATGCTTTTTCACTTAAGTATTGCATGGCCCTAGCGACCGCTGTCGTTACCACTGTCGGCATCTGCAGCGGTGAGATATTTGTCTCGGCCGCCCTCTTGACTGTTGTGGGTTTTCGCAACGGCAGTACATTGGTTTGCAAATAGAGCATACCACTGTCTTAACCGCTGTGGAAGCCATAATGGTCAGAGTAGTGTTTTTGACACCTGATTACATTTTTGTCCACCGTTGTGGATACCGCTCTAGCTTTAGCAGCAGTACCTGCAGCAGTTACCCTGTTTTTGTCAAAACGGTTTTGCTTCATTTTAGGCCTATATATATATATTGTTTTGTCTTTAGGTCGTCCCGATGACTCAAAAAATCATATTTTTAATTGAGAGCATTTTCAAAGAGAGATTTTGATTCAAGAACTCATCTTTGATCACTCAACTCATTTTCATATGCATAAATCATCATCTAAGCATCATCTAAGAACATCTAGGATATGCTAATACATGGGTCTTCTTCAACACACATATTATGGTAAGTTGAACACTAATTTTATCTAATCTTAGTGTTTTTACTTAACAACTTATCTCATTTATATGCTTTTAGATTAATTTCTACTTACAAGATTGAGATTATGTGTTGATTGATTAAGTTGTTTTGTGATAGCTAGGATTTCATGTTTATATAAATCTAGCTAATTTATCTCATTAATATGATTGAGATTGTTTGTGATAGTTATTTTATTTATGATTGGTTATCCTTCACATAGCTAAGTTGTATGCCATGACATATGGCAAACTTTGATATCTATGATTGATTTTATTGTCATCATTTAATCCTAGATAAGCAGTTAGTGTAACATAACATTAATTGCATATTTGGATATCATGCATATTCACATAGGTTGATTAATTTCTTTATTGAGAGGTAAGTATTGTTGTTAAGGTGGCTTAGAGCACAAGCAAATTGATCTAGGGTTGCTATTAAAGGTCTGCGAGTAGTAATGGTGGGTTAGTGACCGAGAATGGTTGATGTCAACCTAGGTTATGGACATCATTACAAATAGTGATTTCGAGGATTGTGTATGGTGCACATAACAACCCGTGGTTTTTTCCTTGTTGAAAGATTCTATGTAAAAACTAAGTGTCATTTAAATTCCGCACTTTACACTTGATTTATTATATTGACGAGATTGAGGTTATTTTCGTAAAATTGACTAATCGCGAAAATTTGGTAATTACCGGATTAAAATCTATTCACCCGCCCTCTAGATATATTTAGACACGCACATGTATTTGTTTCAGATATGATTAATTTTAATGTTATCATGTGTTTGGGGCAATATAGGATAAAATTTAAAAATAAAGTAATAAATAAAGTAATCATATGTTTGATACGCAATAGGATAGGATTAACATCGAGTAATACTGGAACATTAAAAATTGCTTATTTTTTTTCCACTAAAGTCTCTTGTAACTTGTAAGAGACACATAGCTTTTCAAAAAAAAAAAAAAGAAAAAAAAAAGCAACAATCGACGAAGAAATGAACCAAAGAGAGATCCATCATCACCAGAATTCTTCTTCTTTTTCCTTTTTTTTTTATTTTATTTTATTTAAATCAAAACAAAATTTATGAGAGATTTGGGTGGAGATCGCACCAAATCTATAATCTCAATATCATCTTCCTCATCTTTTCTTCTTCTTCTCTATTTTTCTTCTTCTCCACGACAATATTGTCTCATCCCTCTCGTCTTTCCTTTTCTAATATTGTCCTCCACTTCTCCTCGATTTCAAGGTCTCAAATTAAACTCTGAAGGTTGTTGTGTTTGTTTTATTTGGTTTTGTTTTGTGCTTGCTTTGTTTTTCCTCTTGGCTCTACTTCTCTGTTTTGTCTGGGTTTAGCTTTCCTTGTTTATGGATGTTGTGGCTGGCCTTGCTTGTGTTTTGTTTCGTTTTCTGATTTGGTTACTGAATAAATTTTCTGTTCAAAAAATAAAATAAAAATGATGATGATGAATAAAATTTTCGGTTTCTGATTTGGTTGCCGAGGAAGATGAAGATGATGTCAAACGAGAGGAGAAGAGATGGGATTTGAATCCCATCAATTTTGTTGGGACTAATTTATCCCACATAAGTGGAATAAAAAAGTCAAATGAGACTATTTTATCCCATCCCATCGACCAACCAAACATGGGAATGAGACTAAAAATAAACCGATTCTCATCCTATCCCATGTGCAAAATGAGCCCTAAAAGTTCATACACGGTAAAATGAAATTTTAACCTTAAGCCTTTAATCAACTGCTCATTTGATGAGAAGGCAAAAAAGGTATATATAGTCTCCACTCTGATTGATTGAATTTGAATTATCATGCCATCTGCAATCCAAAATATCAATTTGGTGCAACTTTTACACTAAAATGGTGTAATTTTCACACCATTTATTTTTTCCATCTCCAATCCGTTGCACCACATGTTACACTAAAAAGGATATGAATATTCCGTTGAATATTCTTTTTTTTTTAATTTATAATTATTTCTCAAAATTAACATTTCATCCCTTAATTAACATAATATTATAATAATATATTTTATTAGTTAGCTAAAAATAGTCCTTAAAAAATTAACTAAAAATAGTAAATTAAGTAATTTAATTAACTAAAATATTGCATTTATTATTAAATTAACTTAAACATTACATTTTTTTTTTGCTTAATGTTTTTAATGTTGTATTTTGCTTTTAATTTTAGTGTTTTCAAATTAGCGATTTTGTTTTTTTTAAAATTAGTATAATTTTTGTATTATATACATAATTTTAATTTATTATAAATGTGAATATAAATAATAATTAAACAAAATTATTAAAAAATAAAAAAGGATACAATTGGAATAAATTTGATTGAATAAAGGTAAAACTGTGATTAAACAAAACTTTTAAATAATATAAAGAGATACAATTGGAATAAATTTTATTGAATAATGATAAAACTGCAATTAAACAAAACTATAGGTATTAAAAAAAAAGGTTAAAACTGCGTCAACTCTACAGTGTTACGCCAAATCTGGCGAAACACTATAGACCATAACAATTTGACGTAGAGATTTGAAGCTCGGTGGGAGAGGATTTTTTACTTCAATTTGTTGTTTTGCTTTAATTTACAGTCTGGTTGTAGATGCTCTTAGTAGTAGGAATTACATTTAACTCATTGATCTAAAAACATCCCTGATATTGGCTTGGCTTTTTCTTACAAATCCCTCAATTTCTTACGTATCAAAAAAAAAAAAAAAAAATCTTACACACTACTAATTTATACTGAGAAACTATTATTATATCAAAAAATATATATATATATATAATGAGAAATTATAAATTAAAAATAATAAAATCATCTTTCAAAGATATTAAAAAAAAAAATACTCAAATGAGGGTTGTGAACAATTAATCATTGTTTCAAAATAAAATAAAATAAAATAAATTAATCACCAAATTTCTAGATATTGATAACAATATTTTAGGTTCGAGTCGTAATACCCGTGGGTGGTTTATTAAAAATAAAATAAAATTTAAGCTCGATCTAGAAATCAATTATAATTAGAATATAAATTTTCATTTAATTATTTAAATTTATAATATCTATTTCCTAACAACAAATGAAAAATTAAAAACTAAAAATAACAAAATCATCTTTCTAAGATATAAAAAATTATATTAATATACTCAAAGGGTTGTGAACAATTAATCATTGTTTCAAAAAAAAAAAGAAAAAAAAGGAACGATTAATCACAATAAGAATTAAAAGGTCTAATAATATCTTTTTTTTTTTTTTTTTTGATATATAACAACCAGAACACAAACTACAACACATTACAAAAAGCCATAATCAGAACCAGGAGGAGTAAAATCCACCCTACACCTCTCTCTAACAGATACAAAAGCTGCACATGCAAGCTCAAAAGCAAAGGAATTTTCAGAATTAAAAATTGCTAAACTCTTGATTATGCCAACACTAGAACACAACATTTTAATATCATTCACTAAAAATTTAGATTTCCCTACAATAGGGATGGAATCATTGAAAATAGCCACCAAAGCAGCAGAAAAACCCTTTGCAAAATCCACTTGCAGCTGATAGAAATGAGCAAGAAGCAACCCTTCCCTAAGAGCAATCAACTCCCCCATTTCAGAATTGAAATTACCTGGCAATTGATTCGATCTGGCAGCCGCCACCCAACCCTTATCATCTCTAATTATTGCACCCACACCTATTGTCATTCCATTCTTACTTGAAACCACTGCAGTATTCAACTTTAATCTTCCAGGAGGAGGAGGTAACCAATCTGAACTACACCTAACCCCTGCTGCAACCGGCTGCGTAGAAATAGCATGCTTGGACCTCTGAAATTCTTCCAACAAAGATAGAGCACCCGAAACCACCAACTGAGGAGGCTTACTGTTACCACTTTGAAGAAGGCTATTTCGATTATTCCAAATAGCTCAAGCAATCATACAAAATCTGCACAACTCATCCATAGAAAACATAGCTGAAACATACAGAAAAACATCAATAACAGAGAGTTGAGACACAGCATCCAAAGGCCAACCATAATCAAACCCTCTCCAGCACTTCTTTGCTTCTTTACACCACAGAATTGCATGGGCAGAGGATTCAACAGGTTCAAAACATCTATTACACCTATAAGAATCCACTACATTTCGTTTCCATAGATTCTGTAAAGATGGGAGGCCATTCCAGCAAGCCCTCCAAACAAACACCTTAACCTTTGGAGGTAATTTCAACTTCCACATCTTCTTCCGCCAAGTCTGTAGAATATTCGAAGTAGACCCAGCTTCTGCCTCCTTCTCCTCCTGAGCTAACTTGTAACCACTTCGAACTGAATAAACTCCATTCTTTCCAAAAGCCCAAGTAAGAAAATCTTCTCTACCTCCCCAACTAATCGGAATTGTTAGAATAAACTCCCTATCACTAGGCAACAACCACCTATTAATCTTGTCTATGTCCCACCAACGCCTATTCCCATCAAACAAATCAGCCACTCTAAGATCTACCCCCTGGTCCGGCGAAATAACTTTAAATGAAAAAGGCCTCGGAATCCATCTATCTTTAAAAACCTTTATCTTTTCCCCATTCCCAACCACCCATTTCAGACCCTTCAACAATAACTCCCTCCCCCACTAAATACTCCTCCAAATATGAGAACTCCCATTCTTAACAACCACATCCAAAAACTCTTCATTTTAAAAATATTTTGCCTTCATCATTTGAGCAACCAAAGAATTAGGATTATTCATAATTCTCCAAGCTTGCTTAGCTAAAAGAGATTGGTTGCAAGAAATAAGATCTTTAAATCCCAACCCTCCATGACTTTTCGGCTTACAAAGAGTAATCCACTTCACCCAACTAATCTTCCTTTTTCCTTCCCTAGACCCCCACCAAAACTTAGAAAACATGGCACTTAATTCCTTACATAGTCCCACTGGCAGCTGGAATATACTCATAACATAATTTGGAATTGCTTGTGCCACTGCTCTAATCAAGACTTCCTTTCCACCAAAAGAAAAATAGCTATCCTTCCAACCCCTAAGCTTCTTCCAAAGCCTTTCTTTAATCCCATTAAACATTATCCTCTTATTTCTACCCACCATAGAAGGGAGCCCAAGATATGGATCTTGAAAATTACGATCCTCTATGCCTAGCAAATTATACACCTCCACTCTAGTAGTATTATCCACATTAGAACTATATGACACCTTACTTTTCTACCCACCAAAGAGTAATCCACTTCACCCAACTAATCTTCCTTTTTCCTTCCCTAGACCCCCACCAAAACTTAGAAAACATGGCACTTAATTCCTTACACAGTCCCACTGGCAGCTGGAATATACTCATAACATAATTTGGAATTGCTTGTGCCACTGCTCTAATCAAGACTTCCTTTCCACCAAAAGAAAAATAGCTATCCTTCCAACCCCTAAGCTTCTTCCAAAGCCTTTCTTTAATCCCATTAAACATTATCCTCTTATTTCTACCCACCATAGAAGGGAGCCCAAGATATGGATCTTGAAAATTACGATCCTCTATGCCTAGCAAATTATACACCTCCACTCTAGTAGTATTATCCACATTAGAACTATATGACACCTTACTTTTCTACCCACCAAAGAGTAATCCACTTCACCCAACTAATCTTCCTTTTTCCTTCCCTAGACCCCCACCAAAACTTAGAAAACATGGCACTTAATTCCTTACACAGTCCCACTGGCAGCTGGAATATACTCATAACATAATTTGGAATTGCTTGTGCCACTGCTCTAATCAAGACTTCCTTTCCACCAAAAGAAAAATAGCTATCCTTCCAACCCCTAAGCTTCTTCCAAAGCCTTTCTTTAATCCCATTAAACATTATCCTCTTATTTCTACCCACCATAGAAGGGAGCCCAAGATATGGATCTTGAAAATTACGATCCTCTATGCCTAGCAAATTATACACCTCCACTCTAGTAGTATTATCCACATTAGAACTATATGACACCTTACTTTTCTAAATATTAATTTGCTGTCCAGAACCCCTTTCATACACCTTAAAAATATCCCTAATGCTAGTACAACACTCCTTAGAAGCCCTACTAAACAAAATACTATCGTCAGCAAAAAACATATGACTAATATTAGGACCACCTCTAGCACATCTAACCCCCAGACCTCTGCCATTCAATTCACCAGCTGTAAGCATACTAGAAAGGGCTTCAACACACAAAATAAAAAGATATGGGGAGAGAGGACACCCCTGTCTCAGACCCCTAGAAGGCTGCACTTCACACACAGGAATACCATTAAGCAAAAACCTAAGGGAAGTAGTAAAAATACAATCCATAATCAGCTCAATCAAACTAACCTGAAAATTCATCCTACCCAACACCCCTTCTAGAAAATTCCACTCAACCCTATCATACGCCTTGCTCATATCCAATTTCAAAGCCATCAAACCCTTTTTACCAGTCTTTTTCCTAGCAATCGAAAGAAGGGTTTCAAAAGCGACTAAAACGTTATCAAAAATTTGTCTCCCAGGTACAAAAGCTGATTGATTAGGTGATATAATATCTTGCAAAAAAGGCTTAATTCTAGCAGCTATAGCCTTGGTAACAGCCTTATACACCACACTACACAAAGATATATGCCTAAAATCTTTAGGGGAGATAGGATTACTAATCTTAGGAATTAATATAACATCAGTAAAATTAAATTCCCTAATAGATGAATGACCATTCAAAACACTTAAACAAACACTGGAGAAATCATCCCCCAAAATATACCAAAAACTTCTGAAAAAATAAAGCATGAAATCCATCAGGACCAGGTGCTTTAGTAGGGCTTAAGTAAAAAACAGCTGACCTGACATCTGTAGCTGTAAAATCTGCCTGTAACAAACCACTCTGAGATAAACTGAGGCTAGAACCGATTTGCCCTGTAGCTTGCATAATGTCCGATTGAGTAGGCTGAGAAGAAGTGAAAAGAGAGCTAAAAAATTCTTGAATTACCGAAGCCATACCCTCAGTGGAATTAGCCAGCTGACCCTCCTTATCATAAAGACTGAGAATTGTATTCTTCTTCTTCCTTGCATTGGCTTTAGCATGGAAATACTTTGAGTTACAATCACCCGCTACTAACCACTCTGCCCTGGACCTTTGCTTCCATACCAACTCTTCGCTATCAACAAGATCATTCACATTGTCTTCAAGAATTTTAATCTCTGAAAAAACACCAAACTCCTCACAATGCTCATACAATTTCTCAATCTCTTTATTTTTAACCACTATTTGATTGCTCAGATTTCTAAACCTAATTTTGCTCCACTTCATCAGATAAGAAGCACACTGGAAAAGTTTAACTGACAGATCATGAGTGGACATAGAAGGACCATTTTGTCTCCAAGCTTCCATCACTACCCCACCAATATTCTCTTCTTTCAACCAAAAGGGTTCAAATCGAAACCCATACCCACCCCTCTTCTCTATCTGACTTGATTTCCCATATTTTAACAGAATCGGACGATGATCCGATAAATGAAAACCTAAATGCTTCACTTCCACATAACCAAAATTGTTCCTCCACAAAATATTAGCTAGGAACCTATCTATCCTTTCTTGAATATTACTCAACCCCTCTATTTTATTATTCCAAGTAAATTTAGGGCCAGAGAAGCCCAAATCTACCAAATCACTCTCATCAATCACCTGTCTGAACATAAGCATCCCTGTTACAGACTTCTCCGATCCTCCAACCTTCTCAGAAATACTAAGTAATTCATTAAAATCACCACCGCAAACCCACGGCAACCTGTCAACCTTACTCAACCGATTCAACAAAGCCCAAGAGTTAACTCTCTTGCTAGGAGATGGATCCCCATACAAACCCGAAAACCTCCACAAAAATCCATCCTCCATTTCTATCCTAGCATCAACATGACCTACTGAAAAAGACAGAATATTTACCTTACATTCCTTTTTCCACATCAACAGCAAACCACCACTACTTCCTATGCTATCCACCAAAAAAACCTCATACAAACCTATAGAATCTCTAAACAAATTTCCTCTACTACCATCAATCTTGGTTTCTGATAAAAAGACAACTACTGGAAAATAATTCATAATCAACCTTTTCAAGGCCAATAACGCCCGGGGATTCCCTATACCTCGAACGTTCCAACTTAAACAAGTCATAATTCTCGGTGGGTCTGGAAACCAGACTCCGCCAACTCCTGTAAATCTGAACTTCTCCCTTTTTTAGTCACTCCATTCTCTAATCCTGACCCAATAACCATCTTTCTTTTACCAAACTTCACATCCCACCTTTTCAAAGAACTAGAGAGAGTCTCCGTCTCTATTGAAGAAGACTGAGAAGAAGATTTGAATTTCCCCAACTTCGATCTTTGCCCTACTACACTAAATTTAGGCTTACTTGTTGAAGTAGAACCAAATCCAGCAACACTCTTCTTCCCTTTTGTACTAACCGTTTGAATATTCCGAAACAAATTCGACTGCTGTTGCCCTTCCCCTTTTATCTGCTTAGCTCTCGCCATCCGCTTCCAGTTTCTGGCTTTAGGCACTTCTGGAGAAGAAATATGAAATGGCAGAGAAGAAGCTACCATTGCCATTTCACCACTATTATCACTAACCCTAATTGGGCCATCTACCTTCAAACCCATTCCTTCCTCACACACAAATGGATCACACCCAATCAGATTAGGCCCCAAAGCAACCCCTTGTAGGGAAAAATATACCCGCAGCGGAAGCGAGACTAAAAAAAATAGTTTGAGTAGCTTTTAAAATTTTTCCAATTTTATGAACCTTAAACCCTTTTGATTAATTAAAGATATATAATAAATAAACAAAAGATTAATACCTCTTGTCGCGTGATCCGATTGACTTGCGTCGATTGTAATCCGCAAGATCTTCAATCCTAGCACGAACGTGGATCATCTAGAAGCGTGGTCTCCCTTTCTTTGAATTGCAAACCTGAGATCGGATATAACAAACTTTTCTTGATTCGTTAGTCCCAAAAACAATCTAAAGGAACCTAAGATTATTCCGGTCACTTTTGAGTTCTCAATCTTATGATCGAAACTCACGTGAACCTTAATCGATATAGTATATACAAGCTTATTAATGAATAAGCAAACAATATACCATCAAAGAATAATCTATGTTCCTTTTGTTTTTAGTAGAATAAAAAATCTCTAACTATGAGTTGAGAAGAAGAAGAAGAAAAAAAAATTTTCTGCACATAAAACCCTAGGTCTGGCCGAAAATAATAATGGCCTTATATGTGGCAAATTTTATTTTCTCTTTCTTAACTTAGGGTGGCTGAAATCCTTAGCCAAAATCAATTAGGGTTGCCACAAAAATCAAACAAAAAGAAGAGTTTGAATTGCACCCTAATTCCTATTTTGTTTAAGATTTCCAAACCCTAATCCAACTCAATAATCTTTTATTCCTTATTTAACTAAAATAAAAAGACTTCTTATTTGATTAAATAAATAAAATTAATTATTTATTTCCTTGTCAAACAAGTCTTTTAATTTAAGTACACTACTACCAATAGTATACAAATAGGAATCATATTTCCTATTTAGAAAAGATTTGTTTCTTAATTAAACAATTAATTAATAAATTAATTAATTCTTATTTAATTAAATAATGAAAAAAAATTAATATTAAGGTTATTTTAACCACCTTGCCGCCCCATATACTAATATTGGGCCCAAATATTATTTTCTTATTTCATTAAATCCATAGGACTTTAAATAAAAAGCCCACATGTGAACTAGACCTATTCTTACTAAAAGAAACAAGTCCACATGTCTTCCTTTAATATATAAATATAATTTAGCAGCCCATTACATAAATAATGTGCAAATTATATTCTTAATATATTAAATGCAATTCTAGATGGACCCTAAATCGGTCCGGTAGAATATATCAAGTGATCCATGCAAGTCCGTGTGGATTGGGGATCTTGGCGGGCTATCTAAATTTAAGCTTCAATAGACATAACCTAATCACAATCAACAAATGATTCACTTAGGTCCGATCCATTAATTTTAACTCATTCCACTAAAGAGCTAAAATTGAACTCTTAAATAAATACAGAAAAGGAAGTCGTTTCCTCATTCATACCCTAGACAATCATATTGGAGATAGTGTATCCTCGTGATTAATATCAGTAATCGCCAAGAGTTCATAGACCGCCTATAACTCTCCAAGTTACCATATTTACTCATATGACCACGTTTTGAACTTGGATATTTTGACTTGTCCAGAAGCCATGTTTTCAATAGACATTATTGAAAACTCAACGTTGAGATTTAATATCCAATTACCTCAAAACATCCATATGATGATATTATACTCTCATTTAATAAATGGAGCCACGATGTCCATATCTATAAATGAAGTCCTCTATCGATTAACAAATGAATATCACCAAACTATCGAGGATAGACTATACGATATAATCATACTCATTGATAGCTCAAATGATATCACCTGCAACCATAAGTCCATCATTTATCTCAGGATTAAGATAGACTCTCCGATTGTCCTGATAATGAAATTACTTTTATCTACTGACGGTTATAGATAAAGTATTTCATTGTGATCCTGTTCAATGCACCCAGTGCACTAGATTCTTTTGCTCGAAGACACTCCGATGATTTTAGACTCATCATATCTCATTTGATCCCACTCAAATGCTAGCAAAAGAATTCTACAACTTTAACAAGATAAAGGTGCCCAACCTTTAACTTAAGTTGTGAACAATATTCAAGACCAACTAAAGAATTGTGTCTACCACATACATATCCAGATGTATGAACAATTCTTCTTTTCTCATAGTCTTTAGACCTTATGATTATTTACTTTGACAATTATTAAACTATAAATGCTATAAGATTTGTTTAAAACAGAAATCACTTTATTAATATGAAAAAGATTGTTAATTACATTATTACACTCTTGCTATTGAGCATAATCCTAACACCCCTCTCATCTAACCCATCCTCTTTAGAACATAATTGAACCTCATCGATTGGGCCTTCTAACCTGAGCCCAAATTCCTTAGCTGACCCAATCCCACTAATAGCTATCAGATTATTTTCCTTTGGACAAACAGTATCATCTTCTTTCTGTATCACTTCTAAGTCCTTCCCACTTCCCACCGACAAACCTAAACCCCCATCCCTTGCTATTGTCAGATCACCATCCTTCACCCCTTGCCACACCTCCACTCCTCTACTCTTCTTCTTTGAAACATCATCAGAATTTTGTTCAACTCTCAATTTCTGCCTATCAGGAACAGCAGCCCTCATCCATGAACCATAATTTGTAGTCTCACTCAACAAAGCTCCTTTCTTCGCCTCTTCATCAGAACACTCCTTACTTCTATGTCCTATTCTTCCACAAATATAACAAAATTCAGGGAGCTTTTCATACTTGAGACTCACCATAACTATACAATCCGATTTATCCAACTTCAATCTTAACCATCTTTTCAAAGGCTTAGAAATATCAATTTGCACTTTTACTTTCAGAAATTTCCCCCAACACTCCTTCGATTCCGACGGAATATCTATCACCCTTCCTATCTGATTAGCCATCCAATTAGCTGTTCGCCTGTTCATACACATAATGGGAACATCATGAATTTGAATCCAAAGCTCCACTTTATTAAACTTCAAATAAGAAATATTCCCCATCCCTTTCGGTTTCTCCAGCACAATCAAACTATTGTCAAAATACCATGGGCCTCCCTGCCAAATCCGATTCCGATCCTCCTGATTATTGAAACGAAACATAAAGATATTCACCCCCACTACCTCAATCTCTACCCTCCCAAATTGACTCCACAATTTTTCGATTAGACTCTTAAAAGCCTCCCTATTAACCTTTTTCCCAGAAATAATCTTACCTACCAGACAGAGATCTACCACTGCCCCACCTTCTATCTGATCCTCTTCAGCCATCTCAAAAATCTCCCCATCTGCATCCGAAATTGATAACTTCTCATATAATTTAGATATTTCTGAATCCCCAATCTTACCAAACGACTCCTCTAAAAATCCACTCAAAGATTTTAGACAACCGACTTCAATCGAGAAGACACCGACTCAAAAGGACACTTCTACTTTTACTTCAGTTTTTCCTTCGGAGAATCGAGAGAAAAAAAGAGAAAAGACAATAACTATTTCCTATATATACACATAGGTCTAATAATATCACAATCATATAATCAAGGAATATAAAGTTTTTTTTTTAAAAAAAAAAAATTGTTTTTAAAAGAGTTTTTTTTTTAAAAAAAATAATTACCATTTTTTTAAAAGGTAATATCAATTAAATTTTATTTCAAAAAAAAAATAATAAATTAAATTTTAAATGGTACTAAACATTAAGGTAGTATTCTTTTATTTTTTTAGTTTATTGACCGTCAAAAAACAAGTTAAAAAAAAAATATCCCGAAATATCCAACCAAAAAAAAAAAAAAAAATGAAAAGAGAAAGTAACAAGAAACTTATATTAGCTGTTTAATATTTTTGAAAAAAGTATATATAGTCTCCAGTCTCCACTATGATGGATTGAAATTGAAATATCATAAGCAGGAATGACATTTGTAAAGACAATGAAGAAAAACTCATTGATCTAAAAACATCCCTGATATTGGCTTGCCTTTTTCAACACGCCCCTAAATTTCTTACACAACTCATTGAGCTAAAAACATCAAATAAATAAAAAAATCTTACACACTACTATTTTATTTGACCTCTTGAGATACAAAGTCTTAACTAAAGTCATTGGGCTCAGGACAAAATCATGTAATCTAGTGTTGATGGCACTAAATTTGATTGCTTATGGAGTAACCCACATCCCCCTTCTCAAGTTCGTAACTTGTTTCAATGAAGTTTTTGTTACTAGTGTTTATTGATCAATTGTAGAGCACTTGTTGAAGCCTATTTGGACATTAGATTTATGTTTGAGTGAAATTGAGAGTTGAATGAGATATTTGAAATAAGAGTAATACTATACAACTGAAAAAATTAACCCAAATGATGTGATAAATGAGTTGTTAATACTTGTTATTACCACATAAATCATGAGGTGATGTTATGAATGACACATCATTTGAGTTAATTTTTAGGCTAAGTTTTTGGGTTAACTATCATTTGTGTTGAAATTATGTTAGGTGCCAATTCGAAATCCTAGTTTAAGCATGATACCGCCACCCAACGTGGTTTGATGGTAAGAAGTGCTAATTTAATATGATAATATTTTAGGTTTGAGTCGTCATGCCCTTTAGGTTTGAGTCGCCTACCTACCGATAGTTTATCAATAATAATTAATCTCAATCTAGATATCAATTATTGTTACAATATATAATTTTCATTTAATTATTTAAAATTTATAATATCTATTTCTTAACAATTAATGAGAAATTATTAATTAAAAATGGGGTTTATACAATTTGATCTCTATCTAATTGACAAACATCACTTTTTTACTTATTAATTGATTTATCATCAAATTGGTCCATATATAATTCAAAATAGCACATTTTGTCCTACTGTTAAAGACTAACAGTCAATCATTAAAAAATCAGTTAAAAGTCTTTCTTACCCCTATTAGATGTTAAATGAGTGGAAAGACAATTTTACCCTATAATTAAATAGGTTATTCCATAAAAGATAAAAAAGTATTAAAAAGAATAATAATAATAAAATAAAATAGATAGATGGATCTCCACCTTCCATCTCAAAGATGGATGGTGGAGATCAAATTAAAAAAACAAATAAAAAACTATAGAATTAAAAAAAAATTACAAAAACAACAGATAAAAAAGAAAAACTGAATATAAATTAAAAATAAATAAATTATTATTACTAAAAAAAATTGATAAGAAAGTTTTTTTTTTTTTTTTTTTTTTTAAAAGAAGAAATCAAATTAAAAAACTTAAAATAATTAAAAAGAAGAAAAAAATGGAAAAAGAATTTATTTTTATTTATTTTTATTTTTTTGAAATAGGGGATGGAGATCCAACCTGGGTTGGATATCCACCTCTTGTTTCAATTATTTTTTCCTTTTTTTTTTTTTTTTTTTTTTTTTTTTTTTTTTGAATAATCTTCTTTTTGTAAGATTATTTTAAGTTTTTTAATTTGATTTAAAAAAAATTCTAATCATTTTTTTTTTTAGTAAAATCAGATTTATTTAATTTTATTTTCTGTTCACTTTTTCTTTTTTATCTTTTATTTTTGCAATATATATATATTTTTAAAATTCTATAATTTTTGTTTCTTTTTTTGTTTGATCTCCACCATCCATCTCTAAGATGGAAGGTGGATCTATATAATTTTTTTTCATTATTCTTTTTTAATTTTTTTTTATCAATTATGGAAAAATCTATTTAATTAGAGAGCAAACTCGTTTTTCCACTCATTCATCATCTAATAGAGGTAAAAACAATTTTGAAATGAGTTTGTAACGGTTAATTAGCAGTAGGACTAAAATGAGTTATTTTGAATTATATATGAACCAATTTGATGAAAAATCAATTAACAAGTAAAGACGTTATGTTTCCCGATTAGATAGGGACCAAATTGTATAAAGCCCATTAAAAATAACCCGAATGATATGTTAAATGAGTTGTTAATATTTGTTATCACCACACAAATCATGGAGTGATGTGGTGACTGATGAATGATATGGTAATAACAAATCAGTTGTCACATCATTTTGGTTGATTTTTGGCTAAGTTTTAGAGTTAACTATAATTAATGTTGAAATAATGGTGGGTGCCAATTTGAAATCCTAGTTTAAGCCTGATACCGGCACCCAATGTGACTCGATGGTAAGAAGTGCTAATTTAGTTTGACAATATTTTAGGTTCGAGTCACCATACCCTTTAGGTTCGAGTTGTCATACCCGCGGATAGTTTATAAATAATAATAATAATAATAATAATAATAATAATAAAATTTAAGCTCGATCTAGAAATCAATTATAATTATAATATATAATTTTCATTTAATTATTTAAAATTATAATTTCTATTTCTTAACAACTAATGAAAAATTAAAAATTAAAAATAATAAAATCAGCTTTCTAATATATAAAAAATTATATTAATATACACAAACGAGGGTTGTGAACAATTACTCATTGTTTTTTTTTTAAAAAAAAGAACAATGAATCAAAATAAGAATTAAAAGGTCTAATAATATCACAATCATATAATTAAGGAATATAAAGTGTTTTTTTTTTTTTAAAAAAGTTTTTATTTTTTTATTTTTTTTTTATAAATAATTACCATATTTTTTGAAAGGTAACATCAATTAGGGTATTAGTTTATTGACCGACATAAAATGATAAAACAAGTTAAAAAAAATATCCCAAAAAAAAAGAAATAGAGAAAGTAACAAGAAAATTATGTTAGCTGTTTAATTTTTTTGAAAAAAAGTACCGTTATTGCGTTATATAAGTCAGCAGGAGCGGGAGAGATATCGTCTCACTACTTGTTGAACAAGAAAATATCTGACTCTGCTCTCTCTCTCTCAGATTCTTCTTTAGCTTTCGTTTTTGTGCTGATCTCTGTATCCGACTCTGCTCTCTCTCTCAGACTCTTCTTTTAGCTTTCGTTTTTGTGCTACAGCTGCAACTGTATCTCACTCTGCCCCCCCCTCTCTGTCTAAAGTTTTCTTTCTGCTTTCGATGAATTCTGTCAAAATCAGACAGGTTTGGGGTTGTAATCTGGATCATGAGCTGTTTTTGTTCGATCAAACCCTAAGCCGTCACAATTTGCTCTCCATCGACACCGAATTTCCTGGGTTTCTTCGTAATACACCCAGAGATGCTCCTGAGACCCTCCGCTACTCCGACTTGAAATCTAATATCGATAATACCAAGTTGATCCAACTGGGTATCACTCTCTCTGATGATTCCGGTCATATTTCTTCTACTTGGGAATTTAATTTTTGCGATTTCGATATTGATAACGATGCATGTAATGTAACTTCTATCGATTTCTTGAAGAAAAGTGGGTTGGATTTTGAGAGGATTAGAAAAGATGGTATTTTCATGTCTGTGTTTAGGCGCAAATTCTTAGAAATTCTGTCTGTGCATGCTAATTTGAAGTGGGTTACATTTCATGGTTTGTATGATTTAGCTTATGTACTTAAGCTGTTGAGTAACAATTTACTGCCACTCACCGTCTTTGATTTTGTTAAAGAGGCTGCTGTGTATTTCACTGCTGTTTTTGATGTCAAATTTATCGCTAGATTTTGTAAAGGGCTCATGGGTGGTGAACTTGGATTGAATCGACTTGCGTGTATTTTGACTGTTGATAGATGCGGTGAGGCTCATAATGCTGGTTCTGATAGTTTGTTGACTGCTTGTGTATTTGCTAAGCTGAAGAATGTCTATAGAATAGAAGAAAGAAATTTTGATGGGTTTCTGTACAGCATTAGTCCAAAAATTCAGAGCATGCGTCCTAAAATAGTTGTGCCACACTATTGTCAACCACCAATACCTTGCCGACCACCGTTTCCCCAAATGATGGTGTGTTACAGTAGACCGACTCATCATCGATACCATTTTCAGGTGCGACCAACTTATGTCATGCAGTCAACCATGTTCCCATGTGTCTTGTAGTTAAAGCTTCATTAGTTTAATCATAACCCACATCGTTTGTAAAGTTCTTGACTTGTTTCAATGGATTCAATAGTCTCATATTTTGTAAGTCTTCCATAAGTAAATGAAGTTCTTATTACTAGTGTTTGTTAATTGTGAGATGTGCATCAATATGATTGAATTTGAGTGATTCTTTTCTTCTTGTTAACTTTTGTTGTTTTTTTGTGCATCAATCGATCCATCATTTCTTTTGACCATTTGAGTTACATTTGTTTTACATTTTTTGTATGTATAATGAAGCTGTTATTAGTAGTGGTTATTGATTGTGAGATGTTGCTTTGCATACATATCCGGTAGCATAGTTCTTGTTTGAAGCCTATTTGGTATTAGATTTATGTTTGAGTGGAATTAGGAGTTGGATAAGATGTTTGAAATAATGGTAAATGCCATGACAGAATTAGTTGGAAAAATGGAATTTTTTTTTTTGTTTTTTTTGTTTTTTTTGTGTAGCAGCAGTCAACTCTACTGTAAAGATTTTGACTAGCACGTTTCGCCGCAAAATGGAGTTGCTCTACAGCTGCTTACCACTAAGTTTCATCAAGGTTGGCGCCATTGCTATTAAACTCAAATTGGAATGAAGCAGTGGTAAATTTTTTATTCTATTAAATATGTCTATAATTGCTCTAATTTGACCGTTTATAATATAGAAGTTTTGTTACTTTTAGTGGAATTCGGTGCAAAAGGTGTTTGGGCTGTTTAGTAAAAATTAGAATGCTTTGGCTGTAATTTGATGTGTACTTGTAAGATCACTGCAATTCGTGCTGCTGTGATTGTTGATTTGCATTTTGCTTGGTGATATGTTGGGGAGATTTGGACATAGTTTGCCTTTCTAGTTTGAGTATCTAGGATGGTAGAGCCAAGTTGGAACTGGTTCTTGGTTGCCACTGTAGGGGTAAAATCTTTCTAACAATTCTAGTTTGATCCGCATTTCCATCCTTTTGCTGTGTTAAAGATGGATAAGTATTCTTCCAATTTATAAATTAGTGGGATTCTTCCCATTTGCTGGCATTCTTTTTTTGTATGAGCAACGATCAAGGATTTATGTGATGAAAATCATAGGGTGGATCCCGTGGTATTGTAGTTGATAACTAATTTTGTCTCTTCTCCTTTACTTTCCTGCTATTATTTTGCATTTCCTTTTTCGGGGGAGGAGGAGGTGGAGGTTGAAGTGGGGGTGGGTGCACTGGTATTATAGTGTTTGTTACAGTCTCCTTCACATTTACATGGTAAAAAGTCGGTTCATTTGTTGAATGGTATTATATTACCTGCTCAGATGTCTACCTTATCAGATTTTTTTTTTCTTTCCTTGAAAACTACTCATCTTATCTTATTTTATAGCTTGATCTGTTGTCCATCAGATTTTCCATTGTCTCATATGTCTATGTTGTTATATTGATCCTTTGGTATAGGGTTGATATTCTTCTGGCAACACCAGGGCGTTTGGTTGATCTGCTTGAGAGGGCTAGAGTCTCATTGCTGGCAACACCAGGATGTGAAAATGTTTGTGTTTGTACTAACTGAGTTACTCGTAATGATCAATAAAACATTTATGATGGTGTTGGTTTGGTTGCAGGAAAGAGGAATGGTATTGAGATCGTATGGTGATCGATGCCAAAGATTTACAATAAATCAATATATTAATTTCAATTTCTTTTTATATTTTTTATTTAGCTTCTTCAACTCTACAAATTAATTACTAGTACCCTAATCAATCTCTGTTTGATCTTGTAATTCATGAATTGTGTTTCTTTTTTCTCCTTGGTTACTAATTGTATATGCATTATCTTTTTTTATTTAGGTAAAATATTGTTCTTATTAGATTATTTTACACATTATTATATTTTTTTATTAAATGTCAAAAAATGAAACTTGGAAAATTATAATGCAAAAAAGGGAATTTTCTAACTCAATTATAATGCAAGAAAGGAACTCGCAACCTTACAGTGCAGGTGTGAAAAGTTTTATCATCGGACTAACCTCATCTCGTCAGTAACTACATGTATATTAATAATTAGAATCGTCTAATTTAAATACGACCAATAGATCGATAAGATATCATAAGAGCAATGAAAATATTTTAAAAATATTTTATAAATCAAATCAATATTTAATTATAATCTTTAATTTTTAGATGAAATAAGGAATATAAATGATTTTGATTTGATTTCATAAAGATAATAATGCTATTTTAAAAGATTCATCAAATGCTAAAATAGATTATTCCATAATCACTTTCAAAAATTAACCCCCCACCTACTTCTCAAAATCGCTGTCAAAACTTGTTAGATTATCAATTAACCACTTTTGGAAGTTTTACTAGACATAATTTTATGTCAGAATTATAAAATAAACTGATTTTAATTTTTCAAAAGCAATACAAAACTGGCCCTTATGATCTTTCAATTCATGAATTGTATTTCTCTTTTATACATCGATACTTTTTTTATTTAGGTTATTGTTCTTAGATTCTTGTAGATATTATTATTATTTTTTACAAATTAACTTTCTTATGTATAAATTTTACATTTGGATTTATTACAAGGCAGCGTCAACTTCAACTCTCCAAACTGTTCCAACATCCAAAAAGCTACCGTTTCGTATAAGGAAGTGAATTGGGCCAACTAGACCATTAATTTTGTTAGGGGCTTTAGACCCCTTCAATGGCCCACAAGCCCAAAATTATATAATTATATAATTAATTAACTTATTATATATATAATAATGTGTAAAATAATTATATAATTATAATTATAATAATTAATAAACTTATAATAAGGTTCAAAATAATTGTAACCTTGTTCAAAATTATATAATTATAATAATTAATTAACTTATTATACTTCTATGTTTCTATGTTTATTATTATAATTAATAAACTTATAATAATTAATCTGCCCTCCATTTTTTTTTTTTTTTAATTTCGTTTTGATTTGATTTGATTTCTCATTAATCTTAAATTACAATAAGTGAAAAATATGATTAATCTTAAATTACAAAAAAACCGACCTCTATCTTACTATTGGATTCGATTGGAAATATTTTTAACTAATACCCTCAAAACCAAATTATACACTAAATGTCAGACATGTCTACAACAATGAAAATTTCCAACCACCGCCCAATGTGGCTTGAGGTTCGAGTCACCGCCATTACAAATGGTATATATATATATACATATTAGTGTGCACTGATGTAAATATATAAGAACATTGAATGTGAGCCACTCATTTTTCATGCTTTGAATTAGTGTGTATGTACTTGTCAAAACTTCTTCATAATGAGTAGTTCACCATATATATATATATATATATGAAAATTTCCAACCACCACCTAATGTGGCTTGCAATACGAGACTCTCCGCAATGAGTCTCCCTAAGGACTGGTTGAGGCCCAGATTTAGCTGAGCATTGAATCTGCAAGTTATGTGTCTCTACAGCCCACACCCAACAAAAGGTGCACCAAGTGAAGTTCTTGGTCCACCTCCACAGTACTAGGAACCATTTCAGGAACCACTTCAAAATATTGGTCTCCTAATTAATTATGTCAAGATTGGAACTTGATCACCTCCAATTATCTGCGTTAGGACTCATAGCAAATTTACAAGAACTCAGAGTGTTTAAAGGCTCCTAACAACATTATCTTTTAAAGACTCTAATACTCCAACATTCTCCCTTAAACTGAACTGCACAAGTGCATTTAGTTTACTCCAGACATCAAACACATGCCAAGTTTATCTCGCAGCTTCAAGAACACCTCTAGTTTAAGGGGTTTAGTCATGATATCATAAACTTGCTCTTGTGTATTGCAATGTATCAATTCTACTATCCCATCTCTTGTAAGTTCACGTGAGAAATGAAATCTCACATCGATATGCTTACTTCGACCATGTAAAACCGGATTTCTTGAAAGTTTAATAACAGAACTATTGTTACAATAAATAGTAGTGCACACACCTTGAACATGACCAAGCTTTTCAAAAATCCTTTTTAGCCAGACCCCTTGACATGCACATGAGGCTGCTGCTATGAATTCCGCCTCCGTAGTAGATAAAGTCACCACTGGCTGCTTTCTTGACCTGTCCCCAACATAAATATATACCCCGAGGTATTTTTTCGATCATCAACATCCCCCGCATAGTCACTATCTGTAAATGCTATTAAATTCCCTTTACCATTTTTCTTGTAACCAATTCCAAACTCCACAGTGCCCTTCAGATACCTTAGTATCCTCTTGGCAGCTTGCAAGTGCATCTCAGTAGGTTTCTCCATGTATCTACTGATCAAACAAACTGCATACATAAGATCAGGTCTTATGGACGTCAAATACAGCAAGCTTCCAACCAATTGCTTGTACTCTGTAGCATCTACTTCTGCTCCACTTCCATTCTTTGACAACTTACATCCTGGAACGATTGGATTATTCACAGGATTACTTCTCTCCATGCCAAATCTTTCAAGCACCTGTTTAGCATATTTTCGTTGACAAATGAAAATTCCATCAGAGTTTTACACCACCTCTACACCCAAAAAATACTTCATTCTACCAAGATCAGACATATCAAACTCCTTTTTCATTGATTCTTTGAAACTCTTGAACATGTCTTCATCATTTCCGGTAAAGATAAGATCGTCCACATAGAGACTCACAATCAATAGCTTGCCTTTGTCACCAGACTTAATAAACAGTGTATGCTCACATAACCACTTTTCGAACCCCTCTTTGATGAAATACGCCTCAATTCTGTTGTACCAGGCTCGTACAGTGCTTTCTTCAGCCTATAAACCTTGTGCTCTTCACCTTGCTTCTCGTAACCTTAAGGTTGATCAATGAACACTGCCTCATTTAATTCTCCATGTAAGAACGCACTTTTTATGTCCAATTGAAATACACACCAACCTTTGTGCGCTGCAAGAGCTAGAATTGTTCTGATCGTATCCCACCTAGCCACCGGTGCAAACACTTCATTATAATCAATCCCTTGCCTTTGAGAGTACCCATTTGCCACAAGTCGGGCCTTATGCTTGTCCACATCCCCCTTCTCATTAAGCTTCGTTTTAAACGCCCACTTCACTCCTATTCTTTTAGCTCCAGCCGGCAAGGTAGTCAACTCCCATGTATCATTCTTTTCAATAGCTTTTATCTCCATATCCATTGCCTCCCTCCATTTCGAACTCTTGTATGCTTCCTCAAATGTGATTGGATCTTCAGCTGAAGTAAACATCACCAGATTATGCATCTCCTCTTCATTAGACAAACCCTCATCGGTCACATAATCCCTCATCCAAGGTGGCTGCCTCCTATTTCTCCCTTGATTTGGACTCGGTGGTTCTTCCTCAGACGACTCATGTGGTGATGAATTATCCATTTCTTGATCAGCTTGCTCATCTTCCAAACCTTCTCCTACCTCATTAGCATCGACATCTTCATTGTCCAATTCATTCTCATCTCCCCATTCTAATACATCGCGTTTCACCTCTTCTACACTTCTTCCCCAATTCCAATTCTCACCCTCAGCACACACTATATCTCTACTAATCACTATCTTTCTTGATATTGGGTCATAAAGCCTATAGGCTTTTGATTCTTCACTCACACCTAAGAGAACACATTGGAAACTCTTATTGTCAAGCTTTGTTCTTTGACTATCGGGCACATGAACATGAGCCACACACCTAAATACACGAATATGATCAACAGAAGGCTTTATGCCATTGCAAGCCTCTTCAGGAGTAACATCTTTGATAGCTAGAGTAGGACTTCGATTCAGCATATAAATGGACCAGTTAACTGCTTCCGACCAAAACTCTTTTGGTACTTCTTTTCCTGATAGCATTCTATGCACCATATTCATTATGGTATGATTCTTCCTCTCGGTAACCCTGTTTTGCTGTGGGGTATAAGCAGTGTTGTAAAAAGCGCCACCTAGAGCCGCCTAGTCGCCGCCTAGGCGCTCGGCGGCGCTCTTCCGCCTCGACTTTGGGGTAGTCGGCTGTATTAGGCATTTGTGGTCAACGACGGTCAAATTCGGAGCAAGTCGGACCTAGGCGGATCTAGTTGGTCAACGTCGGTCCAAGTTGGTCCAAGTCGGAGGTGGTCAACTTCGGTCCAAGTCGGCATTGACGATCGAAAAAAAAAAATATATTCCCAAAACGACGTCGAACCTTGGGAGTTTCATTAAAAGACAAAAATTTGATTTTTGATCGATCGATCAAAGAGTAAAAGAGGCAAGTCAGGCAACAGTGAAGAGTGAAGAGCTGAAGACCTAAAATAGAGAAGCAAAACAGTCGAACCTGGTCCAGCTGTCGCCGTCCGTAGATCTGTCGCCGTAAGTCAATCCTTTGTAGTCAGTCGCCGTCGTCGTCAGTCGATCCTTGCCGTCAGTCGATCCTCGCCATCAGTCAATTGACTCAATTTGTGAGTTTTATTTTCAATTTAGGGTTTTCAATTTGGGGATTTTGATTTTTTAAGTTGAATTTTTAAAATTAATTAGTTTAGAAGCTATTAATGGCGACGACGAAGCTTTTTTTGGGGGAATTTGTGAGGCAGGAGATTAGGAGATTATGGGAATTTGTTAGAGTCGTTAGACTGTTAGTGTTTCTTTGTTGGTTTTGTTTCTTCTCTGTTTCCAGTGCCACTTGCCATGCTAGTGTTCTTCTATGTTCTCTGTTGCTGTGTGGCTCCCTTTATAGGTATCAATGTATCATAAAAAAAATAAAAAATAAAAAAAGAAGTTGTCAACATTAAAAAAAATCAACCGACTAAAATATAATAATATATACCATTCCCCAACATCTCTGATCTCTCTCAATCTACAATACTTATATAGTATGCTACTGCTTACTATTACATTATTACTAACATAAAATGAGAATAATAGAATATGCATGGAATATGGATTGGTGTTAAACTGTTAATGTATTATACTGATATTAATTATAAATATATGATGGATTTGATATTTAATATTTTGATTATAAATGTTATACACTTATACTGTCATTTTTTTAATTATAAATATTTTTTTAGACCTTGAATTGTGGTTGTGCCGTTGTGGTTAGGACTTAGAAAATGACTTCAAATGACAACACGACCAACACCAACATTTGTTCTGGGGGAGCTTCGAACGAATCTGTTATGAAATGTAAATCGAAGGATATTAGGTAGGAGTATGGGAAGTTGATTGATCCCTCCAACTTTGATAAGGTTAAGTGTAATTTGTGCGCAAATGAGTTTTCCGGGGGAGTATATCGATTGAAGCAACATATTGCCCACATAGCGGGAAATGTTTCTAAGTGTCCGAAGTCAACGAATGAGGATCAAGTTAGATGTAAACAAGACATCGAAGATGCAAGAACTAAGAAGAAAAATAAAAATAAGGAAGTTGATGAGATTAGAAGGGAAGTTAATCTCGTCGGGATTGAGGAAGAAGAAGAAGTTGAAGGTTTAGGGACAAGGAAAAGACCACACTTTCTTGGCCCTATAGATAAATTTGCAACGAAAATCAACCCTGAAGCTTCTATGAGTACCAGTAAATCTCTTCGCCAACAACATATCAATGATGTACTTTTTAAGGAGAGAACACATTCTGTGCATTGATATGTGGCTAGGTAGGTGTATGAAGCTGGCGTCCCTTTCAATGCTATTCAGAACCATAGTTTTACTGCAATGATAGAGGCAGTTGGGTTATTTGGATCGAGATATAAACAACCAAGTCGATACCAATTGAGTGGACCAAGAGTTTGACAGTACCAAAGATGTTCTTAAAAAACAAGAAAAAGAGTAAAAATTGACAGGATGTTCAATTATGGCCGATGCTTGGACTGATAGGAAAAGCAAGAGCATTATGAACTTATGTGTCAATTGCAAGGAAGGTATCACTTTCATTTCTTCCAAAGAAAGCTCCGATGAGGCACACACCGGGGAACACATTTTTGAGTATGTGTTCAAATGCATTGAATAAGTTAGGCCAGAAAATGTTGTTCAAGTAGTGACCGACAATGCCTCCAACAATATGGTCGCAGCAAAGATGTTGAGAGTGAAGATGCCTAAAATATTTTGGTCCTCATGTGCTACTCATATAATCAACCTCATGCTTGAAAGTATTGGAAAATTACCAAGGTTCAAAAAAACGATTGATAGTGCCAAAAGTTTCACGATCTTTATTTATGCACATCACAAAATATTGTGGTTGATGAGGTCCTACACAAAAAAGAAGGAAATAATTAGACCGGGAGTCACTAGGTTTGCCTCAGCTTTCCTAACATTGTAAAGTTTGGTAGAGAAAAAGGACAACTTAAGGGCAATGTTTACTAGCTCGGAATGGGAAGAGTGCAAATGGTCGAAGACCGTTAAGGGGAAGGCGGCTTACTCTACTGTGTTGAACATCGGTTTTTGGAATGGGGTGACAATGTGCTTGAAGGTATTTGCTCCATTGGTAAAGGTGCTTCGACTGGTTGATGGGGATATAAAGCCATCAATGGGTTTTTTATATGGGAAGCTCATAAAAGCAAAAGAAGAGATTAAGCTGGCCTTGAAAAATAGTGAGAACACTTATAGGCCAATCCTTAACATTATTGATAGTAAAGCCAAAGATCGGCTCGATACTCTATTACATATGACGGCATATCTTTTAAATCCCTTCTATTGCTATAAAGATCCTTGGATTGCAAAAGAAGGTGTTTTATTGGATGCGGTATGTAGTTGTTTGGAGAGGTTGTTTCCCGATGACATTGACAAGCAAACAAGGATCTTAATGATTAACTTGGTGAAGTATACCGGCAAAGAGGGTGCTTTTGGAAAATTAACGGCTCAAAAAGCTTGCGAGAATAACAATAGCATTTATGATCTAGGTAATAACAAGTGTTCACTAGTATATTTCTAATTATAATATTTATTTAAAATATATACTATTTAAGTATTTATATCTAATTCTCTTATTATGTAGTTCAATGGTGGTTTGTGTTTGGACATCAAACACCTGACTTGCAAAGGATAGCACAAAGGATCCTTTCATTAACTACTAGTTCATCTGGGTGTGAAAGGAATTGGAGCACTTTTGAGGGGGTAAGTTATTTACTAGGCATTAGATAATAGTATAATACAATAATACATTAATACTAAGTTATTACTTACTAAGTTTTTTCACTTTTATGTAGATACATACGAAGAAAAGAAATAGACTAGATGTTGATCGATTGAACAACCTAGTATTTGTCCAATTCAATTCCAAATTGATTCATAAGCACAAAAGGTTAATGGATAAGGAAGCCAACATAGATGTACTACTAGCAAGTGATGGTGATGCTAGTCATGCACAAGGTTGGATAGTTGATGATGGTGATGAAGAGGTTGAGCAGGGTACGGGGCTTACTTGGAAATTGGTTGATGAAGCAACTGGAGCGAATGAAATGATACAACCTCGAAGAAGTGCTAGAATTCCTAGAGAACTTGAGGAAGAATTTGAATCCGAAGATGAATTGGTGGAGGAAGATAATTTTGAGTTCGAATTCGATGAAGAACAAGTGTTGGAAAGATATGGAGAAGAACAAGATGAGCTAGACACTTAGAGGCTTAGACTTAGAAATTATTTCCGTATTTGTTTACTAAGTTATTACTACTCTATGAACTTATTTGTTTAATGTTTACTACTTTATTTCATGTTGTTGCCTTATTTGAAACTTGGATGTCATTTGGTTGGATTTTGTTTGTCTTATTTACTTCCTATGGAAATTGATTGATTTGGTTGGAGTTTGGTTGGAAATGGAGGCTCATTATGTGAGTGCAAAATAATAATGAGTGCAAAGCAGTGTTTTTTTTTTTTTTTTTTTTTTTTTGGGTAAAGCAGTGTTGCTGCCTGCTGGATTTGTATCTTTAAAGCAGTGTTTTTTTTTTGGTAAAGCAGTGTTGCCTGCTGGATTTGCATATTAGTATATTACTTTGCATATTAATTATTAAACTAGTATTACTTTGCATATTATCATTCTAACAGCAGTAACTTTAAAAAAAAAAAAAAAAACCGGCTGGCCACCGATCAGCTTCCGACAGGCCGGACGATCGACTTCCGACCGTCCGCCTAGTCCCCGCTTAGTCCCCGACTAAGCGGCCTAGGCGTTAGGCCGGGGGTCCCCGCCCGACTAGCGCCTATTGCTTTCTGCAACATTGGGTATAAGCTGTGGTAAGCTGCCTGCTAATCCCATTCGTGCTACATAATTTGTTAAACTTGAGTGAGGTGAACTCCCCACCTCTGTCAGTTTTTAAACAACAAATAACATCACCAATCTCATTTTCAACTAACAACTTATATTTCTTGAACATAGGTAATGCTTCAGATTTTTTAGATAAAAAATATGCCCAAGTCTTTCTACTGTAATCATCGATGAATGTGATTACATACCTTTTGCCACTATTCGATTCCGGTGTGATAGGCCCGCAAATATTTGCATGGACCAGTTGTAGCTTCTTAGATGCCCTCCATAAGCTTTTCTTTGGTATTGCTTCTCGGTGTTGCTTCCTAACCATACAATCACCACACATTTTCGATGGAACATTGATCATTGGCAAGCCTCTGACCATCTTCTTATAGAGCAGAGTCCTCAACCCCTTAAAATTGAGATGTCCATACCGGTAGTGCCATAATTGTGTTTTATCCTCATATGCGACTTGAAAACAGGTTGAAGTTGGAGAAATCACAGAAGCAAGCACATCAAACATTCTGTTGGTTGACATCTGTGTTTGTATAATTAAACCCCTTCTTGGATGGTAAATCTTACACATTCCATTCTGGATGAGAATAGCTAGATTCTTTTCTTGAAGTTGACCGATGCTTAAAAGATTGTTTATTAACTCAGGTACAAAATAAACCTCTGTGATTACCTAAGTTAATTCGTTAATATGGAGCTTGACATTTCCTCGTCCCATAACCATCATCCTCGAGTTATCTCCGAGCTTCACCGATTGTCTGAATTTTTCATCAAGATCAAAAAACCACTCATTGTTACCACACATGTGATTACTGCATCCGGAGTCGAGGAACCATACATTCTCTCTCTTGAGTGATTCATTTTCAAGTACGACATCAGAAACATCTCTTCGTCCTCATTTAATTCTACGTAATTCACACTTTTCTCCCAACTGGGACATTCATATTGAAAATGCCCCAGCTTGTGACATTTGTAACACTCAACCAAGGCCTTGTTGAAAGACTGCCTTCCCCTGCCTCTGCCTCCTCCTCTGAAACTTCCACGAGCTCTTCCTCTCCCTTTAACTCTATAATCATCTCTTCCTCCAACCTTCTCTGAATTGGTGATTTTCAAAGCATGCTCTTCATCCTTCTGTCCTTGCATCCTCTGTTCGTGGACTAATAGGCTACTCTGAGGCTCATCGATGGTCATGGTGGAGAGGTCGTTGGACTCTTCTATCGAACAGACTACATAATTAAACTTGAGAGTCATTGATCTCAAAATTTTCTCAGTTATCACACTCTGCTCCATCTTTTCTCCATGTGCTTTCATTTTATTTACAATGGTTAGTGTCCTGGCAAAATACTCATCGAATTTTTCACCCTCCTTCATGCCAAGAATTTCGAACTCTCTTCTCAAAGCCTGTAACTGAGCACGTTTCAAGAACTCAAAGTGTTTAAAGGCTCCTAACAACATTATCTTTTAAAGACTCTAATACTCCAACAATCTGATCATGATCATGAACAACATTTTTGAAGATCTTTTGCTCCTTGGATGACTTGGTATCATGATCATGTAGGGAAAAAATACGTGCACGCAGCGGAAGCGAAACTAAAAAGAACTTTAGTATATTTTAAAAATTTTCCCATATTGAACCTTATGTTGGGGAAAGTGCCCTAAGAACAAGTGTTGTTAATCTTTTGCTGAATTAATAATTAGAATGACATTCTATCATATATTTGTGTGCATTTAATGTTATTAATATTGTATTAATAACATAAAATTCCATGATTATTAAATGTAATATTAAACATAGTGTATAAGTCGTTATATACATGAGGATTATGTTTAATATAATAATCTTAATTGTCTGTAATTGATAATTAAAGTTGGGATCTTTAATTAATTAAAATTACTAGTATGGTTCATTCCCATTAAGAATGGAACAGTTTTATCCGAACTGTTGATGTGGTGACATTAGAATGAAGGTACTTTGTATAATAAGATTATACAAGACATGGACGCGATAAATTGGAATCTTTTAATAATCTCCGTCTTGAAATAAAGTATTCCCTTTTATCAATCAGATGGTCATATATGGAACGATCTTAATCCTGAGTATTTAATAGACTCCTACTTATAAAGTTGTGTCTTTTGACTTACTCGGTATGGTTTGCTCTAATTGCCAAACCTAAAAACCTTGTATCTTAGAGACATGATGATATACTTAGCTGGGAATGATAATATACAAGATGGAATCTATTCCTTCTTAATTGAAGTAGACAAACAGTTCTCTTGAGTAAATGATTCGGGTCTTGAACAATAGAGCGCTCAATTTATGATAAGATCATAAATAATTGTTTATTAGAGAATCACGGGCACTCAAGGATAAAGACGTAATTGAGAGGTCAACGGATTTGAACCTAGCTCATATTACGAACTGTTTATGGAGGATTGATCTATATGTAATGATTATATCAATGGACTGTTCGATTCCTATTCGAGTAATTAATTCTATAATGACAAGAGTGCAGTTCCAGTTTTTTAGTGGAATAAATATGGAATTAATAAATCTAATATTTAAGTAAAGAGTTTAATTAAATATTGAAGATTTATTGGAGCTTGAAATTATAGGTCCATGTGTCCCCATACCATCTCTATAGTACTGTATTGAACATTAAGGTATACTGAGGCTTAGTGATTAATTTGGAATTAATCATCTATACATAAAGAAGTTTATGTATTGTTTTATTTATTAAATAATGTTTGATTATTTAATTATATGTATTAAATAATGTTTGATTATTTAATTATATGTATAAAATAATATTTTGATTATTTAATTATATGTATTAAATAATGTTTGATTATTTAATTATATGTATTAAATAATGTTTGATTATTTAATTATATGTATAAAATAATATTTTGATTATTTAATTATATATATATGTTTTAATAATTGGGGTGGGATGTATTATTGTTACTTTTAGTCATGAATGGGGTGGGTGGAAATCAAGTACCCTTGCTTTTTTCAACTAGTGTTTTTTCTTTTGTTTTGTTTTTTCTTTCATCATTGCATTTAAAGCATAGTGGAATTCTAGCTCCTATTCTATGATTCTTTACACCACCCACCCTAGTACTATGATAGTGGAAAAATACTACACCACCCAATATATATATATATAGCTCTCTCTCTCACTCTCTCAAGAATAAAAGAAGCATAAAAAGAAAAGATTTTTTTTTTGAGTTGATTCATATATTTTGAGCTTCATGAAAACAAGACAAGAAGAGTTCTTGTTTTGAGAAACACTAGTTCTAAACAAGAGAGTGATAACAAAAGAGAAAAATTATTTTTAAGGTCTAAGCCTCTAAAAATATTGTGAGATAGTCTCTCAATATTTTTCTAGTTGTCTCAAGTGTTGAGTACACAACTAGTACAGAAATTCAAGAGTTGAATTTTTCTGTTCAATACCGAGACGCCCACTCGTCGGTTCTTTGGTGTTGGAGATTCGGTGTGGAAGAACTTGGTTCGAGGGAATCACGAAGATTCTACAGTGGAGGAACTCGATTCGAGCGAATCACGGAAAGTCTACAAGGGTAACTATTTCCTTCCTTATTATTTATAGTTAAATATTAGAATCAATATAATCACAACGATCCGGCTAAAACGTTTTTGTTGAAATTTAAAAAGAAACCGGGCCCACCGCACTTCCGCTGCGCGGATACCGATTCCGGTTCCGGTTCATGGAACCAACACCTTAACCCTTTAATTAATTAAGCAATATATACCAAAAGATATCGTACCTTTGTCGCGTGATCCGATTGACTATGCGTCGATGGTAATTCGCAAGATCTTCCAATCCGATCACGAACATGAATCACCTAGGAGCGTGGTCTCCCTTCTCTTTGAATTGTATACCTGAGAATGGACAACAAAACTTTTCTGGTTTCTGTTAGTCACAAAAATTCCAATAGGTTGCTAAGAACGTTCCGGTCACTTTTGAATTCACAATCGTAAGATTGAAATTCACGTGAACCTAATTCGAAAGTGTGTACAAGATCTCTTGATGTTAAGATCACTAGTACACTATCGAAACAAGAACAATTCTTCTCTCACAAACCTCTAGGCCGAATCACTCACTAGTCTTAGAGTTGGATCTTATTTTTCTCTAGCAAAAGAAAAAGCTCTCAATTGCAAAAACTTAGGGTTGCCGATTCCAAAGTTACAAAAACTATGCTGGCTGGATCCATAGTTACAAAAACTATGGTACCGAATTCTTTCCCAAAAACTATGGTTCCGAATTCTTTCCCGAAACTATGGTTCCGAATTCTTTCCCGAAACTATGGTTCCGAATTCTTTCCCAAAAACTATGGTTCCGAATTCTTTCCCAAAAACTATGGTTCCGAATTCTAACCCTAAACCAACTTTTTAGTGTATTTGTGACTATATAAAAGACTTCCTAATTTAACTAAACAAATAAAGTCTTTTATATTTAGTATAATACTAATATTAGTATACTACTAGGAAACATATTTCCTAATCAGAAAAAGATTTGATTTTTAATTAAATAATTAATTAACACATTAATTAATTTCCATTTAATTAAATAATAAAATAAAACAATATAATGGGCTAAAAATTAGCCATTGCCACCCATGACTAGAACTTGGGCCTACATATTGTTTTCTTATTTTATTTAATCCATTTGGACTTTAATAAAAAAACCCACATGTGAACTAGACCCATTCTTACTAAAAGAAACAAGCCCACATGCCTTTCATTAATATATTAATATAATTAAACAGCCCATTAAATAAATAATGTGCAAATTATATTCTTAATATATTAAATACAATTCTAAATGGACCCACAAATAATCCGGTAGAATATATCAAGTGATTCATGCAAGTCTGTGCGGATTGGGGATCTTGGTGGGCCTATCTAAATTTAAGCTCCAATAGACATAACCCAATCACAATCAACAAATGATTCACTTAGGTTCAATCCATTAATTTTAGTAACTAAAATTGCACTCTTAAATAAAGATGGAATAAGTTAACGATACTCATTCATACCCTAGACAATCATATGGGAGATAGTGAATCCTCGTGAAGAATATCAGTAATCGCCAAGAGCTCATAGACCGCCTATAGCTCTCCAAGTTACCATATTTACTCATATGACCACACTTTGAACTTGGATATATATTATGACTTGTCCAGAAGTCATCTTTCAATAGACACTATTGAAAACTCAACGTTAAGATTTCATATCCAAAACCACAAAGCATCCATATGGTGATATTCTACTCACATTTAATAAATGGAGCCACGATGTCCATATCTATAAATGAAGTCCTCTATCGATTAACAAATGAATACCACCAAACTATCGAGGATAAACTATGCTATATAATCGTACTCATTGATAGCTCAAATGATAACACTTGCAACCATAAGTCCATCATTTATCTCAGGATTAAGATAGACTCTCCGATTGTCCTGATAATGAAAATACTTTTATCTATTGACGGTTCTAGAAAAAGAATTTCATTATGATCCGGTTCAATGCACCCAGTGCACTAGATTCTTTTACTCGAAGACCCTTCGATGATTTTAGACTCATCATAACACATTTGATCCCACTCAAATGCTAGTAAAAGAATTCTACAACTTTAACAAGATAAAGGTGCCCAACCTCTAACTTAAGTTGTGAGCGTTATTCAGGACTAACTAAAGAATTGTGTCTACCTCATACATATCCAGATGTACGAACAATTCTTCTTTTCTCATAGTCTTTTAACCTTATGATTATTTACTTTGACAATTATAATAATAAATGCTATATAAGATTTTGTTAACAAACAGAAATCACTTTATTAATATGAAAAGATTGTCAAGTACAATATTACACTCTTGCTATTGAGCATAATCCTAACAGATCATGATCTAGATCATCATCATCCATGTTGATGAAGCTATCAACAAACTCATGATCTACTACGTATTTCAATATAGAATGCAATTTTGCACTGAACTATTAAAAATACTCTATATTAGGTAAAGTTGGAGTCATTCCTAGACAATCGCAAAAATCATCTCCTAAGCTAAGCTTTGCCTAAATTTTTATGGATCTGGAGACATGTGGCACTTAATAATTGAATGGTTCAGATTTCATCTCATTTATTTTTCCATTTTTTCTTACACCTAACGAAGCGTTTAAACACAAGTTTATTTTCAAAATCCCAATCTCTAGGTTTCCTTTATGTTTCCTTCATCAACAAGATTTTTTCTTAGATTAGGATCAATTCAAACTCTATTTCTATCAACCGGAAGGAATTTCAACAAGTCAATTTCAAAAAACCCAAACTCTTCTTCTTTATAATTTCTGTAAATTTAATAGAAGTCAAGCAATTCAAGTTTCAAACCCTAATAATTAATGTTTTTATTCCAGTTTCAAACTCTATATCTAACAGTGGAATGGACATTCGATCAAGAGAGATTACGTCGAAAATAATGAAGCATTATATATTTTTCGTTGTTGTCAATTATATGTCATAGCAAGGAAATATTGCTCACCTTAAAATGACTAAAATAGTACGGTGGGGAGAATTCCCAGAATTTTTTCATTTATTTATATTTTTCGCTTCTGTGCTTTGATTTTTTTTAATGAATAAAAGCAATTAAGCTGATATTCATTTATTTATTAGTTATGAATTAAAAATTCAACTTTGAACTCATCTCTCGGACTCAATTGATGAAAGCGATATGTTGCTCATATATCTAGTTCCTCCAAGTTTTTTTTTTTTTTTTTTTTTTAATTGATTTTTAAATATCCAATTTGTAATGTTTAAATATACATTATTTTGTTTGTCAAAAATGCAGTTTATATATATATATATAAATTACAAGAAGTTTATATTTTTTCGAGAAGTTTGGGATAAAATTACAAAGCGCTTTTCTAGATACATAATGTAATTTAATTCAAAAACTTTTGAATTGAACCATTAGAAATACAATATTTTATTTATGTAGCAAATTTGGGGTTATTCCTAGATAGTCGCAAAAATCATCAATTTTGTAGTAAGGAAATTTTGAGTTTAAATTACGAAGCACATTTTTCGATGAAGAATGCAATTTTAAATAAAAACTTTTGCATAAAAAAATATTAGAAATAATCTATTTTATTTATGTTGTAAATTATGGGTCGTTCTAAAAATTATAAATTTTAGGGCAATTACCAATTAAGTCCTGAACTTTTTTTAAAATTCCAAGTTATTTGTGACTTTTACAAAAGTGACCAAATTGGTCCTTATATTTTTCCCAAGTACCAAATTAGTCTCTCTAACTAAGTTCCGTAAGTTAACTTTAGCTGTGTAGGGGTAAAATTATACTTTACTCCTAAATAATATAATGACACATGAACAATTTTTTTTTTTAACACATATATTTTTGTTTATTTATTTATTTATTTTTTCGTGGGTTTTGATTTTTGAATAATTTTAACAACAGTGCTTGTATAATATTAACAAATATATATACATATATGTAGGAACCCAGGGTTACGGATCGCGCAGCGAAAGGGTTTTAATTTTTTAATTTTTTTTTAATGCAATCATAAACTAATCTATTTGTACAGTAATAATCAAATGCAATAAGAAGGGGATGAAACTAATTCACACCAATCTTGTAGGCTCCTTCTTCTGTTCAATATGCTTCCTGATTTGAACCACAAGGTCATCCTGGCTATCACCCGGGATTGGTAATGGCGTGTGGGCGTGTCACGGTACTCAGAAACTTGAATGGAGGTAGAAGAAAGTAGCACAAAACACTCTTATTTTGTTTCTAGGAGAATTCGGCCACCCTATTAAAAACAAGAACAAAACAAAACTTTTTTTTTTCTTTTTTTTTTTCTCTTTTGGTTGCCGCACACTTGATCTCTCCCTTTCTTTCTTTTGTTGTGTGAATTGAGTTTTTAAAAAACATATATCATATATACATTTTAAAAATAAACTAATCAATTAAATATTTTTAAGATATCTTATATCTTTAAAGATATTAATTAATTTATTTGATTTGATTTTGAATTCAAACTCTTTTAAATTCAAATTTAAACATTTAATTTAATGAAAATAAAATAATCAAATTATCTTTTCTTCATTCAAAATTAAATATCAATCAACACCCTTCATCTAATGATTAATTACACAATTAAATAATCTAATTATTTAATTAACATAATCATTAATATTCATTAATTAAATAATCTCATTATTCAATTAATTCCCGTATAGACACGTGTCACTTTCGTTATACAATTAATTGAACAATCCAATTAATTAATCGTGACCCTTGTTACCTTAATCAATCGGGCTAGCAAGAGGACCTAATGAACCCATAATATTTTAAGCTCCAATAATCTTTAGAAATAATTAATTAAACTCTTTAATTAATATTTTATGATTATTAACTTCGGTGTTATTCCACTAAAAATCCGAAGCTGCACTCTCTCAACTGTAGACGTTTTTACTCAAACCAATGACTCTTGGTGTCCATCGATATAGTTATTACATATGGTATGATCCTCCACAAGTAGTTCATAATTAGAGCTAGGTCATAATGTCCCTTATACCCATCTAATTACATATTTCCATTAAGTACCATTGATTTTCTAATGAACAATAAATCCTGCATTCCTTACGAAATTAGAAGAGCGCTCATATTGTTCAAACCTCAAATCAACCCTTAAGGGAACTACTATCTACTTCTCGCAAGAATGAGTGGATTCCTCTATTGTGTACAAACCTTCCCAACCACAAGCCAAATTGTGATTTCAGCATATGAAGTTATTGACCGGGAATGAAATTCCGATCTCACCCATGACATATCAAAAACCTCGATCTAACCTGAAGGAGTCGACAAGATACTCAGGATTAAGATCACCCATATATAACCATCATTTGTTGATATATATGAATCTTAACTTGTAACAAATCTTGGTGAGAGATTCATATAAATCATGGTGAGAGATTCTATATGATCATGTCAAATAAGGTATCACGTCAAATAAGGTGTCTCCATTCTCATATCACCATATGAATAGTCTAGGTTAAGACCATCGTACATTACGGAATGGGCCGTAGCTGTAGATTAACCACAAATAAAGCATCCAACTCTATTTGCTATCTACGGACTCTTTAGATTGCTCATCTCAAACTGAATACCTCTGTATATGACATTCATATACTCAGTTAGAGATTACATCCGACAATTTTGGATGTTAAGTACACATGATATAAATGTATGAGACAGATATATAAAATGAATAAACTACTTCTTTTATTAATGTTCAATTCACATTTACAAATTACAAGTTTTTGGACAAAAACCCTAACAATATATATAAATGGTAAAAAACTAAACTGAGAATGAATGATACTAAGGGTATAATTAGCATTGTCTTATTAAAATATTTTAAGATTTTTTTAGAAAATTTTAATTAAAAAATGTACAAATGGTTTTCATTAATAATATTTTTAGATTTTTTTTTAATTACAATTGTGAATTTAATGCACAAAAGACAAAACAATTTTTCTATAATATGACAAATAAAGGGTATTTACGCACTTTAACTAAAATTGTTAAAGTCAACTGTTGTATTTAACATCGTTAAACCGTTAGAGAGACTAATTTGGTACTTGAAAAAAATGTAAGGACCAATTTGATCACTTTTGTAAAAGTTGCAAACAACTTAGAATTTTAAAAAAAGTCCAGGACCAAGTTGGTAATTGCCCTAAATTTTATAATGGTTAGCAAGTGAATTTTAGACGCAAATTAATTAGAAATACTGTATGTTATTTAAGTAGCAAATTTTCTATCATTCTTCTTAGATTCTTTTAGACATTATTGTATTTTTGGTAATAATTACATTTTACATTTAGATGTATTAAAAAAATACGAAGTGGAAACATAAACAATAATGGATTAATAAGATGGCTGAAATGATATTTCAACTCCTAGCAATTCAATTACTAAAACTTATACCCAACAATATATATATATATATATATTTCAATGAAATTGGACTGGTATATATATATATATATTTCAGCTGTGTGGGTGTGGTCCTCCTAGGCAGCTTTCGGTGTCCTCTTGGTCTGCTCCGCCTGTGGGTTTGTACAAGATTAATTCGGATGTGGCGTTTAGTGTGCAGAACAATGTTTCTGGGATTGGTGTTGTCATTCGTGACTCTTCTGGAAATGTTATGGCTTCCCTTTGTCTGAATCTTGTTTATGTTCTGAAGCTTGATGTTGCTGAGGCTCTGGCAATCCTGAGAGGTTTGAAGCTCGCCCTTGAAACTGGTCTAGTTTCGGTGGTTGTGGAGTCGGATGCTTTGGTGGTGGTGAATTTTATTCGGTCTAATTTTTTCCCTTTTTCTGAGCTTGGGGTGGTTTTGCATGACATTGCTTTTTTCTTACGGAATTTTCCTTTTGTTTCTGTTAATTTTGTGCCTCGTGTCGCCAATAAGGTTGCGCATGGCTTGGCCAAGCTTAACCTTGGTTATGTTGGTGAATCAGTTTGGCTTGAAGACTGCCCCCTTATGGTGGAAAGTTTGGTGGTGGGCGATTGCCCTATTTCTTTGTAATGTTTTTCTGATGAATGCATTATTCCATTTTAAAAAAAAAAAAAAAAAAAAAATGAAATTGGACTGGTATAAGGGGAAAAAACATCACAATCGATCATATGCTGAAAAACTCAAAGGTAGTATCCAGAAATATATAAATAAAGGAAAAATAGTAACAAAAGTAATCATAATGATTATCATCATGATATTATATATATATAAAATGATGATTGAGGTTCAAAGATTTTAAAAGGAAAAATGTATGAAAATGTTGAGGATATATATATATATATATATATTTGAAATTAAATGTTGAGGCTATTTAAATTACTGCCGCTCTCAACTTTTTTAATTTTTTTTAATGCCGTCTTTGTTAATACTTAGAATCATCTCGTTTAAAAGCATCCGATAGATAAGATATTATTAGATTTTATGTTTTGAAATTTCAACCCTTAATTGTATCACACAAACGTAAGTTATAAGTTCTAGATATAATATTTAAACATTCAGTCTTTTTATTTTTATTTTTATTTTTTGGTCTCAAGTGACTTTATTTTCAACATGAATGTTGGACATCTGGTTATGATGCAACCAGAAAATAAATTAAATATTCAAAAGTGCATATATGAGTTTATTCCAATTATGCAAATCTCTATTTTATGAATGAATTGCGTTTCTCTTTTTTACATGATTACTTATTTGATTTATGTCATTGTTGTTAGATTCTTTTAGACATTATTGTATTTTTAAAAAAAATAAACTTTCATATGTATAAATTTTACATTTTGATTTATTGAAGAAATACGAAGTGGAAACGAAGACGATAATGGATTAATAAGGATGGTTGAAATGAGATTTCAACTTTTAGGTTAAGATTATAACTTGAACTCTAAGGAAAATAATTAACCAAACTTGGTGGCTAAATTTACAACTCTAAATATACTACAACTCTAAATCTATCTTGATTATGAAAGTTTTTTTTTTTTTTTTTTTTTTTTTTTTTTTTTTTTTTTTGATAATGATTATGAAAGTTAAACAACCCATATAAATATACATTTGTTAACTCCATTCCTCTTCACAATGAATTTCTAATACATATTTTTGCTATCATTCATGTACACCCTCTTCTTCTATAATTTTCATCTTCAAAACTTCCCTCCAAAAGTATATTCTTTTCAAGGTAGCTGTTTCCGATGATGATGACAACCGATCTTCATCATCAAGTTGTGAAGAATAATGAAGTACCGATCGTGGGTTATCGGATTGATTCAATCGACAAAAAGCTCATTGTGGATTACCTCTTCCATAAGGTACATGGAAATTCACTTCCATCAACTACTACTATCAAAGAATACGATGTTTATGGTGACAGCCATGCATGGAAGGGACTATTCGAAGCCTTGGAAGAAGACACTCTCTACTTCTTTACAAGATTGAAGAAAAAGATTGAAAAATGCAAAAGAATAGATAAAGCGACTGATTCTAGCACATGGAAGGGTCAGTAAGGGTAAGGTGATAAAGAAATCTTTTGTTACAATGACAATCTTCAAATGGTCCATATTGGATCAAGATGCAACTTCTCCTTCATCCCCAAAGAGGGCATTCAAGAAACACGTTGCACATGGGTGATGCACGAGTATCGGTTGGACGGCTGCTTGCTCGATCAAAACAACAACTCGTATGTGCTTTGCAGGATTAAGAAGATGAGGAGGGGTAAAAATGGAAGGGCTGCCACAGATTATAATGATGATTATTGTTGACGGTGATTTCTTAATGGTCAACCAATTGTTGACGGTGATTTTTCGATGGTCAACCAGTCAACGATTTAGGTTATTAAAAGCTTGCAAATATAAATGTAATAAAGAGCGTAATGAAAGTAAATAACAAAGAGGACACGATACATGGTAAAACTCCGGTGATCGGAGAAACGTCCATGGGTTGTTGCCTTAGCAATTTGGTCAAATCCACTATTTCGTAAAGTAGCACACTCTGGTCTCTCTCTCACTAAGGTTTCACCCATTTACTGTGTTTTTTGCAAGTGTATTTATACATGGTGCCACTAGGGTTTGGATCCGTGGCGTGCAGGTAGAGGAGTACATAGTTGGTTTTATGACTCTTTTCCTATTTGGTATTATCGTGTGTTTAATGCTATTGATTCCAAATCTGCTTTGGAATCTGATAGCCTGATATATTGGAGAGAAGATCTGTTTGTTTCCTTGTTGGACTCCTTGTGGTTATGCAGTAGTTAACTCATAATTGATTGTCACAACTGTATACCTTATATATGGTAGAGAAACCCTTTATGTGGTTTGTCTTGTTCATGCCGAGTAGATTTGAACATACATGGTCTTCTACCCGACTTACTCGGCTTTACTCGGCACTGCTAGCCTTATTTGTTTCTTTATTAATGTTATGCTGGTATGAGATGGTTTATCCACGTGGGACGCTTGCATGTCCTTTGACTGATACTTTGACTTTTTGCTTATGTGGCGAGATTGGTTCGCGTTGTCTGGTGACGTGTCTTCTCAGTGAACATTATGTACAACAATTATGAAGATAATGAAAGAGCTGCCGAAGTATGGTGGTCCAATTGATGATGTTTTTGTGACTACGAGAGAAACAGATTTCCAATAGCATATGGTGGACGTTGCATGTGGTTGCTGATCATACTATTAATAATGATAATCTTAGTTGAACTATTAGCTTTGATGAAGAAATGATGTATCGACACTCATTAGCATATGGTGATGCCAAAGATTTACTAATTAATTAATTTTAATTTCTTTTTTTATATTTAATATAGCTTCTTCAACTCTACTAATTAATTACTAGAACTCTAATCAATCTCTGTGTTTGATCTTGTAATTCATGAAGTGCATTTTGTTTTCTCCTTGGTTACAAATTGTATATGCATTATCTTTTTTGATTTAAGAAAAATATTTTTCTTATTAGAATATTTTACACATTATACTGCATATTTTTATTTATTAAATATCAAAAAGGAAACTTCGAAAATTATATATAATGCAAAAATAAAAAAAAATAAAAAATTCTGGCCGGTTTAATTTTAGAATTCTAAATTTACTACAACACCGAAATCTCTCTTTATATAAATTTTTGTTGTCGTATGTGCATTACAATTTACAATAGATTATTTTACAAGACACTAATTAAGATAGAGCATATATTACACAAACATCAATATGGTATCCTACAATGAAGAAATTGATTCATCCAATCCCCAGAATTTTCGATGCATGTTTTGCAGTCATATCCAACAATATGGAATCCTTGCTGATCCACTGCATCACAGAAACCAAAAGTTATTCAATAATTTTCTTAATAGTACAAGGAAATCCATTGTCACTATCTATAGATTGTATACAACTTTTTCCTGTGTTTGTCACTAAAGTTTACTGTTCAAATTTGATTAAAATCAGGACTTTTACACTTAAAAAAAAAAAATTAAAAAATCTTAGCTTACAAATTTTGCAAAAATTAAAAGAGAAGTAGTTAACTATGCACAAGCTTTGTGAGAATATCATGCAGCAAATTTGAGACTATCCTTGGACAATCGCAAAAATCATCACTTTTATTGTGGTTTGTAATGGAATTTTTAGTGAATTTTATGAGACGCGTATTTTAAAGCCGAAGAGTTATTTTACACAAAACCTTTTGCATGAAACTATTTAAAATACTTCTTTTTTAATGTAGCAAATTTGTGATCATTTCTAGACAACCATAAAAATTATTATTTTATATTGTTAATAAGAGAAGTTTGGGTTAAAATTACAAAGAGTCCCTCTGTTGCTTTGGTCTATTAAAATATTTTTTACCTTAGAAATTTTTTTTTTCTTTTATATATAAAATCTTTTATTTATGTATTTCATTTTCTTCTCTCTAATTGTTCAACTCTCTATCTTTAATGTTTTTTTTTCTCTATTCAACCATGTCCCTGAAACAAATGAACTGTTGTTTTTTTTTTTTTTTTGAAAGAACAAAATTGATTCTAACACTTGAAGTTTAATGTTGTTTGAATTTTTAATATCATAAATCATTTCTTCAATATTAAACCCTAATGTAATTGTATAATCAAAATCGGAAGCTATTATCACATTCATGTTAATAGATTATATTTTCATAATTTAAAAAATTAATAATAATAATAATAACATATGCTTCCATGGATGATCATAGTCAAAATATATATACAAGGCATCTCCGAATATACATGTACAATGTGAATAAGAAAAAATAAACAGAAAAAATAAAGTTCAGGGTAGAAAGAATTAGAGTGTGCAAAAGATATCAAATTGTTTGATGATGATGATGAATCCAGTTGAAGTGGCAGAAGCCAAGGCAGTGTTTGAAGGCCTTTCCATGGATGTGGCGAGACTGCGAGAGGTTTGTTTCCCCTTCAGATTGAGTCTGATACGTTGTGGGGGTGGTGGTGGTGGTGAAACTCTGCAATGGGAGGTCTTGTGAGTTTCTTACCAATTCAAGAGTCAAGAGCATTGCTGCTATCACCTTATAATATGCATGTAAAGATTTTGTAATTAATGGTTTCACAACTTGGAATATGTTGCTGGGTTATATAGGTGCCAGAATTAAACTATTCTATTCAGTGTGGTGATTGGTGAATAATAATAAAAACTTACACACATGTTGCATACGAATTGTAAGCTTACTAACTATTTGGATTCCAAAATCATAAAGACAATGAAGAAAACTCATTGATCTAAAAACATCCCTGATATTGGCTTGGCATTTTCAACACATCCCTCAATTTCTTACACAACTCTATGATCTAAAAACATCAAATAATAATAATAAAAAATCTTACACTACTATTTTATTTGACCTCTTGAGATACAAAGTCTAAACTAAATTCATTGGGCTCCAAACAATCATGTAATCTAGCGTTGATGGCACTAAATTTGATTTCGTAACTTGTTTCAATGAATTCAATAGTTACCTTTTTTTTTAAAAGAACATGTAGTAAAATGAAGTTTTTTTTTTTAGTGTTTATTGATCGGTATCAGCACAATTGTTGAAGCCTATTTGGAAATTAGATTTATGTTTGAAATAATGATAACTGCCAATTTGAAGTCCTAGTTTAAGCTTAAGAGCATCTCCAATGCAAGTGTGGCTTATGGAAAAAAAAGATGTCACGTAAGATAAATAGACATTATGTTAATAATTGTGTCTCCAATGCAACCGTGCATATTCATCTTCAAGTTGACGTGGTAAAAAAAATATTAAACATTGTCAACATGACCACTTTCAGTCAGTCTGTTGCACATGTATTTTTTAGGTTGATTCAGCAAATATTTAAAACTGATATTAATTTTTCATATATTTTTGGTAAGGAAATAAAATATAAAATAAAAAGGGCAAAAAAGATGGACACGTCATTAAAAAAATTGTGTTTTAGACGGAAGCATTGGAGACCAAATTTTGAATTGATTGTCTATCAAGTTTATTTTTATGCCACATAAGAAGCAAACCTCTTGACATTGTTATCATGTCAATAATTATTGGTATGCAAGCCACTTTCGCATTGGAGATGCTCTAATACTGTCACCCAATGGGTTCGATGGTAATGAGTGCTAATTTAGTTTGACAATATTTTAAGTTCGAGTTGCTATACCCTTTAGGTTCGAGTTGTCATACTCGCAGGTGGTTTATGAAAAAAAATAAATAATAAAATTTAAGCTCGATCTAGATATCAATTATAATTATAATATATAATTTACGTTTAATTATTAAAATTTATAATATCTATTTCTTAACAACTAATGAGAAATTATAAATTAAAAATAACAAAATCAACTTTCAAAGATAATATATATATATATATATTAATACACTCAAATGAGGGTTGTGAACAATTAATCACAATAAGAATTAAAAGGTCTAATAATATCACAATCATATAATTAAGGAATATAAAGTTTTTTTTAAAAAAAAGTTTTTTTTTTTTAAAAAAAAATTACCTTTTTTTGAAAGGTAATATCAATTAAATTTTATTTCAAAAAAATCAATTAAATTTTAAATGGTGCTAAACATTGCGGTAGTATTACTTTTATTTTATTAGTTTATTGACCGTCATAAAACAAGTTAAAAAAATAAATAAATAAAAAGAAATAAAGTTATATTAGCTGTTTAATTTTTTTGAAAAAAAGTACCGTTATTGCGTTATATAAATCAGCTGGAGCGGGAGACATATCGTCTCACTACTTGTTGAACAAGAAAATATCTGACTCTGCTCTCTCTCTCAGATTCTTCTTTAGCTTTCGTTTTTGTGCTGATCTCTGTATCCGACTCTGCTCTCTCTCTCAGACTCTTCTTTTAGCTTTCGTTTTTGTGCTACTGCTGCAACTGTATCTCACTCTGCTCCCTCTCTCTCTCTAAAGTTTTCTTTCGGCTTTCGATGAATTCTGTCAAAATCAGACAGGTTTGGGGTTGTAATCTGGATCATGAGCTGTTTTTGTTCGATCAAACCCTAAGCCGTCACAATTTGCTCTCCATCGACACCGAATTTCCTGGGTTTCTTCGTAATACACCCAGAGATGCTCCTGAGACTCTCCGCTACTCTGACTTGAAATATAATATCGATAATACCAAGTTGATCCAACTGGGTATCACTCTCTCTGATGATTACGGTAATATTTCTTCTACTTGGGAATTTAATTTTTGCGATTTCGATATCGATAACGATGCATGTAATGAAACTTCAATCGATTTCTTGAAGAAAAGTGGGTTGGATTTTGAGAGGATTAGAAAAGATGGTATTTCCATTTCCGCGTTTAGGCGCAAATTCTTAGAAATTCTGTCTGTGCATGCTAATTTGAAGTGGGTTACATTTCACGGTTTGTATGATTTAGCTTATGTACTTAAGCTGTTGAGTAACAATTTAATGCCACTCACCGTCTTTGATTTTGTTAAAGAGGCTGCTGTGTATTTCACTGCTGTTTTTGATGTCAAATTTATCGCTAGATTTTGTAAAGGGCTCATGGGTGGTGAACTTGGATTGAATCGACTTGCGTGTATTTTGACTGTTGATAGATGCGGTGAGGCTCATAATGCTGGTTCTGATAGTTTGTTGACTGCTTGTGTATTTGCTAAACTGAAGAATGTCTATAGAATAGAAGAAAGCAATTTTGATGGGTTTCTGTATAGCATTAGTCCAAAAATTCAGAGCATGCGTCCTAAAATAGTTGTGCCACACTATTGTCAGCCACTAATACCTTGTCGACCACCGTTTCCCCAAATGATAGTGTGTTACAGTAGACCGGCTCATCCTCGATACCATTTTCAGGTGCGACCAACTTATGTCATGCAGTCAACCATGTTCCCATGTGTCATGTAGTTAAAGCTTCATTAGTTTAATTGTAACCCACATCCTTTGTAAAGTTCTTGACTTGTTTCAATGGATTCAGTAGTCTCATATTTTGTAAGTCTTCCGTAAGTAAATGAAGTTCTTATTACTAGTGTTTGTTAATTGTGAGATGTGCATCAATATGATTGAATTTGAGTGATTCTTTTCTTGTTAACTTTTGTTGTTTTTTTGTGCATCGATCGATTCATCATTTCTTTTGACCATTTGAGTTTACTTGTAACTCACATTACCCCCTTCTAAAGTTCATACTTATTTCAATGAATTCAATAGTTACATTTTTTACATTTTGTGTATGTATAATGAAGCTGTTATTGTAGTGGTTATTGATTGTGAGATGTTGCATTGCATACATATCCGGTAGCATATCTCTTGTTTGAAGCCTATTTGGTATTAGATTTATGTTTGAGTGGAATTAGGAGTTATATACGATGTTTGAAATAATGGTAATTGCCATGAGAGAATTAGTTGGAAAAATGGAATTTTTTTTTTTTTTTTTTTGTGTAGCAGCATTCAACTCTACCGTAAAGATTTTGACTAGCACGTTTTGCCTCTAAATGGAGTTGCTCTACAGCTGCTTCCCACCAAGTTTCATCAAGGTAGGCGCCATTGCTATTAAACTCAAATTGGAATGAAGCAGTGGTAAATTTTTTATTTTATTATGTATGTCTATGTTTGCTCTAATTTGACCTTTTATAATATAGAAGTTTTGTTACTTTTAGTGGAATTCGGTGCAAAAGGTGTTTGGGCTGTTTAGTAAAAATTAGAATGCTTTGGCTGTAATTTGATGTGTATTTGTAAGAGCACTGCAATTCGTGCTGCTGTGTTTGTTGATTTGCATTTTGCTTGGTGATATGTTGGGTAGATTTGGACATAGTTTGCATTTCTAGTTTGAGTATCCAGGATGGTAGAGCCAAGGTGGAACTGGTTCTTGGTTGCCACTGTAGGGGTAAAATCTTTCTAACAATTCTAGTTTGATCTGCATTTCCATCCTTCTGCTGTGTTAAAGATGGATAAGTATTCTTCCAATTTATAAATTAGTGGGATACTTCCCATTTGCAGGCAATCTTTTTTGTATGAGCAACAATCAAGGATTTATGTGTTGGAAATCATAGGGTGGATCCCGTGGCATTGTGGTTGATAACTAATTTTTTTCTTCTCCTTTACTTTCCTGTTATTATTTTGCATTTTCTTTTTCGGGGAGGGAAGGAGGTGAAGGTGGAAGTGGGGGTGGGTGCACTAGTATTATGGTGTTTGATATAGTCTCCCTCACATTTACAAGGTAGAAAGTCGGTTCATTTGCTGAATGGTATTACATTACCTGCTTAAGTTTCTGATATGTCTACCTCATCAGATTTTTTTTTTTCTTTCCTTGAAAACAACTTGGCATATCTTATTTAATAGCTTGATTTGTTGTCCATCAGATTTTCCATTATCTCATATGCCTATGTTGTTATATTAATCCATTGGTTGAGGGTTCTATCTTTCCTTATCTTGTTACTTCTCTTTAGTAACTGATTTATGCATCTTTACTGCCTACTGATGTTATGTTTTGTGGTCAGTTGCGAGAGCTTGAGAGCGGGGTTGATATTCTCGTGACAACACTAGGGCATTTGGTTGATCTGCTTGAGAGGGCTAGAGTCTCATTGCAGATGATTAGATACCTTGCTCTTGATGAGGCAGATTGGATGCTGGATATGGGTTTTGAGCCTCAAATCAGGAAAATAGTGGAACAAATGGATATGCCTCCTCCTAGTGTAAGACAGACAATGCTTTTTAGTGCGACATTTCCAAAAGTGATACAGGTTTGATTTGATTTTTGCTTCTGCTTTCTTTTGTTTTCATGTTTGCTTTGATCTTTTATGAACGTTGGTGGTTTTCATCTCTTCACATTCATAATTGTGTCTCCTAAAGTATCATGAAGATCGCTGTTATTATTATTATCGTTTTTAATAATTAGATTTATTAAAAGCAGCTAAGGTATGCAATCCTAGCACAAGAGATATTGAACTTTTTAATATCTTTTGTATCTTGGTGGTCAAATCTCAAAATTCTAGTTATGCTGTCCTTATAAGTTTTTACTTTCGTGTGGACTGGACCCATGCCAGCTACTTTTACCTACCTAAATGGGAAAATAAAATTGCTGTTGCTTGGTAATTGTACATAGGATGTGACAAGCACTTTTCCATTTGAATGTTTGGAGTAGAAGTTCTGCTGAGAATTGGAGTCTGAATTTCATCTGACAACCCTTTTTTGTGCAATTTGATTCTATTGCAGAGACTGGCTTCTGATTTCCTTTCAAATTACATTTTTCTAGCTGTTGGAAGGGTTGGTTCAAGCACTGATTTAATTGTTCAAAGGGTTGTCAAGAGAAGCCATTTGATGGATCTTCTGCTTGCACAGAGGGAAACTGAAACTCGAGCCAAGGTATATGGGACATACTCGCATTTTACATTTTGAAGTTGTGTATTATAATTTCTTTTGCTCCATTTACTCTTTGTTGATGAACTTAAGTGCTATATCTGCCCATGCTACATGTTGGATTCAGTTGTCCTAGCTTGAGCTTTGACCTTGCTAGTGTTAGTATTCCAAAGATGTTTGATCATCCACATGTTTATTGATCTCCAATTGTTCGTTAATCTTGCACATTTTAACATGAGCCTTGATGTATATTATTTGATTTTCATGAGCCTAAAGCAAGATGGTCTAGCTTGACTTATATATTTTAAATTGAGAAGATGAGGTCTATGTGTAGTTGGTTTTTTGTTTGTGTGTATTTTTTTTTTCATTTGTGTGTGAAAATATCAAACTCCATTTTATGCTTAGAATGATAAATTACTATTGTAGGATTGTGGTTAGACTTATCTTATTACATTGGGTGTTAAGTCAGGTTATGTTTATCCAATGATATAAGACCATTCACATTGTGCTGCTTGCAGGTAAGATAACCGATTTCAGTAATGCTGATGTTGCCGTAGATCAGAACCATCGTTTTGCTGTA